>OY284477.1:31040591-32240591 GCA_958336345.1 Dorcus parallelipipedus | reverse complement strand
AGCACACGATCTTCGACTGTTCGAGATGGGCAGAACAGAGAGACGACACAAACAGGAGATGCCGCAGAACGATGTCTACGGCAAACGTGGCGGATCTCATACTAGAGAGCGAGGAACAGTGAAAGATCGTAACGGACCTGCTAAGAGAGATCATGAAGACAAAAACAAAGGAAGAAAAAGAGCTTCACACAAGACTAAACGCAAGAGACTGATTACAATTATATCTTATGGTATAAGACTACACTGGAAAGACTAATTTTTATAAGGTGTACTGTATTTCCGACGTAATGCTTTGCGGCGGATTTCGGAAAAGCAGTAGCATATGACAGAGGATAAAGGAGTTTTAGTTGGTAGGTGCCTGTGCTGGAGACCTTTAGAAAGGCTACAGTCGGGTGAATCCAACACGTCATCGACTAGATTACCGTCGAAGATGTCTTCAGAAGATTTCTCCAAACCTCTAAAAAAAAATAACCGTACCCGGGTACCCGTTATTACCCGGGTACATCGGGTAGCCGAGTACTACCCATACGATTTTTA
Organism: Dorcus parallelipipedus; assembly: GCA_958336345.1. Classification (NCBI taxonomy): domain Eukaryota; kingdom Metazoa; phylum Arthropoda; class Insecta; order Coleoptera; family Lucanidae; genus Dorcus; species Dorcus parallelipipedus. The sequence continues at coordinate 32,240,054 of OY284477.1, read as the reverse complement.
CCCGAGTATCATTTCTTTATCCGGGTACCCGTTATTACCTTGGTACATCGGGTACCAGAGTACTACCCGTGCGATTATTATCCGGGTATTATTTCTTTATTCTGGTACCCGTTATTACCCGTGTAATTTGACAGCACAGAATCTCGAAAAAAACATATATCTATCTATTATTACACGATAAAAACTTGATTATTTTTAACATTCTACGGGTACCCGTATAAATTTGAGTACCCGTATCAAATCCGGACTTTAGTTTTGTACGGTATATGATTACCCGAGCACGATACATGTACCTGGGTAGTTTATTCGAGTACCCGGGTAGCTCAAACATACGGGTGTCTTCATTAAAACATAGTCTTCCGGAATACCACTCGAGATTTCGTTAAATTAAAAATAATTCTCCAGAATTTTCTCAAACTTGTTGTCAAATGTTGAGACTCAACGACTAACCCGAAGCAGCAGCAACACCACCAGCAGCAGCAGCCCTGAAGAAGTTCTTCTGCAATGAAGAACGAAACGTCGGCAGTAGAAGTCAACGTGACGCGGTTCCAACCGGAAGCCAATTCAAACATGGACGACGGCCGCGGAAGCCTTCAAGTTAGATGGCAAAAATGTAAACGGTAATGGTACAGTAATGGCGGAAATATTTTTTGAAAATGATATCCAAATCAATAATGCTTTTGGCTGAAAATAGTTACGACGAAATGGCTGTTTTCCGTTTAGCGTCATATATTTCAATAACGTGTTCTATTTTTTAAAATACAAATCACTCAAACATAAGCAAACTTAACCTTAGGTACTTTTCTGTTGCCTATGTTTACTACCTTCCTCGGGACTGCGACTAGAAACTATGATCGTGTTGCAGATCGGATTTAAATAGTTACCTGATGAGCAGTTTAAATTTCCGAAAAGACCTTATGGTAACAGATTTGTGTTACGGAGTATCAACAACGACGTACTGAATGACGACAAAAAGCATTACTTTACATGGCCAAAAAGACAAAAGTAGTCGTTTTCAATTACCGCTTATAACAAGTGATTGGCGAAAATTCTTCTAATGTCATTAACAGCAAGGTTGCTAGAGCTGAATTGTGTGCAGGAGCTTACGAAAGGAAACATTCAAACTACGGATTCAAATGGTAACGAGGAAGCAATCTTGATTAACAATTTAGTTCACGACATCTTGCGGCCAATTTCTTAACCAACCCTTCTGTTGACGAGGCCCCAAATAGGGCCGAAACTGCTGTTCAGAGGATGCTCGAGGAATCTATTGCAATCAATATCGACTTGCAACAAATTTCTAGATAATATTATTGGTCCACACTTCTTTAATGGAGTCATAGGAGGCAAAATGTTTCTTGATTTCCTAACTAACATTTTACCTCAATTACTAACGAAATTACACCAAATATTAGGCCAAACAATGTGGTTTCAAAATGATGGGGCACCTCCTTATTTTCACAGAACTATTAGAGATCATTACAAGGACTTTTGGAAACAGAGCAATTATTGCATAAGATGCACAAAATGCTTGCCCCCCTCGCACTCTTGATTTCAATTCTCTGGTTTTTCTCTTATGGGGAGAAGTAAAAAGTGACGTTTACTGGGAGCCAGTTGTAATGTATGTATGAGAAAGAATTACTCCCTCATGTCATTCTGTCACGTCTAAAACTTTTTGTAGAGTTGGAAGCAAGTTCCTACGTAGATTTTTTGATTTAATATTTCAATAAATTTTAAAAATATAAAAGTACGAAGTCATGTATAACATATTATTAACATAGTATTAATAACAAACGAGATAACCATAGGTTTGTTTGTAGAGCAGTTTGAAACCGTCAAAAGCACGCATTCATCTAAGTCGTACACTTGATGGCCCCGTTCAAATCGATCATTTCTTCATTGGGCAACTGATTCCGACCTACTCAGAAACATTGGGCGCGTTTAGCGAACAGCAGCTGCTGAGTTGCTTACTCAGCAATCGTTTGTGATTGGCTATTACCTTAATGTGAACCAATCACAAACGATTGCTGAGTAAGCAACTCAGCAGCTGCTGTTCGCTAAACGCGCCCATTATCTTGGACATACTGTATATGTACGTATTATTAATAATAACACTTTTGTTAGTGAGAATCTGATTGGTTCTCGGCCCAGTAGAGTTAACTAGTTATTGATCGTGTTGACGACGGCGGTGGCTGTGAAAATTGCATTCGCTGCGTAGGGACGCTCAGGAGGTGGAATGCCCGTGGGAATTCCCGCGGAAATTTCGACGCAAAATTGGCGGTGCCGCGGCAGCGCGAATTTCAATTCGGTACGTGCGCCGCAATAACTTACGCGCTGACAGCTCGATTTCGGGCGCATACAGATCGCGAAGGTTAACCGGGACGCTCTCCGGGAAAAGCGACGACGAAGGAAAAACAGGACCAAAATACAGCATGAATCCGAACGCGATTGCATAAAGCAGCAGTCACTTCAATAATTTTCAATTCTACAATAACTCTGCTTTTTTTTAGTTTTGGAGAACTCATAATCAGTTAATAACAAAGGTATTTAAACATTTTTTTTGTTTTTATTTGCAGAACATAGTATAAAAGCATATATTTTCTTTATTTTAAATGGTATGCAGAACAGTAATTGTTTCCGATAATTGGCTCTATACTGTCAATGAAGAAATAACGTCGTGTGCTACAATGTTACTCAAACAGCAATGTTGCCGAATCTAGAGGAAAATTCTTACAATCTGGGAATTTTAGATGTGGAAATATCTATAGGATACTGCGTTGTCTAGATTGTGTTATCCAGAGGTAATATCAAATTACCAAATAACTCGTCGATATTGCCAAGTGACGGTGATATCCACCGGATGGCCACAGATAATACAGGACTAACTATATCATGCGTTTTAAAGCAAAAGTAGATGGATTGTCAAGAAATGATCTTGCTAAATGAATATAGGCAGTTATATAGCAAATATAGTTAACAATCTCATAATAATCACAAAATGTTCGCCTTGGAATTCCTTTCGTACAATAAGTCGATTAAGTTAATTTCAAATTACTTTTATATTTGGGATAGTAATAAAAAATGGTGTATTTTATGTGCTTCTCTATTGTGATAGGTATTCGTACATCAGAGGAACCATTAACCGAAATGCGAACTGCGGCGTTTCCAATAAATTAGAGCTCAACGACAGATCGGAAACCTCGTAACCGTCGTCGCGGAAAACTTTCGATTGCGCCCCTGGGAACATTAAGACGGAAAAACTATAAAGGCGGCCCCTTAAGTAAACATATTTTCGAGGTGGCGGCGGCGACATTGTTTTCGAATTTGAGTGGAGGCGGGGGGACGCGATTAATTGCCGCGATTCGACGGCCGAATTTTTACTATTTATTGAATTTCTGGCGTTTCGAGAGCGCGATATCCTTTTAAGTTTATCGCCGCCTTTATCTCCCATTAACGACCCGTTTAACGATCCTTTTATTACGCCCCGGCGATAAAGCAAATAAACAAACTGTGTATATACGCCGAGGGACTAAATAAATGGGATATGAGTTCTTAGCAATAATGCGAAAATTTATAATCCGAACGTTATTGAAATCGATAGCAGAGTTTAATGTTGGGTGTCTGTCCCTGAACGAGCAAAGACAAATTAAAAATAAGAAAATAAGAAGTAAAGAAAGTCGACTCTTTGTTCATCCTTCCATTAAACCATAGCCAACTACGTTAGAATCCATCATACATTTGTGTGGACGGATCAATTACTAATATAGTTCTTCACTAGTGTTATCTCATCGGAGTTCTAAGCAAACTGGCCAGCTCCTTAAAATCTGTAGATGCGTGGCTGTTTCAAATGAGACCTCCAGTTAATGCCATCTTATCTGGGTTTTAAATAACAACTGCATTTTAAATTATAATGATTACAGTCATAGGTTTAGTCGCGACACCGCGTGTCCGAATTTTAAATTGTGTGAGAAATAGTTATAATGCTGCTGCCTTATAAGCTAGAGCGAAATAGCTTTACAGAGGATGTTCAATCCCATTGCAATCATTCAATCAAACCGACTTGCAGCAAACCAAAATTGGAATATTGCTGACATTTAAAAAATCCCCCTTTGATGTTTCAGAGTGGAGGCGAAGGCTTAAATAGTCGCCGCGAGAAAAAAAAAATAAGCAGTCCCCGGTTTCCTAAGTTTTGTCCGCGTTAATTTATCGTCGTAATTTTGGTTCTATGTTCGGTTTTGTTTTAATTTAATATTAAAATTTTCCAAAGTTTATTATCGGTTTTGGGTAGAAAAGGCACAAACTTTTTCCGTGTAGTTTTGTGTCTGTTATTTAAAAATCAATTCGCTCGCTAACGAAACAATTCTCCTAAATTTAAATCAATAGTGTTTTCCCTAAAGTACGGATACGAGAAAAGAAAACAATTTAGATTCGTCACCGGTAAGCTCAATGTCTTTGTTGCCTTAAAGTTAAATAATTACTAACACAGAGCACTTTTCTAAGTGTATTACACCATTCTCCCTTCTTGTCGAAGTTTGTTTTGTTTTGTTATATTTTTCAGGATAATTTGCGTTGTCTTTGTTTTATCTGTTTTATTGTCAATTTTGTTATACGTTCTTTATAGTAAAGTCAAATTTTGTTTTGTTCAGAAGTCACAATATTAAGACATTATTAATTCTGCAGTTTATTCGATATTTGGTTTTGTAATTAGTTTCATGTGTTTGGTCGTAAAAATTATTTTGTTTTATGATATTAAAATTTGTTAAATTTTCGCGTAAGTAAATTCTGTGTTCTCGTTAAATTTTCTTTAATATAATTTTTATTGTTAAACCTACCGAATTTTATTTGATACTCAAAGTAGAATTTAGAAAACCTTTTTAATAATTGGTAAATCGAACAAGGAGATGAGAAAGATTCAACAATCCCAAAATCGTTAGTCTGTGAGTAAGAAGGGCCAAAATTCATACCAAGTCAGAAGAGAGCGGACGGAACGACTCTTGATTCCGAAGATTCCGACTGTGCAAACTCTTTGACTTTATTCACCTAAAGAACAATGATCAGATTATTACAAAGAAGAGGTAGAAGTGACGCTTCGACATGCGAACACAAGGAGTCACTTTAAAGTCTGCACCCTGCACGTAATCTGATACTAAATCAAATACAATAATAAATAAAGAGACGAGAGAGAATATTACTAAATGTTTGTTGAAGGCTTTCGCGTCAGTTGTCCATGTTTCCTTGGTTTCCGGGCTGGTACCGCGTCGAAGTTGTGGTAATGTCGATGTATCGTTCAGGTTGTTTGCCGATGTTTCGTCGAGGCTGATATTGATGCTGCTGCTTCTCTTGTTGGTGTCTCAGAGCGACTGGAATACTCCGAGACACCAGCCGCACCGAGACACCAAGAAGAGAAGCAGCAGCAAGAAACGCAGCAGCATCTACACCTGGCCAGAAGAAGTCTAGTGCAACCTGGACAAAACGTCGCCATCGCCATAACTTTTACGTGACTCCAGAACGGAAACCAAGAAAGTACGAGAATGTTATTAAGTGGGTCACGGCAAACACCATACACCCTGAGAAAAAAAAAATTTAAGTTTGAATTGGTTTCCGGTTAGAACCGCATCGTGTATCGCAAACCGAGCCATACTGATCGCTATCTGAATGCACATTCACACCATCATCCTTCTCAAAAACTGTCAGTTATTAACTCACTAGTTAGCCGCGCCTTTGCCCTAACAGAACCCTCTTCACTTCAAACTGAACTGAACCATGTAACAAAAGTCCTACTCAATAAAAACTACAAAAAACACGACAACCAAAGAACCATTTCTCGTCATCTCACCCCAATTCCACCATGTGCTGAACCTGATATACCTCCAGTCGCTACAGCTTATCTACCTTACATCCCCTCCATGCCACCATAACAGATCGAATCGGAAAATTCTCAAACAACAGAACATCCAATCCATTTACTTACCCATGACAAAACTTTCAGACTGCCTACTCCCCACAAAAGACCATATCCCCTTGCAATCCGAAGGTGTGTATTAAATTCCATGTTCCTGTGGGAGCGAATACGTTGGTGAAAGAAAACGATCTGTTAGTACTCGTGTTTCTGAACTACTACAAACAACTGGATCGGCCCTAGCTGAAGACAAATTAGAATCCGCTCACCAAATCCTATTTTCCGATACAAAACTTCTAGCCCGCTCATCTCATTTTTTCAATCGTAAAATTCGTGAATCCATAGAAATGCTCAAACACCCCAATAATGATCCGTCATGTTCCAACAGGCCGATTCCTGTGCTGACCCATTACCCTCACCGACCACTTAAATACCACGACAACGAACATATTGTCTCAACGACTATCGAGAAACAGCGCAACATCACCGCAGTAGCCCTGAGGAAGTTCTTCTGCAATGGAGAATGAAGCGTCGGCAATGGAAGAAGTTAAAGTGATGCGGTTCCAACCGGAGGCCAATTCAAACCTGGACGACGGCCGCGGAAGCCTTCAAGTAAATTTTCTATTAACGTAAAGTAAGCTTATTATGACGGTTTTTTTAGTAAGAGTAACCTAAAGTTTATTGTTAACTAAACTCAAGATATTAACAGAACATTTTTGCTGGATATAAAATCGCTTGATGACATTTTCGTACATTTCAGCTGGAAGCCCAGCGATAACGTGTTGAATTTCATGTTTGAGTTGAGCAATGGTTTGTGGATTAGTAGAATAGACATTTGGCACAAGAAGTCTCTCTTCTGCATTTCGATAAACCAAACCGTTTTCGAATAATTGAGGTTTAAAAGTTAGTATACGAGGGAAACTAGAAAACTTTTCTACCTAATCCAGAAACAAAAGACGTGCGGTTTTTTAAACATTTTTATTTTTCAATATAATCTCCATTAACATTAAACACACTTTTGCCATTTGTTCGGAAGGGACTCTATGCCAGTAGAAAAAAATATTTTCTCTTGAGTATCAAAATAATCTTCAATAACATATTTCAAGTGTTCATCAATTTTTTTAATTTTCGGAACAAATAAGAATCCGATGGGCTATATCGTTACCCTAATTCGCAAATGTCGTAAGTCCACTTTTTGTCAAAATTGATATTTTAATACCATTTCGTTAACAAACCTACCTGCTAAAGAAATTGTAGCGCAGAGACTTACAGTTTTCTATTATTAAAGGCCATTTTAGAAAACAACGTGACTCCGGCACTTGACAATTTGAATAAGAAATTATCGCAGGTCCGTCAGTTTATATGGTCAAATCAATAGTGTGCGAATCATTTCAAAATAATAAAAAAGTATTATTATATTACCTAATTGAACAACAACAAAATTACAGTTAATAGGTAAACTGTCATTACGGTCTTTGCCGTCTCCTGTAAAATTAGTAAAAATGGAGTTACGACATTTGCGAATTAGGGTAACGATATGGTGGATGGTCTAGCTCAGTAAAGTCGCAGTCTCCCAAAATTGGTCGAATTTTGGCAGCTTTATGCACGGGTTCATTGTCATGGAGAAGAAACACATTCGATTGGAACGTTTCTTGTCTATGGCTTTACGCAATCACTTCAGAATATTATCGTAGGTCTCTACATTAATTGTAGTTTCTTTCAATATATATTCAATCAAGAGAACGCCTTCAATATCCCAGAAAATGGTTGCCATGAGTTTTCCAGCTGAAGATTGAATTCGAGCTTTCTTCGAGGGTGGCGAACCTTTATGGACCCATTGCATGGACTCTTGCTTTGTCTCGGGATCCCAGTGGTGTATTCAAGTTTCATCTATCACAATGCGACTTAAAAAGTCAGGATCAGTCGCCAGAGTATCCAAATGGTTTTGCGAGATTTCACGCCTTTTCAGTTTCTGTTCAGGAGACAACTACCCGGGAAGTCATCTGACACCTTGCTCGTGCCCAATTTTTCATGCAATATGTTCATAACGGTAGGCTCAGATATTTGCAAAGTTGTAGCGATGGTGTAGACTTTCAAACGGCGATCTTCAACCACAGCCTCCACTTTCTTGCAGACCTCTGGATTTGTCGCTGCTGCATGTCGTCCACTTCTGGCATCATCCTCAATGGACTCCCTTCCTAAGCGAAACTGTTTAGACCAAAATTTGACTACATAATATGAAGGGGCTTCATTTCCGTAGACGACAGACCTCCGCTGGTGAATATTTTTGGGTGTAATGCCTTCTTTCGTAAGAAATTTTATCACACTTCAATGTTTCAATTTTACTACACTCATTTTGCTTTACTTTTTACTTTACAGAATGAAAATTAATTCGTGGATTTGATTCAAACTTTCTGACAATCTTTGAAAAACTTGACACTATTTGACATTAATTGTACAATGACAAAATTACAAAAAGTAATTTTTTAGTACATATCTCTGATGAAGCCCAAGAAGGCTGAAATAATTCACGTGACTTATAAGATATTCTATTTCTCTAATACTGCCAATTAAACAAATCAATTTAATTATTAATTGTACAGGTTCGACAATTGTTTCTATCATGGCCGGGTAGATAATTTTCCTAGTGTCCCTTGTACGTACGTCCATTGCATTTTGTTATCATAAAATACTGAAAGTAATCTCCTCAAACTACCAATTAAAAGAGAGGAAGGAACTGACAAATGCGTTGTAAATGTTCAGTTAGGTGCCTTATATCTGAGTTTCAAATATTAGTTTGATAACTTAAAGGATTGAGAAGATCTTGCCAAAAGAAAAACACGTTTCGTCTAAAATCTATATGAAAAGGTTACCTTATTTTTTGATGTTCTATTCACCCTTTCAATCTCCTCCGTACGCTATGAGACACCCAGTATAGCCCCACAGTGGACTAAACTTGAAAAAAGTCCCAGCGATGTCAAGACACACGAGCGCGGCGATTAGTTGATAACGCTGAGCAGGATTTTTTGATAAATATTTGAATCAGTCTCTGCTTGCGCTGGGTGCAAGCATGGTGCAAGCACAGCAAGCCCCTTTGCCTTTTTTTTATTACCTAACAACATGATATAATAAAAATTAAATGCACCATGAAAAGACTGAAGATTGTTTCCATTGCAAGTTAATAAGGAAGGTTAGTGTGCAGGGGTGACGATTTTAATGGCCACCTCTGTACATCCAATCCGGTTGGTTAGTATTAAATGTGTCGCTTGATGAATGTTTGGGGGGGAGGGGGGCAAAAATTTGAAGTTCTGCCACTGTACCGGGGCTTCAATTCTTGAATCAGCTGAATTCAGCCGGCCAGAACAAAACCCTTCCTCAGAATATTCCATGTTGTGAATTTAACTTGAAGGCTTCCGCGGCCGTCGTCCATGTTTGAATTGGCTACCGGTTGGAACCGCGACGTTGACTTCTTCCACTGCCGACATTTCGTTCTTCATTGCAGAAGAACTTCCTCAGAGGGCTGCTGCTGCTGGTGTGTTGCTGCTGCTTCTCGTTAGTCGTTGAGACTCAGTTGTGGTGTGTTGTGGTTTGAGAGGGACCCAAATGCAGGGAACGACAAGGAGGGCCCTGAGCCACACTGTCACTGACAGTAACAATGTTTATGCCGACCAAATAAAACGAGCACGTACAGAAGGTCTCCGATCCACCACTGACTTAGTTGTCTTGAACTTATTCACCATATTTCGAATTATCTGCTTTGTCGGCCGATTGAATTGACAAAACGAATCCCGAATGTAGAGAGCATGTAGTCGAGCCTGTCTCAAAAACATTTTTTACTACTTGCGCTGCTCCATACCGTACGAGGCCATGGCAATAAATGAGTATTTTTTTTGTATATTGACAGGTTGAGAATGACGTTTCATTTTTCGTCACAACAATACGGCGGTGCAGCTGTGAATTTTTAAGAACCCTAACCCTTATTGGAAAGCCCTGTATAATACGCTGCAAAATATTGGCTCGCAACATAAAGACAAAGCCCCAGATAATTTCTGGTGCTCTAAATAAGAGTGAAACTAGAACTTCACAATTATTCGTGTCTAACCTTACACACATGGCAGTAAACGAATATGCGACAATACAGGAAGTGGTTTATTATTATCAGTCAGTGGGTTTGTAGGTTTTGGACTCTCTCTCATCTAATAAAATTTCTGCCTTCGCCCATTATTACATTAGTCTCATGAGGTAAGGAAAGATATTATTTCCTCCAAATTTTAAAGCAACCTCGAAACTTTATGGGTTCACATTCGGTACTGGTGAATGATTTTAGTTCCGGGACAGCTCAACTACCGGAAAAAAATAAATACAGAGATTAAACTTTTGAAATATGTTAATATTGCATTTAATAATATATTATTTAATAAACATTTGGAGTATGTTTCCAAACTGAACGTTTTTGTACTCTTTGACGAGTTTTCATTTGCATTCCATAAAGTTTTTTTTTTAATATCCCTGAATTTTTTCCGGTAGTTTATTATTAATTTCGATGTTAGTTCGATGTCATTATCAGAAACAGCACAATCTCTGGCTCAAAAAATTCAAAATTTGAACGCAAATTTTAGATCTAAAAGTGATCTTAGCACTTGTAAAAATGAAACTTTGGTTCATAGTTTTAATAATCAGAAGGCGTTGAAATCAGCGTCAACTATCGATGATTTTAGATGAGCGCCCTCTATGAAACGATCAGGAGACTATTTATCCAGAAAATATTTGAAGTTTTAGCACCTTAAAATGTACTCTATTCGGAATGTTTTAGTTCACTGCACCCGTATTTGTGTCCAATTCCACGCAACTTTGGAATTTTTTAATTAATTAGATATCAGCGCCGTCTAATAGTAATTCCTGCAGTTAAGTTAGATTTAATTTGATCTATTTCCACTAGAGTTTTAGCAAGATTTTTGAGTCGACCCCAATTCCCCAACAGACAAATCATCAATCTTTTAATTGGGAATTTTTGTCATTTATCCCATAACACAACGCCATCTGTGAGTGATTAGAGCATTTTGACATGAAATTAAGGCATACAGAGTTTAGTGAGGGCTTTTGTACTAACGTTTTACAAGATTTATTAATTCTCATCGATACTAGATACACAAATATTCGTTCATTAACGAGTCGATCCAGGACCGGAATAAGTAACAAATTATGTAATATTTCAGGAATTCATCGATTTGAACTCGCTAGAATGATTGACAGGAAGGAGCATTTTGCTTTAATTGTTTTCCACTTGCCAGCTTATAGGGTCGTAATCTTAAAAAGCGGGGGGGTCACTACACTGCTCATAAATAATGGATGAAACAGGGGTATCAAAAAGCGATATGTAGGAGCGAGTTAATGGGGCAACAGTAACGCGGCGAGTAAGTTTTTTCGGCGGAAACTACGAAAGGGGAAAATGATGGACTCCGAGCAATTTTTCACAATTTTCCTACGTTTCAATTGGAGGAGGGAGACCCTCGACGCGGGGGTTAGGGTGCGGAGTGTGTTTCCGAGATAAGGCCGCGCGTATTTCTGTACGTACGTGCGTATTATTTATCGGCCCGCCGAGTTAATCCCCGCGACGTTCGTTTCATGTTAGCCCCCGGAAAGTCTCGAGTGTTTCGGGGATTAGAACGGGTGCCCGCTTGCGTCGGGACGTCTTCGCTCGATTTTCAACGCGGATACCATTTTTCTTCGGCCGACGACAGCTCCTCGAAATGTTTATGCAGATGCTGCTTGCTCACGCAGACACAGCTTGCGTCATTCCAACTCTGACTACTGAGAGATAATCCATAGAGACACGCTGTATATACATACCATATAATCCAAGCCTAAAGCAATTTTGGACGGGTCTCTCGAATATCTACTGATATATACCAAACAAAATCGATTTTGAGTGTCGTCGCTATTCATAGATGACACTATTTTTATTTCAAAAGAAATTGTCAGTTACAAAAAGTCTTCCTAACGAAAATTGAAATTCTTCATCTTAACTTGAGGACAACCTAATACCATGTGATTAAAAATAAAAAAAATTATTTCATTATTTCACTTTCATTGGGACCCATAGATGGCGCTACTTTCGATTACATATTTGCGATCACTACTTACGATAAACTGCGATCAACTATGATTGAATCTGCCGCTCTACAATAATTTTTTGTTGTCCACACATTTATTTTTTCGAAACGTTTAAATTCTTTCCTGTACTCAAACTGTCCATAGACAGCGCTGGTAATTTCTAGCTTCAAATTTACATAATTTGAGTGGTGTAAAAGGAGAAATGGTTTAACGATTTTGGTACCATTCAACTTCTCAAAAGATTAAAGAACAATTTGTACTGCGATCCATATAGATTTCGATAGATTTCAATCAACAAATTGACAAAGTACAATGAAAATTCGTTGTTTTGGATACATTTTTGAACGCAAATTATCTACAGTTGGCAGTAATAATTTTCGATGTTCAAATTTGTATTACCTCTGAAGAGATGTTATAACTGGTGAAAATCCCGTTATGATCATTTTAGTATTGTCAGTCACCCTGTATGGCGAAATAACATGAACATTCCGTTATTCGGCCATGCGCATTTCAATTGTACGCCGTTAAACGAGAGCCTGTACTACGCAATACGGAATTGTTGCCATCTCCCTCTATCCTGAAGTTAGTTAATTCTGTTCTTCTATCAACCCCCTCTTGATATCTTACATGCGCTGAAAACGCTTGCACGCTAGCCAGTCCTTCGTGGTACGTTGTAAGGTGCGCACGTGTGGTGCCATTGTTGTGGTTTTGTGTTTTGCAATTCATTTGGTTGAAAACGCCTGGAGATGACTATTTATGGTAGGTAATTTGATTACCGGATTTTAAAAATTCGTCATCCCTACACTTGTAAGCATTGTTTAATGCTTGTCCAAGCCTAGTCCCGGCAGTTTGAGATTAAGTAAATATGGCGTGTACTTGAGCGTGGTTCAAAGTGTAGCGCCTTTTTCTTTTACCATTCGAACTACTACGTTTACTACGATGGTCGCATCTTTGACTACAAACAAATAGAGCGCCTACCAACTAAACTCCTTTCCTCTTTCGCCATTCTGCGCAGAGGGGACCGCCTTGCGGCATTTCATTTCTCTGCGCAAGTTGTCTCTTCTGTCCTCTTTTACAGCTCTTCCTCTTCCTCCTCCTCTTCTGCTCTCTTCTCTTTCCCTCCTCCATCTTCTTACGCTTCTCTCCTATCCTTTTCCAACCTATTCTTTTTCCTTTTCTTTCGTGTCTGTCCTCTCCCTCCTCTTCTTTTCCTTTCCTGTCTGTCCTCTTCGCTCCTCATCCTGTACTTCCTCCTCTTCTGCCCTGTTCCTGCTCTATCAATCTCTCACTTCTTCCTCCTCTGTACACATCCTTCTACTTCACACTCTACCTCTCATCTCATCTTTGCACTTCTTCACTACAATTTCTCTCAGCATATTTGCAACTGCAACCCATGTTTCATTCGACCTGTTCATCACATTTGCTATATTGTCTTTTCTTATCTGTGTAGCCAGTTCTGTCCTTAGTATAACCCCATCCCATCGTGAGCATACGAAAATGGTATGCTTCGGCGAGTCGTCCTGCTCCTTGCAGTACCAACAGCTGGCCGTCTCTCTCTTCCTTATTTCTTTCAAGTACCTCCCAAACGTGCCGTGTCCGGTTAGCGCCTGCGTTACGTAATAATCTACTTCTCCCTCTTTTCTAGTGCACCACCTCTCCGCGTCTTTGCTAAAGACCTTGGCCCAGCCATCATATTCATTCCACCGTTCTTGTCAGGATTGATATAACTCTTTCCACGCCAAGGCCTTTACTTGGTGTCCTTCCTTGTATATTTTTGTGCGCTCTACAATCTGCAATCTGATAGGAGGGATCTCTGCCATCACCCTTATGGCCGCCAGCCTGTTCACCGTTTCTAACATGAGTTCATGATGCCTGTATTTCATGGCATTTGTCCAACATCACCGAGGAGAGCACGGCAGCGAGTAGCTTCCATTTTTTGGGGTTAGGTCCTCCCACATTTGGCATTAGTCTGGCCAGGGCCGTGTACGACCTCTGAGCTCTGCTTGCGGTTTCCCTGACGTGGGTGGTCATTCTCAAGTCGCGGTCCAGGTGGACTCCGAGGTATTTTAGATGTTTAACGGTTTCCATCTCCACATCCCCAATCTTCACCACCATCCGCGTCAGGTACCTCTTCCCTGCAAGGATGATAACTTCCGTTTTCTACCTACCAGGGACAGCTTCATGCCTTCCAGGGTGTTCTTAATGCGTTCTACTGCGTACGCGGCCCTGTCTTTTAGCAATGTAACGGTCTTAGCGCTAATTACGATGGCCAAGTCGTTCGCATAGGCGATAACGGTAGACTCAACCCCCAGCTCCATTTTCAGGACTTTGTTATACAGGATGTTCTATAAGGTCGGTCCCTGAACGCATCCCTGCGGGACTCCACATATCAGGTCGATCCGTGTGCCATCTGGGGCTATGATAGCTATGTCGGACAGGTATGACTCGATGATTCTCCTCGTCTTATGGTTCACCTTGTATTTGTAGAGGGTGATCACGATCTCCTTCCAGGAGGCCGTATTGAACGCATTTTTAACGTCCAGAGCTATCATAATGCAGTAATGCCGGTTTATGGCTGCCTTCAATCTTATGTCAAGGCTCTGCACTTGCCCCAGCGCACTCAGGGTTGATTTCTCGGTCCAGAATCCATGTCGGCTATCGCTCAGGATCCCTCTGCTCGTCAGTGAGCCTTCCCCTGATGAGCGTCTCCAAGACCTTCCCAAGGACATCTAGCAGACATATAGGCCTATACATGATCTCCCCGGTTTCGTTTATCCTCGGCTTTTCTATTACAACCAGGCTGGCCGTTTTCCAAATTTTTGGGAAGTACCCCTCTACTTTCCACAACTCATTGAACACATCCAGGTATATAGCTGGATTATTTACAATAGTAGCTTTTATTACCTCTGGTGATATCTGGTCGGGTCCCGGTGCGTTCGAGCTCTTTATTCGTCCGGCAACCCTCTTTAGCTCGTCGTCAGTAAAAGGAGGCTCTTCAGGCTCATTTGTCTTTTGTCTTCCCGCCACCCATTTCTTTTCTACGCTTTTTGGGAAGAGTTGTTTGATTTGCCTGGCTTGTTCGTCCGGACTGAGTTGGGTACTCGGCTTTAGGTGCAGTTTATTACTCCCCGTCTGTGCGGACTTGAATTCATCCAACCGCTGTTGGTAAATTTCGTCGTGAGAGGAATTGCAATACGCCGTCTTGGCTTCAGTGGTCCTCCAGCGGATTCGATATTCTACGGGCATTGACGACGACAACTGCCGTTGGAGGCGCGAGGATGTAATCAAGGTCGGATTATTTTGATTTTAATTGTGGTAACGCACGCTTCTAAATTATCTTGTAAATTAAGCAACCGTTTGTTGCCGAGGTTAGTTAATTTTCTTTTGACTTTGTAACGTAATAAGATTGGTACCGAGATTTTGGGTTTAGATTTTTGACAACCTCGTTTCGTTTTTACGACTCCCACCCCCATCTCCAGGAGTTAGCCGGCCGCGCTGGAGATCTTAAATTGTTCTCCTGCAATTTGCTACCATTCAGGTAGGTAGCAATATGGCAACAGTTTTTAGTACCGCTCAGAAATGTTGTTGATTCTGTGTTGTTATTTGTGGATTTCCTTGAATAAGTAGCATAACGATTTGCTCATCAAAAGATGGAAGAACAATTTTTAATATAACCATAGGATGGCGTTGGTTTTTTATCCCTGACATTTACGACCCATGACTTAAAATTGATTTCTCCAAAACGCTTAAATTGTGCTCAAACTGTCGATCATTTTCATAAATGTGCATTATTTGACTTCTGAAAGATGGTGCAACGGATTTAGATAACGTTGTTTCTGTAAAGTTACTCATGATTTTATTTAATTCGATTCTTTAATTCAACTCAACAGTTTGCACAGTGATTTGGACTTTCCAAAAAATCGAAGGGGTGATACTTACTATGGTTCACAAATTTAGGGCCCACGACGAAATTTGATTTTTTTAAAATACTCAGGTAAATTATTTCCTGTGTTCAAGCTGTCCATAGTTTACTGTGAGATTATTTTTCATAATTTGACTTCTGACGAGATGATGTGACAATTTTGGTACCGTTCGGAGTTGGTGTTGATTCTTTGAAATTTTTCGTAGCGCATCGCGCATGAAATGTAAAGAGGATGAATACCGTTGGTTTTCAGAGGGGTCACCCTCGCCGAAAAAGGCCTGCGAGATAATAAAACACCGACCGCCCATCGATAATATCTTAATACAATCTGAGGCATTCGACGAAGTGCATTAAGCATGTGCATGCATCGGTTATCTCCGCGATTTTTACCGCTCCGATAACAATTTAATGCAAGTCATATAACTCCGGAGCGCTTTGCATACCTACACTTCGCGCAATAAATTTGACTTATTCTCGATCGCCTGCAGATGAGAACTGCTGCTTACCCCACCGTCTTCTAACAGCTCTCTCGCACGAAAGAAAAAAATGACGATAATAATAATACTACTTTACTGCGCGGCCTTATGTGTGTAGGAAGGATGTTAATGCTATTATAAAGTCGGTGGAAACGAAGGGATCAACTAAAATAAATAAATTCATTGAAAAAGCGAAAATTTTAAATTCCGTTACGTTCACGGACTACAAAATTAATTGCGTTATTTATTCATTTGTTTGTTTATTCATTATTTGTTCGCTTGAATGTTTAATGCGCGCCGGCGATGATAAAATATGCAGTTTGATTTCCTGGTCCAATAATGCATAAATATCGAACGGAGCGTTCCATTACCGATGCAATATCATTATCGGCGCAATATTGCGCGCCGAATTATTTGATATGGCACCTAGTCGAAACCGCACCAATTTCCTGATAATTTGTATCGCGCCGAGCGATGTACGCATATATCAAAAGCTTTCGCTGTTCGCGCGAATTAAAAAAATCTCGTACAAATTCAAAATTTTTTCAACGAGGCACAGGCGGATAATTTGTTTTTAAAGGGATGGCCGAGTTCTACTGCCCTCCATTGCAGATTTATAACAAAAATTTAGTATTCACATTATACTAAATATTCAATAATTAATGATACTGTGAAATAATTTTTTTTCCAAAGTCTAGTTACGTCATTTTGGTTTTTAAATTCTGTTTGTCAATTGTCTTTCCTGTTAATATATTTTTTTAAATATTTTGTACCTGACTTTCTTCGGAAAAAAGAGCGACCAACCGATCGACCAACGAATGGGGACGTTCCGGAAGTGTTGCGTTCAGAAGAAACCGAAGGCAGCGCAGGCCATCGATCAAAACGCGACAGAACAAGAAAAGCAGCTCGCAAATGCCGGTGCTCGCAAAATGTTTCGCCACGGGGGGCGCTGTAGCAACAACGGCATTAATACTCGGAATGTCCGGAAGGCGAAGGGGGGCAGATTTCGTTTCGAAAATTTTCGGTTTCTTTTTTCGTTCGCATAAATTTTCTGCGGGACAATATATCTGAAGAGATTCTACCAACTCATGATGATTACGAAGTGAATCTATGAAAAAAAAAGATGTTGGCTGACGCTTTAATTAATTAAGGAATTAATTGAATTAGGTTACGGTGAATTTCGGAGCGATTGCCCATCATCGTCGAAACCGAGAAATCGTCGACGGCGCGAACAACAATGAAAGCGGAGAAGCAAAGCAGGCGAAGAGGGAACGTTAATTAATGCCGAGAGCGATGAATATTGATGGGTGGAGACGGGAAAGGCTTAAACTGACTGAAAAAATGCAGCCGCGTCTCGGATATTGTAAAGGATACGCAGTAAAAATAAACCCGTAGGTATACAATTACCATTATAAGCGAACTGAACACGAGATGAGGCAACGATACAAGTCACCCCTCCCCACCGGGGGGGAACCGAACACATAGACTCCGCTGCGACGTTTATATACATACAAGTTCTGCTATATATGGGAGGGATGGGTAATTACATATTTAAATGTTTTTCTTTGTGCACTTCTTGGAAACTCACCTACCATCGCGAAACGCTCCGCCGAGTGAAACGATACAACGACATTCAAATGAAATCAAATACTTATTTATTCTGCGCGCTTTATGCCGCGGGATGCGCATATTTATTTCAACGAAATAAAAAATACAAGACAACCAATCAAGAATAAGAACCAACAACGACGCCGACGTCTCCTTTTATGAGAATTTCTGTTTAATCGCAATAACAATTCCTTTCCCTTTCAGATTTTCATTTATCATTTCGACGAGTTTTCTTCCTGTAAATTTTATTTAGTTTACACTTTCCCACTTAACGTTTCAGCGAATTATTACTTTTTTTTTCTTGGAAAATTTGCTTCGTGCAGATTGGCGACGTTGTAAGATAGATGCGTAACACTAAAAAAAGTAACTAAAATGAACATAGGCGTACCTGGTTCAAGGGGAGCAAGGGGTGTTATCTAGTACTGGCTATCAAAATCGTTTCTTTGGGATAATAATTGGAAATAATTGGTTAACAGATTCTGTATTATTCGCGGTTTTGCAGAAACCCGATATCCGGATAATCGATTATTCGAATATCCACTAACTGAATATTCGATTATCGGTTTTTTGGAAAATCAGATATTCGAATAACCGGTTATTCAGATAACTGACTAACTGGAAATTCGAAAAACTGGATGAATTTTTTTGTTGGTTTAGTGATACCTACCTGAGTACCTATTAGGAAAAAGTATATGTACTGCTAATTTTTTTACTTAGTTATTACATGCCAATCCGATCAATCTAAGTTACGAATACAACCGATTGCAAGCGGCAAAGCTGTTTCACGAAAGTTAAAAGCAGATATAAAAGTTCTTTAACGTATCAATCGATTGATGTAATAAAATAAAAATAATATAATATCCTTATAATAAAAAAATGATCTATATATGTATAAAAAATTTTGTGCAAATCGGTCATAAAGCGATTTAAAGATGTCGCTACTTAAATTGTTCATTTGGGGACATCTGAACTGCGGTCAAAATTGAAACAGGTAAGAAGTCATTAAGGAGGTTGTTTTCGCGACTGAACTGTGGTCAGGCCCTACATCCCAGGACGGGGTCTTAATCCCTTAATATTTTTGTCGTCAAAATTATATTTTAATCGATACCAAATATAAAGTTATATTAAATTTCTACCTAAATTTTATTAATCCTTAATGTTGCCCACGTTGAAATTCTGACCGCAGGATTACATCCTGCCACGTACATAGAAATGTTTTGACCGCAATTCGGTCACTTTCGAAAAACGAACCGCAGTTCGGTTGCACCGGTTCATTTATACAGGGTGTCCCGTGACGTAATGTCACCACTTCACCTGCGTGATAATCAATTCAAACTAAGTGAAAAAGTCTAATAAAGTTTTGTTCTAAAGTAAACCGTTTCAAAAATACTGGGTGTTTAACGTTTAATTTTTTAGTTTTTAAAATTTTAAAGTTCATCTAGTCATTTATCCGTTCACCTAATAATCAATTCAAACTAAAAAAAAAAACTCTAATAAAGCAAATCGTTTTTCAAGGATATGATGTTTCGTAATTTTCAGAATTTTTAAACTTTATCTCAAAAGGTGTTCAAAAGCACTTAGATCTCTTTTGAAGTGCGTTAGAATATGTTTAGCAAACAACGGGGGTCATTTTGGACACCTTTTCATATAAATGACAGCTGTAATTCTTGCCAAATGAAATTGTAATTAAATTGATTTGTTTAATTGGCAGTATTAGAGAAATAGAATATCTTATAAATCACGTGAATTATTTCAGCCTTCTTGGGCTTCATCAGAGATATGTACTAAAAAAATTACTTTTTGAAAGGATAATAATTAAATTATGCACTTACATATTTTTGAAATTTCCAATAACCCAAAAACAAACCCGTAAAGAAAACTTTTTAAAAAAACTGTGATTTATAAGATATTCTATTTCTCTAATACTGCCAATTAAACAAATCAATTTAATTTTCATATAAAGTTTAAAAATTCTGAAAATTACAAAACACGTATTCCTGAAAGGCGGTTTGCTTTATTAGAGTTTCTTTCAGTTACAATTAATCATTAGATGAACGGATAAATGATTAGATGAACTTTAAAATTTTAAAAAATAAAAAATTAAACATTAAACACCCAGTATTTTTGAAAGGGTTTACTTTAGAACAAAACATTATTAGAGTTTTTTACTTAGTTTGAATTGATTATCATGTAGGTGAAATGGTGACATTACGTCACGGGACACCTGTATACGTATAGTACAGTATACAATGTATTCATTTAGTGCAGGCACTTTAAAAACCAATTTCGGGTATAACCGGTTATCCAAGTAACGGTTAAGCATTCGAATATTTAAAAATCCACTTTCCGGATATTCTAAAAGCCGAGCATGGAAAAATAAATTTTTGGATTATCAGATTTATATCATGTTTTAGAATAGTATGACAGGAAACTTCTGCTACCAAAAATACTATGTTCTCGTAACAGAAACAAGTGCAATGTAAACCAGGATTAGGACTCAAAAAATAGAAAGATACAAAACCAATTCTAATTCGTTGAGATGTGCATAGTATGTTATAATTAATGCCCGGATTCTTAGGCATTTAAAAAGACTGACTTAAGCAGGCATATAGACAGTTAATGTGTAAGAAATAGGCACACCCTTAGGCAGCCTAAAAAAAATTAGGCGTTTAATAATTTCTCCTTTTTGTACGCTATAACATCACCCACACCATGAATATATAAATTGAAACACCCACTCGCAAAAAAGGGGCGTTGAAAGAAAGAAGCAAAAATGACAAAGATATAAAAATAAAATAATAAACGGGACACTTCTGTTCACGAAAAGGGTTCGGCGAACATTTTATAAAAATTACATGATTGTGAATCTGAAAATTGAACACGCTAAAATGATTCGAATATTAATTAATTTTTTGAATCGTCTTTCCCTACGGAACCGTATTGTTTACATTTTCTAAACTCGAGCCCCTTTTGTAATTTGTGACTGCGAGATGGCGGCATCTGTGCGAGTCCCCCTTTTGGTGCTGCTCATTTAGGTCCCTGCCGTGACTTAAGTTGCCTACCCTCAAGGGATTGCGACGTGTTTTTGGACCGACTCTATTCCTTGCCTTAGTGAGTGGTCTTTAATACAAAGCTTATTTATTTTAAGATATCTTGAAGGTCACTTATCGTAAGGGAAGTTGGTATTTTCGCTAAAGTTTGTCGCTTGGGTCCCTTATCGCCTGAGATTGTTTACATTAACAATCAAAGCGTGAAACTCTATTGTAAAAAACCCTGAAGTAATTTTATTTAAATTTCAAACTTTGAATTTAAATTTTATAGTTTTGTTGAACACGTCTAGTGTCTCTAAAATGTTTTGGCAAGCAACTTTACGGATTGCCACACACAGAAATTACAATTCATGATAACTAATTACATATACAATAATTGCCAATTACCATTTTAGGCATAAAATAGGCAACAAAATATTTTGTAGGTGTTTAAGCTATAAAACTAGGCAAATACTATAAAAGTATAAAATAGTATAATATAATAGCACTTAGGCACAATGAAATATACATCTCATTCTAATTAAAATTGTAATCTACACAGCAAAAAATATGAGTCGTGTAAAATGTGTAGTGTACCTGGTAAAAATTTTAGATGAAATTTCTGGAGTACAGCAAACACTATTTTTTACACTACTATAAAATGTAAAAATTATTTTCTCTAATTTATCTCTGCCTTCAAAATTACTCTAATTGCCGTAGAAAAAATAATCTATTTACAAAATTACTTTAAATATTCACTACAAAGTATTAAATTCTTATAAATCTGTATGAAAGATTTACCAATAGAGATAACTAATTTATCTATAAGTTCTCTAACACAGAGTGTTGTACACTACGGTTATTAAAACGAACTCTACGATTTCATAAATTGGACCGAGTAAATATTTAACTCTAAACTGATTGGACTTAAACACACCGGTTTTAGTGTATAAATTGTTCACTAATTTTTTACTGTGTAAATGTTTAAAACTCTGTCTTTTCTTTAATAAAATTTTAGGCAATTGCCTAGAGATCCGGGCTTCAGTTATAATAAAAGCAATTAACTAAATAAATACATAACTCCATACCTAAACTTTTTTCTAATTGGTAGTGAAGATCATTAAATCAAAAAAAAACTAATTGTAATATCCCGCTACTCAAATTTCCAGTTATTCGGATATCTAACTATCCATTTGTTACGGATGAAAATCCCGTTAAAATCATTTTAGTATTGTCAGTCACCCTGTATTGTGAAATAACAGGAACATTCCGTTATTCTGCCATGCGCATCTCATTTGTACGCCGATTAAACGATGGACTGCAATACGCAATACGGATTTGTTGTCATCTCCTTCTGTCTTGAAGTGAGGTACTTCTCCTCTTCTATCAACCCCCTCCCCCCTTAATACCTTACATGCGCTGAATACGTTTGCACGTTAGCCAGTATTTCGTGGCTCATTGTAAAGTGTAGACTTGTTATTGCCTTGAGTGTGCTTTGCGAATTAATTCATTTGGCTGAAATCGCCTGGAGATCAATGTTTACGGTACTTTGTTCGCCGGATTTTATAAATCGCCACCCCTGCATCTGTAACCATTGTGTAATGCTTGTCCAAAGCTTAATCCCGGCAGTTCGAGATTAGGTAAATACTGGGATGTGGTTCAAAGTGTAACGCATGATTCTTTTCTTTTAGGCTTTTGTTCCTGTCTGTACTGGTCTTACGTTTTGCTGTATGT
This sequence comes from Dorcus parallelipipedus, assembly GCA_958336345.1. Classification (NCBI taxonomy): domain Eukaryota; kingdom Metazoa; phylum Arthropoda; class Insecta; order Coleoptera; family Lucanidae; genus Dorcus; species Dorcus parallelipipedus. The sequence continues at coordinate 32,217,272 of OY284477.1, read as the reverse complement.
AGCTCTTTTTTTTTACCTTTCGATCTTTTACGATTACTACAACCATCTTTGAGTTTCCGCTAGATCAGTGCAACAACGGTTACATTTACCGCCCAACCGCTGTTGGTGGATTGCGCCGTGAGAGGTGGCTGGAAGTTGCGAGACGCCGTCTTGGGTTCAGTGGTTCTTCACCGAATTTGATTGACGCATTGACGACGATAGCTGCCGTTGGAGGCGCGAGGATGTAACTAAGGTCGGATTATTTTGATTTAGATTGCGGTAACGCATGCTTCTAAATTCTCTTGTAAATTAAGCAACCGTTTGTTGCCGAGGTTAGTTAATTTTGTTTTGACTTTAGAAGCGTAAAGTCGGTACCGAGTTTTCGGATTTGCGAGCCCCGTCTCAGTGAAGTTGGCCCAACTACACTGAGAAAAATGGAATTTTGCGATTTTGATAAAACATCACTCCATCTCGATAAAATAAAAGTATAATGTAAAAGTATAATGCTGTCATGTTATAAGATCCATCTTACTCTAAATTAATCATGATTCTTAGCACAATGAAACTGTTTAAGTTTAAGAATGTAAAATTATCATTCTACATAATACGTAGTGTTAAAATATAATAAACCATAATGAAATATTATGCGGAATAAATTAGTAATAAAATGTCATGTCTGACTTTTTGTTAATTACTCCGGTAATTTTATCATGACAGGAAATGATACTCTAAACAACAAACCACATAGTGTTAATTTTGCAGTAGTACGCTGGGTCGCTTTTTAACGCGAATCCGAATAAAATGTTCGGAATTCTTCTTAATATAAACGTACTCTTTGGTACCATTTTTCTCAGTGTATGTATTCAAAATATGGAAACTGAATATAATGTTACAATAAGAAAAAGATTGGTTCAAGATATATAGTTTTTAATCCATCCACATGTGTTTAAAAGTATTTCTTAAAAATATTCTCAGATATTTTCAGAAAGCTGCACTCGTAACCAGCAAGAACCGTTAAAGAGTTAAGCGCTCGGTTTCAACAAATTTGGGACAATTTCCCAACTGATGAATGCCAGACTTTAGTTAACACAATGTCCAAATGTATTGAAGCGATATTAAGTCGAAAAGGCAACGTAACGCAACGATAGCTTTATCTTTAATATTCGTCGATTTTTTATTTTGCGATAATATTAGATGTACCTTCGTGTTCCTATTTTTATTAGTTAGAATTTAGTTTTGTGTGTTAAAAGTTAATAAACAATTCCCATATCATCATAATATTGTATTGATTTTCATAAGTTTTCCTTCTACGAGAAAAATTTTCTGAAAAAAAAAATTTTGTTAGTTGGGCCAACTTTACTGAGACGGGGCTCGTAGATTTTTGACAACCTTTTGCGTGTTGTTTGCGTTTATGTCTCTGGATTTTTGGTTTTGCTTTACGTGCTTTTTTATTATTATTTTAAATAAAGACAATAGTGCAGTACTGAGGAATTTTATTTTATTAATTCATTCTTTTGGGGTTCCGTACATTCCCTCCTATCTCCAGGAGTTAGCCGGCTGTGCTGGAGGTCTTACATTGCCCTCCTGCAATTTGCTACCATTCAGGTAAGGTAGGTAGCACATTATCCGAATAACCAGTTATTCGAATATCTGATTATCCAAAAAACCGATAATATTAAAATATTCAAATAATTTGATATTCCAATAACCGGTTATCCGATTACCCGGTTTTTCTTTTCTTTTCAAAACCATGAATATCCAAAAACTGTTTATCCAAGAAACCGATTTCGATTGCCAGCACTAATTATAACAGATTTGTAAATATCTGAACGAATTATAATTGACCTTGTATCTTTCTTTTTTTTAAGTCTAAAGCCTGTTTTACATTACACTAATTTCTATCATGATTTATATTTACGAAATAATCAAAAAACAGTGTTGTCCGCTTGTAAATTCTGGTAATGGCAAGATTTTTATTCTTAAAAAACTATGTAGGGCAATTTTATATCTCATAAAAAGTTAGAGTGATATTGTTAATAATGTTAGTAGCATTTCTCATTAGGAATGCCATATTTTGCAGTAACAAGTGTTTACTTTAACAGTCTGCACTTTCAGAACTAAAAAATGCACTTTTGGCATTTTCATGGCCTGGTGATCCATGTGGTATACTTTTGGTGTTCGGAATCCGGCAACTCTGTTTTGCTAACGATAAAGATGTCACTTAAAATCTAGTCATCAACCATACATCCTCGAGAAAACGCCACGGCCTAACAATTTAATTACGACACTTAAGTTGGCGGCAATGAGGTACGTTTTTCTTGAGCGTTTACAGAGGCCCTACCTCGTTAAATTACCGAAATTAAAAACGCATTAACCGGCTTGCAATCGCACTTTCTTAAATTTCGAAGCAAAACCGACATACTCGTCCACGATTAATTAAAACTTGTAGTTTGTTTTACGAAAATGTGTACGAGACGAGCATTCATTTTCTTTTTTTATTTCCGTACAGTAGCGGACAATAAAATCCGGCAAGAATTTGACATGTGCGCTTTTCGACAAATTTAGTAAATCAGGTTGTATTTCTGTCAAAGTAAATAAATAAAATTTGAATTAAACGTCAGAATTACTAGTGACATGCTTTAAAAGTCAAAAGTATGAAAGTGAGGTTTACATTGTACAAATGACGTGCCCGGATTTTATTGTCCCCTTCTGTACCTTAAGAAAAGTTGTAAAATAGTCACTTCCGTACAAAAACAAAATAAGTCTTTTATATTTTCATTCTACTTCTTCTGTCCAGAAACTACCCTTAAAAAGGAGGGAGGATCTGACAAATGCGTTGTAAACGCCCAGTTAGATGCTCCATACCTGAGTTTCAAATATTAGTTTGATAACTTAAACGATTCAGAAAATGTCAAAAAAGCAATACGTCTCATTTCTCTTTCCGGGGATTATAAATCCCTTATTATTGACTTTTATTTTATATAAAAAGGTGGCCTTATTTTTTGATGTTTCTATAGACCCTGCAAATATCGGGAAACAATTTTCAGTCTTCCTGTATAACGTTGTTTTGATTTTGAAATGGGTATGTCAAGGTGAAATGAAAATATTTATTCTTCTGCATGGAACTCCCTAAATTTTTATCTAACCATAACACAGACCTTCCTATGACAACAACAACTAGTATAAACTCATTCAAGGTCAAAAGACGAAGGGAAGCTCCACGCACATTTTCATTTTCTAATAATTTATATACATTACGCGTTTCGTCCTTTAATCTTGAAAGACCTTGATATTGGTTATGAAAAAAATTACATATTAACTGTTTAAAAATATGGTTTCATAAGGCAGGCACCACACCTGCGGCTTGGCCGTGCAGCATTGTTTTCTATGGTCTCTTATGTGGCATGTGTCATGTCATACTAGTGGTTACGCCGCTGGTTTGATATCTCACATAAAAGAACAACGCTGGGTTTCACAAACATCACTTAACTTTAATCATCGATTAAGAATAATCATTCATATACTTCAACACATGTAACCATGGCAACGTTTACTTTTAACGGATGATTAAATTTAATTAACGTTTGTGAAATCCGCCACAAAGAAGACAAAACTTGCGGCGTGGCCGCAGCAGCTATACCGCGCAGCCAAGATGTGCAGATGTGGCGACCACTTAAAAAACAAGGATTAAACATTGAATCTTTTTTTATTTGACGGATTTTCGATGTAATTTTACAGTAAAGCATAAGAAGTGGTATCCTTATGGGTTTTTTCCTGAAATATAAGAGAAAACTAATGAGAAAAAGTTGCATTTTCGCTAATTTTTTGACAAACTTAATCAAAATAATTCGCGGAGTTGTATTATCCCTAAATCAAAGAGGTATTAATTAGCTTTGCAAAACTGTTTTGCTGATTTAAATTGACTATGAACGACGACTATGACGTTGAACTATGCGTTAATTTGGAATGAACATTTGCTTTGGGAAAAAAAATTCAAATGCCCATAAAAAACTAAGCCTTTCCGGCTCTGACAAAGGTTTTTATCGATAAGATCTCGTCTACTTTCTACCATTTTCGTTTCAGTAATTATTTTTGGGACACGTTGTATATCTAAGCGTCTCAATTTATTTACCGTAACCTATATACTGTAAACACCAGAAATGGCAAGCATTTTCTGCTCTTGTCTAGACCAATGATATACAGTTTTCTGAATTGACCAATTTTAGGTCAGAGATACAAATATCTAATCGTTAAGTAACGAATGCCAACAGAAAACTAAATGGAAACACAAATGACAATAGATTTTTTGAACTGGTTATTATTACGAATTACGTGGTATAGAGTAGAGCAAAAATAAATGGCAAACGCTTGTTTGAATCGTCCAAGAGATATGCTTAATTTTTAACAACGTGAAGAATTTTGACAAAAATTACTAAAATTCTTGAAAAATATAATTTCTATTTTCCTCAGTAAAGTCACAGAATCTCAGAGGCAATTTACATGTGTCAGAAGTGGAACAAATTTTGTTTGCGTTTTACTCCAAAAAAATTGTTTTTCGCTCGTTGAAATTAATGGGCAGGATTAACATAATTTCCTACATAATTTACTCATCTCACCTCTAATTGCCTGAATAATTAAGGAATCTGGGTAATATAGAGCTGTCGCGGATCTCGACGACGAGCACTTTTTTTGAGTTTACATTTGAGCGTGATACCAATTAGTGGATTTGATAAATAGCAATAAATTTCGGAAATATTGCGCAAAACTCGCCCCGGGAGAGACGGGCCGAATATTAAGATAATTATTAATTAATATTCGAAATATTCCACTGAGTGGCATTAGAGAAGTAACGGTACGCGCATAAATAATAATTTTATTGACGCGCGCGTCACATACGCAAGAATTTAAATTATATTAAAAATTAATTTCGAGGAATTCCAATCTCGAAATCACCTTCATTAAACTACTAATTCGTTTTTACATTCCTTCGACGTGTTCAATTTCCTAAAAAAAAAAAAAATTGAAGGGCTGAGACCTTAAATGATAATTTTAGCCCACACTCCTGGTATTTGGACGATACTTAACAAATTTTATTTAATAAATACTTAAATACTATGAGATAAAACCAATGATACTTAATGTCCGATGACCATACGTCCCTCAAAAGTTTTTAGTGGTGGAGGATGACAGAGAGAGAGAGAGAGACCAAAGGGCTGATGTTTTATCTGCCGTCTGATAGTATTTAATCCGCATCCGCTGTTACGGCACAGAGCCGTTTTCGTTAACAAATTAAGCCCATTCAGAATGATGCATATGCCAAAAAGTCTCAAATTTCCGAATGTTTTTGGGGAGACACTCGAGAGGGCCATGTGTAAAGGTGAATGGAATGCACCTTCTTCCGCCGTCTTAGGATTACGGGAAATTTATTACGTCCTCACCTCCTTATGAATACATCATCGTCCATCAAAAAAAAAGAAAAGAGAGAGAGGGAAAAGTGACCCCGTTGAGCTTCGAATTTTGCACGCATCTTAATTAGTAATGTCTTAATAAATAAATTACTCGCTGTGTGTTGCGCGTGTGTGAATAAGTCCAGCGACCAGTCGAGCTTTACATAACGCTGATTTATATCCTCGAGTGTTAATTAAGGAGGTTTTGCTGAATCGGGTCAGGGACGATATCAATCTGCTTTCATTTAAGAAAATTTAGAAAAAAATCTGTTGAAAAAGTCTCATGTCTATAGTAGGGAATACACGATCCAACATGTCTTAACACATGTACGCGCGTACATGTTCGCCGAACATCAACGTCAAATAGTACCATACTACACACGATCGAACTTGTCTTAGGACATCTTAGTCCAGTTATCAACCAAGACGATGTCGGAAGAGTTATCTTTGGTGGCACTGGCGTGCGCTATTATGGTGAAACAAAAATACAAAAAAAAATAATAATAAATAAAGCTATGATAAGTCCCCAGTTTAATAATTCCAATTGCAGGATTTGTCACCACACATTTCCGGAAATTTGTTTATTAAAAATCATAAATTGGCTGTTTCGAGGTGCTGTGGAAAAGAGTATGCACGACGTCGACGCACTGCATTGAATAAGTCCGTGGCGAACATGTGCGTTTGGCAACCACACGATCGAACATGTACGCGCAAACATCAACGCACGTACTTGTTTTCAGGAAATCCAGAAAACAAGTTCGACGGACTTTTTGTACGTGCGTACATGTCCGAAGCGTTTTTCGGGCCAACACACGCACGTTGATGTTCGGCGAACATGTATGCGCGTACATATATGCGTACATATATGCTTCTGTAACTGGCAATGAAGCAAATAAAATTTGTGTATTAGCATTCGTCGAAACTTATTTATTTATTTCTACTTATCTGTTAATGGTATAAGTCAAAATATGCCGTCATAATAAACAATTATTGATAACAAGGAAACTAAAAGAAATAGGTATAGCGAATGCTAATATCAATCGATGTAGAATTTGATTCTGTATCTCATGATATAAAAATATACGGGGTGTTCCATTTACGAAAATTGAGTTTTGGGCAGTTAAACATAACGACCTTCGACACTATATTGTGACCAGCCTATGAATTTTTCAAGGATAATTAGTATATGATTTGAAAGTCTGAACATTATACTTTTAAACGACATGTCACTTCAATCTTTAAATTTGAAATTCTCTTAAATGAAAGGCCACCAAAACAATTTTTTAAATAAATTTGAAGATATCTCAAAATCGGTTACATTTAGGTATAGGGAAGACTTAACATTTTTTATTTAAAATAATGTGCAGAATCAGAATTTGTATCAAAAAGTATAGCATTCCATTTAAAATAAGGAAGTTAACGGCGACTTCCGGTATAACCGGAAGTGATATAAAGGTGAAAATATTTTAATCTGAAAGATCACTTTCCCTTAGGGCAGTGTACTAATTTTCAGAATTTTTGTATATTCGTTTCCCCGAAAACTTTTAATAGGCCACTCTACATATTTGGGAGACCCTGTATTTTAAGAAATATTTGGAAAAGTTATTCAGAATCGTTATGCCTAGTGAGAATGTAGTACTCATGTACGTAACTGAATTTTGACAATGAATGTCATGTCGATATAGATTTTAAGATTACTCCGAATTAGGTAAAGTTTCAACATTTTCTTTTCATCACGAGTTGTATTCACGGCCAACTTTACATAAAGTTGAAAATTAACCACTCTGGTTAATCAATCTGATTTGAACTGTCACAATTTGACGTATGTTATAATGACATCAAATTAAATTTGCATAATTTGATATGACAGTCAACGTACTAACTTAAAATCACGGCTTATTGCGAAAATAAATAGTGAAGGAATATAGTAGTACTAGTCTAATACTCGAATGAAATTGGGCAGGCGGTGGACAAACTCACTGAGCGCTAGCTTTGTCTAACTCATACAAACAAGGAACAAATAATATGTAGGGCACATCGTTTGCCTACCCAATTTCGTATGCACCGGCCACCGCTGATACCTGCTAGGCTGCTACATACTCCTACTTAATATAGGTAAATAATTTATTTTCATAAACAGGTATTCTTTAGTAAACTGGTTTGTTCCTTTTCAACCTTTGATATCTGTCATGGACGTTCGTTTTGAACGAAAGTACTTCTTCAGAGCTACTGTTGTCATTGCTTTCCTTCTCATTACTTCGCAGGGATTAAGGTCTGTAAAAACAACAGTAATATACCAAAACTTATAAAAAATTAAAACAAAATAAACTTTTCAAGTTTAAACTAAAGATAAAACTGAAAATCAATCAATTCCATAATTACTTATTTTGAACCGAAAGGAAACTCGAACCGACTAAAGTTCCTAAACCGAACTGTATTTTTGTTACCGGTTTGTATCCCTGACTTTTTATGTTTTGTATCAACAAACAAAGTGGTGTAATCTATCATACGACTTTAAGATTATAAAAAAATCGACTATTCGTATATGCTCGCTAACATGTCCGGGCATGTGGATGCCCCTTTATCAACAAAATCTTTCGAAAGAAATCTAAATCGCGAACTTATTGATTGTGTCTTTCAAAAGTTGCATGCCTCGCAAGTCCGTCTTGTTTTCCACGTTAAAAAAAGGTAATTCTGTCTCGGCGTAAAATACCTTCTGCGAAGTGGCCGAATGCTCGGCGTTGTTCGCCCGGATTCTTTCTAATAAATTGCGCTCTTCGCCGTCCTTTTCTCTTGTATCCTCCCGTGTAAAGGCCGCATCGTTACGAATTACCGGCCATGTAGAAAATCTCGTACCTGCAAATCGATTTGCATCGCCGTCCGTGTTCAAGCCCGCCGTACACAGACTCCGTCTGAATTACACGCCATTTTGTCGAGCCTGTCCGTGTACGTTTACGCGACCGCCGTCGATTTAACCCTGAGTCTTCGCTGCCGTGTACGAACGTGACCTACCTTCCTGCGTTCCGTCAGTCACCACCGCAAACCACCCACCGGAGATCAAGAAACTGGATTTAATTGCACGTGTAAACTCGTATGTACACTACCCAACACATAAAATACCACATCACACGAATAACAAGAAAAAGAGTACCTAATTCTTTCACAATTTGTATTTTTTAGTACCTCAATAAATAACCACTCTAGATAGCCATGGAATACATCGATTTGGAGTAGAATTCGATTTTCAATTGAAGCCCGCAATAATATACAGGCTGTCCCTTAAAAGAAACTAATTTCAAAGAGCTTATCGAAAATGCGTTATGCAATTGTTCTTTCATAAAGTGTTTTCAATAAAATACCAAGTCCCCGGACTTTGCGTTACGTGCAATTCACCAAGAAATAAGAGAAATAGAGACAGCTAGAAGTTATAACAATATACAGAGCCCAGAACGATAGGTGTAACGGAATAATCCTGATTTGGCAAAAAAATGTTTTCCTCTCCCAGTCCTTGATGTGTGGAATTCGTATATATTCCTTTGCTGTCTCTATCAACCTCTTTTTCGATCTATCCTTTCCCTGCATCCTAAAAGTAGTGTCTGTAGTCCTGCTTACGATAAACATAGCCCAATCATCGCATTATATAGGCTTTAATCACTGGAATTACATTGAGTTGCCCATACACATCAATTACCTCTTTGTTAGTTCACAAGTTCCAATGCCCCTCATTAACTTTTATTTCGCTAAAAATTTTACGTAAGATCATTATTTGTTGCTGTATTATTTGTTGTTGTATTTTTATTTCCTTTACCTTCTTTAAAATTCATATCATCTTAGTTAGACAAATACTTTATTAGTTTTTTGTCTATGTCCACGTCTTCGTTATTTTGCTTGTTATTCCCAAATATTCGAAATATATTACTACCTACGAAAATCAAAAAAATCTACCCAGCTGACCTTGCGTGAATTACGAACGCTGCCTGGGGGAAACTCGTCGATGTTGGCGAAAACCTGCCTGGAATTATGCCCAGCTCAGTGGAGGCGGGGTGGGCTACAATAGGATTGTCGGTAGCTCGATATCTGGATGTTAAATAAAAGGGGCACCACCTAGCGTTATGTAAGTTCCAAGTAGTGTGATGAAATACGTGGTACCGCTAGGATTGCACACGTGGTTAAAAGTGTTTGAGAATCCCTCAGATTTGATTTCTGCAATAAAAAAAATGTTTGTCAGACACTCTGTATATAACGCAACTATCGGTCACCCTGTATATTGATGAAAAGAAAAATGCGTTAAACGATGATACGGAGATTATCAAGAAACGAAACGGAAAAGTGTCCAATTACAAGGAGCAGAACGCTCAGCAAACGATAAAAAGGGGTTATGTTAAAATGCCCCAAAAATAGTCTCGTTAAATTTAATCAGTTTGAAATTTGCAAAGCGTCAGCAAACGCCTAATCATCGGCGAGAATATCCTATACGGTTCACAAAATAACGTACAATAAATTCTGTTAGAAGGACAGTAGACACACGCTTGCAATGAAACGCGGTTCTTAAGGAACCTCGGCCTCAGACATGCAAGAGCGGTATCACAATAATCAATTTATTAAATTTATTAAAAGACAGAGAGTTTGTACAGTACCACACTCGTGTCCCACCAACTCTACGTTAAGTTCGGATAGTCTGGGGGCTTGCAGCTTACGACGCTGGCTTGATCAAGATCGGCAGCTCCTTCAAGGACTCCAACGACGAACTATAGTTGTGAACGTAAAGCAGCTCTTAGACAGGTGATATTTGCCGCGAAACTCGTACGAAGAATCCAAATGATTATATCAAGGTCACGAAAAGTGACACAGATTTTTCATAAGTTTTCGATCCTCCGCAATTTTTGCTAATGGAAGAAACGCGAAAGTAAGTAAAAGAGTTTGACGAATTTAAAGCTGAAACAAAAGACTTACCCCTTTTTTAAGACAAGGGCCTGAAGGGATAAGTAACTGCGACGCGTCTGTTCGAACACGTGGTAAACTTAAAGGGAATTCCTGGCACAGGTTTTAACTGCTATTACAGCACTGGATTATGCTTTCAACATGTTCACGAACGAAGAAAAATCCCCAAGATTCATTAGGTTCAAACACAAACTACAGAATTATCTTCTGCGACGATCAAAAATGGAAATCACCGACACGCCCCTTTTCTCTCCAAATTCAAAAATAATCAATCTAAATGCAAGAAAAGAAACCAGGACCTTTAGAGTTTGTAAACAAATAGAGCGATTACTGAAGCCAAAATTTAGAAACGACCTAAAATGAAAACGTTAAAGCAAAAACCTGTAACAGTATTTCTCGAACTGCAAATTTTTTGTTATTGTTTATTAATATTTTTATGTGACCATTTACTTTCCTTAATTTCTAAATACATGTTTTGTTTTGTTCTAGTTTATAACATGTCCGTAATTTTGTATGATTTATGTAACATTCAAAGTATTTTTTGAGCATATACCACGTGTCCACCGAGTGTGGTTTTCTTTTGTGGCGTTTAAACCATTTAATATAGAAAAAAATTTCAAACGCTATATCCTCTAATAAAAAAACTCTATACGTTAAATTTATTTGCAATTACACAGGGTGTTCATTTTACAAGTGTCAGCAAGTATCTTTAATATTTCAAATGGAATGCCTTATTACGTTTTTTGATAGATCTATCAATTTCGAAAATACTTTATTAAATATTTCTATACCTAAACCTAGTATTTACCGAGATAAATGCCATCAACGAAGAAACATCTTAACTGCTGGCCCTTATTAAATTGCTCTTAACATGCTTAATTGAAGAGTGTTCATTACCAGTTATTACCGTGTAATTACACATGCTTTAAGCTAACTAGCAGTATATTAAACAAATCTGAAAAGTACGCAGTTGGTGGCTGGCAGTTCTTTCTGCTGAATTTAGAAGTGAAATATTTCAAGTTTTTCATATGGAACCCCCCATACCTATAATCATAGACAGATGTAGAATTAAATTTGCTATCTTTTTCCCAAACAAAGTCCTATACCTAAAACCTACGGTTTGTGAGATAATTTTGGTTTTCTTTTTGCTTCATGATTTTTGTCATTTTTAGGGTGCTATGAATGTCAACAAAATTGCCTTTTAGCTTTTAAAATTTATATTCAACGATTTCCTGATAGAAGACAGCCAAATGCAAAGACATTTCGTAAATTAAAGGAAAGATTTGAAAGAACAGGCAGTGTTACAAATGTTATTTCTAATATTATTAACTTACATGACACCCTAAAAATGACAAAAATCATGAAGCAAAATGAAAACCAGAATTATCTCACAAACCGTAGGTTTTAGGTATAGGACTTTGTTTAGCAAAAAGATAGCAAATTTAATTCTACATCGGTTGATGATTATAGATATGGGGTGTTCCATAAGAAAAACTTGAAATATTTCACTTCTAAATTCAACAGAAAGAACTGCCAGTCATCAGCAAACTGCGTAGTCCTCAGGTTTGTTCAATATAGTGTTACTTAGCTTAAAGCATGTGTAATCACACGCTGATAACAGATAATGAAGATTCTTCAATTAAGCAAGTTAAAAGCAATTCAGTAAGGGTCTGCATTTAAGATATTTCTTCGTTGACGGCATTATGTCTCGGTAAATAGTAGGTTTAGGTATAGAAATATGTTAATAAAATATTTTCCAAATTAATAGATCTATCAAAATTCGTAATAATATATAGGGTATTCCATTTGACGCTTGTAAAATGAACACCTGTGTAATTACAAATAAATTTAGCATATAGAATTTTTTTATTAGAGGATGATAGCGTTTGAAATTTTTTTCTGTATTAAATGGTTTAAACACCAGAAAAGAAAACCACACTCGGTGGACACGTGGTATAAGATTCAAATTATACTAAAATTCATCGTGACTTAAATGAAATTATACAGGCTATTCCAGTTTAGCCTCAAGAATGTGATATTCAACTGTTGTCAAAAATTCCGAAAACTTTCGTTTTAATGTTTTTTTTATAGCTATTAGAAATAATAGAAATAAAAGCCGAAATTGCTGGGAACTAAATTATACGCTGTATTTTTGCAAAAAAAATGAAACATTAGCTCATATCATTAATATTTCAATTTTTTTTTCTGTAATATGAGCAATAAAACTAATACCATGTCTGGTAAAAAAGTTACTACCTGACATGGTATTAACATTTTTACCAGACATGGTATTAGCTTGGTATTACCTGACATGGTATTAACTTTATTGCTCGTATTGCCACTTAAGGCTTATGCATTAAGTTCTGATGAGAAAGGTCATGGGAATGCGGTGGCTTTAATTCTTCGTGTGTATATAAACGCGGAAAGTATGGATCCCATTAAAGTACCAAATATGTGTTTGTAAACAAAAATTTAGAATTGTAATGAAATCTCCTTTTGATTTTGATGTTAATTCTTCTAAATCCTGTAAAATATTATTTACTATTCAATTATTAAGGTTGTAGGAATATTCTTAAACAGAGGCTGTATGTACATATGTACATGAAGATAAATAAATTGATACTCCTGAGGTATTACTATATTTTTAATTTTGTGCATCTTTAGTTGCAGTCTTAGTGACTGCAGGTGGATTCGTCTTAGAGAATGTAAAATTGAATTCTGTTCTGTAAATGCACATTACTACCACTACTTCGTTTCATCTCTAAATTAATTTCAACCAAATGTGTTTGTGTAATTTCCGATGTCTTCAATTTCGTAGAACGTATGTTTTTTCATTATTATTATTATCTACTATTATTACTGATCTTACGGAAACTGTCAGAATAAGTTACTTGAGATCAGATTTCTTACATATACGTATGCCGTTCGATGAGTAACCGGGGCCATCTGAGCTATCCAAATTAATTATACCTCTTTCATTTTTTCTAATTGTTTTTGATAGCTAATTTCTTATAAAGACGTCTTTGAAATGTGGTATTTTTATCATTTTAACAAATTTTGTAAATCAGCGTTAGTTAATAGACGATCTTTCGGAACCAAATTCATCTTTTTTTCAAATATGGGTGTAAAAAATCCCAATCCAGTTTCGTGATGGTCTCAAGTATCATGTGTTCATTTAATATTCCGATAGCATTGGTTATGGAAATGTTCTGTTTTGTCGAGTAATTATTACCGTGTTTGCATTGTTTACTGGTTTTATATAAAAATAAGTTATTTTCAAGACTCATTTACTTTACATTTATTGCAAAATGGTATTTACATTAGAGTATAAAACATTTGTGATTGAAAGTTATTATCGTAATACAGTCAACTCCGGATATAGTGAACTTGAAAAATGCATCAAAATTGGTTTACTATATCCGAGGTTCGTTATATTGTATCCGAGGTTCGTTATATTGTGACATACATTTAAATGACGTGAAATACACTAGTTTATGTATGTATGTATAGTGCCCCAACAGACTCACCAACAATTTTTCCTCCAGCGATACAATTTCTTTTTTTAAAAGTTCAATTCAACTTCTGGTACCTGCAAAATTTCTTCCCTCAATTTTACTGCCCATTTCACTGGCTTTTTCTTGTTGTTTTGTGAAACCGGAGGTCTTTTCCGAAGAAAAACAACAGGTCAACCTTGAAAAAGTACTGCCGAGGTTATCGAAACTGCAAGACATATTAAAAAATGCTTCTCACAACTTGGTCCGCCAATTATCACAATAGATTGAGCTCTCTGTGGGGAAGTGCCACAAATTGTTACGTAAAGATGTTCAGCTCTATCCTTATCGCATGGTACTGGTGCAAGAATTGCTGCCCTGTGATTCCATACAGAATGTGAATCTTACATAATAAATTATTTAATTTGTGAGTGAGTAGTAATTGTTATTTTATTATTTATGTCATGCTGGCATTTAAGAGTCAGGTTATGTTCAATTTTACTGCGACATACGTTTCCCAATACAAAATATTTTCAAAGGTAATGCTGCCGGATATTAAATGAACACATGACGTTGCGATTCCTTTAATTGATCTTTCGCAGCTCTTAGCTTCGGTACAGCTTTCGCTACACCACTTGCCCCACTAGTTAAAGCTCCCAAAGCACTAAAGGTAAAAAATCTCCAGGTAGAGGAACTTTAATCATAGGCGTGGGTTTCATTTTATTCTTGAAGCATTTTGATGAATTTAAACCTATTCTCACCACATGATTTAAAGTAATTTAAGTAAAGTAGTGGGATCGCCTTAAGTGCGATTAATTATTTTGTTTGTTATTCCATTAGTGAACTTAAATTTTAAGAATGTTTTGCAGCAGGGGTACTCGTACGCCCTAAGTAATTAATAGTTATTTATTTATCTAGAACGAAAAGTTGAGCTTTAAAGTATGAATTAGTTATTTACCGCCGAGGGGTATTAGCCCAGGCTGAAATTTAAAGACACTTTTCGTTCGAGGTAAATACAAAATTTTATTTCTTACCGTGTTAAATTAGTATGAAAATTAATTTTGAGATTTATTTTACACAAGTATGTAATAATTAAAGTGCGCGATGAGCAACTTCCATAGCAATGGAATTGTTTACAAAGGACAAGCGAATTAAAATCACGTCACGTATTGCTTTATTCGACGATTTTAATGTACTAGGATTTTAAAAGTACTAGGATTTTAAAGATGTATTTATTTTAAAGATGTATTATAAATGGTTCGAAAAACGTCACTTTAGAAACCAGTATGAAATGAACGATTTTTTTTATATATGCTAATTGGATTATTTGGAAACAAGTACTAGAGATGAGGATGTTTAAATCGCAGAGAATATTGGGAATTTTCGTAACGTAATTGAAAGGTTAGACGATCGTCTATGTCGTCACTCTGACAAAACTACAAAATTACGTCGAGCGTAAAAACTTCCGCGTCGATGTGAAGGTCGCAATTTGAGACATAAAACAATAAAACTTTATTGGATACAGCTGTGGAATACGTGAGTTTTCATGCAACGCAATCTCCAGTGCTATTCCATGTGTAAGTACAATTTTCAACTGCAATTTTCTCGAAAATTATTAATTTTTGATAAGGACATTTTAGTTCAATTGTTACCATATATGGTGAAGTGTTACAGGTTTAAAGCTTGTCACAGCTATTAAGGTCATCCGGTATACATAATACTGTACATTTCAGTAGGTTAATAAGAATATGACGGTTTTGATTGTTTCATAATAGAAATTTTAAAAGGAGGTCTTTAGACGAGTTTATGAAAGAAGAACCGAACGTACAGTCTTCTAAAGTCCATCTGTCCTGTTTCTTTTTACAATATTATCCGCATTTTTGTGTCGTTTGGTTTAAACTCGGAAGCTACCGATCTCCTTGGTCAATCTTAAAACAAATGTCGTAAGGTGTGATAGAAGATCCGAATTGATGATCACTGTTTTTTTTTTTCTCCAGCGGAAAGTCAAGTGTATGTAGAAGAGATTTTTTTGTAAATTTTCGACGATAAAAGCGGCCATTAGACACTCGCAGGGGGCGCTCTCGTCGATGATGCATACATACATCGCGCCATGGTAAGGAACGGGTTTTTAATTTGCTCCTTTTGTAGTGTCAGATGAACGCGCCCCGAAGCCCCGCGGGCCTACCTCTTCGTCTTTGAGCCCGTGTATATGGATGGACGGACTTATACACGTCGGCCATAATCGCAGCTTGCCGTGTCATATCGGTCACTCGTGAGACTCTTCGTCGGACAATACGATGTAATTGTACATGTGTGGGAATGGGAATGGGAACGGGAATGGGAATTTGAAAGGACGACACGCTGATACACATCGCGAAGGCGTCTTTACGAACCAAGTAATCGCTCGTAAAACTAATTCTTAACACTGCAGTTACGTTACGTATACATGGACACATCTACGCAAAGCATGCAAATATTTTGAAGCAACAATTTACATCGATTTTTTAATCTCGTTAGCAAAAGGAGCATCTGAAAATACTTGTACAGAGTGTCTATAAAATAATCGGATATATTTTGCAAGCATTTTAACATTTAAAATAAAAACGGTATCTAAAGATCACTTCTTAAGTAAGGTTTTTAAGAAAATGGATAACATTACTCTGTTTCTATTTTAATTTAATCATACTTGTTTTAACATAACATTTTTAAGTTGACCTGAAGATTACTATTAATGTTATTTAAAACATGTAGTTTAAACTTGTGTAAACTTGTTTTTCAGAATATTTTAAGTTTATATAAATGTTCTTGGAAATAGGCGATTTAAAATTAAATGTTTATTATAAATAAATTATTTAGAATTTTTGAAATATAAATACGTAGAAATTAAGCTTAGAATTCTAATTTATTAAAGAATAAAAGAATAAATAAAGAATTTATTTAAGAATGTCTTGACGACCCGATATTAGAAGGAAACTGTAGGTAGTAAGAAGTTCGGAAATTGAATAAGTGAGGGCGCCGTGTAGCTAATTTAGGGGAAGGCACCCGGTCGCGCTTCATAAGCGACCGCCGGAAAAACGGATGCAGTCTAGCACGTGATTCGGAACCTAGGTAAGGTATATGGGCGGTTCTGTGAAAAACCGACCAAACGTTTAAACTTCTCTTTAAATGAGATAAATGAGATAAATTTGTTTGTGCAACTCTTTGAAATTGAACAAATAAACTGTCGTTTTATTTACGTTTTATTGCTACAAAATATCTTCTTATTTATTCACCCCCACACACACACTGACACAGATAATTTTGAATGTGAAGGCTCATGAGTGCCATCTACATCCAAAATTTATCACACAACAAATACACTCTACGAGCAAGAATCAGTCTACGAGATACGCTGCAAATTACATAATCGTAACAGGTGCCGTCGCAAGCAAACAAAATAAGAATAACAATAAACAAAATAAAAAACAAAAGAAAATAACAAAATACCCTAAGAGAACAGAGCAATAAACTAATACAGAAAAAAAAAATAAAACAAATACCCAAGCCGGGGGCATAACATAGCATAAAATTGGCTTCACCAACGTGGGGTCAGAAAGAGAAAATTTGCAACAAAAGCTAAAATCTGAAAGGTCCAGATGACACAGCAATATGTTTTCAAGAAACAATTGACAGTCACGAGTATAAATTAAAATAAATAAGTCGTAGACATCCGTACAATCTTTTGCAGACACCTTATAATAGTCATAGTCGCTTTTAACTTTAACACATTTTTCTTATAGATTTTTGTTGTCTCCAATGTAATTTATCCCTTTCAGGGTTACATCACGACACGTAAGTATCTAATATATACAAAGTGATGGGCTATAATGTTCGCTTGTCACAGTTAAAACGGCAGTATTATTACGCAAAGGCCACGTAAGCGCAATACGTGGACTTGAAGTGAAAAATTCATGTGCCTTAACGTTGCAGAAAATTGCTACTGTGTATGCGTGTCGTAATTATTTTACAACTCATTCCGGAGCAACTCCGGGCATTATAAAATACGGCGGTTTCAATGAGATTCTCGTAAAATCATAATAAAATGAAGCGATCCCGGTGTGCCGTGAACGATAACGAGTCCTCGGAGCGTCCTTACGAGGGCCCGTTTTCCACTCACGCAACGTAAACACGACGGCGGCGGCGATATTTAGCATATTAATCGGCGATCATCGAGAAATCATCATGTAATCAATGCGAGCAGGTGCGAGTGACACTCTATACTTCATTAAGTGTAGATTTACAAGCGCCAATAAACGATATCGGCCGATATGAGCGGATGGCCCATAAAAGAGCGCATAAAATTTTACGAGCCGCACTTGAGATTGTCAGATGCAGCTCGCGGCCGCCGCTTCTGACGATGCACCCGGCCGAAACGCATGAAAGTTTCAGGCGGCGCTGAATTAGTTACGGACGGCGCGTGTTTCGATTTTATGAAATTCGCACGCTCATTTTGTATGCATGAGACAAACGCCGAGACGGTTTGTTTTCATTGTGTGTGGGTGGGGGAATTTTATTAATTCACGGCGATTTTTATCCGGACTTTTATTGAACCGCACCGACAATGTTATTGTTGCTTAGGATAACGACCGTTTAGAGCCGGTAACACACTAGATTATTATGCACCATATGTAATATCTAAGTTTTCACTTTTATATTTAAGCTGCAATTGTTCAATTTTTTATGCAGTGCCCTTGTCTTTTTTTGACGAATAAGTAATTCGAATGTTCCTACTGATGAATTTCAATGTACCATAGTCATTACCAATAATAGCGTACATCAAGATTCTGCAATAATTGCCATTAAGGAAGAAGTCAAGATTGGTACAAGAAAGTACAAATATGGATTGAGATTGCACCCAAATCATCTCGCAAGAAATTTGATGCAGCAGTTACGTACAACGCGTAGATTAATACGAAAAGTGCCCAATGATTTAGTGTAGCTAAAAATACAAAAGCGGCATATCAATGGATATGTTCGCAGTATATCAATAGTGTACATTTGTAAATATTTCATCAATAAAGTGTACATTTGTTATAAGTAAAATTTACAGATAAAAGGACCGTTTACCCGCCCAGTTGTATGTTACTCACTGCTCGCGCTGTAAACCTCAATCGGTCGACTGGCCAATTATTATCCAGTGCCGTTTACGTGTTTTACTTAAACAAATGTTTTGACTTTTTTCTTTAATTACATCGTATTGTCAAAAATACATCAAATAAGAAAATAAAATGTGATAAAGTCGTTAAAAAGTTCAATCGGTGCCGGGCGCGCATCGAAGCGCCTATATATTCGGTCCTATTTATTGGAGACTTTAGTTATAAGTATGATTTAATCCTAACACGCTTTTTGTGAATTTTAGGTAGATTGTAATAAAATTGGGATGTCAAGAAACATGTACCTGTTCAATTGTATATAGGTTTTCTACGTTCGCAATATTTTTTATCTGTTACACCTGGTATTGCATGCACTGTATGAACAGTGATGAAATTCAGTCGACTGTAATCGGTAATTATGTTGCCCTCAACAGTTTTATAAGGACGGATCGCTTACATGGCGGTGTGGCAATTTTTACGAGAATTGATGCAAGGAAAAATTTTACTCCTCGTACGAATATTCGACAATTATCAAAAGAAATTGACTGCGAATTATTTGCAGTAGACGCTGTAAATACAAATCTAATTATAGTGACTGTTTATCGCTCCCCAGCTGGAAATGTTGATATCTTTATCGATACAATAATAACTGGTGACTTTAATGTCAGATTTAACTAATCCGAGTGCAGAGTACAAATCTTTTCCGACTTACTAACATCTTACGGATTGCATATCATGCTGAATGAAGGTAGTAGAGGAGAGTATTATATCGACAATGTGTTGACCAATGCCGACAAAAGTAATTATTCTGTCTCAATTCTGGATATATTCCTATCAGCTGTCTTAACGACCTATAAGACTTCCCGAATGATTTCTTCTCCGGAAAAAATAACTTTTCGGTCTATTACCAAATATGGTATGTTTTCTTTGCACCATTTGATTCAACAGGTGGATTGACGCTTCATCAATGATTTTACCTTACATATTAACAAAAAAAATATTTGTTTAATGAAATTATTGAAACTGCTATGCAGAACGTATTTCCAGAAACATCAAAAATCATTATAAATCAGGAACGACTAAAATTTCATTGGTTTAACAATGAGCTGTGAAAATTAAGGGATATTATACCTTTTTTTGAATGAAACACAAAAACAAGGGCAACAAGTATCAGATATAATAAGACACTATCGAAATACTTACCGTAAAAAAATAATGGAAGCATGATGATGATCACTTGATGATTATTACAAGTGTACAAAAAGTTTTTCCTTCTAGTGTATTACTCTCATTTTTTCGCATGTTCACGTATGTTCCTTATTTGATCCGTACTCTCAACAGAACATAACTTAAAAAAAATGTTTTATTGATTTGATTTTACAATGGTTGACACATTGGAAGAAAAATCTTTTATGGTTGAATCCTACTTTCGAAACGCCCAAAAAATCAATGACGAATGGACCTGTTCTATCCCTGATTGACGTTATGTTAAGGTTAAATGTCAATTTGGCGTTTACTGATCAAGTAAGGAACATACGTGAACATGCGAAAAAATAAGAGCAACACACTAGTTGGGAAAACATTTCAAACTGTACCCCAAAGGCACTGTGGCAGATAGTTACGCAACACAAACCTCATAAAAACACAGGAAATCATCCTAATGTGACTACACGGAGAAACCGATTTTGTTAAAAGAAACTAAATTGTGTCAACTCAACTAAAATATTTGTTTAAATAGCAGCAAACAAATTTTCATTCATGTCAAATAAACATTTCAGTTACAAGAATTTAGTCAAGTCAACAAAACTTTACTTCAAGCAAAAGAACGATGTGTGATATTAACAAAGAAATAAGCGTTTTTGTTATTGTAAGTATATAATTTCATTGAAAAATCATACAAAAAAGTAAATTTGTTGCTTTAAAAAAATATTCTAACCAAATTTTTTGCTTCGTTGAAAACATGATTTTTCGATGAATTTTTTGAATGAACTAAATTTTTGTTTGAATGAAATAAATTAAGTTAAAGATATTAATTTATTTACAGTAAACAACATGGGTTTCTCCGTGTACTAATGAGTTTAACGAATTCTTTACCGGCATAGCCAGGAATATAAAAAAGGGTTTTCCTGACAGCGAGAAAAGTAGCATTACTTACTTATCTAGTTTAAATCCTGTGGAAGCAAACTTTAGGTTTGAGGAATTAACTATCAGTGAAACAAGAAACTTAATATTTGACCTAAAGAATAAAAACTCGAAAGATATGTATATACGGTATAAACTCAAAAATAGCAACAACTATAGCACATTTTATACTGTCATCATTGACAGAGCTTTTTAATCAACGTATCCAAGACGGAGTCTATCCGGATGTGCTGAAGATCGCTCGTGTTATACCAGTCTACAAAAAAAGAAGTATCGATGAGATTGCAAACTATCGTCCGATATGGTCAAAAATCTTTGAAAAAGCGTTGAAGAAAAGAATATACACCCATTTGGAAGACCAGCAAATATTTACTGTGTCTTAGTATGGGTTCAGAAAAAGCATGTCAACAACTGACGCAATTAATAAGTTAATGATGCTTTTGCTAAGGGATAAACGCGCGCGTTTGATTGTGTGTCTATTGACATTCTAATAAAAAAATTAGACTTTTATGGGTTCAGAGATAAGTCTTTACAACTTTTAAGCTCTCTTATTTGTATGGGCATATGCAAGAGGTTTCACTAAATGGTACACAGTCAGATTTGATGGAGATAAACTATGGAGTTCCACAAGGATCAGTGCTGGGTCCAGTCCTGTTTTTAATCTACATCAATGATCTGCCTGAGGGAGCACTTGATATAGATCTGATTCTTTTTGCTGATGACACGACAGCAGTAAGCACAACTCAAGATTTAGATGAACTTATTGTTAAGATGGAAACCGCCAAATTAAAGGTAGACGCGAGGTTTATTGCTAACAAGCTGAAAGCTCAATGAAAATAAATCTGAATTAATGTTCATCTCACTGAGGAACATTGAGGTATCTGACAACACGGAGAAAGTGAAATTCTTGGGCGTGTATCTGGACCCTAAACTTTCTTGGGATGAACATACAAATTACATGGCAAATCAAATAGCAACGAACATCTATCTGCGAGACTCATAGTTTGTTTACTTAATTTTTGTTTTGCAAATCCTGAAACAGGTAAATTTTAAAAAGACACTTTAATTCAAATATCTTTTCTCGATTAGCATTTGTTTCTTGACTGTGACGTCATCATTAAATTTTTTAACGGTAACATTAACTTTTTAATGCAGATTTTGATCGTCTTTCTTGTTAGTTATGTACAAAATGAAGAATTTTTTTAGGTTGAAAAGGAACTTTTTCTCAGCTCACAGATTCTTAATTCTCTATGAGTAATTATTAGTTGTAGATCCTGATTCAGAAAGAAAAATATGTGTATTTTGTACTGCTTTAGTAAAAAGGGAAGAACCCTACTCCTTACTTCGAGGCTATATGTGTCACATTTTTTTTGTCGCAGACGCAGAAGGTCATATTGTCACGATAGTAAAAAAGGTTTTTAAACTTTTAATGTATCATGGATGTTCCGTCAATTCGTAAACATTCTGTCGTCGCTTCCCACTCACAGCCAACGCTACCGACTCAACCGCTGGGATGCAGAAAGCCGTCGCCGTCGTCGTTACCAGCACCAGCGCCGTCGCTAAGTCGTTCCAGATCTTGCCATCTACCGACACCGACGTCCGACTACACACACCGCCGAAGACATCGTTACGCTGCCGGAACTCACCAGAACCATCAACACGGACTCACCCCTACACTCATCTGGACGGATTGCTGCAATCATCAGGACCCACCAGGTCAACCCCCAAACTTCATTGCTGAACCCCAGAAGACACAGGACGCTGCATCCAACCCCTGGACTGGCATACCCCATATTTAAATAATTGTTAAATTATTTACCAGACAATAAAGAGGTATATTTTTGTATACGCTGGCGCTGTTGCAAGTTTCTCTGTCGTTACGCCCTGCAACCCTACGGACTCATCGTGACATGGTGGAGACACTACGGTGAAGGCACTCCAGCGAGACATAGCGGAGGGCACTACTCATCGTGACAATATCAAGCAACCAATTTTGTTTTTTGTTTTTAAAAATCTAAGAAAGTTTATTTTTGACAAAAAAAAATCATTCGTTTGTTTTGAAGTAAGTTAAGATAAGGCATTTAAAGCAGACCTTCACCATACTGAGAAGGGGCACTGCTAATTTGAATTCAAAACAGTTAGCTACGGGGTATTATTGTTCTATTGTTTCTTGTTCTGCAAATTAAAGACACATATGATGGCCTACTCTTTTAGCATTCGCTATAAAAGTGACAGTTATAATGTCAGGTACTGTGCACGTGCTTTCGGTGAGTATGAAGCAATGTTTCTGTGGAAAGTATCTCTTTAGATTAAACAATCGAAGCTGACGCGGAGCGAGAGCGCGTTGGTGGCGTGGTATTTGGTGTGAAGTGTCAGTACTATTTCCATAA
The DNA here is from genome assembly GCA_958336345.1 of Dorcus parallelipipedus. Classification (NCBI taxonomy): domain Eukaryota; kingdom Metazoa; phylum Arthropoda; class Insecta; order Coleoptera; family Lucanidae; genus Dorcus; species Dorcus parallelipipedus. Next base: position 32,193,750 of record OY284477.1, on the reverse strand, counting down.
CAGTTGCCCCTGTTTATACAGTTCCGTTCGGGCAGCGCTTGCTTTTCATATATTTCGATTATTATTTGTTTTTGTTAGTGCGTCGAATCGGTCGCTGCTGTAGTATGTTAACACGAAATGCGAGCGTAAACAAACACTCGGGCCGCGCTCTACAATAAACGAATAAAACGAGAAACGCACTTGCTCTCTGCTCGCTTCGTCTCCATCCAACCGAGTTTCTCTCTTTGTCTTTGTGGAACGCAGTCCGACCGTGAAATTATTCGGCACGGGCCGTGGAAACTCGCGGAAAATTTTGAAAGTCGACGGAGGAAACAATTGAAAACCACTGGTGCGAATTACAGAAAATTACCGACGCAACATCAGGGGGCGGTTAAACTGACAGCAAAACAATTTCGATTTTCATCGTTACCAAAAAAATTAATTTCGCAGACTCACAAATGAAGAAACTATTAAATACAAAAAGATACTTAAAACACAAAAATACTCCAAATGGGTGCGCCGATTAAAATATTGATTAAGTTTCTTATTAATTTCAAGAGCTTCTTCAAATTTCAGGCATAATCTTGAGTAAGAGCGAAAATTGAGAATCGAGAACAAGTGAAAATATTATAAAAAAGAAAAAAGATACATTACGAATGAGAAAAAATACCAATAAAAAAGATTTAAAATTTTTATGCAAAAACATTATGAATAACTAAAAGTAGGGAATACACGATCCAACATGTCTTAACACATGTACGCGCGTACATGTTCGCCGAACATCAACGTCACATAGTACCATACTACACACGATCGAACTTGTCTTAAGACATCATAGTCCAGTTATCAACCAAGACGATGTCGGAAGAGTTATCTTTGGTGGCACTGGCGTGCGCTATTATAGTAAAACAAAAATACAAAAAAAAAATAATAATAAACAAAGCTATGATAAGTCCCCAGTTTAATAGTTCCAATTGCAGGATCTGCCACCACACATTTCCGGAAATTTATTTATTAAAAATCATAAATTGACTGTTTCGAGGTGCTGTGGAAAAGAGTATGCACGTCGTCGACGCATTGCATTGAATAAGTCCGTGGCGAACATGTGCGTTTGGCAACCACAAGATCGAACATGTACGCGCAAACACGTACTTGTTTTCAGGAAATCCAGAAAACAAGTTCGACGGACTTTTTGTATGTGCGTACATGTTCGAAGCGTTTTTCGGGCCAACACACGCACGTTGATGTTCGGCGAACATGTATGCGCGTACATGTGTTAAGACATGTGGGATCGTGTATTCCCTGCTAAAAGTCAAGCAGTTAAACGAAAAGTAAGAGATTATCTGAACGTACAAAAATAAACTCATTCATCGCGGAAAGAAAAAAGTATTGAATGAGAGAATGTAAGCTAGAAGAAATGTAAGTGGAAGCAGATTGTATACAACGTTCTTTTTATTCGGTTTTATTAGTTCAAGCAAATTTTCCTATGGCATAGTTCTGGAGACGAGTTAAAATTCACAAAGTAGAAAAAAGAAAATCATCGATTAACATAAGTCAAGATAGACAAGAAGTTTTGGTTTTCACTAATCCAAATGAATTTTTCGAGCATCTCCGAGTAACATGTATAAAAGTATTCAATGACAATTTCAAAATCATATGTAGCCGAAAACAAGAACGAACAGAAGAAATGAGAAAGAAAGTAATAAGAAGTCGGTTCCAAAAATATGTACTTTATTAGCTTGCACAGGACACGAGCATTACTGCCGCATTCAAAAAAATTTATTGGTTGAAATAAGTTTTAGCTTAGCATCTTTGAGGGCAATGAACAAATAATAGAAAGTCTATGCATCGACCAGAACACTTCATAATCATTGACACAAAAGACAATTGTTTACGGGAAAAGAAATAAATAAAACAGAACAAAGAGTGACAAACATTAGTTATAAGATAGCACATAGATCACAGTGGATCAGGAAATTTTATTTACAAAGGAAAAAAACAAAGAGAAATTGAAGATGAAAAAGCAAAGTCTCAGTGTGCAAAACTTTAATTGGCGCCCCTGTACCCCTTTCCCCAATGAAAAAGCACTTCATAAAAACGTATCAGTTTGTAAAAATGAAATACTATTTTAATTATTTTATTAGCATTTTAATTATGAGTTTATTAAAGAAAAAGCTGAAATTACCAAAAAATTGCGCCTTTACTATCCTGGCGCCTGTGTGCGTCGCACACATTGCACACTATGTCGGCGCGCCAATGACAATGAACATTCTTAAGAATCTTCAACGACCAAGCGCAAAAAGAAAATCGCGGAAAGAAAAAGAAAGAAATGTTTTTTTTTTCACCATATACCTCAAGCTCAGCGCTTGTCGGGGAGGGGTGGCGGCTGCGACCGACTTCGATGTTAATTTCTCCTTCGGAATTCGCCTTACAAACTGGGGAAACGCAGAAAACCCAGTTCGGAGGAGCCGGTATGATTTGAAATGTATTTTTAAACATACGTACATAAATGAGTGGTCCATTGAAAAGCTTCTCAAGTTGATTTTGATTTTTTGTTGAAAGAAGAAAAAGGGACGACTTCCTAAACCAACCGACGTTTAACGGATGACAGTTGTCAAACAGTTGTAGTGTTTTGCTTATAACCTAACGTGACTTATTAGCGTTTTCGTTTGCTGCAGCATTAATGCGCATTCAGAGTATCTTCATCTCGTTTTCTTGTATGAAGTAAAAACAATATGCGAATTCTCTGTGTGCATAGCGAATGAAAACGCTAGACATCAAGTGACATTTCGTTTCAATCTGATTCAAGACCTGCTTAACAATGTTATGAAATATTCAAATTCTACTTGATGAACTTTTCAATTGAATACTTGGTATATCCGCAATCAGTATGTACTTAGACAGGAATAATTCTTCACAAGAAAAGAAACAAAAACTCGGTAAGAAAGAAACAAATTAAAACTATTAGAACATGAAGACCATCATCGATTAGACAATTTTGATTTACCTATTTTCGCCAGATGCAAAGGATATTCTAAATATTCTAAATAAAAGGAAAGAAAAAACAAATTATAATCGAAGGAAGACTTCGATTTTGTTGAAGAAAAAAAGCAACTGACAATTTTGAAAATTTTCAATTAACGCGTAACTAAAAAAGAGAAACAAAGAAAACTTCGAAATGAACAAAGTGAACTGCAAAGGGCCACTTGTAAATAAATCATAATCGGTTTCGTTATCTCAACGAACAATCATTATTAAGAATAAATAAGTAGATCCCAGTTAATCAGAAAATTCTGATTTATGTTGGCTCATACCACGTCCAGAAGTAGTTTACGCAAAAAAAAAAACAAGTAAAAGAAGAAAAGCGACTGAACATTTCGTTTCGTCAATTAAAATTTATTCTAACGCATTTATTGGACAGTACTGATCACCACATGTAGAAAAGCTAAAAATCATTTACGGGGAAAATAAAAAATTTGAGAAATCAGAAACAATTTACAAATCAACTAAAAACTTTTCGTTTTTGGCTCAACAGCTAAGTGCAATAGAAAACAAAAAAAACTGGTTAAACAAAATTATTGGTAATACATAAGGCATGCTTGGTGAACGGAACAATAACAATTGAAGCACTTTCTTACCCGTTGAAAATTACTGCAAATATGTAATTACAATTGATCGGACACTGTAAAATTTATATAAATATAGAAGTTTGTGTGGCCAAACGTCGATATTTATACCAATTTTACACTGGTCGATCAATTAACCGATAATAATATTATCCACTTTCTAGATCTTCTTAGTTTTCGCCCTGACGATGACGTTTCGCTAATATTTACATGAATAATCTTCTACTTGTCTATTTTTTAAGACAATTTTTTCCATGACTCGTACTTGTGGCTTTACAGCCTGCTTCTTTGCGTGTCGTGCTGTTAATTAATCTTCTGCGCATTCTTCGTCGGAGAACAGTTGAACAATTAACTTCTGATGTTAGCGATGTGGTTTTTACAAGAGACGAGTTGAAAGTTCGGTCGGAGTGCAAACACGTGAGTGTCCGTCGGAAAACATATTAATTAATTCCAGTTAAAACTCAAGCTAAGGAGAGCTATAAAACCTGGAGCCGGATCTGGAGTGGGAAGACGTAAACAGAAGACATTAATTAGCGCGAGAGGTCCGTTTTAATTAATTTCGGCCGATGACGAGGACAGTTAACGAGGTAGGGCCGTTATGATAACGAGCGAAGATGTCAGCCTCCGGACTGACCCGGAACGTTAAAGAAGGCGTAATGCGAGTGTCGGTGTCATCTGCTGCAAGGGTCTAAGTGTCGTCCTGGCGGGCAACAGCGGCGACAACGGCGCCCTCTGACCCGGAGCCCGAGTAATGACCATCATACGTCTCTCCGAGTGAAATTTCGTCACTCGGCTGTCAGGGGGGGCGCCCTGCCCGGGGCCCACCGGGGCGCGCCGGGCACACAATAGCGCAATGTAATAATTTATTAATGGCTCTGTCATTTGCCGGTAACGACTTCATAAGGCGGGAAGTCCAAGTCATGGCCGGCGCAACACTATCAAATACACATTCATCTTGGTTGAGGCAGGTCGCGTGCCCAAGAACAATCATTAATCCTCCCTGACACGGAGCGCAACCACCGAGAGGGCGGCACCACGCCGGCCTATGAATTCGCACTTTTCGACGAGCGAACGGACGGACGGATGCGAACGGGACGCAGGTGGACGGACGCTTCTTCCCGGGGCGTCGCGGCACTAAATCATTCCGCGACATCTAATGGAGCTGTGCTTAATTAAGGGCCCGATACAACGACGGGATGCGCTGCTATTTTAAAAAATTATGGCGCACCTGTTGCACTGTCATTTTAATGGTAGGGCCCCCGTTGTTTATTGTTTCGCTGAATTACGCGCAAGATTACGACGGCGGAGACAATCGATCCCGGCCAAGCCCTCTCGAAAACGATTTCTACTAAAACAGCCCATACCTAAATAAAAACGTCATTTTAAACTTTTAGTGTAGACTTGTTAGATCGGGCGATTTATTGCAGATTATCTTTAAATGTACGGAATTATCAAAAGTAAATTCAAACTGAGGCGACGACTACGTCATTTATATTGAGAATAGGTAGTTGTAAGGTGAACATCAAAGGAGATAAAAGGGTGAACATCAAAGGAGATAAAAGCATTTGTAAGACGGTCACAGCCACAACCTATTACAGTGCTAGTGTGCTGTTCGTCAACTGTATGTTAGGCACTAATTTATGTATTGTTGATGAAGAGAGAGAGAGTCTTCTTAACTCTCTTTATCTCAGTGAAGTTAGATTCATTTTTTTGTTTATTGATAATATTGTCGGCTAGCTTTTTATTTTTGGCTTTGTTGGATTTTTACTTTCTTTTTCTCTCAGGGATATGTTTGTGATCTGTTTTATATGCATACAATATGTACATAGTTGCGTCTACCAATCTTAGCACCAATCCTAATCGTGTTCGCACGCTGACCAGATTTGCTACGTTTTGAATTTGAAGAGAATGAAATTTGTTAGAATATCAATTGTGATAACTAGAGAGCGCAAACCATAACCAATGGATAAAACTATTTTTACGGAATCTTGTATGTACATTTATTTTATATTTTACTTATCCACATTCACCCAGCTTCTTGTAAATAACTTATTCAAGGCAAACTGATTAGTTCTGATATCAAGAACCTAAGAAACTGGCCGCTGTCTAGTGATAATTGCATAACCTCAAAATGCAGGCACTTCAAAAGTGGTGAAATGATAATGTAGGCAACGGGGATAACTTGGTGGATGAAAAGGTAAATCTCACTCATCACCTAACCTCTTTTTTAAGCTATGAGTTTCTCACGTTTCTGTTTAAGTAAAAAAAGACGAATTTCCGAGAAAAACCATTTACGTATGAGTCTGACCAGAGATATTTATAACTAGATAAAGAGATACAGCAGTAACTGTGGGTTAACATGTATGATGAAATCCTCGACTGATGCAAGTCTGTTTACTTTGTTCAGCATACAAGCGTCCTGACATCAATGTGTATCTTTCTTCGTCTAGAAGCTGAAAATACATGCATGCGTCCTTTAAAGAAGGAAAACATATACTTTAAAAGTATGTCTAACAGAGATAGAATAAAACGTATTTCTAGATGTTGTCCTAAATGTATGTCCAAATTTATGTACAATCCCTTTATCTAGTTATAAATATCTTTGAATCTGACAGGCTATTGACAGAACTAGCTAGTTCAAAAAGAGTAGAGCGGCACAAAGAAAACTCGAAGTTAACTAGATGAAAATTATTTTGAAACACAAAATCCAATAACAATAGTGCGAACTATAAGTTAACTGCAACTCCAAGTAAAAACCTGGTGATCCCTGATAAAAAAATAGGTTTGATCTAATCAATTATTTTTATAATTTATATTAACTTTCAAAACACAATATTTTTTTACTAAATCAACCTAAATAAGGGGATGTTTCTGGTTCCTATCAACTATTTATGAAGGCTACAATTGAAGATCACTTGGTCTGATGGTGTTCTATATGAAAGTATAGGCGCATGTAACTTACAATCATTGTTGCTCGCTCGTTTTATACTTCGACGTTTCTGTTTCTATTTTTGGACTTCATCAGTGCCGACGGACCTTTTTAAACCAGATCCAGACTTGTATCGTGTGTCATGATCGGTTAAGTACGGACAGACAGGCTAAACGTTATTTCAAATTAAAACGAATTGCGTTCTTTATCAATAAAAATAAAAAGTAGAAACGTTCTGTTCAAGTATATAAGAATCTTCTTCACAGAGGATTACCTTCTGAAAAAGAAATTTCATAGTTTAACTGCAAGCTCTGATTTCGTCGCGTAATTAGTCTCAGTTTATGTTATTAATTATCGCGATGAAGGGAAAAGCAGGGGCGGGGAGGAGGGGGTGTAAAAAATACGGCGGTAGTATTTCATTTCGGAATAAGACAGCGGTCGCGTTGAGGCGAAAGCCTTTGATCGTTCCTGACACGTGAACCGCTGTTATTCGCTCGCGAACGGCGTTTCTTATGCCGTCTGTCGGCGGCGGAGAGCATCTTGGCGCTGTAGATGTGCGGCGTCTGCGGGCGCCGTCGGCTGCCAACGCTGATTTGCTCAATTTGCGCACGTCACTCCACGTCAGGCGGAATGAGATGTAAAGTGTCTTAAAAATCAAACTCAATCTCTCACAACCGCTCTGCTAGATCTTGGCACTTACAGGGAACGCCGCCTGGCAGCAGCGGTGGCGGCGTCGGAACCCCCAACCCCCGACCCCCGCCGTCATATCTCATCGTTGAATATTTGAGCGGCCCATTAAAATATCTGTTCGAGTTAATTGGAAACATCGACGTTCCATGCATGTTTAATTCGTTAAAAGCCGAGGCCTTTTTGCATCTTTAATGCGCGATTATTTTCATTTGCCTGCATAATTCAGCCGCTTATGGAATTGTCACGGGATGTTGCAAGCAAGCGAGAGCCGAGCCAAGCATTGATCCCCTTGCTCCGCCACCGCCCCGCTATTTTTGTACCTCGCTCGCGCGCATACCTGGCTCTTTTTTCGCCTGCCTTCATTTGCATATTATTTATGCGGACTTTATTGCCCGTATGTACGACTATTACAAGAGATCGTGCGTGACACATGTTATAAGTCAGAATGAGAATGATATTCTGGAGGTTCGCAGGGGAGGAAGGTTTCCGAATGTTCGCTGGCCGGGTTAATGACGGAAACCGCTCAGCGGGGCGCCCAAGAACCAGCTCGGACGCGTTCTGTAAATTCTGGCGTACTGCTTCTCACGTTGAGACTGATGGCCTTTTCTCAATCTGATACTGACACTTTAACGAACGTTTCTTGCTATATACAGCGTGTCAGGGACTCGGGTGCAATAATTTTACATTACAATACCGATAGCTTTTATATCAAAACAATTAATGTTTTGAAAAATTACAAATAACACTAACAATTTTTTGGCGGAAAAAATTTCTCCGCCGTAATCGAGAATCGAACTCGAGCCCTTCTGGTTTGGCCCCAGTTTTTTTTATATAAAACGGTGACTTAAATAAATGTAACCGTTTTCGAGAAAAAAATTGAAATCCGTGTATTCAAAGTAATGTTCCCGTCGAGAATAAACAATTTACAACGTTATTAAATTTTTACGTCAGTTTCGCGAAAATAACTTTGTCTGTGGAACTCAAATTTCAAATAAACGAAGAGATAAGCGTGTGACAACAAAGTCCGCACCTGGCTGAAAGTTTTTATGCCTTTATTATTGTAAATTGCAGCGCATACAGCTTGCCAGGATCAGGATTAATACAATCGTCATAAACGTGTTTTGTGGTTATTCGTTTACAATCAGATTGATCGAGAGCTGTCAAAGTGGTTAGTTATTGAAGACAGTTCACGTCTGATAATTATTGTGAGTGTACAAACAATTTAATTTGTTTAATGTTTAGTTACGTGCGTTTTTAAGAAACTCATACTCCATTTCAATCTCGTAAATGCTTACATTTCATAAAACTCAATCAGTGACAACGTCAGAAAAATAGAAAAGATGCAGCATTTGCACATGCATTACTACGTTGAATTCAATCTTGAATTTAAATTAAGAACGAGAATAAAGTTAGAGCCTTGCTGAAACAATTATCTAGAACAAATCAGATCGAATTATCATTAGGTGATAATTATTTAAAATGTTAACTTTCTTGTCAAAAATGTTATTGGTTCGTCAAGGTAGCATTGTTAAAATACTAACCCATTGTCCCGATTACGTAACATCAATATCTTTACTGCCTACGTTTAAATATTAGGCCGGGTCAAGGGCATTACGTATACTAGCGTTGCTGCCAAATTTCGAGAAATTAGTTTTCTTCACAATTTGAAAACGGCTACAATTAGGACACCATATTTCTTGATTGTTTTGATCCAAGCTATCTCTGTGTGAAATTATTGGACTCGAGTATCTGACACCCTGTATGTAACCGTCGTATAATTTTTTCGTTTGCACTTACGATAAAATTTATTGTAGTTTAAAATGTAGATTCTGCATATAAAAAAAAGAAGTCAGATTTTTAAAAAGCCATAGAATGACAATAACTTGAAATAAGGGTTTACAGTTTAATGAGATTTAGTTATTTATTAACAATAAATAAATATAAATAGCAAAACCACGAGTACAGCAAATAAGCTATTTTACGCAGTCCTAGAATAGATGATCAAAATCAGGAATACGATTAAACTCGTTTAAGGCTGAAAAAAATTAAGTTTGGTCCAAATAGTGCCGGCACAGTTGCGCCCATGCACATTTACGCCCTTAATATATTTGGCGGACCAAACTTAAATATGTATAACTTAAACCTTGTCAAATGTAGTAATTAATATTTTATTAGATATGTTCTCCATGATGTTTGCAGAAATAATTTACTTTATTATTATTATTTTATTTATCACATATTAATTAATTAATATTTTACTGTTGCGAACCCGTGCACGTATAGGATACTCGGAGATTAATTAGAAAAATTTCACCACAAGTTAAAAAAATATTTACCTTACTATGAAATGAGACAATAATGTTTCTCCCTGTACTGTCCAAGAGATATAAAAAATTTACAAGAAGAATCTGTACTTATTAATGTTATTGTAAAATGGTACCTCATATCATCAAGCAAAGGCAGAAGAAGAAAGCGTTTCTCTGTCAAAGCACAATTTTTTGATTTAATTTCAATTAATAAATAAGAGACTTTGGATAGTAAACCTCTAAATAAATGTACATATACAGAGTGGTCATTTTAAATCGTGACCCCTGAAGATTTTGGAATAGGCATCGTCAATCAAATCGAAAACAACTGTCATATTAAATAATGTACTGAAAGTACAGTCGTACTTACACTTACTTGTCACTTACAATCTGTTTTGGTAGGCCAAAACGAGAGAACCAGTCATCCAAGCAATCAATCACTTTCATAGACGTTGATCCATTCATTGCTTTAACTTCAGTCCATTTTGAATATGCGTCAATTAACACAAAGATCATTTTCCCTTCAACTGGTCCTGCAAAATCAATGTGCACCCTTTCCCAAGGACCACTGGGTACATTCCAAGAATATAGTGGTACCTCAGCAGGCCAGTTCCGGGTTTGTTGACATCGATTGCAGTTTTTAATAAACAATTCAATTTCCGAATCTAGTTTTGGCCACCAAACATAATAGCGTGCTAATGCCTTTGTTGCCCCAATTCCTAGGTGACCTGTATGTAATGTCTTTAAAACTCGACGTTGACAATTTTTTGGAATAATAACACGTCCATGCCAAATGGCATGACTCAACGACAATTCATCTCTTATATCGTAGAAAGGTATCAATTCTGGTGTCAATCGTGATTTATTAGTCCAACCAATGGTCATAAAATGTATTACCTGTGATAAAAGAGAATCTGAAGCAGTGGCACGTTTCAATTCTAAAAAACTGACTGGTAAATCTTCAATTTTCTGACGCTGAAGAAAATGAATTTCACTGGCAATTTCTGCTTCCTCAGGCGACTTGTTTATTTCTGGTAGTGGTAAGCGACTCAGGGAGTCTGCAACTAAATTCTCTTTTGCTGGTCGATATTGAATGTTGTAAGAATAACTGCTTAGCAAAATAGCCCAACGACATAAACGATTCACTGCAGTTTTCGGTAATTCTTTGCCTTCTCCAAAAATATGTTGCAGAGGTTTATGATCTGTTACTAACGTAAATCGACGGCCGTAAGTGTATTGATGAAATCGAGTAACTCCAAATACGAGTGCCAATGCTTCTCTATCAATCGACGAATATTTCTTTTCCGATTTACTCAGAGTTCGGGACGCAAAAGCAATCGGTCTTTCACTACCATCTTCGTACTGATGCAATAACGTTGCACCGAGTCCATATTCGCATGCATCACAAGCTACAATTAAGGGTAACTTTTCGTCGTAATGAGTTAATGTCGCTTCTTTCTTAATCAAAGACTTTAATTTTTCAAATATCTTCTGGTCTTCTGTGGTCCAACTCCACTTCGTTCCTTTTTGTAATAACCGATAAAGAGGTGCGCAAGTTGGTTGTAAATTAGAAATAAATCGAGCGTAATAATTAATCGATCCCATAAATGCACGAAGCTGCGATTGATTTGTTGGTGATGGTAATGCTTTAATTGCCAATACTTTCTCCCCCGTTGGATGTACTCCAATTTCGTCAATTTGATGACCCAAATATATAACAGATTTTTGGAGTAATTTACATTTATCCGGATGTGTTCTCAGTCCCGATCGTTGAAGTCTATCTAAAACTCTACGTAAATTCTGAATGTGTTCTTTATCAGATTGACCAGTCACAATAATGTCATCTAAATAGCAAGCTGTTCCTGGAAGCCCATATAAAATTTGATCCATTGTATATTGAAAAATGGATGGTGCAGATGATATTCCAAAAGGACAACGTTTATAGCGGTAATATCCTAAATGTGTAGCGATTACTAGATACTTGCGCGATTCTTCCGCCACTTCTAATTGTAGGTAAGCGTCCTTTAAATCAATGACAGAAAACCGTTTTCCGCCGTTCAATTTTGCTGTAATTTCTTCGAAGGTCGGCATTGGATGAGGATTAACTAACATATCTGGATTAATAGTTACTTTGAAATCTCCACAAATGCGCACTTGTCCATTTTTCTTCTCGACGTTAACAGTTGGTGATGCGTATTCTATTACGGTTTCAGATGGATCAATTTTTTCCAATACATCAGCTCTAACAAGCCGAACTAATTCATCTTCAACTCGTTTTTTTAATGCTAACGGAAGTGGGCGGGCTTTGAATCGTTTCGGTTTAGCACCTTCACGCAGGTGTATAACTGCCTTGTAGCCACGAATAACTCCTCCATCACTTGAGAACAATTGATTGTACTCCTTCATCAACATTTGAATGTTAATGTTAATTTCCGATGATATTTGAAATTTTTGATTTACATTCTTTTCCTCGCTATTTTCGCACTCCGTTTTAATCCGCTTCATCTCGACACCATTAATTCGTATTTTAAATGCCCGGGCCCAATCGTAGCCAAACAATGGAACATCTTTGACATTAGCAACAACCATTTTCAGAATTCGTTGTAGACCAAATGCTTGCACCTTAACATTTGTCTCTCCCAGTGTTTCAACTGGACCACCACCATACAAAGTTAATGCTTCGGTCGGTTGCAGTTTTGGTGAACCAAGTTTCTTCCATGTTTCTACACCAACTGTAGACTGCAACGCACCAGTGTCAAAATCCATTTTCAATTCTTGACCATTTATTTTCACGATGGCTTTCTTCGCAGATGTTTCAATTCTCCGAATTGTTTTATATGATGATTCGCCGTCACTTTCGGTATTATCAAATGCACTTTGTTCCAACTGCTCGCCAACATATCTCAACTGTCGATTTTGACGATCATTTCGTTGATAAAAACTCTTTTTTGGTGTCGATGGGCATACTCTAGCGAAGTGTCCTACTTTCTTACATTGATTGCAAACCTTATCTAAAGCTGGACAAGTATTTCCACGGTGCCTTTCGTAACCATACCCTCGACAACTGCGACTTGGTGTCTGACTCTTCTTTTTCGAAGTAGACTGACGATTCACTTTCTTAACGTTAACATCATCAACAAAATTCCTACACTCAACTTCTGCACGTTCTATTGTTTCTGCCATCGAAACGACTTGAGCGAACGTAATTTCCTTATTGTTTTCTCTTCCGTCAGGCCATTTTTGACGCACTTCGATTTCGATTCTCTCGTGACGAATTCCAGCAGTAAAACGATCACGGAGTAGAAAATCAAATACTTCACCGGGGTAAGCTGCAGCATCAGCCATCTCGCGTAACATATTCGCATACTGTACAACCGATTCTTCATTCAGACGATTCCGTTTCATAAATTCTATCCTTGCAGAAAATACTGTCTGCCTTGGTTTGAAGTAATTATGTAACGCATCCTTTACACTTTGATAGGTTTTTGTATTAACATCGTCTGGTCTGAAGTGATTTCTGACAATTTTTAAAGCATCGGATCCGATACTCGCCAAAAGTAATGTTTTCTGAGCTTCCTTATATTCTTCATTATCTCCCACTATTGCCTTGGCACGACACATTTGTTCAAAGCCAAATATGTAATCATCCCATGATTCCTTCGATTTGTCGAACTTCTCAAACATAAATCGCTGCATGGCTGTCTTCAAAGCCGTTCGGTCCGCCGCGGTAAATGTCATACTTCTTATCAGGAAAATAACACTCTCTTCTCTTTATGAATTCAAAAATCGGATAATCCCACACCGCTGTCACCAATTATGTAGCGTATTAACACTTTAGTAACCGTTCTTAGTAGATTTATTTACTATGAAAAAGTACAAGTTAATGTTCATTAACTAAAAATGACAACGTCAATCATAATAATCCTTTTTCCAAGCCTACTATCCCACATATACCACCCAATATCATATTTAAAACCAATTATAAATGCATTAGTGCTCATTTAAAGTACCTAAAATCAAAATGATAATTTTTAAACGTCTCTGCTCTTTTTAGATTCAGGATGTGCTAACCCCAAGGCAAGAAATTCTTATTATTATCAACCAAATTAATAGTAGCAAATTCAACATCATTTTTCCCCTGTCAGTATATGTATTTTTGCTAATAATCGACATAAACAATTCATGATTAAACATGAATTATCAAAATTAAAAAGTTTTATAAACTGATACAATCAGCTCTAGACCATGTTGCTACTTTACAGTGTAGAGGTTTCTTCTACTTCTAGTACCTTTTATGTCAACTTCAGTAAGACTTTCAGGTAAGACAACAAAGTATTAACGAAATTAATCTTCGGATGATCAGGTGAAAATATAAAAACATCACATACTGACCTCATAAAATTTTCAGTGATTATTTCGAATAAAACTTATCGCTAATATTTAAAAAAAAAACGTTTATTGTAATAATTAAAGTTTAAACTATTAATAGAATATACAAGAATTGTCTATTGACATGTATATATATAATCGAACACCTTTCTACCCTAAGGTGTAAGGTGTTTGTGTCTTAATCTTGATATACAAATTTCTTCCATTTGTTCTTATCCATTGCTAATGTTTTGGCTTCTGTCCACTTCTTATTTTGTCTTTTTCATATTGTTGCTATTTCGTCATTCCATGTTTTCTTTGGTCTTCCTCGTTTTTTAGTCTTATGTACTCCCGCTTCCCATATACTTCTTACTTGTCTATTTTTATTCATTCTACACATGTGTCCAAACCACCTCATCTGTTGTTCTTCTATGATACTTATAATTACTTTAATTTCTAGTTCTTCCTGTACTGTGTCGTTTCTTATTCTGTTCCTTCTTGTTATTCCCTTGACTTTTCTTAGATATTTCATGTCGATTGCTTGTATTTTACTTTTCATCGGATTCGTCAATATCCAGCTCTCACTACCATAAGTTAAGATGGGTCTAAAAACTGTTTTGTACACTGTCATTTTTGTTCTTTTACTTACTTCTTTCTTTCCTATAAAAGAGTTACTTAGACTATGGTATAATTTGTATTGTCACCCCAAAATATTTGAAAACCTCGACTTGTTCTATTTTTTCTTGATTTATTTCTATATTTATATTTTTATTTTCATTGCTGACTACCATCACCTTCGTTTTACGCGTATTTATTTTCATTTTCCTTTTTTCTAACACTGCTTCCCATATCTGCATGTTATCTTGTAATTCTTTCTCTCTACTAGCGCACTGGTGTAAAATTGTTATACCCGACGTGTACTTTTTTTGTCTTCTTTCTCGTCGCTTTAATTACGTCATCCATTAGCAGTGTGAACAGTGTTGGGCTCATCACTTCACCTTGCCTTAATCCATCTCTTATTTCAAAAAAGTCTGATTCCGTGTTCTTTCCTTACGTAATTTTTATTATTTTTATATAAACTCTTTATTGCTGTTCTCAATTTTACACTAACCTTTCTACTTTTCAATCTTTCCCATACGTCCTTTTGTCTAACTCTATCAAATGCGTTTTGTAGATCTAAAAATACTATGTAAATCTCGGTATCTGTTATACTCGCTTTCTCTATCATTTGTTTTATGCTAAAAGTATGGTATTGCACACTTCGCCCTTTTCTAAAACCGCTTTGTGCCTCTTCTAACTGATCTTCTACAATATTTCTTAACCTTCTCTCTAATATTCTCTCGTATATTTTAAATACTGTACTTAATAACGTGATGCCTCTGTAGTTTGCGCATTCTCTACTGTCTCCTTTCTTAAACAATGGTACCGTTATTCCGATCGTCCAGTCTTCTGGTATTTTCCCTGTGTTCCAGGCCTTGTTAAAAATTTGTACTAATATTTCTTTTCTCTAGATTTTTCACCATTTCTCCTGTTATCCTATCGTGTCCTGCCGTTTTTCCTCTCTTTATTACTTTTAATGCCGCTAGTACTTCTTCTATTTGTATAGGGCTATCGTCTCCCTCTTGTATATTCTCTATTCTTTCTTCATGTATCGTCTCATTTATCTCGTTTGTGTTGTAGAGTTCTTGAAAATATTCCTTCCACCTTTCCATGATCTCTTTTTTTTCAGTTAGTATTCTGTTATCTTTTGTTTTCACCTGATTTAATCTGTATTGTTTACCTTTCCTCAAACTCTTTAATACTTTATAGAATAATTTTTGGTTTCCTTTACTATCTTGTTCCATTTTCTTTCCAAATTCTTCCCAAGTTTGTTGTTTAGCTTGTGATACCATCTCTTTTACTTTTGTTCGTTGCGTTTTGTATTCTGTGTGGTTCTCTATAGATTTATTTGTAAGATATAACTTCCACTTTTCTTTCTTAATTTTTAATTGCTCTTTTGTTTCTCGATTCCACCATTTCGTTTGTTTCTTCCCTTTATTTACCAAGGTTGTTCCGCACGTTTCTTTTGCTGCTTGTATAATTCTATTCCTGAAGCAACTCCATATTTCTTCTAAATCCATATTTTCCCAGTGCTCTGTACTTTTTTCCTTACTGTTTCTATTTGTTGTCTAAATTTATTTGCCGTTTCTTCCTCTTGTAGCTTGTATGTCTTTATGGTCTCATTTATTCTTACTCTTTGCTGTTTTTCTTTACGACTTTGTTGCGTTTTTGTGTCTAGTCGAACTTTTGCTGTCACTAGATAATGATCACTATAAATTTCGGGACCCCTTCTTACTCTTACATCTAAAATTTCTTTTCTAAATGTCTTATTGATGATTATATAGTCTATTAGTGATTTTTCGTTTCTTCCTCTCATTTTCCTTGTATATTTATGTATATCCCGGTGCATGTAAAACGTATTTGTTACAATTAGATTGTTTTCCACACAATAGTTTATTAATCTTTCTCTATTACAGTCTTTTTGTATTGCTTTTCCCCTTTTGTCAAATGTGTTTCCGAATTTGTCAAATGACTTTCCAATCTGTTCAAAGTATAGTAGGCCTGCAGATTGAAAGTCATTTGACAAATTCGGAAATATAAGTGACAAAAGGGGAAAATCAAATGAAAAACACTGTATTGTTTCTGTGTATCTCTCCCTGATTTCCTATTACTTCTATTTCGTCGTTATTCCTTCTACCCACCCGGCAGTTGAAATCTCCTAAAACTATTATCCTTTAGCCGTTTATATTATCTACTAATTCTGACATTTCTTCCCAAAATTCGTCTTTCTTATTTGCTCTTTCGTCTTCATTCGGCCCATATATAATTAATAATGTTGTCCTTCTTTGATGTTCCAGTTGTAGTTCTATTTTCAATATTCTTGCAGATGTAAATTCCCATTTAATTATACTGCTTATATATTGTTTTTTAATTATGCAGCCTACGCCTTCAGCTGCTCTTTCTTCCGGTTTTACTCCGCTATACATTAGTAAATGTCCACCTTCCAATGATATTGTACCTTGTCCTTTTTTTTTGTTTCAGTAATTGCCAGGAAATCCAGTTTTGCTTCTTCGAATTCTTGTGTAAGTTCTTGTTCCTTTCCTGCTAAGCTTCTTATATTCCATGTACCCAGTTTTAATATCCTTTCCGTAATTTTTCGTTTGTTTGTATTTTTTGAGTGACTTGTTTGCATGTCTATTTTCCTTGCCATTTTCGTCGTCTTATTTCCGTCCCGTATTATATTGTTTAGTTTTTTGGAACATTATTTCCTTTAAAAGAAGTAAATAACGGCTTAGCTGGCAAGGAAAAGTAACTGTCGACGTACGTTTCGGTCTTATTAGATCAGGACAGTATAACCAAGGTGTAAGGTGTTGACACTTGGAGATAGAAAACACCGAATGCACTTTTGCTGCAACCACTGAG
The DNA here is from genome assembly GCA_958336345.1 of Dorcus parallelipipedus. NCBI lineage: Eukaryota > Metazoa > Arthropoda > Insecta > Coleoptera > Lucanidae > Dorcus > Dorcus parallelipipedus. Next base: position 32,176,390 of record OY284477.1, on the reverse strand, counting down.
AAGACCCGCATTTCGAGGGCAACATCGCAGGAGGCAAACAAAGTTAACCTCGTTACATCAAGAAAAAGCCGGGATATAATATAATAACGGAAGGGTTAATGCCAGGAAAAATTAACAATAAAAGAAGTAAATAACAGCTTAGCTGGCAAGGATGATGAGGTCTAATAAGACCGAAACGTACGTCGACAGTTACTTTTCCTTGCCAGCTAAGCCGTTATTTACTTCTTTTATTGTTATTTTTTCCTGGCATTAACCCTTCCGTTATTATTTCCTTTATTAGCCATTTCTTCCAGTGTGTCCGTATCTACATTCCATCTATATTCTTTCCCCTCTATTATTATTTGTTGATAACCAATTTTAGTTGATTTTCCTTGACTCCTCTCTTCTGCTGCTCTTATTCTGATTTGTTTGTCTATATCTCTTTCTCTTTTTGTTAAATCGTTATTAATAAATACTCGCTCACCTCTGCTATTCTTCAATTTCATTTTATTTTGCATTACCTTCATTTTATCTTCGAAATTTTCTAACTCCATCAAACACATTTTAGGTCCTATTTTGTACGCAGTCTTTATCGGTACATCTAGTTCCAAATTTTGTTGTATAAAATTGGTCAATCCTTCTTTTATGCTGGTTACGTCACTTATATCCATTTTCAATCCTGCTACTATTATGTTACTCCGTTTTCTCTCCTTTTCTATCTTTTCCAGTCTTGCATTAGTTTCCTGCAACTCAGTTTTGATTTTTTGGTACTTGTTTTTAATTGACATGTAAATATATTTTTTTAGGAACAAATCTAAAACAATTCTCTCACCCTTTTTTTATTTGATAAATTGTTTATCATTGTTGGTGTTCGAACATCAACATGTTTGAACACGCGAAACACAAATTTTGACAAGCATGTATAAAGCATGTTCTAAAGTCAGGAAACCTTGTTATGGCATTGACGACTGCTATTTATTACCTCTACTTTATTGACATCAAACATATTATTATTATTATTATTAAGTAAATAAATTAATTTGAGGAATGTCGAAAAACTAGGCTAGAAAGATTGTAAAACTTCAAAATTAAAAACTTAAAAAAATATAACAAAAATACAAGCTCTCATCAACTGAAGCTTAAAACGAATTTTTCTTTAAAAAAAAATGTATGGTCAATTTATAACCGTAATTGTCGGAAGTAAAGGATTGGAAGGTCGTTTTAAGAAGTCCATTGGAATAGATGCATTTACATAGACGAAGAAGTATAAGCGAATTTAACAAAGATCAATTTTATTCTTAAATTTTTTTCTTGCAGCCGACCGACGGCGACGTTCAAAAAGGTGTTTTTTTTTTCGATCAAGCAAGACAACAAGGGCCAGTGACCCAACAAATGGGGCTGTGCTGGCCACGGAACACGAGTTAATGGGCCCATAAAGTCCACGCAACAATTTGTTTTTGTAATTACTGGTACTCGATTTTCACATCGCAGGTAGGACACAAACACAAAGAAAAATTTATTGTTGAATTAATCACGATTGTAAAGAATTTGGTGTCATATACAGTGTGTGGCATTTAACCGGGTTTCTTCATTTACGCCGTTCCTATTGAAAATATGAAAAAATGGTTTATACAAAAGTATCATCCTTTCAAGCTCCGCATAATTTAAAATTATTTTCGAATATACAGGATGTCCCATTTTGGCTGTACGATATGTTACTTCGTTATTTTAAATGGAACACCCTATATTTTATAACGAATTTGAGCTTGTCATGTTATTTTAGGGTATGTTTGATAAGGATTCCCTGTACCTAAGTCCTATAGTTTTTAAGATATTAGGCTTTGTTTACGATTTTTGGAAAATACGGATACAACTTTGATAACTAATATCTCAATAACGAAGAATGTTAGAAAGCAAATATTGTGGTGCTGTTGCAAGCTAAGTGGAGGGTATCTACCGCAGTAGCAAAATTTACTTTCCATTAAACAGGGGTTCAGTAAAACTATTTTCATTTCGACAACAGTTGAAAGGCAGTAACTTTTGTTTTTTAAATGGAACGGTGTCATTTTTATATCGTCGTTAGATGCTCCATAAAAGTATCTTTCAACTAACCATACACCCTATACCAATTACTGACGGTTCAGGAGATATTTAACATTATTTCATAATTTCTGCCATTTTAACATATTAATTAAAATCAGGAGTGAGTATTTACCCAAAAACCGTAAACAAAGCCTAATATCTTGAAAGCTATAGGACTTAGGGACAGGGAACCCTTATCAAACTTACCCTAAAATAACCTGTAAGCTCAAATTCGTTATAAAATATAGAGTGTTCTATTTAAAATAACGAAGTAACATATCGTGCAGCCAAACTGGGACATCCTGTATATTCGAAAATAATTTTAAATTATGCAGAGTTTGAAAGGATGATACTTTTGTATAAAATATTTTTCCATACTTTCATTAGAAAAGACGTAAATGAACAAACCAGTTAAATGCCACACACTGTATACGACATAAATTTTATATCGGCGATTTTTTCGTGGAAACCTACAAGTGTTGTTTTTATCACTCATTCAATAAACTCATATATAACATACCTTGTTAATATTATTCCATTCTAGCCATAAACCTAACATAATTCTTGTTGTTTTCATAACAATATTTTGTGACAGTGTATATACAAAAGAAAAGCTTAATCACCATCCCTTTATTATACGTCTTACTTTAAGTTGTCAGTACAAGTTTGACCGTTTAAAATGAAAACAACATTGTTGTTGTTAACTTCTCTTGTACTTCTTCCAGACGCTATTGCGTTCAGACCAGTTGCTATTTTTTCTGCTGATCAGTCGAAAATGTTTCATAACTCAAAAACTGTTAAAGTGAGGTATAGGGAATGCTAATACAGTTCGAAGCAGCATTTGATTCCACATACTATGCTGTATTAAAATATTGGTCGTTCCATTTGAAAAAAAGTATTTTTCTGTGTTTGAATATCTTCGAGTGGAGCGGTCCGTTTTAGACACCCTGTAGCTTAATAGATTATGCTTATGGAATTTTTAAGAACCTTAAAGCTTCAACTACAATATCAGCTTTTACAAATAATATTGCTTCAATCATAGCTGTGTTATAATTTTTTGAAAATCAGATTGCAGAATACAAATTTTTAAGAAAATTCAAAATATCTCAAAAATGATGCATTTTAGAGATAGGGAAATGTATTGCAATTTAACATATTTTTACATGTAGAATTCAAATTCGTAACAAAAATGATAGATTGCTATTTAAAATAAGCGAGTTGATAGCGACTTCCGGTACAACCGGAAGTGATACAAAGACAATTTTATTTAAAGAGATCTCTATGGAAAACTCTTGCTCCTTAAATTTCAAATACCTACGTGACCTGTAACCTTGAAAACTTTTAATGAACGGTTTATGTGGATATCCCTGTATAGGTTTCTATCGAGCCTCACTTATTTTGGGGACACATTGTACAGATAATATAAAGCGATTTCTGTTTTCCCATGTTAAAGTCCTGTGTCAAATGGACAGACGATATGTAGATCAACGCTAAATAAATGTCGTTTCATTTTTTTTTGTGTTGCTTAAAGCTAAAGCGTCATCTGTATGCAAGAAGTTTCTTGGCTGCAAGTAAATATTTTCGGAATAACGATGAGTGATTCTTTCATTTTGTAGAATGAAAGAATGAAATACAAGGTCAAAACGAAGGTTATTAACAAAAACCATAAAATTTTGAGCTCTTGTCACATACAGAAAGATCACTACTTCCATCCACGACTTCCTCCCTTCTTACTCTTACCTACTTACTCGCAACAACAACATACCTCGCTAGCATTTAATTACTCCCGTAATATTCCAGGACCATCTGCGCGCGAGATGCAATTAACTTGCGTGTCCATGATCTCCGGAGTTTTAACCTCTGCCCTCTTACGGTGGATTCCGACGCGCGTCTTCGTCTCACCTCTCTGGCCGCCGTAATTAACTTACGTAAATTACGCAGATGGCGGAGATTACGAAAATTTGCGTCCTAAATTCTTTCTTTTTCATTTCTTCTTTTTTGTTGGGAGGGCGGACGAGTTGTAACATTCGAAAGAAATTATTAATTTCATTGTATTCGGCAAAACAATGACGAGGGCCATTTAAATATAATAACATGTAATTACATAGCCGCTTTAACGATCTCGAGACGTGTACAATGTAACTACGCTGTTACACATGCAACGGCGAAGAACTACAATGGAGTTTATGCGAGTATTAATGACGGATGCTGCTGCTGTTGTAAGAAGTCACTATACAAGGCTTTATTGCTTTTAAATGTCATCTTATTTTTGTCGTACATTAAGTAATACTTGCTGCGTTCGAAAATTATACGTCGGATGTATCTGGAGCGTATGATCTCATCTTTCTCAATCACGATTTTGAACCTATTTTGTATCTCGCTCATCCGCTTAAAAAAATCTTGTGTATATAGTATTTCCATGACAACAGGCGATCTTTCACATCCCACATTTAAGTAGGGTGTGAAAAGATCGCCTGTTGTCGTGGAAATAATATAAACACAAGATTTTTTTAAATGGATGAGCGAGATACAAAATAGATTAAAAATCGTGAGTGAGAAAGATGAGATTATACGCTCCAGACACATCCGATGTATAATTTTCGAACGCAGCAACAGTCAATGAAAATTTGCATTTATTATCGTTAGTGACTGGTTGGGTACACTGAGCTAGAGATGATTAATAATTAATTTTCAAGTTACATTTACATTCAAAAGTAGATCTCTTATAAAAAAAAGCATTGCGAAAATCCAAAATCATTTTGGAAAAATCGAAAATAAAAGAAAGAGACATAGAAAAGTAAGTAAGACGAAAATTATGATTTATTCGCGTTTCGTGCGGAACCATAAAACCTTCTCGTTTCGTCCGCAAATCTGGAGGACAATAAAATTCTGTACTAATGATTTCTTGTTTCGTACGCGATAGAGATGATAGTTCAACCGTACACCTGAGTATCGATGTAAGTTAAAAAAAAAATTAAATGTGCAAGTGCTGCACACATGCAGATATTTTGTTTATATAATGTAATCAGTCCCTAAGTTTTCCGGTAAACATTTTTGATCCGCACGAAATGAGAAGTTTTCAGGTAAACATTTTTAATCCCCACGAAATGAGAAGTCTTCAGGTAAAGATTCGTTTACGCACGAAACGCGACGCACGAAACAAGAAAACACCAAAATTATATAGAAAAACAGAAGAAATTCAAACAAAACATGAATAATTTCATGAATAAACCAATTGATTCACTGTACCAACCATGGATTGAAAAATAGACTGTTTCTTCCTAACAAAACACTAAGAATAGTAAAAAAAAGCAGTAGTTTAAAAGTAAGTAAACAAACAAAGAGACAATGATTTCTTATCACAATAACTTTATATTTATAGATAATACGTGTTTCGACAGCTAGTTGCTAACTCTAGTAATATTTCTTAATATTAGTTTATCACCAGTACACGTTAATGTTAGTTATTTTAACACAATTATACCTAAATGTATCCTAATTAATCTATTAGGTACATTCAATTCCTTTTTTTAAAGATTTTCTGATGGATACTGTCAATTTTATTAATTGGCATTTCTAGAATATCCTTCAAAATGCATTTTTTAAAATATATACGAGGAAAAATATCTCAATCGAAAAGAAAGAAAATTTAAAGCGACAACAACACACCCACACAAAATTGTACAATTTCTTGTTAGTTTTCAATTTTATTTTCCAAATTTTTATACTGAATAAAAAACATGCGTTTCACCATAATACAAGAATTTCTCTTATTTCATAGAACTTATTCCTGTTATGACCTCACTATTATAGTTCGAATGTTTCCGCAAGTTTCTTTCACGGTGGTTTTTGTGGAGTAGTCACGCTTGGAACCGTCACTTTTGTGAAAAAATCACAGGTTTCTGTCAGGGTGATTTTTATGGAGTAGTAATGCTTGGAGTATTCATGCCTGAAGCCGTCATTTTACCGACAAAATACAAGTTTCTGTAAGAGTGAATTTATGGAATCAGTCACGCTTAGAGCCATCACTTCACTGACAAAGTTATAAATTTTTCTCACAATGAAATTTTTCTCATGCTTGGAACCGTCACTCATTTCTTCAAACAATAATTCAATCATACCAAGCACCACTAAGACGGTAAAATTTTTAGGTGTCCATCTGGATGAACATATAGATTGGACAGGTCATTGTAATAATCTTAGTTCTAAATTAAATTCAATAATCTTCATGTTTAAGAATCTTCGCACTGTTCTAACAGTTAATCAATTGTTAAATGATTACTATGCACAAGTTGAATCTCGGTTTTGTTACGGTGCGGTGTATGTATGTGTGGCAATTCCTCCTCTGCCACCGATGTTCTTTTAATCCAAAAAAAAGTATTATGAACGATACTAAACTTTAAAAAACCTGCAGTTGCAGAGATAAGTTCACCGAGTATAAGGTACTTACAGTACAAGCTTATACATCTTAGAAACAAGCATATTTATTCATATAAATAAATCTAAATTTTTGACAGGTGAGTCTATTCACTCTTTTAATACAAGACAAAAAAAGTAGCCTTACTATGCCGTACTGTAAATTATCTGCTATCTGTGGTGATTGTCCAACGGGGTCCTAAGTCAAAGACTTGTCAGGACCTCAAGAGCGGGAGTGTATTTGAGTGTGTGTAAAGTGCTCCATGGCTTTGGAACTTCGAACCTTCTCGCCGTTTAAGGGGAAGCAGTGTTGAATTTTATCCCCAATACTGATGCCTGAGTGCGGTTCGAACCGACGACCATGCGATTGCAAAGCCGGTCCTCTTACCACTGGACCGTTCAGGCCCAATTATAGTGGAATAAAAATGTGTAACAAACTTCCTAAGAATATAAAAGAAATTTCTAATTTATCTTCTTTTGAGAAAAAAAAATTAAAGCAATTATTAACAAAACGTACGTTTTATTCTGTACGGGAGTTTCTAAATTGTAAAGAGTTATGATCCTCTATAACTATTTTGTACTCTTTAATCTTAAGATTATCTTTGTTTGAATACTATGTATCAATGTTCTTAATGTTTTAATCTACAAATTGATGATTAATCTCCTAGTTCTTAAGTTATTTCTGTAATTTGACCATGCCCTGGCACATGTATGCTGTTTCGTGGCTAAATAATCATTGCATTACATTACTTCGGTGACAAAATCTCAAGTTTCTACAACGGTTATTTTTATGGAGCAGTTAGGTTTGGAGGCGTCACTTCAATGACAAAAACACAGGCATCTGTTACAGTGATTTTATGGAGCAGTCATGATTGGAGCCGTAACTTTTGTGACAAAACCACAGTTTCCGTCACGGTGATTTGTATAGAGTAAACATACTTGGAACCGTCATTTTACTGAAAAAAATCATAAGTTTCTATAACAGTGATTTATGGAGAAGTCACGCTTGGAGCCGTCACTTCAGTAACAAAATCACAGGTTTCTGTAACAGTGATTTTATGGTGCAGTCACGCTTAGAGCCTTCACTTTAGTAACGAAACAAGTTTCTATCACAGTGATTTTTATGTAGCGGTCACGTTTGAAACAGTTACTTCAGTAACAAAATCTCAAGTTTCTATCACTGTAATTTTTATGGAGCTGGCACATTTGAAGCGTTCACTTCAAAGACAAAATCTCAATTTCGGTAACTAACATAACTGTTTTATTTAATTATAAAATTGTCATTATACAGAAACGTTTATGTTAAGATTCTACACATATTCTTTCAAGTAGTTTTACAATAATAATATTTTATATGATATTTTACGATCATTAAGGTATTTACAATATTTAAGGTAAGTTATATTAATATTTATTACTAGTAATAAGTTATTTATTTATATTTTATTTAATTATAGTTAACCACTTGAAAAAGTCGAAAGACGAAACCGGTCGTGGATATAAATAAAAAAAATTGTATGAAGACTCTGCATTTAATTCTTCTTCTAAATCTCACGACTTCAAGCATGAGTCATGACAGATAAATCACGGTTTTGTCTATCTCTAATTAAAATAGTATTATAAAGTTCGGTAATTTTATATGAAATTTGATGAACAATTTAATACAATTTGAAAACTGAAGACATTCGATTCTCATATGCGAGGCAGTCGAATTTTCGGACAAAAATATGTAAGTAAACCAAAAATACGCGAAGAAAATTTTCATTTTCTTGCTTCTTCTTAAAGAATCTTCTAGTTTGTTTTTACCTCACTCGCACTTCCAAGTTTAAAATTTTCAGCTTTGTTTCTTGGCTATAAATGTTTTTTTAAAGAATTGACGTCTTTTAATTAGAATAAACAGAAGCACACTTTGATATTATTTTGTTTTTAATTTCGATTTTTGGCGCTAAATTTTTTCAAAACATTTTAGTATATTTTGAAACAACTATTTTCGCGTTGTAACAGTGACATCACAGCGTATCCGCTCTGTTTGGAAGCGTCCTCGTAAGGACGGTTTAAAACTGTTTCTTAAGAGTGGGGCTGAAAACACAAATACCAAGCAATAATTTCAAAACTTAAAGCTATGCTCTTTTATTGCTATTACTGCAATTACAATATTTAAAAAAATCATAAAACAATTAAATTAAATTAAATTAAATTAAATTAAATTAAATTATTAATTAATAGTTACAACCAAGCTGTAATGACAATTCAGAACTATCATAAGTCTGTTTTAAAAGGGATGAACACAAATTTGATGACGTCCTTCTCTAAAATATTTCGAAATTGTCAATGAAAACACTGCAACGCCAAAAATGACTTAGATTTCGTCTTAATTTTTTTCTAAAATCTTCTGATTTCGATTACAAAACGTAAACACCATAAACTTTTTAGTAATTTAAAAAAATAGCTGCGAGTCGATTTTGATTGCAGTGTATTTGATACGAGTGAAAATCCGTGACAATCATTTTTAGTATTGTCAGTCACTCTGTATTGTGAGGTAACATGAAATATCGGTTATTCTGCCATGCGCGTTTCATTTGTGCATCGTTAAACGAGAGTCTTTACTGGGCAATACGGGATTTTTGACGTCTTCCTCGAATTTAAGCGTGTCGCACTCTCTTCTTCTATCAACTCCCCTCCTGATATCTTACATGCATCGAAAATCTCTGTACGCCTGCAGTCCTTCGTGGCTTGTTGTAGGGTGCAGACATGTTGTTGCGTTTAGTGTGCTTTAGTGTGATTTGGCTGAAAACGCCTGGAGATGAAGATTAACGGTACTTTAGTTAGCGGATTTTTTAAATCGTCACCCCTGCACTTTTAAGCATTATTCAATGTTTGTCCAAGCCTAGCCCCGGAAGATTGATATTAGGTAACTATGGCGATTGTTTTGGCGTGGTTCAGAGTGTAACGCATGTTTTCTTTTCTTATTTAGGCTTTTGGGTCTTGCGTTCTACGTTTTGTGCTTTGCTATTTCTTTTTCCCGTCGATTTATTACGTTTACTACGGTCGGCGCTCTTTGGCTACCCAAATTTTTGGTATTGATTTCGGAGGCCAACTATCTTGAAGTTACCGCAAGTTCGACAACGATGGTTACATTACCGCCATTACTCCCCCGTCTTTTTTTTTCTTATAGAGGTTGAGAGAATCTTCAAAAGAGACATCCGGATATATCTGCCCGGATGCCTGATGGATTCACCCTGCCCTTCTGACGAGGCGCCTACCACCTAAACTCCTTTCCTCTCTCGCCACTCTGCAAAGTGGGCACCGCCTTTTGACATTTCCTCCGCTCCGCATGTTGTCCCTCCTTTCCCTATTCCTCTTCCGTCCTCATCCTCTTCCATCTTCATCCTCTTCTTTCTCCTATTCTTCCTCCTCTTCTTTCTCCTCTTCTCCCCTCTTCGCCCTCCTTCCTCTCTTCATCTTCATCATTTACATTTCGTCAGAATAAAGGACCGTAGCATGTTTGTTACCACTGTCCATATGTTGCCATCTTTCTCCATTAGCATGGCTACATAAGTTTTATTGATTTCTGCTTCTATCTCGGTTTCTGCCGCATGCGGATCGCATCCCACCTAGGGCACACGACAATCGTGTGCTCCGGAGTGTCCTCTTCTTCCCCGCAGTACCAGCACTCTGCTGACTCCCTTTTCCTGATCTACTTCAGGTACTTCCCAAAGGAGCCGTGTCCTGTCAGCGCCTGCGTAATGTGGTAATCGACCTCCCCTTCGGGTCTCGTCCACCAGGTCTCTACGTTTTTGATGAAAACTTTAGCCCAGCCCTCATATCTGTCCCATCTCCTCGTAGAGCTGTTTTCTGGCCAAAGCCCTCGCCTGGTGCCCCTCTCTGTATATTCTCGTCCGTTCTGCTATCTGCAGTTTAATGGGGGGATCTCCGCTATTGCCACCGTCGTGTACGTAGACGCCAGCCTGGTTACTCTCTCGAGCATGAGCTCGTGGTACCTATACGTCATTGCTCCTTCCCAAATGGGGGCTGCATATAATATGATTGAGGAAACCACCGTTGTCAGTAGTTTCTTTTTCTTCGCACCGGGTCCGCCCACGTTTGACATTAGTCTCGCCAGAGCCGTGTACGCCTTTCTAGCCTGGACTGCCATTTCTCTAACATGTGCGGTCATTTTTAACTCCCTATACAGGTAAACGCCCAAATACCTGATCTGCTTACCAGTTGAGATTTCGTCCTCCCCTACTCTGAGGGCCACCCTTGTCAGGTTTCTCTTTCGCGCCAATATGGGGTTTCGGTCTTCTCCCCTGCGAGTGCGAGTCCCATGCTCATCTTCTCAATGGCATACGCAGCTCTCTCCTGCAGAAAACCTCTAGTTTTGGCCTGGACCACCACCAAGATCGTCGGCGTAGGCGATGACAGTCGACCCGGTGCCGACATCTTCCCCGCCTGTCCAGACTTGAACCCACTCAACCGCTGTTGGTGATTTTCGTCTTGAGGAATTGCGGTACGCCTTCTTGGCTTCACTGGTCCTCCGCTGGATTCGATATTCCCCGGGCATTGACGACGACAGCTACCGTTGGAGGCGCGAGGATGAACATTTTTATTTGAATTGCGGTAACGCAGGCTTTTAAATTCTTTTGTAAATTAAGCAACCGTGTGTTGCCGAGTTTGGTTAATTTTGTTTTATTTTGTAACGGACAGTTGGTACCGAATTTTCGGATTTAGATTTTTGACAACCTCGTTACGTTTAGTTGCGTCTTATACTTTTCTGCTTCAGTTTAATTTTCTAGCATGCTAATTATTACTATAAATAAAGACAATTGTGTCGTATTGGGGAATTTTATTTTAGTAGTTAATTATCCCTGTACTTTTGAGGTTACGTACGTATACCCGCCCCCTCTATCACCAGGAGTTAGCCGGCTGTGCTGGAGATCTTAAATTGCTCTCTTGCAGTTTGCTGCCATTCAGGTAGGTAGCATAATTCTCGAGCGTTCCCTAAATAGCTATTTCGACCCTGATTATGGCCTCATCAGCAGAGGAGTAGCTCGAGAACTTCACCGAGTATGAGTGACAGCACCTGTCTTTTTGCCCCGTTATCTCATTGTAATTTGCGTTTCACCTGGGAATTGTTAGTGCTTTTGATTTTTCGCCTATACTGTGTGATGTAGTTTTTAGCCTAGTCTAAGAATGAGTTTGTTCGTCTTTTGATTTTGTCGAAATGTCGGTGGCGCACTTGTTAGTTAATGCTTTCACGGTCCACACTTATAGGTCCCTGTACAGTTACTTGTTCTGATGAACCATCTTGGGTTGATGATGTTGCATAGTTTTATTTTATAGCATTTATCTGTCAAGTATATTGTTAGCTGCAAGGTTTTACTTCTACTTGCGTTGATTTTAAAATGTCATTTGGTGCAAGAAGAAACCCACTAACAACAACGTGTTGGATGAGGTTAGGAGGTTTGGAAACTATCTGGATTGCAGTTTTAAAATGTTCATCGTTTTCTTTTATTAATATCGTTTGAGTTTAATAAGGCACGGTTTTTCGATCATAGTATAACTTTAATCTTCAGTTTATTCCCATTGCTTCTGTAGGAATAGGCGCTGAAGATTAAAGTTAAACTGTGTTTGAAAAACCGGGTCGCGTTTTGTTTCACAATCAGCGAATGTTTTCTTTTTTAAATTACAGCGAGAGAGACATAAAAAATCGGTATTTTTTAATTTTAATTAGTTTTTGTAAAACCTCCGGAGTTAATTGGAATTTCAGCCGCGTGCAGTCGGCGCTGCTGACGGTGCACGTGAGGTCTCGGTGACAAAAAGGTAACGCGCGCTGACAATTTAATTCGGTAATACGCTGTAAAGATAAGAAGTACACGATACATATTTAATTTAATTAGAGTTGGTAATTAAAAGGCTGCGGACGCGCTTCTTTACGCAAAGGACTTAATTAAATCCCACGGACCATCGGACAGACACCGCCTAATCAACCTAATCAGACCAATTGCAATATCAGCTAAAACAAACAAAAAAAAAGAAATTGATACTGATAGATTCGTTATACTCGTCTATTATCCTTATTGCCCCGTTCTTTTTTATCACACGGTGATAGTAATTGCAGAAAAATTGCTTTAAAGTCCTTAAGGTGTTTCTTGAAAATTTTTATTGCAGAACGGCTTAAGACTAGTCTAACCATGGTTTGCATTTTATTAATCTGCCCCTAATATGTGTACAACCCACGTTGTACCAGGGCCATGCTCTGAAATAGTTATTTCGAGTCTGAGCAATGCGAGAAAAAGAACGGTATATAGAAAAGAAAAGCAGAAGACCGTGCGCGACGCAGAGTAGAAGCTCGTCAACAAAACTTTACGAATTTTCGTTCTTCAGGTAAATTTGCAGGAGCTTCGAGCTTAATACTGTCTTATTTAAAACTAATTTCTTTCATCATTCGGCAAACGTGTTATCGAAATGATGCCCCGCCTACCGTACCTAAACTATTACCTACCTCGCTCGCACACTGACTCACCGCGTTCGTGTGCCGGCACCGAAGCGATTGCCAGAGCACCTCTATATCTTCCACCAAGGTACAACCAGAAATACATGGCAGCAATGAATAGTATAAGTACCTAAATTATTATTATTATTACTAATCAAAATTGAAGTGACTTTTAGCACTTCTTATTAGTGCATTGTTTTAGTACAGGCGTCGGCAAACTTTTTCTAAAAAAAAAACTTTCTTGTACATAAGGAATTCATTATAGAGGAATATATGGCGATCATGTACGAAAAGGGCATATTTCAATGATTGTTATGGCCGTTTCCTAAAGCTAAGTACACAGTGGAGGAACAATCTGGAACTTTTAGTTTCTGTTCCTTGAAAAAGTTACCGGTAGTTTCCGAAAGTTTCTTTAAGTTTCTTCATGTTTCTGTTTCCAGTAACAAAACTTACTGTTTGTTGCGTGTTTCCATTCGGAGTGGTAAATATCAAAGGAAAATGGGAAACAAGCAGCAAGATGTAGGAACAAAAAAGGAAGTTCCTTCAGTGTGTGCACCTTGTCACCAGTTTTGGTAACTTGTAGCAATCAACACCATATTGTGCTTGAACTTTTAAAGAATCATTTGCTTTAAAATATCTAGCAAAGTAAGGATCCATACTACTTAAGGAATATTTTATGTTGAATTGAAGAAACATATAAAATTTTTAAGATGACCATCTGTTAATAAATCATTTCTTGAAAACATGTATAAATGGTAAGCCGCCACAATCAGCTTGGAGGCTTGGACACACTCAATCAAACTCTTCGTTTTCGTTAGCTAATAACAATATAAGCTGCAGAAGCGAGAAGTACGTTTTCTTCAGTCAACAATATTAACTTGTTTCTTCTGTGTGTGTACAGATTGTTACGTGCAACAATTTACAACAATAGAACAAAAACAAAATTCAGATGTTTCTCTATTTTGCTACCTTTAGTGTGGACAAAATGTTTCCATAAGTTGACGAATGTTAAGAACTTCTTGAAACATTTAACAACAACCATCAACAAAAAGTTCCTGTGTGTTCCTCCAGTGTGTACTCAGCTTAACACTGTCGCGGACCGTTTGCTGCCGGCGGGCCGTAGTTTGTCGACCGCTATTTTAGTGCATTATTCCATTTAAGTGGATGTATTTGCTTGATCTAATTATTGTGAGGTTGTTAAAAACGATGTGTAAGTAATTTATTTTTCTGTATTTTTCGGTACTTTTCAAAATTACATGGAAGTATAATTTTTTTAATGAGAATTAGTTAAGTGCCCTTCAGATTTAAAGGACGTATATTTTGATGTATTAAACATTAACAAAAATTTCATATTAATACCGAGAAAAAGGAAAAAAGTGTATTTTTAAGGTTGATCAGATCAGCCTTATTTAATTCTTAACCGATCAAATGAAATGTCTTTGCACGAATTACCTGATTATGTCTAAGAGTGCGTCTACATATACATATATCGTATTTGCGTATCCGATCATGATCGGAAAATTGGATATGATACGTAAGAATGATGCACCCACACTTATGCCGCGTTTCCACAAGGCCAGTAAACAGGCCAGTAGCTGGAGTCCTGTAACTGGACTCCAGTAACTGGCTCCGTGTAAACACCACTGGACGTTAACTGGCTCCAGTGAACTAGCCACATTGAAATAGGAATTCACTGTACTGGCAAGGTCCAGTCACTGGAGTCCAGTCACAGGACTCCAGCTACTGGCCTGTTTATTGGCCTCGTGGAAACGCTACATTAATTGCGTCTCGTATCCGTTTTGTTATATCCGTGTGTGCGTTTACTTTCCGACTTGATGCAACTGTACCGACTGTTCGACGTTGCATGTTTGTCAGTATGAAATTAGCTGCTGCTATCTGTCCGTCCAGTGTTTGATGTTTCGGCGAAATTCCGACTCCAAGTGTGACGTAGTTGTATCGTATCAGCTTTTTAAATGATACAAAGACACGATACAGGGATGCGTCACGGCAATACGTCCACATTTGGCTGATCACGATACACGATCACGATCGGATGCGCGTATAGACACATGTATGGACGCACCTTAACAGGTTACCTGCTTAAGATATCTAAAAGCAAATAATAAAAATAACAATAATATACATATTTAAAAAAAAAAAGTTTAATATTTAGAAGATATGAACTTTATTATTTACGTAATACTCATGAAGTTTACTTTACAAATTAAAACTAACAAAAAAATCAATCACACTTAAGGCAGCTCCTCTGCAGAAATGTAGTGTGTAAATCCATACACCGCACAATACTTCAAATACCGCACGATGTCCACAACAAGCCGTTGTCTCTTTGGCGTGATATTTTATACGCACTTGATGCATAACTATCGGTTGTAAATGATTTTTGTTTTTGTTCATTAAATTTGAGCATCCTTTCTGGTTAATCACCTAAAAAATGCGATAATAACTTTCAAAAAGTAAACACCTGTTCTGTCGTTCCCAGTTGATATAATAATCTGTGTCAAGGTCAGGGTTGTATTCTGCTAATAAACATAAAATACCGTGTGATTTTAAAAAAAATTTATCAACTCTTGCCATGGAATTTGGACGGCATGTAGTAGCTTTACTGTGAAAGAGCATGGAGAAGTACAATGACGTACTTTTCACTTAAGCTCAGACATGGCACCCAGATCTTATGGCAAGATTTGATAAAAAAATTTAAAAAATCACTCGGTATTGTTTTATTTACGATAATTCGTCGCATTGTATTTCTAACATGACTTTAGGGTAAATTTTATTTCATTTTAGTTTATTAAAGATAATTTTTTAAACAGTTTTCCTGTAATCTGTGGCTTTTCAACTTAACAAGTGGATCAGTAATGGAATTATTACAGCAATGAGAGAACAAGATAACAAATGCGAAGAGACAATGGTAACAAAAGGAACTAAAATATGGGAGGAATTTGTATTCTTTAAAAATAACGTCAGTGTGACATACTTTTTTTGTAAGTAGATTCTCACCTGTTTGGTCGCCATAGCTCAGTTTAGTCGGAGGCTGAGGTGGATTCGGAAGGATAATTTTTAGAACACTTTTTCTAAAGAAAAGTTGCTTAGTGAGTAAAAGAAACGTAAAAAAATTGAGCGCCAAGTAATCTCTTTAAACTGGAATTACTAAAACAGTCCGGTAAGTTAAATACGCAAATTTTGTTTAGATCAAGTTTCTTAACTTATTTCATAAAATGAATAGTCAAAGTGCAGATGAAAGAAAAATAATATAATTTGAAATTAAGTAATGCAAAATTAACATAGATGTGAAATAAATACAAAATTCCAATAATTGATAATACTGTTTAATAATAATAATAAGTAATAATACTGTTTAAAATAGACACCATTAAAAGTAACGTTGTGTTTTCTTAAATATAAAAAAATGATACAATGATGATTACAAAGTATGTATGATCAAAACTAAATGTAACGTGACCCAATATTATACGTGTTGTCTTTTAACAATAAAAAAAAAAATTAACATTAATGGAAATTTTCCATACGGTACGATAATGTTTCCAATACGATACGGCACGATAATTTATTCAATACGATACGGTACGGTAGGTTATTCAATACGATACGATACGGTAAGTTTGTCCATACGAAACGATACTGACAGTTTGTCGATACGATACGATACTAATAATAATGATGGTTGTTTCTTACTCAATCCTGACGAAAACTTGACCTTGATTCCATCCAAACGACACCGCCAAAAAGGAAATCCTATCTGTAATACCTTCAGACGACCCCGCTGTAATTGGATTTATTTCCAGGAACAACCACGCCAGATAAAAAAAGGAACTCCTGTTCAGTAGTATCTTCAAACGACAACGCAGTAAATAGCAAGGAATTTTCCGATAAAAAACTCGTGCGGTAGTAGAAAAACTTGTGCGGTAGTAGAAAAACTTCGGTAACCCAACACAACTTCGGGAGTCAAAAAAACTCTACATAAATAGAAAAGGAATCTTAGAAAATATTCTCCTAAACAACTTAGGTACTTACAGTCTTCGGATAGCTTTTTCTGAGCGAGAACTTTAACGAAACACGTGCTCGGAACTAGACGGTAGTAGCCGAATGAACTGACGGCAAAATGACACAGCAGGGTATACGGAAAGCTAAACACGTAATAAATTGCCAAATTGGAAAATCTCGAAGCCGTTCAGCTCCAACAAAACCACAAAAATTTGAAGACGCACGCAAAAGTCTCAATGGCGTACCAGCACACAAGTAATCGCCGATATCCGAGAGGACGGAACTAGGTCAAAGATTTTCTACGAAATTTCCGCATACGTCATCAAGAAGCATCGATCAATAAAATCGACCAAAGAACCATTTACGACATCTACAGATTAATTTCCGAAACTTAAAAATAAATGGCTTGAAGAAGAATAGCGAAGTCCGCATTAGTATCTGAAATTAAAACACAAATCCTGAGAGATAGAGGCGTGAAAGTCATAAATACGAAATTAATTAAAAGAACGAAACGGTGTTTATTTGAATTTCAACAGCAAATTAACGCGAAAATACGTAAAAAATGTAATGTAAGGTCAGCGAAAAATGTGAACGTTACAAATGCAATGAAATAGAGAGTAAAAGAGGAATATCTGCATACTATGATGATCTAACAGAAACAAAGCAAAAATGTGGAAGTACAGAAATTATCTGCAAACGATAATATTAATTAAGTGCTGGTAACCGAAACCGGCGTTTTGGATAATCAGTTAACCGGTTTTGAATATTCGCATTTTTGAAGAGAACCGAAAACCGATTATCCGGATATTCGGTTATTCGATTTGAATATTTTGAATATTATTTGATTATTCGAATATTATCGGTACTTTTGGAAAATCAGATATTCGAATAACCGCTTATTCTGATGACGAATATACAGATTCACAACAAAAAAATTGATCTATTTCCGTACGATTTTTGATAACATTATTTTTCTGTTTTACACTATCCGAAAACTTGATAAACCTCTTTCTAGTATCGTTTCCTACGATGATGTAAAACATGCTTAAAATTACACTGAATCAAAAACTGGAATATTATTAACGTCCTGCAGTTTAAATAAATTGGATTTTTCTTTACATCTAATTAACCTGTTTTCGTTAACCAATTGGGATAACCCAATATGGAATATCCGAACGGTCGATTTTTGGATATGAAATAGTCAATTTTTGGATATGCGAATAGTCGGTTTTAACCATTATTTAGATAACAGTTTTTAAAGAAACCGATTATCCGCTTTGAATTTTTTCCGGTTTTTGCCAGGACTATTAATATTAATGAGAGCAGTAATACAAATGATGTCAATATAATATCTAATACTACACTAATTGAAATCATTAATATGCCACAGAACAATGGATAACTGAATCAATTCTATTCAATTTTATAAAAATAGCGCATGCAACTTTGTTAAAAATATTTCTGAATTTAGCGATAATAAAACGGTAATTGAAAATGTTAAATTCTTTAAAAAAAAATTCCGAATATCAAATTATATCAGTATCTAATCATAAAAAAAATATATTAAAAGTGCAGTACACTCTAGCTTATCCGAAACCGGATTACCCGAAGGTTGAATTATCCGAAACAAATGCCGAAACTCATTTCTCCGCTTTATCCGAAACGCTCTTGTTTGAAACTCCCGATTATCCGAAATGACATGTGTCTTCTCGGTTCGTGTAAAAGCGGCTCGGAATTTGTACCAAGCACTCGACTCGTGACAACATAACTCAATCGTAGTTTTTCGAAGTAACAATTAACAATAGATTCGTTTATCGATTCTAGTTAAGTAAAACCTATATTAGATGCCTATAAGGCCCAGTTGTACAATTTGAGTTTAACTTTAAGCAAAGCTTAAACCCATAGCAACGTCCATAACAACCATGTTATTGTGAAGGGTTTAAGCTTTGGTTTAACGTTACACTCGAATTGTACAACTGGGGCTAACAGGTACAGGTTCTGTTTAACTAAAATCGATTAGAATATAAAATATATGTACTATGCGTTAATATATTTTTTAGATAAGGGGAGGCTATGAAAAACAAAATCAGAGTCTTAGCTTGATTCGAAACTTTTATTCTGACATTTGTTTCCTGACCCCTGTCAAATCTGTTAGTTGTCTAAACGCTCTTGAACACTATAGTCATGGGTCAGCAAGCAATCCAACGGTATTTGAAATTAGTCGTTATCATGTTAAAGAGTTTTAACAAAGCCTTATGTATTCAACTGGAAGATTTTTTCTACTATCGTCAAATGTATCTTGACATTTCAGTTTTGACATAAGTTAATTTCATTTAAGCTACGACTTAGGTTTTACTTTTCATAGACTCCTCTAACCTAAAAAATATATTAACGCATTGTAAGTGTAGGTACACTTATACTAATAAAAAATTGTAACACTTTTGCCAGTTTGTACAACCTCCGTTTTAACCGAAATTCGATCCCCCTTACTTTGGATAATCGAGAGTCTACTTAATAGACTTAATCCAAAGGCGAAAATAGAATATGTACAGAAATCTTATGAGACTCATTTGAAATTCTTGAGAATTCCTTTTTTTAGACTTGGTGAATATGTCACTAAAGATACGGAGTGTTTTAAAAGGATTGGAAAACATCAACAATTGCTCCAATTGCAAGAGTTCATAAATACTTATCTGTGTGTCGTCCAATTCATACAGTGCCTGTGTACGAAAAACTGTTAGAGCTTGTTATTAAGGACCAACTGATGGAGTACTGTGATAAGAACTGGGTACCTGAACCGGTTGAATCTGGCTTCAGAGTTAATCATAGTTGTGAAACCGTAATAATAAGTAATAAACATTTGTGATGATAAATGGTTAAAAGCTTCAGATTGAGTTGAAATAGTGACAGCTATGTTTGTGGACTTCAAACGTGGTTTTTAACTGATTCTAAAAGATGCATGTGAGGTTCGGAAAAATTCTTTTTTTAATGTGATTTGATAAATAATACATTCTCGGAGAAAGGAGTGTTTACTTGCAAATTAAAAATAACGTACCGAAAATGGTGAATGACAATGAAAACATTAGACAACTAAACACAATAATTAGAATGTTGAAATTAAATGTTCCTTTTGAAACAGAGACATACGTGATATTTTCCTATCCAACTTTGATGAAACTTATTTTGAAACAATAACAAGAACTGCTGTTTCAAAGAACCTCTTCAGTTAAAGTAGCTCCAAAAACAGATACACTCAAATTTCATTATGAGAACTACATAAATATGAATGAGGAATTGATCCTAGATTTTATACCGGAGGAACTAACCTCGCTTGTGAATTTCCTGCTCGCTGTAGGTCAGTGCAGCGAATCCTTCGGAGCGCAACGCAACCACCGTAAAATCATAGTTATTAATTAATTAATTTAATCGCAGCGAGCGCATAATAGCGCACGTAGGCGAGCGAATTAGTTTTCGGTATACATGATCGCCCATCCGATGTACACGCCGAAGATGCCGGGCTGCAAATGCGGCGCGTAATTAGTGCAATTATCATCGTCAACGCTGGAAAGAAAAAGCACGGCATCAACAGCAAGGATAATTACAATAATAAAGGCGACTTTTGGAACCAATTAATTAATTTTATTATTTACGACCACTCTTTCGAGGGATATATCGTGGTTCGTGGTGCCCTCTATTATGTAATTTTAATTTAAAGAAAAAAGAAGGGAAAAAAAAAGGAAAGGTGGTTCTGAATTATAATCGAGGACGAAAGAGAAAACATTACATTGAAATATGTATTGTCGCCAATGTAATAAAATAAAATTTCGAATGCTTTAATGAGCTACCCTAGCGAGTTTCATAATGTAGTCATTAAAGCAACAAAATAGAAAACAGTGACTAAGTTTATCTCGCACATTCAGTCTGAATGAGATTTCAAGTGGATTCGTGAATCTGAACTGTTTTTGATCATCTACCTCAATCCGCTTGAAATATTATTTCAACCCTAAAGAGAGACAACCACATAGTAAAAAGAACTGCATTGAGTTGCTAACTTAGCACTAGATATGCATTACATGCTTACAATGGACAACCAATGATAATTGTCAACCATCAGTTGTAGCTTTGTGTTTCTTATGTTAAGTTGAAATAGATAATTTGGAAATTAATGGCAGTGCTAGTAAGCTGGTGTTGTAACATGTTTATATAACATGAAGTTAGCCAGTATCAATAATAATTTGAATCCGTATTTATATCGCTATTTTTCAAGCGGCTTCACCAATCCAATCCCCATTTTCAGGCGGATTGTTCTCAATCGGATTGAAATGACAAATTAGATAAGTTTATGTCGGGATTTGCGAAATAAATATAGTCACTATATTAAAAACTAGTTCCAAAAGATAATTTTAGCGCACGAGGAAATGAAATATTGGCCTTCATTGAACGTTTTATTTTAACATCTTAGAATTCACAAAAAAAGCTTGAATAATGAAATTCTACGTAAAATTTATTGCATTTACATAATTTGGTCATTATACTTAAATAGTAGTAAACATTAAACTTACAAAAATTGCTCATAAGTAAAAAAAATTGCATTTGGAATGTTTTAACATTTTCTTTGATACTCTTTTGTCTAGAATAACGTACTGGAGAGTTTAGACGCCATTTTAGAATCAGCCTGTATATGATGAATAAGAACAAACACTGGCGTTGAAAGACAAATTTACTTTGTAATCAACTGATATCCAAGCAAGTAAGGAACGATTTAGAGTGGAGAAATGAGAATGAAAATAGAAATTCCAAACAAGAAAGGATTAAAATAATTTTTGCAACAAATAAAAAAAAAAAATAATTGCCTGATTGTATGTTTAAAAATCCATAAATTATATCTAATTAAAAAACATAATAACTTAATACTTAATCCATAGCACCGTTCTTCTCTAACACGAAAATTAATCGGCTATAGGCATAGATGCAATTAAAGGCTGGTTTATATAACACGAATAAGAAATAAGGTTTAAGGCCTAACGCTTAAGATAAAAGTTAATCTTACGGGTCTGTGTGTTTGCATTTATAAACCGAATAAGGAATAAGGTATACCGCGTAAGATAACAAAAGTTGGTTAACATTGAACTTTTAGATCTTATTCTTAGGCGATGTAATGCGCGCATGCGTACAAAGCATTGCACTTATTTTGTACGTTTATTTTTCACGAAATAACCGGTATACCCAACTCACGATTTTGACGATTGACAATAACAAACCTAACCACGCATGCGTGCTTTGGAGGAACACTAAATTTTATTGGTCAGTTTTAAAACGTATCTTATTCTTATTCTGTTGAATAAACACGTACATTCTTATTCCTTAAGCTTTATCTATTAGGCGTTAGTCCTTATTTCTTATTCTTGTTGTATAAACCAGCCTTAAGTGTTGGCAATACTCTTGTGTTTCGTTTTGCCATTCTATATTTATGGCATCTATAAGCTCTTACCTGTCTTGGGGCCGAAAATTTGCCCGGCGCGTCCTATTCACCATTAACCCCCATACATTTTCTATTGGGTTAATATCTGGGCTTCTAGAGGGCCACGGCAAAACATTAATATTGTTCGCTCTGAGCCAATTTTGTGCAAGAGCTGAAGTATGTATTGCACAGTTGTCCTGTTTGAATGTAAAATTATTGTCCGGAAACACTGGAACAACTGATGGTAGCATAACTTCTTGAAGAATGTTAACATGAATGTTTGCATTAAGTCTTTCTTCCACAATAAATAGTACTCGTGGATCTTGCTCACTGATCCAACCTCAAACATTAACTGCAAAACGGTTAGAGGTACACGATTGAGTATAATTTTCATCAAAACGTATATTTCTAGGTCTATAAATTTCTAATCTGCCACCTTTATTAGATTGGAAGGTTTTCTCTTCTAAAAATACTACAGTATTCCAGAAATTTTCTCTTTGAAAGAATTCAAGAGCAAATCCTACCCTATGAAAATTGGTAAGAAATGGTTTCTTAGCTGCATAATAGCAGCCCAATTCAGAAGAACGAATTCGACGACGTGCAGTGCTTCGAAATGCTGGAAAGTTGGTTTCACTGATTGCACTGTTGAAAATCGCATTCATCGGTGTGAAAGTAAAAAATTTACACAGCGACCGTGTAAATTTGCCGCAAAAATCACACCGGCTATTGCGTATTATTTATTAACTCCTTTTTGTTACACAAAATACACAATTACACAAAAGTTAAGTGTATTTGGACCATCTGCGTAATTTTTTTATACGGGTGATGTCAGCTCGACCGTCTGCATATAGGTGCAGTGAAAAACGATGCAACACAATAAATGTGTAAATTATTTACACTAAAGGTCTGTATTAGTTTTCACATAAATGTCGATGTGGATCGCAAATGACTTTGGCACCGATTTTTCAACAGTGTGCTTCTACTCTTCTACAGCATTAGACATAGGACTTTCTCTTAAAAAGTTTATCAATTCCTCATCCTCTAGTTCATTTGAAGATTTAGACCGACCCGAACCCTGCTTTCGTTTCACAGTCCTCTCATTTTCCCATTTTTTTAAATCGTCCATGTAGTACTTTTTCCCACTTGAAATTCTGCCGCTAAACTCATAATTGGGAGACTATTCTTGCTTTATCTATCTCTTAATTCATAATTGAGAGGTATTGTCAAGTAGATAATTAATTGATAAATAGAACCAAATTTTCAAAAGGAAAAAAATTCATTTCTCCTTTTTTTTACTTTAACTGTACTTTTGTGTTGGTCTAACTTTTTTTTTTCCTAGAAATACTTGGTTTCCGTTAACACTTGTATACAAACCAATTACTTTAAAAACCGTCGTTTCTTTGTTTAAGAACAATGAGAAGAGTCAGTTCTATTTTTATTCACATTTTGCTTATTACAAAAAAATAACAGTGTCAAGCTCATTCCATCTGTCACGTTTTCGGAACAACGACTGCAAATGGAAGAGAAATAAGAACAGGTTTAAGAAAAATTTTGGAAAAGTATTTGCCTTAAGTCACTATTAAAAAACGTCATCAATTAAAAGCTGTTTATTTTCTAATCATCAAAGAAGTTGTACTCTTAAGCTCAATTTTCAAAATTTTGTAGATTTGAAAATGGTACTTTACCGAAACATCTCACCTGGGCAATAACTTCTTTGATTAGAAAATAAACAGCTTTTAATTGACGACATTTTTAATAGTGACTTATGGCAAATACTTTTCCAAAAAAAATTTTCTTATTTTGATAGTCACTAACATCATGGATAACCCATTACAAGAACAGGTTTGCCATCTCTTAGTTGGCGGGAATAGTTTTTTTTTCCACATCTTCATCGATTTTTAAGATTTTATTTTCTGAGATTTGAATAATGATAAATATAAAGAATTCACAATTAAATTTAGCAGGAGGAATGATTTGCGACAAAGAAGAAGGAAAATTTCTTTGATAATCTAATGAGTCTTATATTGTGATCGTTAAGGAACCAAAATAAAAAAAATAATAGAAACTCAGTTTTGTTAAATGAAAAACGATCGTTTTTAAAACTATTCATTTGTAAGTGTGAATGTAAAACGTATAGAAAGGAAACTAATGGGTCAATTCTGCTTATATCTGTAAGAACCGTAAGATCTGTAAGTCTGTAGCCTAATTATTAACATATGGAATTTTAAAGTTATGATTTCTCCTAAGTCTAGTCTCTACGATTATTCGTAAGTCTTATTATCTTAAGAGATTTAAGAGATCGTATCATGAGAACTTCAGAATTCCACTTTCTAATAATTGAATTACAGGCTTGCAGATGTTAGGGTCCTTACAGATATGAACAGAATCGACCCATAATTTCGGTAAAGAGTAAATAACGAAAGTATTTTATCATACACTTGAATGTAATGGTACGTAGTAACGAAATGGAAAAACGAGTGTCATGGATTTTTGTGTTACTACACCAACATAGAACAGACGCTACACAGTAAAAAATATTTAGTTAATCTGACAAGAAAATATAGTTCCGACAGGTCCACTACAATTTTTAGTAAAGTTTACAAGAGTCTGTAGAGTTCTCTTAATAAATTAAAACGTTGCAAATATTACTACAAAAATATGTTTGAATTAGATTAAAATTGTATTTCTTTTACTTTTACAAGAAGTTAAAACACCGTCTTGACATATATCGTTAACATAATTCTTGAATAATAATGTGGTTAGCACAATATGTGAATCAGTTTTATTTACGGTTTTCGATACACAATTTTTGTGAACTAATTTTAATGGATGGATTTTTAGAATCGTAAAAAAAAACTTCATTTATTTGTAAAAACACACACTAGATACTAGATGGAGAAACTGCTGTGAGCGCATATTCCAACACCCCCTCTCGCTGTAGTAAGTTTCTACCATTCTTCACTCAAGACCTAAACATTTAGAAAATTTTAGAAATAATTCTTTTGACACTGGCTTTGTCATTATGTCAGCAATTATTTCATTTGACGGACAGTACAACATCTGTATTATTCCTTTCTCACGCAAATCCCTTAAATGGTGATGACTAACGTCTATGTGTTTTGTGCGTGCTCCAAATTTATCTGATTCTATTAAACGAATACACCCTTGGTTGTCTTCGTAAATAATAGTTGGGCCTTCTGTCAATTCTCTCGTATCTGACAACAGCCTTCTTAACCATAGTAGTTCACGACTAGCATATGAAGCAGCCACATATTCTGCTTCAGTTGATGACAGGGCAACGGACGTTTGTTTCCGACTTGACCATGCAATGCTGCTGTCTCCCAGTTGAAAAATGTAACCACTTGTTGATTTACGGTCGGTTTTATCTCCAGCCCAGTCCGCGTCTACAAAACATTTCAATTGGGTTCCTCCAGCTGAAGATAACCGCAATGGTTTCTCAGTGGTTGACACTAGATACCGCATTACTCGTTTTACTGCTTTCCAATCAGCCTCAGTTGGCTTTTCCATTCGTCTCGCCAGAAAATTAACTGCTAATGTAATGTCCGGTCTGGACACTGTAGCAATGTACAACAAGGATCCGATAACTTGTCGATAGACAGTATTGTTCGGTAACTTTGGACTATCCTGTTCTACTGTTCCTAAGAACCCTATCTCCATTGGCGTTGCTACCGGTTTCGATTCAAGCATATTATGCTTCTCCAGCAGATTCACGATTTTTCTCTTTTGACTGATGAGGAAAGTTCCATCTTGTTCGCGTATAACTTCAATGCCTAGGTAATGCTTAACTTGTCCCAAGTCTTTTATTCTAAAGTGCTGATTTAATTCTTCACCTACTTTTCTTGTGCTGTCTGCCGATTTGCCAGCTACGAGCATATCATCGACGTATAATAACACATAAGTGGTGCTTCCATCTTTTTCTTTTCTGAAATACAAACACTGGTCGGCATTTCCTTGTCTGAAACCCAACTTATTCAATATTTCTGTTGCCCTCTTATTCCAAGCTCGTGCTGACTGCTTTAAACCATAAAGACTTTTGTAAAGTTTCAATACTTTCGCCTTTTGTTCTGGGTCTTCGAATCCAGGTGGTTGCTCCATATAAATCTCCTCATCAAGATTTCCGTTAAGATAAGCACTCTTAACATCTAAATGACGAACATACAGTTTTCTCGAAGCTGCAACCATAAGAAGAACTCTGATTGTTTCATGTTTCACAACTGGAGCAAACGTATCATCATAATCTTCTCCGTAGTGTTGTGAAAAACCTCTTGCCACTAAACGTGCCTTGTAAGTGTTTATCCGTCCTTCTTCATCTAATTTCGTTAAATACCCATTTGCAACTTACTGTATTCTTTCCTGGAGGAAGATCTACTAACTTCCAGACCTGGTGTTCATTCAAAGACTTAATTTCTTCTTTGGCAGCTGTTATCCATTTACGTTGCTCTTTAATTGGTAACTCGAGCATTTCGTCCCAAGATTTTGGTTCTGTTACAAAGTCTGTCTGTACTTTATATACAAAACGATCTGGTGGGATTCCTTTGTTGATTCGTTGCGAAATACGTTTGTTTGGTAACTCAATTGGCAGAGAAATTTCTTGCGTCTGACAATTTTCATTAGATTCTTCATCTTCTGAATTATCTTCTTCCACAACAACCTGAGATCTACTATTCTTCTTCAAATCAAAATAAACTTTTCTTTCTGATACTTCTCGGGGAATTTCATTCGTCGTACTATTGCATTCTAAACCATTACTTGATTGTTTTGCTTTCATTTCGATAATTTTCACAGATCTGCAGATTCTCACACGATTTGTTTTCTGATCTAAAATGCGATATCCTTTCACGTTATCGTCATAGCCAACTAACACTCCTTCTTCAGCTTTATCATCCCACTTCTTTCTTTTCTGCTTGGGAATGAAAGAATAAGTTTTTGATCAAAATATTCTAACATGGCTAAGATCTGGTTTCTTCCCGATGAATAGTTCAAGAGGAGTTTTCTCAATACTGCGACTTGGCATTCTATTTTGTAGATACGCCGCTGTTAAAACTGCTTCTCCCCAAAAACGATTATCTAAACCAGCATCTAGGAGCATACACTTAGCTGATTCTGTCAATGTTCTATTTTTACGCTCCGCAACTCCATTTTGTTGAGGAGTATACACAACAGTGTATTGATGCTGAATATCCTCTTTGCGCAAAAATTGTTCCAGTTCTCGCGTAACATATTCCTTACCATTATCTGTGCGTAGCACAACTGGTTTTCTGCCAAACCTCGTTGTTAAGGCTGCAATGAATTACTTTATCACTTCAGTGACTTCTTCTTTAGACTTCAACAATCGTAAAACTGTAAAACGTGAATAGTCATCTATAAGTGTCAAAAAATATTTGTTACCACTTGGAGTTGCTGTCTGCATGGGACCGCATAAATCTGAATGAATCATTCTTGTTGGCTCCTTTTCCCTCGTTGTACTTGTTGGAAATTTTGTCTGCGCCAATTTTCCCTTGATACAGTACTCGCAAATGATTTCGTCAAAACAAGACTTAATCTTGATACCATTTGCCAATCCTTCGTTTACCAGACGTCTAATAGCTACTGGATCTCTATGTCCAAGTCTACGATGCCACTGATGAAGACAAACTGCGGCATTTACAACGCAAACAGATGCATCCGATGTCGCAACTTCCAGTTTAAACAGGCTGCCATCAACTTTGGCTTTTGCGATAATTTCTTTTCCGTTATAGAACGTACAGTTGTCATTTTCAAATAACACCTGATGCCCATGATGAGTAACTCTTTGTACAGAAATTAATCCACCATCCAGCTCAGGAACATACAACACGTTTTCCAATTGAATCTTTTGAATTTTACCACTTGGTAAAATGCAGTTCAACCATCCGCTTCCAACTCCTTTTGCCTTGACCGATGAACCGTTTGCAAGATATACTGTGGTATCATCTTCTTGAAGTTTTGAGAAAAATTCCCGATCGTGAGTCATGTGGTTTGTTGCACCAGAATCAATATACCAATTTCTGGATTGTATGTGTGCGCCAGCACATACCTCGAATGTGAAATTTTTAATAACATTGCCCTCTCTGGCCGCAACCGAAGATTTTGCTGATTTACTTCTTGGTATCTGCTGCGCAGACTTCTTCAGCAAGTAGCAGTCTGCTTTAAGATGTCCAATTTTATTACAATGAAAACACGTTCTTGTTTCTTTATTAACTTCTTTTCTCTTTTCCTTATTATTTTTAAAATTCCCAAATTGAATATTTTTCTTGCTTTTGCTAATGGACGCGGCTGCAGCCGATGATTGTAAGGCTACCTCTGAAGTATCAATTTCCAAACGTCTCTGGTATTCGTCCAGCATTTTGCCAGTGACATACTCGATTGTCAAATCTGTTTCATCACGACCCTCTAATGCAGTAACAAGTCCTGAGTATGACTCCGGAAGACTCACTAACAAAATTGCGACAACTTCTTCATCGTCGAGTGATTTTCCTGATCCACGTAATAATCCAACCACTTGCATAATCGAATCAATGTGTTCACTCATCGAACCGCCGTTCTACTGAATGCTGTACAACTTGCGTCTCAAATATAATCTGCTTCCAAAAGTAGATCTTTCATACTTTTTCGACAACGCATTCCACATACTATGAGCATCTTCCAAATGTGCGATATGAATCAATTGATTGTCTTCTACACTTAAAGTAATGTACGCCATGGCTTTATTATTGTCCTTTTTCCACTTGTCGTCTACTTCTTTGGGCTTGGGTTTATATACTACGTCCCACAGTTCATCACGTACTAAAATTGCATGTAATTTGGTTTTCCAAAATACATAATTTCCTCCATTTAGCAAGGAAACTGACAATTTCAAATTGTCTGTCATTTCGAATTTTGACTGCCCGCAAACAGTCTGATCAGTCAAAAAAGGACTTCTTGAAAAAGCTCACGCAAATGGCAAATCTTCTTTATTGGCACAGTTCCGCAGAGTCTGGGCCCATAACCTCTTGAATAATAATGTGGTTAGCACAATATGTGAATCAGTTTTATTTACGGTTTTCGATACACAATTTTTGTGAACTAATTTTAATGGATGGATTTTTAGAATCGTAAAAAAAAAACTTCATTTATTTGTAAAAACACACACTAGATACTAGATGGAGAAACTGCTGTGAGCGCATATTCCAACAATAATAAAGGTTTTTTTGTTAATTGTGTAAATTAGAAAAAAGAAACATAGATCTTGCACCGATAGTGGGTATATTTACTACACTAGGATGCAAAATTACATTTTTTATGTGTTGAATATACCATCAAATGAGATTAAACAGCAATGAGTTATTTTTACAAAATATTTAGTAAAAAGTAAACTTTTATATTTAACTACCAACGATCATTTAAATTAAGTAAATTTAATGCCAAAACTTTGTTACCAGTGACTAAAATTATTTAACGTTTACATTTTGGTCCACTAATAGTTAATTAAACAAAATATTTTTTACTGTGTATGGTGCAGTATTTTACTGCATAAGTTATATACAAGATGTTCAGAAATTAGGGGACCCGGAGGTCGTAGCGTTGTTCCTTGCATGATTCTAAAAAGAAAATCTTAATACAAGAATGTATTTTATCTTACTTTTATTTTATTGACTTTATGAGTTTTAATTCGTTGAAGACATGTTAAAACAGCTCAAAATGAGGACAAACTGCAAGGATAACAAAAGCTTCTACATAATTATAATTTGAACAAATTTTGGTCTGTTAAATGCACTTAAAACGCATTTTTCATTCCTCATATCTTCAACTTTAATGACCTCGCATATAAACAGGAAGGCTCGGAGAAAGGTTTTGTATTAAGATTTTCTTCTTAGAATCATGCAAGCAACATCGCTACGACCACCGAGTGCCCTAATTTCTGAACAGGGTGTATAGTTAGAGATTATTATGATGTCATAATCTTAAGGATTTCAGACGATAATTTTTGGATCTTGGTTCGATCGCGAAAGATTGTAAGCTCATAGTAATTAAAATGTTCTTAACGGTATAAATTCCGTACTTTCTATCTCTTTCTCGATAACATACAATATAGGACCGAGTTATTTTTAAAATTTTTATCAACTCTTGCCATGAAATTTAAACGGCATGTCATTAGGCCTGTTCGATAGCTCTGCACTTTTCTACATTTTTTGCAGCAACCGCTTTTGAGAGAGTGAGATGTATACGTATAATAACGTACCTACAACGTAAGTAGGAGTGAGAAAATATAGTAAAGGTGTTAAAAGTGTAGAAAGTGCAGAGCTATCGAACAGACCTTTAACTTTACTGTACGTTTCTTGACGTTTGTTACTCTGACAGCTATTGAAATCTACCCTGTAAAAAGAGCTTTAACTTGTCGAACGCAGTCATATCCACTAGGTTATTAAAACAGACGATTGCAACAAATTAAGTGAGTGTGATGTCCGTGAATATAGGAATTCTTGGTTTACAAATTTTTAGCCATGAAAAGGGCCGTTCGTAAGCGGTCAGAAAATCCAGAAAAAGATGTGAGGGTTATCTGTACTCCACAACTTCAAATTCTGTGACTTGATATACCCAGAAAGATGAAGCCACGCTTCGTCTCAATAGAATGTCCGTCATCAATATCCATTAGACGCTGAACAAACCAACGGCAGTATAAAGTTCGTCTCTGGTAATCTATTGGCAAAAGCTCGTGGAAGACTTGCATTTTACATGGATGCATATGCAGGTTTTTCTTCAGAATTTTTTGACAGGTACTGTATGATAAACCTATTTCTTGGGATAATAGATGTATGGATTTTCTAGGTCCATCATCCATACCGCTGTCTTACATCTTTAGTACCTGCAGTTCTAAGAGAAGGTCGGGTTTGGTAAAGAATATGTCCATAAACGTTCAACATTTTCTGTGACATAAATAGTTAATTTACCTTATATTGAACGTATTTCTACAATAAAATTTGCGGATTATCCGTAAATTTTGAAATTATCACCTTCTAAAAGTTACTATTTCTAGGTTATGTTTGATATCACAAACTCTGTTAAACGGACACTAAATGGCACATAAACACTTAATGTTTTGCAGTCGTTCGAAGCTGTCGAACGACTGCGAAACGTTAAGTGTTTATGCGCCATTTAGTGTCCGTTTAAAAGAGTTTGTGATACAATTTTCATCGGACAAGAACCAGCTTTAGTTATGTTTGATGTTCCATATCAATATTTTCGAATAAGTTATTCTTAAAAAGTGCTGTTAAAGAGAAGAGAAAGTTTTGTATAAATACATTTTATTATATTATGTTGCCCATTATACCTAGCAAATTATGAGACTCTATTACAATAGCCGGTAGCGGTTGCAATTTTCTACTTAGCTTTTTTTCTGAAATTGAAAGATTATGAATGTTGGGAAGTAGAGAAATTAAATTTGAACCTTCGTAAAAACTCCAAAATTTCATGCCAGCACTAATCATAAAATTTCAGGCGCTATTTCTTCTTAAAGAGGCTACAGTGGCACATTTGGCGATGGATGGATTTGGGATCTGTATATGTTAGTTAAAGTGAGCTGGCCCATCGGGTGTTTGTCATGAAAATGTACCTATAGTTCTAGTTATTTGGGCATTACACAAATAATTTTTATGAGATTGGCTTTCAGGGTTAGTGTGTTAGGTGTATTTAAATGAGTAGCGAATTTTAAGGTAAGGGAAACCTTTATGTGTAAATATATTTTAAGGTAAGGGAAGCTTTTGTGGGTAAATTTTAAGGGAAGGGAAACTTTTGTGGGTAAATTTTAAGGGAAGGGAAACTTTTGTATGTAAGTTTCAAGGGAAGGGAAACTTTTGTGTGTAAGTTTTAAGGGAAGGGAAACTTTTGTATATAAGTTTTAATGGAAGGGAAACTTTTGTGTGTAAATTTTAAGGGAAATAAAACCCTTGTTATAAATTTACACCTAAATGCTAAATTTGAAACGACAAAGTAGTACACTACCCCTGAAAGTCTATCGCACAAAAATTATTTGTGTATTGCTCGTCAAGTAGTAGGTGCTATTAAAAAATATTTATGTGCAATGGTTTCTCTCCCTTAAAATACACTTACTCAAAAAAAGGCTTTCCTTCTCTTATCAGCACATTTTTTAGAATAACCTATTCGAAGATAGTTCGAACGTTCGAACATAACCTAAAACCGTCACTTTTAAAAGGCAATAATTTCGAAATTTACGCATAATCCGCAAATTTTATTGTAGAAATACGTTCAGTGTAAGCTAAATTAACTATTTTTGTCATAGAAAATGTTCAGCGCTTATGGACATATTCTTTACCAGAACCAGAAGGTCTTCCGTTTCCTTTTTTGCGTTCAACACTACCTGTATTTCTAAATTCTGCAACAGTGTTTGTAATGGTTACACGTAAATTTTAAATGTCGATAACCGCAGGAATTTTTTCACAAAACTCATCTATGCAAGCTTGGAGACTGTATATCCATTCAACATTTTCTCGAATACCATTGTGAAAGTAATATTCAATTATGAATCTTCTGCTCTTGTGTAAAAAACATTTTGCTTGTAAATATAGGTTTAAGTCACCGATTACTTCTTGCTCGTCTTAACAGCTGTCAGTGTCAAGAGCAATAATTAATTTTTTCGACTACCACATTCGAAAGTACAATTTTATCATACCCATTCAAGGAGAGAAAGCGGTACTTTAGCTGCCTAAGCAGGTAAATTATTTTGCCTGACTGTGACGAAGCCTACTTAGACCTATTCTGAAGTGACATTAATCAGTTCTCATTAATATTATTATTTATCTATAAATAATGATCAATTATGTAAATATTTTATATTTAGTAATTTAGTAATTATAATTATTTTTTATTAATTTTATCTAATTTATAAAAAGCATTATCGTCGAATCCATTTAAATGTCAAATTATTTGTCATTCAAATAAATTTAAAAAAATGACAACATTTTTGCGTTCGCATTGCATCTTTTGGTTTCATCGAAAAGCCAGTGTCGTTTATAATGTATTATAAGGTAAATGAAATACATTCTTGTTGAGCAAGTGGTAGTCGAAAATATGTTGTATGCACCACGGTAGCAGTGTCTTTATCGAACTCGTTTGCTTGCTCGCCGCGACTTCGTCTTGCCGCGTAATTTGCAAACGCGTTCGACAAAGTGCCACTTTGCTACCTTGGTACATAAATAACTATTCCAGTCAAGCTAAGACATACGTTTTGAATTTCACAGCAAGACTTGATAAGAATTTAAAAAAAAAATAACCCGATATTATTGAGAGTCTATGACCCAATGACAACACAAAAACATGTAAAATAAGTTTTTACACAAATTTAAAATCATGGCATATGACGCCATGGTATAGAGGAGTCATGATATCATAACGTCATAAGTCACTAATATTTCTTTGATTGTTTTTAGTTTACTGGTGAGTTTTGACACTTTTACGTTATAGACAAAAATAGAATACGGAAATTATTGTCATAAAACATGTCGTTCGAAATTTTTTGTTTTTGCGTGATTGTTGTGATGAGAAAAAAATTAAGTCCGGAAGTTGAGTTCAGCATAAAACAAGTAACAATTAAATCATTACCGTAAAACGCACCCATAAAACTAGGCAATTAGTCCCGGTACGGTTCTATATGTACATGGAGATAGCCGCGTCTCCCTCCATTCATCGGAAAATACATATATGCTCTCGTTAGACTAAATACGATCGTTATTAAATTAACGTTGCGTATTAATCGCCCGTTTTGTAAATAATGAATAAATAGTCGAGTGAGTTGCGTGAGAGGACTTTTTTTACGTTTCGATTTTCCCTCGTTTCTCGAGAAGGTTTTCCCCGGCCGATCAATCGCGGCCCGCCGTAATGGTGTCTCCTAATGAAGCGGGCTCACCTCGTCTATAAATTACGGCCGACTCCATGTTATAACGGTCCGATATGGGCGAGATAAGCGCTCGGGGCTCGACGGGGGGCGGCCGCCCGCTGGGCCTCGGCCGGCCGTAATCAACTTTAAAACCGAATAAAATATGTATTATAAAAAGTTAACAAACGGAAAAATAAAACCGTGTAATCGCGCCGGGCGTACCATTTACAATATCATATATGTATGCATCTACATACATGTGTGTATGTATAAGGTCCGTTAAAGATATGTAGTTACTGCACTTGTATGCGTGAGAAAAATTTGTACTGTTTTTCCATTAGCTAATATATAAATATATAGATATAAAAGTCTAAGTGCGAAAAACCGAACAAATTTTCTAAAAATAATTACCAAGATTGAGAAAACCAAAAAGTTTATTCTGGACATTGTTCTGCTTCCTGTGACAGATCCAGGGAACCTGGAACTATTAAATGTGAGTGCAAAGTAGCGCCATTTAGGGGAAACATCGGCTTCTAATACCTATTGCGTGTTGTACATCAAAGTGCAAATGCATCATATCCGCGTCAGGTTTGTTTCAACAGCAGTTGTTGACTAGTTCGAAAGCGTCAAAATATGGAGAAGCACCACATGTCACGTCAAATCTGCAGTGGAATTTCCTCAAATAACTCAAAAAAATAATAACAAGAAATTTCAGGTAACCAACTAGCGTTTGGGCAAAACAAGTACCAACGAGGTATATCCAACAATCCTACCCACACATTTAGTGAAAACGATCGCTGGTTATGATACTCCCGAATTACATGAGGGTTGACGCAACAGTCCAAATGTGAGTAGTGAGTGTTACACAATGATGTATCTAGTGGTTAGATTCCTTGTAGACAAAGAGGAATTGATATTAACTTAAGAGTGAGATGGTATATACACCCGTTTCAAAAGCCTTGTTCATCCTAAATCACGTGATCTATGCTAAAATTACTCACAGATATTCGCTATTTCACTCACATGCTGATATCAATCGAGAATGCAGGAAACATAAGGCACTGTGTGTCTAGATCTACATCATTGGTGTTACAAGTATAACAAACCCCATTTCGAGTGAAACCACCCTCATCTACAGCTAATGATACTAACTACTGAATTCGGATCTTCACCTCTTTCTTGAAGAAGTGGTTCACAAAAGCGAATACGATGTGGTAAATTTACGGTTTTGGAGCCTAGAGTTTTCGGATAGGGTAAGAATATAAACCTTGTTCTGTTAAAGGTCAAAATATCTTGCCCTGCCAGATCAAAGGTGTCGACAAATAGTTTCCATGCTGCTTATGCTGTGGTCTAGCTGTTTACAAACCACATTACAAACGTGCGATGACATTGCAAGGTTATGTAGTGTTGTCAACTTGTTGCTGCGACAGAAGATTTTCCCATCGATTTCCGATGTATTCAATTCATCGCGTTGATCCTATTTCTGTTGTCGTGGAGTATGGGTTTTCTTGCGTTATTAAGTTTTACGCCTCCCTTTTCCCGTGGAATAGTCCTTGGTGCGAATTGCCTTGACGCGTGTCTGGTCAATGTCCGTCAATTCGGACGTTGGTCGCTTAGTTCGCTCGCACGATTCATTCTCCATATTGTGCCGTGAGAACTCACACATCTTTGGGTCAATCTGCTTTTGGTTTTGTGAAATTATCGTTTGGAAGCTTGCAAAAGGATCTGGGACCATCTGAAGTGTTGTTAATTTTCCCCATCACTGTTGCGGATCTTATTTTCTTTGAGTTCTCGATTACCGGCACGTGGAATTTTTTTCGGCGCTCGTAACTCCATTACGAGGTAAGTTTTCTTTTAATTCTCTTCTATAGCGTTTGTGGTATCTGTCCCTTAAATTTGTGTTATTAGTTTGGTTTCCTTTTATTCAGCAAACAGTACGGGATCAGTTCCGGACTTGCATACAGAAGTCACGGCTTTACCACCGTACAAATCGCATTAGAACCCGTTGCCCGACCCCCTTTTTCGTCACACTCCGAGCTGCTCTGGGCCTCGTCATTATAGGTCGAGCCGGAACTCCTACGGAGATTTGAAGTGACGTATCTCCCTTCATTGTCGCACCAATATTTCTGCAGCGGCCTGCGTTAGACGTCCACCGAGGAGTGGTATCGTTCAATTTTAAATTTTGTTTTTCGGTATTCCGAGGTCCGTTACTCGCGACTTGGATTTACGTTATCTGCAACCCGACTGTAAAATCTCGGTTAATTTAGTTTATTTCTTCTGCTTCCGCAAAATTCAGTTTACTCATTTTATTTTTCTTTTACTAAATTTTTGCCTAAATATTTAAATCATTTTTTTTTTCTATTAACTCAATATTTTTCTACATCTTTTGAAACATTTAGTATTAATTTCGGCAAAGTTTATTCTATTCAATCTTTTGTGAACGTCGCGATTGGGCCCAAATGTATGCGGTTTGTACTTGCCATTGTACTTTATGTCGGAATGTTTTGTTGTGTTCGTAAATTTACTTAGTTTATCGTGTTTTATGATGACGGCATTTGCATTGCCGACTTTGTTAGGTGCACCTTGAACCGGATTTTCAGGGTTCTGCTTATGTTACTCGATATTATTCAATATACTCTTGTTATTATTCTTGATTTGGGTTTCCTTTGTTTTGACGGGATTTCGAGTCTGCTAATAATTTACCCGCTCTTCTGACGAGTCATTTAGAGTCGGAACTATACAGGGTGAATTTTTTTTGGACCTTCCCCTAGCGTCGGTCCATGACTTTGGGGAACGTAGCTCATAAGCTAGGTGGCGCCCTTTACGGGAAGTCCCCTTATTTTTCTGACGGACACTTGTTCGTATTTACCGCGCCCACGACCGTCTTCACTGAGCTACTGGGACAGCAGGCGTTCCTTTCAGCTAAGAACTTCACAGGTAGGTCCGACCGACTCTGCCAAATTTTTCACAAATTGCTTACCCTACGCGCACAGTTGGTTGTTGTGAGTGATCGCTAGTCACGCGTAGCAAATTTTTGTCATATTCCACTACACACCATGATGTTAAAGTAAAATTCGATTCGTAAATTAAGCCAACCAAGCAGATTCACATGTCCATGTGGTTTTAAATAACAAACCGATTTCTCTTATAAAAAAAGTTATATATACAAGTCAGTTCAAATTTTCAGCCTATCGTAATTTATGAAAACATTAGTTTGATAAAGCTGGTTTTGAAAACTCTTCATTCGTTATTCATACAAAGCAACACTGTGAAGCTTCTGCAATCCGCCTCAAAGAAACTACATCATCAAAATAAACTCAAGAATGAAATTAAAAAAGGAAGCATTAATGAATGAATCATAATCCTTATTTTTTATAGGCCTTCAGAACGTCGTTGCATGCTACAGAAAGATAATGATGTCATGTCTACTTATTGTTAGATAGTCGTCAAGAAATTTAAATTTTGTGCTTTTATAAATTCTGTAATTATTGTGACCTTACTATCGTCATTATCATGAAGAAAGGTGGAAAGTTACGAATAGAAATGAAAAGAAAAAGACAAATAACATTTTCGATTGACTCAGTGACTGGCTAGTGTGTACTCAGATGTGCACCTAGAGTATCTTCATCTCGTATTATTACGTGAGGTTAAAATAACCAGGGCAACTGAATCGAAAATGCTGTTAGTCATACTTACTCTGATAATAAGAAAAGTTACCAGATCTAGAATAATATCGAAATCCATGGGTAACTTTAAAATAAAAATTTCACGAAAAATGAGAAAGAAGCTTTTATCTTCAATCAAGAGATGGCGAACCAGTTCTGAATTGTTTTATTTTGGCAGAATATCTGCTCCAAGAATTTGACGTACTGAATGAAATCGATACTTGAAATAAGCTTGAAACGAATCATGCCGAAGAAACCTTCCTTGACTACAAGATTTGGATGGAAACCAACTAAGAAACTTCATCCTATATCATTTACTGCACCAAACCCCAAAACCTATTTCTGTGACTTCCAAGGTCGTGGTAGATTCAGAGAATCAGCAATCATGGAGTTCATTAAGGCCCAGTTGTACAATGTCAGTTTAAATTTAAGCTGAAAGTGAAACCCATAATAACAATTATCTCAACAATTGTTGTCAAGAGTTTAAGCTTGTGCTTAAAGTTAAGCTGGAAGTGTATAAGTGGGCCTAATGGTGCGATTGTGGTCATTTTAGTTAAAGATTTAAGCTCTATAATGTGAACTATTAAAGTAAAATGCTATTGTGATCAGAATGTATCTCTTAAATGTTTTCTATTTAAAGATGTAAAGTTAAAGCGCCGCCTAGGTCCCGGTAACGTTAAATTTTGGGTTACGTTCAATGTTTTCGTTGCACATTTTGCTCATAATTTAGTAACGCGTTTGGTAATATGGATTTGATAGCCATAATTGCTTATTTAGTGGGAGAAGAAGATTACAATAGGTAATAGGTATATTCTCTAACATACAATATCGTTTCATTTTTTTTATGTATGAGATACATTTCAGAAATAACTTGAGAATAACTAGTAATTAATACAATCTTTACAGTATTTCTACTTACCTGTCAATATTCATTATGAAATAAAAATGATCTTTCTACGATACCTAACCTCTATAAACAACCGTGAAGTTAGCTCTGTCAGCGTTTACTGGAGGGGAGATACAATTTAACTCACACTTTTAAATAATCACGATCACAATACCGTATACTTACAGAATTTATCCTTTCTCCTTCCAGACGGATGTAAACTTAAATTCTGTAAATTTTACATGAAAGACCACAATCGCACCATATCAAGAGTTATGTAACAGTATAAATACTGTGGAGAATGAAGAATTCATATTACTATATTTTGACAGGTGACGAATTTATCTTTACCTAATTGTCTTGGTTGACTTCATGAAGTCAATTGAAAAATAAGCGCCGTCTTTTAGATGAACAATCTTATTACTTTAAGGGCCGGTTTTTCAATGACAAGTTAACTTTAACTTTAAGTTTATTGCCATAGGAACAATTGTTTCCATAATTGTTATTATAGGAATAAACCAAAAACTAAAGTTAACTTGTAAGTGAAATAACGGGCCTGAATGTTATTTTGATCTAATTACATTTATATTTAGTTTTTCGAAATCGCATCACCCAACGGAATAACTTGAAGGTCTTTAGGTAATTAATAGTTAGTTACACTGTTACTGAAGAAATATAATATGTACTGTTACGGATGAAAATCCCATTAAAATCATTTTCAGTTTTTCGAGTCACCCTGTATTGCGTAGGAACAAAAAAGGACCGTTATTGCCATGCGAGTTTAATTTGTGCGCAATTGAACAGGAGCTTTTACTACGCAAAAAGGAATTGTTTCGTCTCCCTCAATTTCCCATGTGAGTCAACTATCTTCTTCTCTTTATTTTGCTCGTCTATCTTTATGAGCGTCGAATACTCTGCACGCATTGCCAGTTCTTCATTAGAACGTAGCGTGTGCACGTCCTGGTGTGGTTCTTGTTTTAAGAGATTCAACAGGCCGAAAATGCCTTGGTTGGAAATGAACGGTAAACAGGTTACCGGATTTTGAATTCGTCACCCTCTGCTTTTATAAGCATTGTTAATGCTTGTCGAAGTCTAATCAGGGGAAATTGAGATTAGGTAAATATGGCGAGTATCTGGGCGTGGTTCAGACCGTAACGCATGTTTTCTTTTCTTATTTAGGCTTCTTTTTTCTATTTCTGGATTTCTGGCGTTGCTGTTAATGTTATTCGTAGTACGTGTAATACGAGTACTACAATCATCCCCCTTTGGCTACCCAAACCTTCATGGTGATATCTGGGGCCAACCATCTTGAAGTTGTCGCAAAGTCAGTTCGATAACGATGGTTACATTCACCTTTGTTTTTTTTTTTTTTGAGAGAGAGATTTGGAGAAATCTTCTAAAGACATCATCGACGGTGGTTCCAAGCCGAAAACGTGTTGGATTCACCCGGCCGTAGCCTTTCTAAAGGTCTACAGCGCAGGCACCTACCAACTAAAACTCCTACTCCTCTGTAGCAGCAGATTTCTAGAATCTACCTTTGAGCATTGCGTCGGAAATTTCACACTGTCCGATGTTCATGTTTTGTTAGCCTTTTCGCACGTTCTCCTAACATGGGTCGTCATCCTCATGTCCCTGTCTAGATACACTCCCGGATATTTAATATCCGGTTTTCTGTTTATTATGACATCCTCGATGTTTAGCGTTAAGGTCTTCAGTCTCCGGGATCCAACGAGTATTATCATTTCGGTTTTCTTCATGGCCAGCCTCAGGTCGTGATCCTCTAGCCACTGTTTGGTTTCTCCATCGCATAGAGCGTACGTTCTTCTAGCATCTCGAGGGTCTTGGCCGTAATTACTATTGCCAAGTCGTCAGCATAAGCAATTTTGATTGGAGGATCCTCAGCAGGCAGTTTGGGATATCCGCCTTCTTTAGGGCTCCTATTATCTCCGGCCAGGAGGCTGAATTGAAAGCGTTTTCGATATCCAGCGTTAGCATAACACAGAAATGCCTATATTGGCATGCTGTCCTTTTTTTCCCCTTGACAATATCGGAGAGTGTGTTTAAAGTTTAAAGCATCTGTCGTCGACTTGTCGGCTCTAAACCTGTAAGATGTGTAAGATGCGCTCACGGTTCAGACGCGTTTCACTAGCATTTCCAGAAGTTTGGACGCTATATCTAGCAAGCATATCGGTCTCTACGTCGGCATGTCTTCCGGTGTTTTCTTGGGCTTTTCCCATCAGTAATAGTCTGGCTATTTTCCATATCTCAGGGAAGATTCCCTCAGATAAGCAGTCGTTCGTTACCTGTAAAAAGATCTCCTTGTTTGTCGCGGCCGCAGCTTTGACAACGTCCGGTGGGATATAGTCTGGCCCCAGTGATTTTTTGTTCTTAATTCTTCCGATCGCTGCATCCATTTCCATGATGGAAAACGGCTTAATATTTTCGTTCTGTCCTATTTTGGGCCAGGTGATTGATGGTTTCGTTGGGAACAATCTGTTTTGTCTCCCTCAATTTCCCATGGGAGTCAACTATCTTCTTCTATCAACCCCCCCCCTCTTTAATTTGCCCGTCCATCTTTAGGAGCGTCGAAAACTCTGCACGCCTTGCCAGTTCTTCGTTAGAACGCAGCAAATGTGGTGTGGTTTTTGTTTTAAGAGATTCAATAAACCAAAAATGCCTTGGCTGGAAATGAACGGTAAAGATGTTACCAGATTTTGAAATCGCCAGCCCCTTACAATGCAAATACCATATGTCCAAATAAATTTTTGATAAAGGTAGGTCATAGAGTGTAAAAATCTTCAACACCAAGCAGTTTTTGAAGTTAGTGACATATCAAGCTGTAAGATATGGACAATTAAACTTCAATTTTACTTAACTACTCAAGAACTGGACAATATTTTAATGTAAATAATTAATTTAATTTAATGTAATCATTTATCTTCCATGGCCTACCTTTATCAGAAATTTATTTGGACATATGTTATAAGTATCGTTAATGTTTGTCGAAGTCTAATCCCGGCAAATTGAGATTTGGTAAATATGGCGAGTATCTGGGCGTGGTCCAGACCGTAACGCATGTTTTCTCTCCTTATTTAGGCTTTTTTCTTCTATTTCTATATTTCTGGCGTTACTGTTAACGTTATTGTTAGTACGTCTAATACGAGTACTACGATCGTCCCCCTTTGGTTACCCAAACCTTCGTGGTGATATCTGAGGCCAACCATCTTGAAGTTATCGCAAGGTCAGTTGGTCTACGACGGTTACATTCACCGCCATTACTCCCCTGTCTGTCCGGACTTGAATTAACCATCCACTGTTATTGACTTTCGACGATAGAGGCCGCTGGGACGCCTTCCTTGCTTCAGCGGCCCTTCGCCGAATTCGATACTCGATGGTCATCGGCGACGACTCGACAACTGATGTGTAGGGCGCGGACGATGTAATCAAGGTTGGACAATTTTTGAGTGGCATTGCGGTAATGCACGTTTTCAACT
The DNA here is from genome assembly GCA_958336345.1 of Dorcus parallelipipedus. Taxonomy (NCBI): domain Eukaryota; kingdom Metazoa; phylum Arthropoda; class Insecta; order Coleoptera; family Lucanidae; genus Dorcus; species Dorcus parallelipipedus. The sequence goes on along the minus strand of OY284477.1, from coordinate 32,133,977 downwards.
TACCTACTTTTAAATTAAGCAACCTTCTGTTGCCCGAGGTTAGTAAAATTACATTGAGTTTGTAACGAAAGTCAGATCCGGATTTCGGGCTTTTATATTTGACAACCTCGTTGCATCATTCTTTCTTTTCATTTCATTTAATTTCGTGCTTACTTATTTATTACAAATAAAGACAATTGTGCTGTATTGGTGAATTTTATTTTATTAAATTCTGTTCCTGTACTTTTGCGGTTACGCACGACCCATATCCATCTCCTCGAGTCTAGCCGATGGTCGGGAGGTGATTTTAATTTACCTATCTCTACATTTGTAACCAGGTAGGTAGCAGTACCCCAGGTATTCATTCATATTTCTCAAAATTTTACAGATTTTGAAAAATCAGAGGGTGGATGTCAACTCTTGTGACTGATTGTAAATAATCAAGTCGTAGTAATGACATCTTTCTTTATTTAATTATTCTAAGTGCATCATGAATCAAATTTAAATATGAATTGAGTAATATATCGTCAAGCAAAGTATAAAATGATCGTTCCTCTTTCGTTCTAAGAATGGAGACATTGTTTTCTTGCTCTATTTTGTATGTTTTTAAAATTACTATATTCTATATTATTATTATTATCTATATATATTACTATATATATTCTCAATCACTTATCCAAGTAAAGGTCCCAAACAAAAATGAAATACCTAATAATTTAAAAAAGGAAACGCTCTATCTTCAAACTACGAGTAAACACGATCGATTTTCAAAACATGTAACAAAAACAAATGCCAATCAAAAATAAATTGATACACGGTCGTATTAAGTTACTTGACTATTAAAGTCGCTCAGGGTTTCAACAAATAATTTATGGTGTTTTTATTATTATTATTTCAAAAATACAGTGATCATCGTGTTACTGAAGGAGGTGTTTTTAGATGTATTGTGGCAAACCTGTAATCACCGGATCACTCTCGCGAATGACATTCTTAAACACTGCCATTACGTAATTCCCCTTTTAGCCAGCAACACAACGACGTTCCAATTCCGCCGGGCCAAATTATAAATCACCGCCGCAATTTCGTGCACCATCATAATTTTCGGGTAACACTTGTTCGGGGGCCTCCGAAAAAAGCCAATCAATTACGGGTAATGCGGGGCTTCGGCAAGGAGTAGCCGACAGCCATCAATCTGCGACAGCGAAATTACGCCTCCGCCGTTTATGTACCTGACCGTCCGTTCGTCCGTCCGTCCGTCCGTCTGTCCATCGGCCGCATTCCCTGGTGATGAATTTCGCCATTGCGCCGACCACAGCGGATCAGAAACGTGCCGTTTCGCATACCGCCGGGATTTTTGTCGAATAACTCACCCCAAAGCGCACAAAGGCATAAATAACGCACGCGAACGTCATTTAAAAAAATGGTAAAAAGATGGACGCAATGTGCCCTTTTGTTCCAGTCAAGAATAAAACAGCAAAGAGTTGAATTTCTTCAAATTTAGATTGACTCTTTTAATTTCTTCTTTGAACAGTTTTTTTTCTAAACCTACAGCCATGTTAATTAAAATGGGTAATATTCTAGTGCCGCTGATTTGCTTTTGGTACCACGAACCGCATTATCGAACGCTATGGTATATACGTTACGTTACTGTCACCTGTCACTACATATGGCCGGCGTTTTCTTTATTAAGCTGTACAAAAATATCAGTACACGTATACCATAAACACGCAATCATTCAAATAAATAAATGCATTAACTGTATCTAATTTTTTTAAAATTTCTGGTTATGTAAGTTTTCGAGACTATTTTTCTTACTTTACTTTCTTACTTCACTTCGTTATTTAGTTTTCTGGAAGGTAATAGTCCTATTATGTGCAATTTTTGCGCTTTTGTGCTCATTTACGTGCGCAAAGTGGGTAACGAGAAAGCGGCTAATAAGTATTCCCAGAACAGATTTACTGAAAATAGATCATGGGCAAACTTTACTATATGAGCTTCTGTAAAATGTTTTAAACCAAAATGTAGCACACCATTTTCAAAACGGCTGAAGGTAAAAAAAATCAGACTCACAATACGAAAGGCGCCGACAAACAGTTTCGTATCTGCTATGGTATTAATCTGTGGTAAAAGTATCTACTCAAATATCAGATCCAGATATCGTAGATCTGGTATATGCTACAGTTTACTTGAAAACAATTAAATTAAATTTGGTATTATCGAACGCTGTTGACATCGATATTATTATAAATATATATTTTAGATATTTTTCTTAAACTGAAGGTTGGATCCAGAAATTATACTAGACTTTTTCCACTCGTTGTGACGAGATGAATTACCAATCGGAATTTGGCACGTTATATCGGGACCACCTTGTATTGATAAAAGACTTATATTATTGATAAATATTGATAGTATCGATATCGATAAAGATTGTATTAACGAGAGATAATTTTTTTGCACCTAATCATCTAAAATTACCCTTGGAAAGTGTTAATATATTTTATATTTTAATGAATAACACAAAAAGAAACGTGATTAAGAATGGCTTTCTTTATTTAGGTCTCGTTGTCATCGATAAATATCGATACCTGATATCTAAAATTTGAAATTCTGTTGGCTAGTACTTACGAGAACCACTACCTATCCATGAAACAAAAGTCACACATTTCTTTTGGCAAATTTATTGTTCAACATATTTCCCCTTCACTTCAACTAACTTTCGCCATTTTTTCTTTAGCGAAGTCATTCCCTTAAAAAATCATAATTCTTAATTCTCATTTTTTTTAAGTACTCGTCAGAGTCAAAACGACGTCCTCGAAGGTATTTCCTAAATAATCTAAAAAGTTAAAGGTCGGAAGAAGCCAGGTCAAGACTATCCATCCCTACGAAGCTACATTCTTGCACAATTGGTTTAATTGCAGTAGAAAGACTTCTTGATCGGACCAATCGACTAGTTTCTTATCAATGGCTTTTCGAAGCTCTTTTTTTAAAGGTGTCTGCATTTATTGTTGTACTTTTCTGCGTATATTCATTAGCAGAACGCCCCTCATGTAGCAAAATGTTGTTGCCATAAATTTTCCTGCAGATGGCTTCGCGTGTGATTTTTTGGAGGTACGGAATTTTTACGAACCCATTGTTAGGATTCTAATTTTGTTTCTGATCCAAGTTCTGCACCAGAAGTGATAAAAATTCAGAATTTATATAAGCCTGGAAATGATTTTCCGAAACTTTCAACCTGCGCAACTTTTGGTCAGGTGTCAGGAGTCATAATACCCACACGCCCATATTCATATACAAACGGTCATGTAATATGATAATTACGCTTGGTTCGAATATTCCTAACTTCATATTAAATGTAGAGGCTTTCGAACGACGATCCTCGAAGACCGTGGCTCCGACTTCGTTTGTTGTTATGTTTGTTCTTTGATCCCACATTTGGGATCGTCTTTGGTGGACAAGTCCGCAAGGAAACTGTTTGGATTAAAATATTATGACGTATTAGGATGGCGCATCATTGACATAATCTACAACTACTCTTTCCTGAATAGTCTTGGGTTGAACTCCCTCCTTTCTGAGAAACCATATGACGCTGCGATGCTCTAATTTCAAGCAACTCATTCAATGTAGTACCTCATAAAATGAAAACTAATTGTCGCACTTAAATCGGGCTTTAAAATACATGCCACTATTTGTCAAATTAACTTTTCACTTATTTGTTTCATAACCACGGAGGTTATATTTCGTACATCTAAATTCGTTAAATATCAAAACTATTTTTCAAGTGCCGTAAATAATCACATCACGTTTTGTCGCGCAAACTCTTACGCTCCTTTCACTCTATACGGTTTTGGTAGTACGGTAAAAAACTATACGGCTTTTTGCCGTACCACTACAATGGCTCGAGGGCAATTGACCGTACGATTTAAAACCGTCTAATGTGAAAGTGTGCGTTTGGTTATGTACACTACTGAGTTAACGGTCTCCGTCCGGGCGCCGCACAGTGGTCAAAATGCGGAAAAAACCCATTTTTTTCAAAGTGCTGCAAAGAGCATTTTGATTTTAAATTAGTAATTCTTAATGATTATCTGATGTATATTAACAAAATAATTAGATATATTTCCATATTGCATTCGTATACAAGATCTTAAAGTCGCCTGAGTTATAATGCTTACTGGCGGTGTAAAAATTCATCATATTTTTATACGAATTTCTCTTACGATGTTATTGCTAGAATAAAGACTTATTTTTCAATGAATACCAGCACTATTAGAGAATATGTTATGCTGAATAAAAATAATTATTTCAATTGTTTGTGTCATTACATAGAGGTCTCGAAGAATTGTTAAAAAATGTTTTATGAAAAAATTTAATAGAGCATAATTTTTGAGCTCCGTCGAGCGCTGTGTTCTAACCTATTTTTCTGTATACATTAGACGTCTAATTAAGTGATAAAATACTTTTTAGCTGCGACCACTTGCGACCCTCGTTTTAGGTTACAGTTGTTCTAATATTTGACATACTGTAAATATCGCTTCAATTGTCGATCTGTTGGTGTAAAATCTTCGTTGTTCATCCAGTGCCTTAGTTTTGAAGTTCTTATGGTGTTAAAAATATGTATAAGTATATATTTCGTTTAAAATTTTCATTTTTAATAATTAATTTTTTTTTATTCGGTTTAATTTTCACTCATTTATTTTATTCATTTAAAGACAAAATACATCAAAAAAAAGTCAAAGAAATTAAAAATGATAACGGACAATGATAATTTCAAAAATAATTAGTTTTTTCCGCATCTCTATAGAACATAAACCACTGTGCGCCGTGCGTACAGTGGCAGTGGACGGCTGCTACACGGCATGGTGACGGCAAAATGCCATCACCGTATAATGTTTAACGGGCTATACGCTTCTTCACTCCACTAAAAGAATGTAGCCGTACGATTTTTTACCGTACGATCAAAACCGTACAGTGTGAAAGGAGCCTTACCAAATGAACCGAGAACTAAAACCAAAACAAAGTAATACGAAATCAAAGCAAAAATACGACTAATTGCAAACTAATCCCACAGTCGAGTGTGTACGTCAGGTTACCTGATAGCGAATAAAAAGAAAATGTCGAAACGGATACAAACCAACCTACCTGGGTCGCCCGATGTCTGGGACTGATGCTGCGACCAAACTCCCGAGTCAGTGGAGAAGGCCGTGGGCAAACAGTTTCGCACAGGTAACTGTAGATCTAAAAGGGGCGCCACCTGCTGACTATCGCAACAACTTGTATCCAAAGGAATTCCCCTAACAGGAGAGAAATTATTCCCACTTACCAGTCCGTTCAGTGCCGAAGTATTCCGTTCCGAAAGGAGGAGGGGGGGGGGGAGATACCCTCACGATAACGTAACCGCTCAAAACGGGGGGGGGGTAACTACCCGCTACGTTAACAAAAACAGAAACACCCTAATTAAAATCAATCGGGATGAACGAAAATTAAAATAATTAGCTTACTTCGGCATAAACACGCCGAGCGTCTCGGAGTGGTAATGAAACGTGGAGCAACCGTTGAACCAAACAGATCCACCAAAAAAAAAGGCGTCGGAAAATAAGGTCGTAGGACCTCCCAAATTCAGCGGCGTCTTGAGTAAATCCAACAAAATCCCAACCGGGCGCGGTACCACCGAAATTTCCAAAGCAAAGATCGCAGAAATACTCAAGGGATCAACGGAAAATCACACACGTGAAACAAAAATGTCGCTCAGCTCATTGCCACGCTACGAATCGTGCAAAAATCTTAATGCGCCGGGCCTTTATCAGAATCCGCACGCTTCCGGCATGAAACGCAACACGGAAACAACTGCACGGCGCGAAATTCAAATCCACCGCACTGGTCAACAGATAGGTACACAACGACAGAGGCCGTTTAGATGATAGGCCAAATACGCGTTAAGGACGGCGAATTAACTGCGGGACAGTAGCCAAGTAAACAAACGATGAAGGAGTGAAATCAACCGTAACAGTTTTTATCATCAAAACACAAATGCCATAAACCAAATATACTTAAGGTGTTCCCCATTAGTGCTTTGCGACTTTTCGTTAGCTTTCATTAATTTTTTTTTATAACATAAAATTTGTTGAAACCGGAATCGTGCGTTTCATAAAATCTTTGTTTCAAAATAAGAAGATTGAGAGTAAAATATTTTATAACCACTATCAGCCAAGAAGTGGCTTTGTTGTTTTCCATCAATGATTTAGTCAGTGTTGCCAGATCATTGTTTAAAATTAAAAAGACTGACTGTGAATAAAATACATCCACCACCAGCAAAAGTTGGCAGTAGAGATTCTTTGTTGTTTTCTATCAATTGTTTAATCAGTATAGTGTTTATGAAAAGTATACAGTTCACAAATATGCACTTCATGCAAAGATTCCATGAAGTGTTTGTTCATTTGTGTACTGAGGACGACAGTTTAGCTGCCGAAATATGTGTCTACGTTAAAAATAATATTGTCGGTTGAACATTGTAAGCAGAATTAAAATGACGCCACCTTCTCTAGTTTCTCAATTCTCTCCGTTTCACACTGCAAAAATAATTTATTAAGTTGCGAAAGCGAATTTGTTGAATTGTTCTGACACTAAGCGTCCAAATTCTGAAACGTCGGTTGTCGGTAAATCAAAACGCGACCGCTTAAATTCGATTTAGTTTTCGAAATTGACCGAATTAATTAGAACATCCGATAAGGCGGAGATCCAGCACCTTCCTCGATATTATTAATTCGTTTGGTGTCGCCTTAAAATGCGGCGCTTAATTGGGACTAATTTTTACGACGGTCCGGTCCAAGACAAATATTTCGGACGCGTTATCTTAATGTCAGCTCGTAAACGCAGGTTTTGAAAAAGTGGACGTTTCACGCGTTCCTTATCGCCCCGATTTGTCAACCGTCCGAGAAGATTCGTCCGAATTAGGGCTCTGCACACACCTGGACAATCGATTAAAGCGAGTGCATTACCCGCCTTAAATCTCTTGCTAACTTCGGAGTGCGTCTCGCGTGATGCAATTAACCGGGAACGAAGCTGATTTATGCGCTCGGGAGATTATCTCCGTCACCAACCGGGACGGTGAGCTAACTAACCCTTTTATCAGCGCAAATTATGCATAAGGGAGTTTCCGCCGCCGCTTATCGGGCCCTCCTCGCCCTCGTAATTTCTGTTTTCAGAGTTTTCCAGCCGAAAACGGCGCCAGACCTCGCCACTTAGCAACTAGAATGGCGTCCTTGAAGAAAATTGAAAACATGAAGCCAAAATTCGAAGTTAAAAAAAGAAAACCGTTTAAAACGAAAACGAGGATTGAAAGTTTCACACTATAATGTTAACATTCAGAAACAAAACACAGGGAAACGAAAAATTTTTGATACAAAACACGGATTCGAGACCTTGGGAGACTCAGTGTGCCTTAGAAATTCAAGTAGATTAGAAACAGTCTTTTTTCATTATGTTGTAAACTGGCTTCAATTTCGAAGTCAAAGTCTCGCATTTCTGCATCAAAATTCTGTCGATTGTTTTCTTTTTCTTTTTTTTTCACAAAATGTTTTCATGTTTTCTTTAGTATTTACTGCATTTTCGTCTTCTAACTGTATCATTCTAGCAACTATTTCTTCTTTCAAGTTAAATTAACTATTTCTTCTTTGAATTGTGTAATAGAAATTATTCTCTGCGTTACTTTTGTGTATAGAATATGTGCGTTTACTATTGTAACTAGTACCTAATAGTAATTCTATAGCAAGTTTTCTGTACCACTTCACGCCACATCGGAGAGCATTATTGTAAGATTTTACTTGATCTGAAAGATCAATAAACGATTTACTGTTACTATAAGCAGCTATAATTTTCGGCTTTAGCTTTTCTACCCCTCTAACACTTTTTACTATATTCACTTCATCTGTATGTTTAGTACTTAGAGCAAGCACGTCACTTTTATCTTTCCATTTCATTTGAACTTCTCCCGAATTGCTTTCTTTCCCTATAATTTCTTCTTTTGCTAACTTTTTCTGTACTACTTCTTTACAATTTAATTTTCTATTTGCTCTTGGTCTTTCAACGAAATGCGTTTCTTTCTCTAATAGCTGATGAGACAGATTTGTACTTGTTGTAATAATAATTATCTGTGTACAACGTTCTTCCAGATTTCAGTAAATTCTCCATTAGCTGCAATACAATATTAGTTGGAACAGATTCATTAAGATCAGTCTTGTCTTTACCACAGTAGATACTTAGATTATAGTGTCACGATGTCATTATCTGGGAAAATAAGTAAATTAAAATTCGTTTCAATTACGAAACGAAACAATAATGCAATAATGCAATAATTATATTGCAATTATGTGCATTTCAAAATTATGCAGGATCAGCACTTAGTAAGTCAGCGGCGTTACACATGCTCGCATTCCACTTATGCAAGCGCTGCGGAATGTAAGCGTGTATGTTTACATGTGCCAATTAAGATTGAGGCAATTAGAACATTTATAAGAAACAAATTTGGCAAGAGTTAATTGATGCTGACACCTTTAGAACTTTGTACCTTGGACCGAACCACAGCCACAGGACAAAAGATACGATTGTGACGTAGATTTAGACATGTATAAAAGATAGGAGACCAACCCGCAGATATATAGTCAAGCAGTAAAAAATATAGCAGTGTAAGAGTAGTAATTAAGTGGTCATGAAGTAATTAAGTAGTAATTAAAAGTGATAGTGAAGTCAAGTGCGCGCAAAAGACAAGGCCAAGCAAGTGACTCTACGAGCCAGGGCTGGCCTCTAGGGCCAGATCCTCCCCTAAGTAAAGTTAAGGTTAGATTAATTAAGTTCGGCAATTAAGTTTAATTAGTTTAATTAAATTTGAAAGACTTTAAAAATAATTAATGTTTAAAATAAGCTAGTTTGAATAAAAGTAAATTAAAAGACATTCCCGTATTTTTTATTCGTAACATAATTAAAAAAAAATAATTTTTATTTTTAACGCGACAATAGGTATTATCCACTTTTTAAAAAAGTTTTATTCCGAATTTGTGGCGCTTTTTTTTTACGTATTGACGAAATTGTAGTCTTCCCCTAAAAGGAACTAGTCTCGTCAATATATACTTCCTCATCAGGTATAGTCGTCCCAGTTTGGCAGCGGTTTTATGGCCTTGCCAAAAAAAGCGACAGAAAGGCGACCGCAGGCCGGTCTCTTTGAAGCTGTTTTTTATAGCGAGATCATAAAACCGATACAAAACTTGGACGACTACACCATATCTATCTTTTAGCATAGATAAAAGAGGATTTATCTTTCTCTATCTATCAACTGTATCTGCATCAACATCATTGTCATCACTAAAGTGTAACGTTCGTAAAAGTAACTCAAATCGATTTTTCGACATTTTTTTTAAACATTATGATATAACAAATTTTTAGACCAGTACATCCACAACAGAATTCCAATAAATACATTTATTTCATCTCTGTCTGTATCTGTCCATTTATGTAAACGAGAATTGATTTTTTTGAAGCAATTGTTGCGCATATTTGTTCGTTTCTTGAACAATAAAATTGGCTAATTCATCGATGTAGAATATTTTGCAAAAATCAATAAGGAACCCATTGAAATAGTTTTCATAAATTTCTGGGTTTATTCCAACATTCGGTTCAATAAAATGAATGTTTTTTAGGAAGGTGCCAGTGACATCTTTCCAAATAATTTCTTCAAAATTACACGTACTTTCGTCAAAAATGTTTGCACCATCATCACCATCACTGGAAATATGCATCGCACAGTGTTCACGAATTACAAATTCTATTGTGTCTACTACTTTATCAACTTGATTTCTTTGAACTAAATTATTCGATTTCAGTTTTGATAGATTTCAATAAAATGAACATAATTACCTGATGTTGACGGTTCTGGTTCCTCTATAGTATTTACTGAAATCCGTTGTCTTCGCATTTTTATAATTTGCTAAAGGTTCATCATCAGATGAAGAAACTTCACCATCTGATGATGGGGGACGACACTAATCAGTAGAATCTCCAGAAAAAGGCTCTCGTTCTTCGTCGGATAACAATTCATTCCACAACTCTTGGAACGTACATTGTTCTTTTTCGTAGTCTCCTGTGCTACTTTTAATCTCTATTTCTACTTACATACAAATAGCACTTGCACGAAGGATGAAACACGCATAAGTGTTTGACAACGTGCAACTGAGTGCGTACAACTGTGGCACAATATTTGTTAAAAATACAATAAGCACCATGTGGCACAAACGCTGTGCCTTTATTAAAAAATTGTAAAAAATAGAAAATATGAAAAGTTTGCAGAAAATGTTTATTCACTTGTAAATAATATCAAAAATTTTAAAGAAATAAAAGAAAAAAAGGTCGAATTTTCCCAATTAAAATAATAAGAGTATTAGTTTATATTGAAGCAACTGATAGTTACAGAAATAAATTTAAATTTTCTGGGATTTACGTAAACCCCGGAACACATGTCCAGAATATTACATCCCGAGGTCTCTCCCCGGAAACTGCGAAACGCACCCCGTTTTAATTAGCGGTCGATCGGCGTGCAGATACGAGCGCGTCCTTTTGTTCCGGTGACCTGCTCCTTTTGTATCCCGGGGGTGGTGGTGCAGTATGGGGGCTCTAAATAGGAAAGCGATGCCCCCTACCTGCACACGTCAGGTGGCGTACATAGAGAACGATCCCGACCCCATGCGGAGACCCTCGTCATACACTTGACGTTTATTTTATTCCAGTGGAAGTCAGCGTTCCACTATTTTTAATTGTGCGGTTTTAATCTAATTCTGACAGGTGTCATGTCGACGGCGTTACGTAAACGCCGCCGATGCTTGGCGTTTTTCATTTTATCGTTCTCAGATCCGACCCGGTCGATGTTATCATCATCGTCAGGGGGAAGAGGATCAGAATTCGTAACGGGACCTGCGTAAGTACGTTTCGGTCCATTATGCGATCATCGGAAACGGACCGAATCGAACAAGAACGCAGATAATATCGGCCTTAATGCCGAACAGTCATCGCTCTTTAATTACAGCACTTAAAGAACAAAAGATTTTGAATGTCTTTTTTTATTTTGGGGCATCGCTCGCCAATCAACTTGCAAGCAAATGCACTTGTTTTACAGCATTTGTTTTCTGTTAATAACATCATAAAGCGATGACTCGTGGCATTTATTATGGCAAGCTTTTTATATTATTCCATCATAGATAAGAGCCAATAGAATTTTAAATCAAGGAATTTCAAAATAAAAGCAAATTACTAGCGGTCGGCTTAAATGATCTTGAACTTTTTATTTTATAAATACGGTGAAGAAAAACGAAGAAGTTCTGATAATGAAATTGACAGAAGATTTTCAAAATTAAAAAACTGTAAACATTCGCCGAGCATGCCTAAAAATACATAGCCTAGCCTACATACAAGCAAGCATAACAGCGGCTCGCTTTATCAAAAGCCTTGGCCGATGAGAGTCGTGATTCAAAGAATTGCAGCGGCATTGAAAAAGCCGACCTTATGAATCATAAGATAAACTGGCACACATCCGGAGTGTTAAATGGTCGAAATGATCTTTGAAAAGAACCATATCAAAAGCAATAGCATAGCACAACAGATCAAACAGCCAGTAATCATCTTGTCGAGTGTAACTCCTCAAGCCCGAGGGCATAATCGACATTTACAGAATGTCATAGTGTTGTGGTTGATCTCCAAAAGAAAATTCGTCCATCTCTCTGTATCTTTTACGGTTATATGTGAAAGTATTAATTGTTTGGCTATGTTTTTAGGAACTAACATTTGCTTATTTAATTATGGAATGCTGTTTTTCTCGTTATAAAATTATTTTGAATTTGTTTTATGTTGACTACGTGCACTCGCGAGCCTTTTTGTTCAAAATATCTTATGTCGTAGTTAAATGTGTGTTTGTTGTTTAAATAAAATATCGTCGAAAGCATAAATAGTTAGATTATTGTCACATAAGCACTTATTTTTTACACAGTTTTATAAATTAATTTTTCGTAAAACTACTTTCATATTTTTATTAACACAAATTTTTCGAAAAATCGTCTATAAAAGATGTTACTCACTGGTCACTTTCACTATTGCGTTCCATCGTATGAATTACTGGTTTCCGTTAAATCAAATTCCGCGAGTAGGCTTTTATTCCTTAATGGCCTGTACGTTCGCGGACTAGCGAAACAACGCCCTCACTCAGTTACTTGTTCGACCTCTTACTATTTTTAAGTTAAATTTTTCCTAATATAAGATTTCTAACCCTAATTTCTAAGTATTCACATTCTAAAATAATTTATTTACAACAAATGGTTTGCATAATATTAACTTGCTCTAAAGAAATTTACGAAAATAAATTTAGTGCAACATAACCTCACTTTTCCTCATGCTGTTATTTTTAGCTGTCTTTCTAACAACGTTTGGTAATCTAAACCAATACCCTGGGCCACGGTTGACTTTACCTATAATCTTCTCCTATCCTCCAGATACATACACGAGCCTCCTTTATTCTTCCTAATTGTTGTTGTTGCAACGGGCCAGAAGCATGCAGTGCAAGGATGTCGAGGTCTTTTCATGTGTTTGGCCAGGTACTACTTATCCAATGGATCTTTACCATCACGTCATCAATGTATGTTAGAATAAAATGCATATGTTCTTCAACCCATCTATGTCTAATAGAACAGGATAAAAGCAAATGAGAATGAAAACATTTGTCGATTCAGACGTAATGGTAAGGATCGATTGGATAAATAGTACCTAACGAATTCGTCTCAGCTGTCCTTTGGCTCGGAGATATTACTATCCATCGCCTCCATGGTTTGCTTTGGCGTAATGATGATAATTCCAATGCATGTTTTGTGTGTTCGAGAACAACTCTTTGTGCTTGTTGTCTCGTTTTCAGGTGAGCTTTTATTTGTGTATTTTTGTTCGTTTGCGTGTGTGTGTGCGTTTTTTAGATCTGGTTCATTACGCTGCAGCGTAATATGCGCCGGTCTTTAGACCTAATTCAGAAGTTTTAGTCTTTGGGATTATTAGGGATGAAACGTAACAGATTTTGGAATTGGAATGTAGCTAAAGTTTAAGCAAAAACAAAAAAGAATAGTCCAAGTTTGTTTATCAGTTGAAAAATAATTAATTTAATTTCATAAAGAAATAATTTTGTAGATAATAAAGTAAATTGAGAGTAATGTATTAGATGTGTTTTACGGGAATTGTTTGTAAAATTATTGAATTCAAGTGTGTGTGTTTTTTTTTAATATTTTAAGTTTATGTAAATATTTTTAGAAATAGGCGATTTAAAATTAAATGTTTATTATAAATAAATTATTTAGAATTTTTGTATTGTAAATACATAGGATTTAAGCTTAGAATTGTATCACAAACTGTTTTAAACGGACACTAAATGGCACACAAACACTTCGCTGTCGTTCGAGAGCTTCGACGAAGCGAAAGTGAAAGCTCCCGGTCGCGCTTCATAACCCGCAAGGCCCGCTGTACGGGGCAGTCAAACGACCGGTTCAGATGTAAGTAAGGTGTAAGGGCGGTTTTGTGAAAAACCATCCAAACGTATCAAGTTTTTCTTCTTTAAAACTCCGAACTTCTTTACGGAATAAATTTGTTTGTGCAACTCTTTTAAATTGGACAAATAAATTGTCATTTTTTACGTTTTATTCTACGAAGAATCTTCTTATTTATTCACCCTCACACACACACTGGCACAGATAATTTTTAATGTGAAGGCTTGCGAGTGCCATCTATTTCCAAAACTTATCACACAACGAATACACTCTACAAGCAAGAATTGATCTACGAGATACACTGCAAAATCCACCATTGCAGCAGGAGACTACGCAAGTAAACAACGAAGTAAGAAAGCAATAAAAATAATAATAAATAAAATGAGAAATAGAAAAAATTGCAAAATACCCTGAGATACCATAACACATCATAAAATTGACTTCACCAACGTGGGGCCAGAAAGAGAAAATTTGCAACAAAAGCTAAATACTGGATCCAGATAACACAGCATAAATTTGACACCCAAAACGTCATAACGGCAATAACATTGCAATATGGTACTCGTGGTTGCTGATTATAAAAAAGTTGCAATAGCCTCCCGAGTTCTTTCTTGATTTCTGGATTACTATGGAAAAGAAATTAGAAAAGTGACCGGTTGGTTACATTCTCAGAACAATGATAAAGTCTGTCAAATACAAAGAAAATACAATTCTGTCAAATACAAGAACAACATCACCATCTCGTGACTGACCGTAAAAATTTCTTTTCCATAATTTATTTGAGATTCGCTTGAAAAGTTATTTAGCCAAATGGCTAAATTAAACGTCTTTTCTTTCGAAAGATTATAGATTTGGCAATTTTGTTTACCATCAAAGTAACTATGACGTCGTCATGTTATGAATAAGGAATCTACATTTAACTCAGTTTGATTCATCATGAGCGTACGCCTCGAAAGAGTGGGATCGCAACACGTGTACGACGCGACGCACATGTAGCTGTGGACGAGTTCGACGCTGCTGCAGGTACTCAGAGGGTGATTTACAACCTAGCAACAGTGGTACCACCTTAGCAACTGGTACGAAGCTTCAATCTCGGCAACGTTCGGTGGTAACAAGATACAAGGTTGTGCAGTCTCGATAATGGTCGGAAGTAGGATCATCCAAAGTTGTAACTTGCAACTCCGATTAGAATAACTTCCTTAGTCAACAATGCGCTATTGCATCAAAGATCGCTGAAAAAACTAAGCCTAATGAAGACAACTTAGTTATAAATTTCAATATGGTTTCTGTTTCATACCGTCACGAAACACCACGATAATTGTAGAATTCGTAAAAGTACAAAAATAAAATCTTTAAAACGGTAGAAAAGTGTTTCAGTCAAAATTATATTTAAGATGATTCTGTAGTCGGATGAATGTAAAGCGTAGCAGTCTCATTTTCCTTCGTCATTTGTCTTTATGCTGAAAAATGTCAAAGTTTTGAAAAGAAATAAAAAGATCGGATATCGGATTTGCAGACTTCGATGTTTTAAATACTGTCGAAGGTCGTCCGTACGAGTGAGTAAAAAATGCCGGTCGCAATCCAACAAATTGCCCGATTCGGATAAGCATAACGACGTAATTAGTCAGGTCTGCGCGCCCGCCGCAAAAACGCGCGGAATCGCCGGACGGCGAGAAATGCGCGCCGTGCAGAAAAATCGACGCGAATTAATGTAATCGCCGTCGGGATTCCTCAAAAACGGACATCATAAATCCGATAATGCCGGCTTATATGAGCGCCTTAATCGCCGGCGCGCATTTTTTGAATCGCGCCGCGAATAAGGCGAATTTATATGCGACGAGGATTAAGCGAGAGCTTCGTAGCTGGTTCTCTACTGGTGGTTAGTTACCAGTGGCGTAGGCAAAATATGACTAAATTGGTCGGACTTCTTTTATTCCTTTAATGATGATGCAACCTTTATTTTAAATAGCAAACTTTTCAAACCATTTTCAAGTGACATTATCCGAACGAAAAAGCTTTTTTTTTTTCAAAATTAAAAGAGCTTTCGATTTTCTGCTGTAGAGCACGAGTGGGCAACCTTTTGTAAATAAGGAGCCAGAATAAATTCTATGATTCGCCCGCAGGCCACATTAAAAATCGTTACTTTTTGGAAATATTTACTTTATAAATTTCTTAACCCACTAAAAATTTAAAAAAATCTTTTAATATAATATTATTGTTTTTAAACCGGAAATTAATATGACATTATCCAAAATGGTGTCCTCAGCAAATTTTAATTTGAGCGAAGTAAGTTGTTCGGCATATTGTTGTTACATCCACAGCCATTACTCCCCCGTCTCACAGTGGGCCCAAATCTCAAAAAAACTGGCCAAAACCTCAAAAATGAAAATTTGATTCCAGGAATTTTAATCAGCGGGTTGGGGAGAGGAATATTGGATGCGCTTAATTCCATAATAGTAAAGTGGTACGTGAGTCACCATTTATGTTCAAAGTTGGTTTGTCCTGAGCGCACGCAGCGAATAAATAAATGAAGGAAATTATATTTAGTTATTAAATGATATTAATTGGTACGAGTGTCCAATCTCGATTCTCCCAAATGGAAAATACTCTCAAAGGTATATAGAACATTGTACCATAATTAGTTAATTAATTTCCGTTAATATATTAAAATATTCTGCCGTCAAAACCGTTTACAAATACGATGCAATTTTAGTAATCTTCGTTTTCAAGTAGACTAAAAGTTATACAGTCGCACCTCTATAACTCGAACCTCCACAACTCGAAACTCTCTGTAAAGCTATGCGTTCACTTGTCCGCATCGTACGCATCGCACGAATCGGATTTTATCGTGCCTATGCGTTCACATCGTAAGAGGCGTAAGATACATTTAAAATAACGAAAAGAATGAGTTTTTACGATCCGTTCGCTGCGTGCGATGCGTCCGATGCGGATAAGTGCACGGCTAGCTTAAGTCGACGTTTACTGATGTCCCTGCACATTGTGTATAACTGAAATCTCTTTCTTTAACTCGAAATTTCTAAAACTCGAAGTAATTTTCCGGTCCCTTGAGATTCGAGTTATGGAGGTTCGACTGTATATAGCACTATATCCCACGGAAAAACTGATATAGGTTTATAGTTGATACTATTATCCAACGAATCATTCAAAAATTGGCTGCGTTTAGCTGCGTTTTTAACTGTATAGCTATTTTTATTGTAGCTCTGCGTTTTTGCGTTTTGAAATAAATTCAGTTAAGTTTCAAGAATATGCCAAAAAAACTGCGAGAAAATTCATCGAGCTGTATCCATGGAATCATATACCGACTTCCGTACACAAGCTAATTCACGGTCCGCGAATAATAGCTTCTGCTTTGTTATCAATCGATTAATTGTCTGAAGATGCTCAAGGAGCACGAAACAAAGATATCAAGAGATATCGTGAAGATTTCTCGTGAAAGTGTTCCAAGGAAAAAACCGTGGAAGACGTTTTCAACCGGCTTATGGTAACTTCGGATCCGTACATCTCCAGTAGGTAGAAAACTACCGCAAAAAAAAATTAGGAGTTTATTGTTAGAAACGGTGGAATTATTACTCATTCCAGCTTTGTCTAGTTCAGCAGAAATTGAACATGGTTTGATAACCGATACTCACGATGATGATGGCGATGACGATAGTGATATGAATTTGGAATAATTTTTTATGTATACCGTTTGTCGCAATTTCGTGCACAAGGAAACTCTAAGTTAGATCGTACTATCAAAGATATTGGCTCCCTTAATTCTTTTGCGAGAGGGGGTTACATTTGAATATCCTTGGAGAACCATAAGCAAAATATTTTTACTTAAAGATTCATTTAATTCAATTTCTTGTTGATTTATAATCTGTAACTTAAAAAACTCGAAATCCAATTTTTAATGATACTTGATGGGCTTTTGACATGTAAATTCGCCATATTTAATCCGCCATTTTGTTTCTAATAATTCTCACTTCGACTCTGCAATCAGTAACCTCAAAAAAGCCCTGTTATCAATTTATGTGAAGATCCAACTTTTTTTGCACATATGAGTCCGCCATATTGTTTATAATAATTTTGACTTCAGATTCGTACACACATAAAAATTTTTGGGATAAAATGTTCTCCTCCTAATCGGTGTTAAAAAATACGGATAGAGTTTTACTTGAAAAGTTGTAAAGTTCATCTCATTTAGTGATATTAAAATCTTTTCCTGATTAAAATGCGTCTAAAAATAGGTGTTAAAAATTATATATATATATATAAATATATAATACATATATAGAAATAACTACCGCAAGGATTAAAATGCTACTTTTGTAGACCACGTTAACACTTTCTAAAGTTAAACGTCCTAACTCCGTTTATTTTAACACCAAAAACGGATGGACGCGAGGAAACACCAGACGCGAGGGAACTCCAGATTTTTATCTGTGTAATCAGCAATCTCAATAACCCATAAGTAATAATTTTCGTACAAATTAAAATATTCTTTGAGGTTTTGGCCAGCTTTTCGATATTTGGCCCCACTGCGTCTGTCCGGACTTGAACTCACTCAACCGCTGTAGGTGAATTTCGTCGTGAGAGGTCGCTGGGAATTGCGATACGTCTTCTTGGCTTCAGTAGTCCTCCGCCGGACTCGATACTCTCCGGACATCGGGTGAAAATCCCGATAAAATAATTTTTAGTATTATCAGTCTTCCTGTATTGTGAGGTAAACTGTCCGTTATTATGCCATGCGTGTTGTATTTGTGCGCCGTTAAACGAGAACCTTTACACGCAATACGGGATTGTTGCAGTCTCTCTCGGACTTAAGCGTGTCGCACTCTCTTCTTCTGTCAACTTCCCTCTTGATATCTTACATGCATCGAAAATTCTGTACGCCCGCAGTCCCTTTGTGGCTCGTTGCGAGGTGTAGACGTGTTATTGCCTTGAGTGTGCTTTTCGATTTCATTTGAAACGAATGCGGGATATGTTAAGAGGAGATGAAGAAAAGACTGCTGGACGTTCATTTGGCAAGAGAAGCAGAACAGGGGCTAACTTAAGAAGCGACAGGTCATAGTCATTTAAGAAAAAGAAGACAAAGAAAAGAAGAAGGAAGAAGTTTGACAAAACTTGGTCTATCGCTTTTTGTTTAATCAATTTCCTTTTTTGGTGTCTATTTCGAAAGAAAAGAGAGCTGCAGTAATAGAATAAAGAGATTTTTTCACCTCCAGTTTCACCTTCAGTTTCATTTTCTCCTATCTGGCGATTAATTCCCATAGTAACGATTGTGATCACAATTATTACCATGGGAGTAAACCATCAGATAAAGTTAACTGGAGGTGAAGAAACCGGGCCTGAAAAAGTAAACATGTCAATGAATGAATAAGATAAAGAAGGAAGACAGAAGAAGATACTTACAACGGTAAAGTTTGGTCTATCGCTTTTCGTTTTTAAATTTACTTTTTGAAGAGAAGGTCAGAACTAAAAGAAGAAAGAAATGAAGGGACATTGGTAAAATTTGGTCAGTCGCAGTTTACTCTCAATTTACTTTTTTGAAACAGATACGCAATAATTCGTGCTCTTGGGTTATGAATTTTTAATTTGTTTAGTTTCTCTTTTATTTTGATCTTCAGAGACTGTGTACTAGATTTCAAAAATAAATAATAATTAATTTTTTAACTTTGTGATATAAATGAATGTAGTCTTTAAGGAATCATGTTCAGGATTGGATTTTGGTTATTCTTCGCGCTACGCCTATGAGCTCTTAGAAGTCGCACTTATTGGAGACCTGGATGAATGCTTAATAAAGCGCTGCTTGAAAATTGCGTTGTGCACGGTGGGGCTGAAGGGGGCAAGCAAGCAATAAACATTTTAATGAGCACAGCGTAAGTTCTGAGAACGACGAGGCAGAGCCGGCCGATCCGCTACCGCGATATTAATAATGGGATTAATTTCCATAAACCTGTAATAGAGTCGCGGACTGGACGTTTCTGCGAAGAGGCAATTTGGGCCGACCAATGGACGACGCGCCTGCTAATGGCCGGCGCAAAAATCGGCCGAATATTGTTTACGAGTCGACGTGTACAATGCCGCATAAAATTAATTTACGGCGTTGTAAACAACGAATTGACGGGGGCCTTCATTGTTGCCAATTACCTTGGACGCACACAGCCTTCTCGAAATGAAGTCGGCCGACCTCATATTCACAACGATAGCCACCTTATCAAAACAAAGACTCCTGGAAACACAGATCCAAACTAGCAAACTTTACGGTAAGAAAGAAAGTGGAGTTTTTTAAAATCCGTGACTTTTAGGTAAGTTAGTGACCCAGAAAATGTTAAGGGGTCGCTCGAATTCGAATACCTATGTTACTAATAAAAATGTCAAAACAATATGTGACAAAGAAAAACCAAAATAAAGTAATAAATGAAAAATTGCATAAATTGCATTTGGAAAGAAACTGGAATGGTTGGCAAAAAAAAGAAGAAAAATAACACAGGCTGATCAGTCTGTCTAATTGTATCCGGACCATTAACAGACACTAAAGACTCACAAATATTGGGGTATTGTATAATCTTCAAGCTTGTCCCAATCTTTCGGTTATTCCTTTATCAATTTCTCCATTATCTTCTACTATTGTCCCCCAGTAATTACAGCTATTGACTTGTTCTAAACTTTTCTCTGTAACTGTCTTTTTCGTTACAATAACCATAGTCTTACCTTTTTCAGAGTTAATTTGCTTGTTTATTTCTTTAGTTCTTTTTGATATATTGTTATATTATCATGCAGCTTTTCTTCAGAATCTGTTACCAATATCATACTGTGACAATCCTTCCTTTGAAAGCTCTTTACTTTATAAAATAACAGATAGAATTCAAAAAATTTAAGAATTTATTTATAAAAAAATGTAAAATGTCAAAAAACGAAACGAATGATTATTAACGTCAAAATTATTAAATATGTAACAAAATAAATTTGTTGAAATGATTTTTCCGCGATCGCGTTTAGTTTTGGAAGTGTATCATTGCGTTAGTCAAGCTCCACTAGTACCGTTCCCTGTTCTTTCCAAACTCGTACAAGCGACTTGTACACATCCAGACCTGAACAAGCGACTTGTTCTTTCAACATCGTACAAGCGACTTGTACAAATCCAGACCCGGACAAGCGACTTGTTCTTTCCGCGCTCGTACAAGCGACTTGTACAAATCCAGACTCGAACAAGCGACTTGTTATTTCCGCGCTCGTACAAGCGACTTGTACAAATCCAAACCCGAACAAGCGACTTGTTCTTTCAACCTCGTACAAGCGACTTGTACAAATTCAGACCCGAACAAGCGATTTACTCTCGTGCAAGCGACTTGCGCAAATTCCGACTCAAAAACAAATAACTTACAAGCAACTTATACACACTCCGAAACAAACAATTCACTGCGCAAGAGCAACGCCGCGCCGTTTAGAATGAGATTGTGTTAACTAATTTGTGGCTGTAAATATTTGAGTATCTGAAATAAACTTCCGTTGTGGTACCACGTCTTTTATTTCAGTAACCCGAACTCCTACGAACAGACCCGGACCTGACCGGCAGGCAACTGAGTATAATCGAAGAAGCAAAAGACGGCGGCCGGTAACAAATAAATTAACGAGAAAACTATATATAACAGAACAGATAAATCAAATTGAACGAATAATTATTAACGAATGATTGAATGTAAAAAATTAAATTGAACTTTGAAATCAGCGAGAATATGCTTTGAATGTTGTGTATTGTGATGTGATGTGCATTCGTTCCGAATAGACGTGTACAGCTGCTCTGCTTTTTACTTTTGCATTTAATCTACTTATCTTTTACAAAATGAAACCTGCATTACGTAGCGCCAAAAGTTCTTCTGATGATGGTGAAGACCTAGTCAAAAGTGTTATTGAAAAGGTGTTAGCTTCCGATGCATTCGCCAAAAAACTTGGTGAAATTCTGGCAAAAGAAGTAAAACTTGCCGTGGAGAGCACCATCCAAGCTTATGAAAAGAAGGTCGAAGCACTTGAACAGAAAGTGTCGGAAATGGCCGATACTATCGATGAAATTGACCAATATTCAAGACGTAACAACCTACGAATATATGGCATCCCGGAAAAAGCAAATGAAGATTTGCACAAAATTATTCACGAGTTGGATGCCACAATTTCTGTCGAGATTGCTTCATCATCTATAGATATCTGCCACCGTCTCCCGGCGAATGACAATGGTGTAAGGCCAATAATTGTGAGATTTGTACATCGCACCGTTAGAAACCAATTATTTTACAATAAGAAGAAGTTCAAAGGGTCTAAAACCGTAATCAAGGAAGATTTATGTAAATCTAGATTTGCAATACTAAGTGCTGCGAAAAAAAAATTTGGTCCAGGTAACGCGTGATCGAATGCTGGTAAAATTATTGTAAAATTCGGCTCATCAATCAAAAAAATTGGCAATTTTAAAGAATTAAATGCGCTTAACTTAAATTAATTTCTGTATAACAGCAGTGAGCGTACCTGAAACGAGTATCCGCTTAATACATTTTTAGTAAAGAGAGACAAAAAACCGTTTCTTTTGTTGTTTTCGATTTTTCGCAATTTCTCTTGTATTGTTGTTTTGATATATATATGTCGCAGTCTTTTGCGATAATCCGGCATAACTTATTATGCCGGCAAATACCATAAGGAATTGAAATTATAACTTTAGACTGATTAAATGCAGGCGTTATCTATAATGCCTGCAGCTGGCAGGCATATTCTATAATTATAGCATTTGACAAGCCAATCTTAGGCTTTACCGATTAAGCCTTCGGCTTGTCAGTCAAATTCCATTTATAGAAATATTGAGCTCTAAGGAGAGTAGTGGTTATACAAAAGGGCACCTAATTTCTTGAAGTATAAACAATTATAGCCCAAGATTTACATATTATGACCAATATAACCGCATTAAAATTACTGCCGTATAAATTTTAATTTCAATTAAAAAATAATTGAAGGTTCCAAATCTGACATACTAACAAATTAAATTTTTCAGGTAAAATTCAAAAATTTTATTTTCACCAAATTATTAACATTCAGCAATAATTTTAGCGCGGCAAAATTGGTCACAATTTTTTCTTTCTTTTTTTTTCTTTCTCTAGGACTATTACCATTATTGTATGTTTAAATGGCTAGCAGCAATCTCCATAAACATACTTTTCAACGCAAGTTTCCTATGTTCGGGCTTGAAACTTTCCAACTGGTATAAGGTTATTCTAAAGTAAGTTCCCAGTTTACAGTTGGGTTCCATATAGATACCATTTTGCCTTAAGAGGGATTAGAATGTTTTCGATATTTTTTTTCATTGATATGTTATTTAACTGTGCAATTAGTATGTAGGTATTTTCCTAGCAATTGGGCTTCTAGGTCACCAGACATAAATCCGGCTAACTACGTATTATGGGGTTACCTCAAAGAGAGGGTATTTCTTAGTAGACCTACTACTCGTGAGGAACTGAAATAATCGATATCAGATGTCATTGAAAACATTTCTAGGAATGCACTTATTAATGCCGTTTATAACAAAGAAGAACGACCAGAACAACACGGTGGTGATCATATTTAACTTTTTCTTTGTTTCTTCTTGTTATGTTATGATAAAATCTCATTTCTTTACGAAGAAATTGGTGTTTTTATTTTTGTAGAATCTAAAAATTTTCCAAAGTAATGACCATTTTAAACTGGGAATTTACTTTAGAATAACCTTATTCACCACAACTTCATTTTACTTAACCATTTTTTAATATATATTATATTTTTTTATAATATTTTTATAAATGGAATTTTACCTGAAAAATTTAATTTGTTAGTATGTCAGATTTGGAACCTTCAATTATTTTTTAATTGAAATTAAAATTTATACGGCAGTAATTTTAATGCGGTTATATTGGTCATAATATGTAAATCTTGGGCTATAATTGTTTATACTTCAAGAAATTAGGTGCCCTTTTGTATAACCACTACTCTCCTTAGAGCTCAATATTTCTATAAATGGAATTTGACTGACAAGCCGAAGGCTTAATCGGTAAAGCCTAAGATTGGCTTGTCAAATACGATAAATATAGAATATGCCTGCTAGCTGCAGGCATTATAGATAACGCCAGCGTCTAATCAGTCTAAACTTATAATTTCAATCATTATAGTATTTGCCGGCATATTGGGTTATGCCTAGGCTTTATCTACAAAGACGGATTATCGCAAAAGACTGCGACATATATATATATATACATTTTTTTTAAGTCATATGGAATAGTAAGCTTATTAAGCTTTTCTCTATCTAATGTAAACAATATCTTCTCTTTATTTAACTAGTTAATTATTTGTTTAAATTATTGTTACTAAATCAATTGAATTGATTCTGGAGACAGCTTTGTCTTGTTTCTCTTTTTCAATTCATTAATTGTAAATAATGATTAATTGCCGTCTACGATTTGCACATTTAAATGTTAGATCTCTTATGCCTAAACATAATGAGCTTGTAGAGTTTATTATGATGCAGAACTTTGATGTTCTTGTAATTACAGAAACTTGGCTAAATAAGGACATTGATGACTCGCAAGTAGCTGTAGGTGGCTCTGCTTTTGTGCGCGTAGATAGACATACTAGAGGTGGAGGTGTGGGGTTGTATGTTCGTAATAATTTAAATTTTTCTATTATTCACAGTAACAACTCTATAGAACAATTATGGATTTCAATCAAGTCGTTTGGAGTGGCGTTCGTAGTATGTGTTGCGTACAGATTACCAAATGATAATTATAAAAATTTCATTGATGAATTAGAAGCTGCACTTATAGCATGCAGTCATTATTCTGATAATGTAGTGTTGTTAGGCGATCTAAATATTAACTTACTCAAATATGATCAAACAATTAATTAAACAGCCCACAAGTATTACAGGATTAACACAAACACTGATCGACGTTATTATTGTATCTGACGAATCATTTGTCCTGGATGCCGAAGTAGTTGATTGTGATATTTCAGATCATGATCTGGTTCAGTGCACTGTTCATTGTGTAAAGTCTAAATTTATACCTGCATTTAAAACATACCGTAATTACAGAAACGTTGATCTAGATAAACTTAATTCAGATTTCAATAACCTACCTCTTACAAGAATTTACCATATTCCTGACATCAATGATAAAGTTGCTTTCTTAAACTTATGTATGTTACAACTTTTTGATAAGCATGCACTATTAAAAACTGTGAAGGTTGGTAGAGCGCCCTGAGGATGGCTGGCAGATAACTTAAAGTTTTTAATGTCACTTCGTGATAAAGCAAAGTCCTAATTCAGGAGAACAGGTCTAGCTAGTCATTTTGACTACTACAAATCATTGAGAAATCTAACAAATTTAACAGTGAGACTCGAAAAAAAAAGCGTATTTTGAAAATTTGTGTCGTAGTAATAAACATTTTTGGAACAAAATGAAAACATTAAATTTAACTTCGAACAATACTATTATTCCACCTAATTAATCTGATGTTGATAATATAAATGATTTTTTTGTCAATTCTAAGCCAAAACATAATAACTCCGATAAAAATATAATTTCATTCTATATCAATAACACATCACATGAAGTTGATGGAAGATTTAAATTTAAAAATATCGATGTATCTACCGTTGGTAAAATAATTCTTAGAATAAATACTAAGTCTGTAGGTTTTGACAATATTAGTATTGACATGATTCATATGTGTTGTCCTGACATACTACCTTACGTAACACACATTATCAACTGTTGCTTAACAGAAAATATATTCCCAGAAGCATGGAGGTACGCTCTTGTTACTCCCATTCCGAAAGTCAAGCAGCCTAGTGCTTTCAAAGATTTGCAATCAATTAGCATACTACCAATTTTTTCAAAGATTCTAGAAAAAGCTATGTACGAACAAATCTGTGAATTTACGAATAAATATGATATCTTGCCGGAATCGCAATCGGGATTTAGGAAAAATCATAACCGTACAACAGCCTTAATTAATATTGTTGATGACATTTTGCAAGCCTTGGATATAGATAATTTAAGTGTTCTTGTACTTTTGGACTTCAGCAAAGCCTTCGACACCATAAATCATGATGTACTTTTTGCGATTCTTCAAAATGTTGGTTTCAGATGTGATGCTATAAACTTAATTAAAAGTTACTTTACTAGCCGCATGCAAAGCGTTAAATTAGATAACATTAAATCCGACCCTTTAATCTTAACTTCTGGGGTACCACAAGGCTCCATTCTTGGGCCTTTATTACTTTCGATTTATACAAGCAAATTCTGTAACGCTGTAAAGCATTGTAGTCTACATATGTATGCTGATGATAGTCAACTAATATTTAATTTTCCAGCAAATGACGCTGACAAAGCTTATCTCTAATAAACGCGGACTTAGAAAGAATATCTAATTTTTCAGAAAAACATTCGCTGGTTATCAATCCCAGTAAATCCATAGCTTTAATTTTCGGAAGTGGTAAAATATATTCAGATTTGCACACTAAAATTAAAATTTCCTTAAATGGTAGTGATATTTCTGTAGTCAATTCTGCTAAAAATCTTGGATTAATCTGAGATAATACTTTTAGATTTCGTGATCACATATCCACACGTATTAACCTTGCATATTCAATTTTAAAAAAGTTATACCCTTATCGTAACACATTCAACTTCGAAACTAAATCTATTCTATGTGAGTCACTTGTTCTTTCACATTTCTGTTATTGTGCTCCACTGTTTGACAGCTGTCTTGATGCTATTACTGAATATCGCATTCAAAAGGTACAGAACGCTTGCATGAGATATATTTTTGGAATTCGCAAATATGAACATATATCCCACAAACTTACAAACTTGAGATGGCTTAACATGAAGAATCGACGATTTTTACAAACTGCTTGCCTCTATCACAAAGTCATTTTGTTAAAAGAACCCAGTTATTTACATAGGAGACTAACCTTTCGGACCGATATCCATAACATTAATGAACGGAATAAAAGAACATTAACACCACCTCTTCATCGCACAGCACTTTTTGAACGTTCGTTTAGTTATAATTTCACAAAAATTTACAACAGTCTACCTACGTCTATAAAAGAACTCAATGTTGCTCGATTTAAAAGTCATCTAAGGTATCTATTATATGTGCAACAGTCAGACGGTAATTGTAATCTTTCAAGTTCATAGCTGCTGTTTTTTTTTTCCTTTTTTTCTAATGTTACATTAGAAAGTTATTGGTTTTTTCTGTTTTTTTTTGCATGCTTGCAATATCATAGAATTGTAAGTTAAGTTAGATTAGTATTTATGTCTGAATCAAGACTTTTAAAATCCTTTGTGTAAGGTTTGGGTGGAAGACCACATTTTTGAGAACCCCGCCTTAGGGTTTCCCTATTCATCTGTATTGCCTACATTGTACTAAACTTACTGTACTGCACTTTTCGGGGAAATAAAGAAGTTATTATTATTATTTAATAACGGAAGGGTTAATACCAGGAAAAAATAACAATAAAAGAAGTAAATAAGTAAATAAGCATATTCCTAAACTGGCAAGGAAAAGTAACTGTCGACGTACGTTTCGGTCTTATTAGACCTCATCAGGAGGTTACTTACTAACAGTTACTTTTCCTTGCCAACTAAGCCGTTATTTACTTCTTTTATTGTTATTTTTTCCTGGCATTAACCCTTCCGTTATTATATTATATCTCGGCTTTTTCTTGAAGTAACGCAGGTTGACTTTGTTTGCCTCCGTTGCTATACTGTGATGTTGCCCTCGAAATGCGGGTCTTCTCAGTGGTTGCAGCAAATGTGCATTCAGTCTCCTGGTCTGTTGCTTCATTTGTTGTTTTCTATCTCCAAGTGTCAACACCTTACACCTTGGTTATACTGTCCTGATGAGGTCTAATAAGACCGAAACGTACGTCGACAGTTACTTTTCCTTGCCAGCTAAGCCGTTATTTACTTCATTTATTATTATTATTATTGAGAGATTTGATAATGAATGAAAATTTTGATTACGCTTGCTTTAATTACAGCTCGTATAAACATTATTCTCCATGTTAACCGTTTATATGGCAACATGTCGAGCTTTTTCAAATCGGTTTTTAATTTCATCTCACTTTATTAAACTTTTACGAATACGAATTTTAATTCTGACGTTAATCAATGTCAATTTAGAAATGTTGTGTAAATTTGTCATAATACAGTTTTTTCTTAATATATTAACAATTTGTAAGTATGTATTCATTATTTATCTAATCTTTATATAATACAAACTTTTTCTAAACAGATATCCCAAAAATAAACCCATGAATAATTTTGACATCCCAAACTAATATTTATAATTTCAGGTGTTGATCCAAAGTTTTTAATAATCCGACGTCCTCTTCATCTGCCGTCTTCATCCGCACGCCGTCAGTCCTTGGTATCTGTCATTTTCAGCTGCATGTGCCGTCTGTCCACAATTTGAAGTGAGCATCGGTTGTAATGCCCAAGGTGATGTCGTCGGTCAAGTTATTCAGGAACCTTTCGTTCGTACGCCAGAGCACCTCTTTGTTGTTCATTACTTGAATTGGATCAAAACTTCTTGACTTGTTTTTAACGGAATTTACTTTTATCTACCTTTGGTAAATTTAATTGTTTTACTTTCTCTGAATTTGGTTTTTGATAATAAATTTTTATTTTTTAGATAATTTGTTTGTGATGTATTTGGAATATTTGATAATATTGATGGTATGGTATGTATGAAACTTTGAGTATTTTGAGCAATATCACAGCAATATATACTCCTCTACTCTTCTTCTTGTCAAGCTTTTCCAAAAATATATCACCTCTTCTTATTGCTCTTTGAATTTGTCCTAGTATGTTCTCCTACTTATTTATTCCTTGAGTTTATAAATTTTTCTTTTATACTGTAACAGGGAAATTAGCACAACGCCAACTCGCGACTTAAGCGGCCCCTAGACTGTCAATATTATTGCGCAATAATATTCCGCAAAAAATTGCGACTTGCCCTAGACAGCAGAATTAAATTGTACAATCTTTAGTTCTCTGTTTACTTCTGATCAGCGAACATGCTAAGTGATGTAGAAGCAAGTTGTGTTGCCAGCGCACTGTCTTTCTGCTTCCGGAAAAACAACAAGAAAAAGCGCAGATGGATGAAAGAGTGGTATAAAAAAAGAGATAGGTACACTCATGAACATTTGTTAAGTGACCTGAAAATAAGCGAACCGAAAGATTTTAACAACTTTCTGCGAATGGACGTTCTGACATCCAAAATAAACTTCCTTTCCTCTTCCTTGGTGGCCATTTCACGAATTTCAAACACAATTACCACAGTTTACTCTACGACGATCGAGACAAAACTGATTAATTATTGTGCAATATTAAGCACAGACTGCAATTCTTTTTCAGATTGCACAATAAAAATCAAACTATTGTTGATATCCTCAATATATTGTACAATGTTTCAATATCATCCACAGACTATCAATAATATTGCACAATATAAAATATTGCGCAATAATATTGACAGTCTAGGGGCCGCTTTAGAATGGAACAGCTGTAATCAAATGTTACGAAACAATCAGCCCACGCTTGGCAAGGTTCAGGAAAAACGTACTCCAAACAAATGGCCATCTGGCGTTTTAGACCTTCAAAGGCGACCTAATGATTTTATGTCACTGAAAACAGTTACATAATCTCTTCGGTAGAGTTTTCCCAAATTCATGCTATAAATACTCGGGAAATTCGCTTGCGTGTCACTCTAGTCAGAGGGAAGTCCGTCTTGTTGTGTTTTAGTGGAAACCATGTAAGTTAATATTCGCTGTTATTTATACTAAATGTATTGTTGTATCAAGTTCTATCCCTTTTTTGTAGTTATGTAAGTTATTACGTCATATTTTGGTGGAGGCGCCTAAAAGTCTTAATAATTTTTTTTTGTAACTGTAAAGATTTTATTTTAAGAGAATTTGACGAGATAATGAGAAAGCCAATTCAAATTTTATTGCAATTTGTTGCATCAAGCTCTATCCCTTTTTTTGTAATGTGAATTATTACGTAACAATATTTTTGAGGATAAATCTTCTTTTATTATTTTTAAGTCTTTTAACTTGTACTGTATTTTCTATGTTCGCTATAATGTCCATTTGCTACAGATGCACCACTACCTGTTTTCGCTTGTCTCTTTACTTTCACATCTTATATCATCTTCTAGTTTTCTGCATTTACTGTAAAGTGGTTAAAGACAACAGAACACCTACAGCCACGAAAGTCAATGACAAATACACGCTAATTTCAATCAGTAACCTTACTTTTCTCAGTGTTGCCACTTCTTAGAAAACAAAACCTAATTTAAATTGGTCACGTGGGTTGAAGTAATTTATGATTTCCCTGTATATATGCATATGTCTTTCAATGCTTTTATTGAAAGATATATGAGAGTAGCATACTCTTCTATACATATCTTCCAGTAGAATTTTATTTCCTCCTCCACTACCCAATTATTTTGCAACATATAGAAAAATTCGTCTTTTTCTTCTTTCTTTGCGTCATACTTGGACCTATAAACCCCTACATAACTACATTATAAATATTTTTAACACATATTTTTGCCTGCGTTTATATAACTTTCACTTATCGTATTTTTTACTTCCTTTTTCACTATTAACCCAACCCCTTCAGCTCCTCTAACCAGTACACCCAGTAACTACCTTTCAATTCCTCTATGCCTGTCTTTTCTTTTTTTATTTCAGTTATCCCCAAATAGTCTAAATTTTGTAATTTCGTCTCATCAACATCAAGTATTACCATTCACCTCCTTGTTTCGACAGCTCTGCTCATCTGCTTGCAGTCCTTCAGTTTGAAAACTAGTTTTGAATATTATTGGTCCCAGTTTCTCTTCAGATTTGTTCCATCTTCATTCTACTCAGTCTGATATTAGTTTGTTATATCCAACTTTCACTGTCCTACTTTTATTTCTTTCTTTTTGAACTATTTTCTTTATTTGTTTTCCTTCTATCTGGTCATCGTTTATATAAATATGTTCTTCTTTAACTTGCTTCCGTTTGCATGATTTTCTGCTTGTCCTTTTCCCGCTAAAGTTCTTTCTCATAAGTTTTTTTTAACGTACTTTGTGTCCTGCTTTTACTTCTATTTTCTCTTCCAAGTGCCTTTTCGTCACATGTGTCATCCCTCTTCTAAATACATTCCTATGGGAAAAAGTCCCTAGAACGATGAAAACACAAGTTTACGAAAACGTCATCTACAATGTCTATAAAGAATAAACTCATGATAACAGCTAGGGGAATGCAATTTTTAAGAAAATTCGAAGGAATCACAAAAAGAGATAGAGTAAGAAATGAAACCAACAAGAAGAGGCGGCAGGAGCAAGATGGCTAGATCATTTTTATCGAATAAAAGACGATAGAGTGACAGGACAAATTTACGAAGGAAAAAATAAAGCAGACCGACCAAGAATGAAGTGAAGAGAAAAAGTACGTTGAGATGTAGAGAAATGAAAATTGATTGAAAAGAAGTCCACAGATTGGCGACTTTTAGTCCAACACCTTTAGTGGTAAAATGGATTTTTTAGATTAAATAAAATATAATGTTCGTTTTTTTCAGTCGTTTTACAAATGATTTGGAAATAAGAAGTTTATAGTTCAGTTCAATATGGAAATCATTTTGGAATTTTTTCAAAAGCAAAACCCTTTATTTTATAAGCAATCTGGGCGTATTTTAATAGTCGCAGAAATGTCTTCGAACATCCTTTTAAAAAAAAATAACAAGATATACTTTCGATTTGAATCAGGTTTGTAGGTGAACTCAGCATCGAAATTTTGTCAAAAATAAGCGAGCAATTATTTCGTCCGTTTAGTTGGACTAAAAAAAAACAAAAAACAACTGTGACGTGTTACTGAAATATTTATTACGCAAATACGTGTACGTTAGTGTCAGCCGGATGAGCAGCGTCAGTCATCCATGGAAGTGCAAAAACTGGGTGTAGCTCGGCTCAAGTGCACCTCTGCCCGTCCGATGTTTTGACATCTTCTGTCGTCCGGGCACTACAGAACGTCAAAGCCGACAGAAAGATCGGTTTATTTTATTGCTGTTCTTGAAAAATCTCACAGCATACCCAGATACATACGTGCATGCTAAGGCAAAACAGACGAAGGCCTCAGT
Organism: Dorcus parallelipipedus; assembly: GCA_958336345.1. Classification (NCBI taxonomy): domain Eukaryota; kingdom Metazoa; phylum Arthropoda; class Insecta; order Coleoptera; family Lucanidae; genus Dorcus; species Dorcus parallelipipedus. The sequence continues at coordinate 32,102,227 of OY284477.1, read as the reverse complement.
AATTTTTAATGTTCCTGCAAGCGAACAACTCCACGTTGTGTTTGTTTCCTGGCGAACGATTCGTGTTTGTTTTTTGGAAATTAATCGAAACTGTGAAAGCTCCCGTCGAATTAGGGTGGAAAAGTCTGAATTTGAGGGCGAATTACCGAGGTGAATTTTGTTTGTTTCTATTTTTACATCTTTAAATTGCTCTGCGATTTGCATGGTAATTGGCACGAACAAAGAGGAATGTGTATACTTTCTTTTATTATCGCGAGTGGATTCGAAATTTAATACAACTGGCTTAACTTAATCCAAGAGCTTAAGAACAAATCACAGAAAATCTAGTAAAACTCTTACATTGAAGAAGATAAAACTGTTTCCTTTAGTGAAATTCAAATGCTCCGGCAATTGCAGAAATATTGTGAAAATATTATGTTGACTTAAGATGTTGAATGTTACCAACTCAGAAAAGATAGAAATAATGAAAGACTGATTGGGGTTGTAAAAGGCCGCTAGAACTGGACAAAGAACTCCGTTGGAGGAAGACAAGAAGAATCCGAGACGTTTCAAACCAAAAAAGAGTGTAGCAGGGATGTATTCTGAGTTCGTTGCTTTTCTCCATACCAAGCAGTAAAAATTAAAGGACATGCAGATGTCATGGTTGTTAATTACCCTACGCAATGAATAAAAATGTATGGATATACTTTAGAAAACTAGTGTTGTACAAGGTGTATCTTAATGATTGCAAGTGAAGGGGAGATTTCTGAGCTGACTTTAAGTAATTCCTTCAATCATGTGATCCAAAGTGCTTCGTTTCGGTTTCCAGGGTGATAGAGTTCCTCATAGTTACAGCATGATAAACTATCCAAGATTATCCAAGAATTTTTCAGCAGTCAATGCGAAGAAGAACCGAATCGTTGATCGATGCAAGTCATGGTAATTTCCAACATTTAGTTTAATTTTTAAGGTTTCTTAAATTATTAAAATTAAAATATTTGTTGTATTCCGGGTGTGAGATAAAAAACGCCCCAAGGCATAACTCTGTTATTCATAGACCGATTTGAATAAGCGAGAAATCATATAAAATGGCTCCATAAATACTAGACACTGACAAGAATTTCATTTTGTTTTAGTGTCAACTGGCATGTCAAATAATAGTCAACTTTTTTTTTTTTTCAAATGGTTATCTGTATCTTTTTTGTATTATTTCACATAGAATTATTTTCTGAATTCAGTGATATGCAGTAAGTTGATTCTGATCATTAATTAATTAAATTCAATGCTAATTACCAGGCTTACTATTTCGGCCCACGTCGCATTTAAACATACTTACTGAAAATTTGCTATGGGCCACGCGATCGCAGTAAATAATTAAATAAAGTTTAACATAAATCAAAGAAGTATGTAAGGCTCCCCCACTACCTGCCGTGTTGTGCGAAGCCGGGAAATTTACAATCCAATATATTCGAAGAGGGCCAAAATCGTAAGCCTGCTAATTACGGTGTAGCAAGAAGAATCAATCCAAAGTTGTAACTGTGTTATGAATTCGGGGTTTGTAGAAATTATCATCATTTAAATTAAAAATACTTTAAAATTATTCACAGTCGTTTAATACATTAAAAAATACAAAATAACGAGCTGCAGCACTTTTTAAGAAAAAGCACTTCTATTACTTATTGTTCTACAAATCGCTATTAATCACACTCATCGCTCTCTAAATAATAACTAATTCAAATTGCGCGCATATGTTTACCATCTACGATGGCAAAAAGTTCTACGTCCATTTTTTTGTGATTTCCAACTAGAAGATAGTTTCATATCTACTAGCACTTCTTGTATGAGATGATAGAAGATTTCCAAACTTATCTACTTAGCATACTGTAGTCTGTATTTTCCTAAAGTTTCATGATTTTATCTCAAAAACCTAATTTTTAATCGTAATTAGAAGTTTTAAAAATTTTGTTGCAATATTAAGTTCAAAAGTGATCGCAAGATGTCACGATTGAAACATTTCATAATTAGGACCTTTAAATGAGTTTTTCTCAAGATTAGTAAAAGTGGATGTAGAACCTTCTGCAGTGGTAGAGACGATATGTATTGGTATGCAATGTTTCGACACTTTCAAAATATCGATACGTATCGATACTCAATAAAGGTATATCACCTTTGTACCAAGTTTCATTCAATTATTGCAAAATAAATAAGTTTAAAAAACCAAAACAGAAATTAAACACCGTCACGATGTAGTACATCGAAAACGAAGCATTTTAATTCACATGTCTATATGTATTTTACTAAAACTCACCTTCTCAATTTTTTTTGCAACCATTAAGTTACACCCGCTTCGTTATGTATGAAGCGCTGAAAAGTTAAATATGTCAGACATGAACTATGATACTATTAGCTATTTTAAATGAAAGGAACATCCAGTATTTATTACACTTTCGGATTCATCATTCTAGGTTTTATATCCTCATATTTTGCAGATTAAATTGGTCATATTTAAATTCTAAATTCACGATTATTTATTTCCTTTATAGCGAATTTATTTTTTTCTATAGCGAACGTTAAAGTGTGCTTTGTCCAACTTACTTTAATTTTTTACGAAAGAAGATAAAGCGAAGAAGAGACTTCGTAAACTGACTGACATTTCAATGAATGACAATTTGTCAAACTCTTGTTATATTTTGCTTACAAGCTAACGTGACATTATTAATGTCACTTTAGATTTAAAGTGACATTTCACGATGATCTAATTCAAGATTTGCTTCACAATGTCATAAAAGATTCAAAAGGTACTTGATGAACTTTTCAGATGGACACCTAATATAATAAAATATACGTAAAAAAAGTTGTAAATTCTAAAAAGTGTATGTTGTAAAAATACAATAATGAAAAATAAGTTTGTCTTGTAAAACAGTGACGATTAATATTTATGTTGATTTTTTTTTATTAAACATCCTCCATTCACTACAAACGTAAAGACACCTACAAAATTATCAAAGTACAGTTTCCTAGGAATAGGTACGCATTAAGATCGTATCTATGAAATTTGCGTATTTTCTTTAATACGAGGCAATTTGGTATACTGGGTGTTCTTGGAAGTGTGACTGAAAAAGAATCCGAATCATCAAAATTTGAGTATGTAATGGGTCGAAGGAAATGTAATAATAACACTCGCGGACAATTAATATACTGTTCTTTATTTAAGTCGGAAAGTTGACAGATTAACAGACAAAATGACAGCGTAACACGTCAAGAAACTCTACAGACTGCCTTGCTATTATTGTGAGGCGTTTATATATTACAAGATAACAGTTGAACCATGGTTAGTTTACTTATTTACCTTGTGACGAGGTCTCGGTCCGGCTCTGCCGTCTCCCTTGTTTGGCACAGCGGAAACGGTTGTTTACTTGAACTTTCACTTATAGATTAGGCGTGCACATCAAATAATGAAATTAGTCAAAAACACTGAGTCACATTTCCAACTTATAACTTATCATTAAAATTATCTTAAAAATTAATTATTAGAGAGGTACTTTACAAGTACAAGTATGTAAAATTTTGTTAAAATTGTCTGTTACACTTACGAAATGTTTAGATTACAAGGAAATTATTGTATGTAACAAAATTACACAAAAAGATGCACATGTCCTATGTAAAAGTCAAAATTATGACATTTGAGTAGTAACACTTGTACGGTGGAAAAAGTTTAGAAAAAATGGAAAGTGATTGAGACAAACACCAATTTTAATAGGATGTAACGGAGTTTGAAAAAATTCGGCAGAAGCCTCTGCAGACAGTTTTGAGAATTTATGTAACCCGTAAATTTATGTAATTTATGAAACCATGCTTCATCAGAAAAGAAGCATAAATTCAGTAATTCGTCATTAACATTTTCATTGAACCAATGACAGTATTGTAAACGTTTCTCGTAATTCTTGTAAGTGATTCTTGCATTAGTGAAATTTTATACGGATGCAAATGGAGTTTCCTTTTTACTGCCTTTTGGCATGTTCCATAACTCAGTCCTGCAAGAAAATGTGTTCATATGTTTCGTTAGCAATAGTTTTTATTTCTGTAAAATACCTGTCTGTTGTGACAATTTTCGTAATGATTTATGAGGACTGCGTTCCATACTGTTCGTATATCATCTACAGTATCTTCATCTAAAACTGTCGAACGTCCAGCAGATTTTCCTTTATCAACAGAGCCAGTTTGTCGGAAATGTGCAACAATTCTCCGTACATGTTTACTTAAATTATTATAATCAAATTCCACATTGGGGAAATGAGTAGTAATTTCTTCCATACATGCGGTCAGAGAATATATCCATTCACCGTTTTCAATGCGTTGGCCATTTCGAAAATATGACTCCTAAATGAACTGGTTTTGTTCAAGTGTAAACATAACCTACTTAACGTAATAAATATTAATGTTTTTCATGGCCTTCTAAATGAAAACAGAGTTCTATCTCGCCTGAGCAAAAGTGCAGTTCAGGCGTGCTCCGCTAAGCACTGCTTATAGGGCGCTTTCTTAACCTAAAATCTTGACAGTTCTGTCACATGTGAATGGTTGATGAGTTCGTGTAAGAACAATTAATGTTATTGTTATAAAAATTTGAGCATACTGGATATTATTTACTTTGGAATAAGGTGGAGTATTTATGTCCAATTTCGACAATTTAATTTAGCATTAAACTATTACGGTTTTAGATGAAAATCTTACCTGCATATACTCAGAATTTCTGTGGTAAGCTACAACATGTATAATAGAGCTTCTTTTCTCATTGTGCGTAATTATCAACGCCTTTTTTAACACGTTTCATATTATCAAAAGTCGAAACTCTTTTATGTAACGTGTTGTAATTACCTATTCATAAGACGAAAGCTTTTTAAAGTGCCAGTCTTTCTTTATTGCGCAAGCGTACTTCACTCCGACGAGATCAAATGATTTGTGCATGAATCTATAAAGGTTATACCACATAAATTATCTTGTATTACGGTAATTACAATATTAATTAATTTTGCGTGAACTCACATTGATTGACACTAATGACTTCACACATTGCCGTCAGTGCCCCATAACCAGCGCCAAAGTGTCGACTTTTGGCGTTTTCTCGAGCACAAAAATTCAATGTAAATTTTTCAAAACGCCCAGGCCAGTTAGAACTCGCTTTTGATTTAGAAGGCCATGATGTTTTTAATTAATCATTGCATAAAATTTACTTACGAAAACACCAGACAGAACCTGAAATAATGGCAAATACGCTATGTGGTCTTGAAAAAGACTATTGTCGGTAAAATACTATAGAAAATTCGCAAACTAACAAAAGTAGCACCATGTAACACCGTCAAACTCAAGTGTCAAATTATAGGTCTGTTTGTTTGTATGGGCACTTTTCAGAATTAACCGGTTATTCCACCGGTAGACATTTTAAAATTCTAAAATCCACTGTAAAGCTATAATTGGGGTCTATTCTGTAACTTTCATATCAATTGATATGGACTTGATATGCTGTGTAACAAGTGACCTTGCAAAATCGGTATTCTGTAAGCAACAACTCACTTGCTGAGCATATCAATTTATGGAAGAAAATTAATTTTTGTAAAACGTCGCTAAAAGGAAAATTTTCCCACTCATTTTTAATTTTTCGTTATAAATAAATTGCAATTGCCGCCTTAAAGGCGGTCGGCAATCGACTTGAATTGTTATGAAATCGTATCAAGTTCTCTTCAATTATTGAAGACCATATCAATATTGATATGCATATCAATATTGATGTGCATATCAATGCTACAGAATAGCCCTGATTATGTTATTTTAGCTATAATGAGTAATTAACTTATTATAACTGTATTATTATATACTTATTATAGCTATAATAACATATTGAGTAATTAACTTATTATATCTGTATTATTATATACTTATTATAGCTATAATAACATAATATAGCTTTACAGTGGATTTTAGAATTTTAAAATGTCTACCGGTGGAGTAACCGGTTAATTCTGAAAAGTGCTCTATTGCTCGGAGTTACTCTAAAAGCAATCACGTGTAGTTTTCAGTCAAATTCGAAGTTTGTCAACACGAGATAAACGAATTTGACTGAAAACTGCACGTGACAGCTTTTAGAGTAACTCCGAGCAATACAAACAGACCTAATGTGGCTAATATCAGTTAGGACCTAAAGTTTGATGTTCTCGAGGAAAGTAGTTTTTTTTGGACAATGTATAATGATCAGTCTGTATCTATACTGCTCGTGTCGGCACCTTTGATGTTCGTACTACCGTTTTCAGAGCCAATATGGCCGTTACTGGCGGGCCTTCATCTTATTGCTACTAGATGTCACTAGTTGAAAAAATGGCACGGATAGAAATAATTACAAGCAAATCATAGAATGCGATGTTGTTTTACACAACTTCAGGCTTTCTACACAACATAAATTTATTATATCTAACAAAGAAGATTTTCTGTTCAATCTTTCTCATCTCTCCGCATCCATCACACAAAATGCTGAATTAAAAAACGCCCACTTAAAAGCAATTGATGAAGTTACCGGTGCGCCTCACGCGGCCGTTTGTGGAAAGTCCGCCAGTTTTCGCACATGCGCACTCAGTAACTGTAGCCACGGAAACCCCAAGCTGTCCCTAAAGAGTAGCTTTCCATTTGTAATTCAATATGATCAGATCATTTTAAATCAGAGGCGCTTTCCTTTTAACCGTCGGAGCTACTCAGAGTAGCTCTAACTCACCATATACAAGGTGAGTTCGGCAATGCGCTCGGCGATTCGAGCAGAGCTAGTGAGATTTTAATCAGCTGATCACAGAGTGCTCCACATGAGCAAACTTATAGCGTTTTCGATTGACCGCTTTAGTGCGCACTCAGAGTATTTTCATCTCGTGTTATTACATGAGGTTAAGAGAAGATGCAAATATACTCAGTGCAACCGGTGCACGTGAATCGAAAACGCTATTAATGACGAACGATTTCGAGCAACTGGAGTCTAGATTCTGACAGTTGAGTTTGTAAATAAACAGAGTTTTATGGATTCTTCTCTTGAAGACGATCTTAATACTATGTGTTTTTTTTTAAATGCCATAAGGGATGGCTGTGGAAAAGAAAATTCGTGTCCTAGCTCCATTCATGTACTTTAAATTGTGAGTTTTGGCATGTGTTAGATGCCAAGCTACGACATGAGTTTTAATTTTCATGGCCAACCTTTATGGCATTTTTAAAAAAATACACCGTATTTGAAATACTCTTTTCTTCCAACAGTCACTTTTATTATTCACTTTTAGAAATTGATTGTATTCTTCACCATCAAACACTATTTCTTGAAATTAATTATGCTCATTATAATGTTGAAATTAGTCGATAATTTTCGGCGGATGTCGTGTAACGCAACAGAGCTCATAGGCGTAGATACTATTATATCTTATTGCGTGTATCTGTATTTAATGAATTAATGCAATATAAATAACTAATTAATTAAATTAATAATTCTATTTCGTAATGAATAATCTATTATCATTTCAATTAACAAGTATATTTTTTGTAATATTCGATTTTTACCTCCATTTAATGAACGCGCCTATGTGCATTAGGGACGAGTAAACAGTATCCCACCTTTCCATCCCTCCGCGAGATCTGATGATGTTGCTTTCAAACAAACCATCCTAGGTTGCAGTGGCATTACCAGTCTACCTTGATTAGCCGTCGAAGGAGCCAAAAGTAGTGCCTACTTGCGAGATTCCAATTTTATCGCTAGATGGCACCAACGTATGAAGGACTGTCACTAAACGTCATTAATGGTCATTAATGACACTTATGTTCAGTATTTACATGTGTTCATCAGAAATAATATTCCCATGCAATGAGTCTCAAGAAATATTTTCATATCAGTAATTCACAAATCACCACGTCAGGCGGCGCTGAACGCAGAGATGTGCATGGCGCCTATAATTATGTAACATTAGCTGCATTCCTTTTGCCACCAATCTCAGATATGCTCATCTCAGATCATATAAATGTCGTTCCTTTTAGCACGAACAAGTGAGTTTGAACTGAGATTTCGATCTCCCCCCTTGCCGCTCAAGCACTACGTTTGAAGTCAACTCAGTATTGAGATTTGGCGCTCACTTAGGAAGGGGTAATTTTGATACATGTGATTGCATAAAAATTTGCAAACGCGTATTTAACTGACAATTTTGGAAATCATTTACCCATATAATTTTTAAAATGTCGTTTATATCGACACAATTACACGAAATGTAAGAAATGTAAGAAAGACTGAAAGAATATAAAAAATTGTGACAAGTAATTGACAACAACTGTACAACAAAACGCTGTATCAATTAGTGAACGCTTATTTAAAAACGATTCGCAAAGATCGTCGTTAAGGCATTTAAACCTATTGAACAGATTTTTATAAAATTAGGAAAAGTTTAATTCAATCAAAGAATATTTTGACGACGATTCACAAAGATCATATTCAAGGCATTTAAACCGACTGAAGAAAATTTTAAAATTACTTAGATATTAGTCAATTGAATCAATTGTAGACGATTCGCAAATATCGTAAACAAGTTATTGGTATTTTCAAAATTACACGTCCACAAAGAAAAAGATTAGGTTTTCTTAATTAAAAGAATCTACAACCCTGTGATAAGCCTCAGAAAAATATTACATACAAAATTCAAAAATTTTGAAATGGAATTTTTATAAATAAACAAACCACTACAATATATACCCTACCTACAAGGCTTTTTTAACAATTTTAGCATTAACGTCCTTTTGTTCTAGGGTGCTCAACTTTTCTTTTCTTTTTCTGCTTTGATTCAATAAATTTAATTGAATTAAATAAATTTATTTTTTTTAAAAAGCTGTATTCGGTGTAGCCAGCCAAAAACCATTTTAAGGAAACCCCGAACATACTTTCAAGTAAAGTATTTTATCTACAGGGTGTCCCGTGACCACTTCACTGTCACCACTTCACCTACGTGATAATCAATTCAAACTAAGTAAAAAACTCTAATAACGTTTTGTTCTAAAGTAAACCGTTTCAAAAATACTGGATGTTTAATGTTTCATTTTTTATTTTCTAAAATTTTAAAGTTCATCTAATCATTTATCCATTCACCTAATAATCAATTCAAACAAAAAAAAACTCTAATGAAGCAAACCATTATTTTTCAAGAATACGACGTGTTTTGTAATTTTCAGAATTTTTAAACTCTCAAAAGGTGTTCAAAATAGCCCCCGTTGTTTGCTAAACACATTCTGACATGCTTCAAAAGAGATGTAGTTGCCTTTGAGACCTTTTGAGACAAAGTTTAAAAATTCTGAAAATTATAAAACACGTCGTACTGTTGAAAAATAATGGTTTGCTTTATTAGAGTTTTTTTTTTTTTAGTTTGAATTGATTATTAGGTGAACGGATAAATGATTAGGTGAACTTTAAAATTAAAAAAAATTAAACATTAAACATTAAACACCCAGTATTTTTTAAACGGTTTACTTTAGAAAAAAACTCTATTAGAGTTTTTACTTAGTTTGAATTGACTATCACGTAGGTGAAGTGGTGACATTACGTCACGGGACACCCTGTATATTACTGTACTATATACTGTATACTGTATTACTATATACTGTATACTATACTACATCTGTACTACTGTAAATGACGAATACGTATAACGCATAAATGAAGTAAGCGGGTGTTTACAAACATCGTGCGTAAAGTAACACAGCGAGGACATTTAGCCGTATCACATAGTACAAAGCTCGAGCTGTAAGGCGATTACGTACTTGTGGAATTACTTGCACTCGCCGTTGCGCGGCTCGTGCGCAAATTTTCCAGTCGTGCGTAATATACTACTTACAACTATCATTATGTAATATACCGCATTTTGTTTACAGTTGGCAAAGTAATCTTTGTTTTACCTAAACTTTTAGTTATTCTTTGTAACGATAACGGTATCAGTGATGTATGTCATACAAAATCAGCACTTCAATCGACGCCATTTTCATAAAAGAAACGTTGTGTGTCCTTTAAAAAACGAATCGGAATGGGACCTCGTCAGAGACCCCAAATTTTCAACTTTCAAAATCTCCGAATTTATTATACGGCGGCACCATCATCGCTTTCTAAAGAACAAGAAGAAGAAGAAGAGAGGAATTTTTTAATTTATTTTCGTTTCGGGCCGCGTTCAATTATCGAAGCCAATTTTCGTCTATTACTAATATTTTCGGCCGCATGAGAGAAACTCGAAGTTTTAATTTACATATTTCATAAATAACTGGGAGAGGGCGGGAGGTGGTGCCTTTTCGACTGGGACACAATAACTCCGCCGGCCGAATTAACATATCTTACGAAACGGACATAATTCCAGCGCGTTAAGACGTGAAATATGTGGAATTAAGGATATTAGTGTACTACGGCCGTTCATAATTAGCATTTCTGGTGAGGCGAGAGCTAAATTATAATGCAAATCAGGGCCGTATTTCACTTCGTTTATCGCGCGGCGACGGCGACGGCCGGCGTCCGTGAATGACGTGTGATTGACAGGCGACGTGTGGCGCCCTCTGGCCATGTTTGGTCAAGTAATGGCACCGCAAACAGTCACATGTGCCGCGATAACGAATAATCCCCGATCAGACACCGTTCGCCAGCTAATAATCGTCACGTACTACCATCGCCGCCGCTAATTGATACCGGATTTCGATGGAAAACTCGCTCGCTGCAATATTTACCGACGTTCAATTGTTCCTGTTTGCACAGGGCGGATTTGCGATTGCTCCCGTCGATGAATTTCAACGGCGATTCTAATCCGCTTCGATTTATTTCCCTGAAAAACGAAAATCGCACTCAACAGCAAACTGGGAAACAGAAAAATCAGTAGCGCCATCTGTTAGGTCCTTTTTAAAATAACTTTCCTCATCGTATGATTCACGTTTAAAACTTTCCCTCGCCTAGTCAATCACCAGATATGTTTCGCAAAACGAAGTAATCTAAAGCAAATCATGCAAGAATTACTTATTGTTGACTACTTAATTTGTTAATATAATATTTGTGGCTTTATGTGATTTTAATCCCGTAAACAAGTAGTAAGGGAGTGTGGGGTAGCGAGAGTCTGCGGGCAATAAGAATCCAGCCTGGTTTAGGTATAACTAACAAACGAAAAAATTGAAATTTTGTGAAGCATTTGAGTGTAACTAACAAACGAAAAACATTGAAATTTCCCTCTCAGGATGCATGAAATATCAATTTATTGCAAAAGAACAATGCGTAGTGAGCACTTGTTTCGAATTAAGGCTTGTGTTGTTATTTTTCGCCATTTTTAATCGAGAAAGTAAGTTAGCCAAATACTATTTTCTAGACCATGTTTTCATTTTATATTACAAAGTAGCTGCAGCTTCTTGCACCTTTTATTGTTTTCGTGTGTTTAACATGTATCGAGCCTTCAACAAGAACTTACCTCGAATTAGCCTTGGAAACAAAAGTACGTATCGTAAATTAACACGCAGGTGCTGTGATTATCGCAAAAACTGCCAAAATATAAAAATTCTTAGGTCATCATTTTTAGTAACTTTACAAAAATTATTTGTTGACAAGTGTTAAGTAGTTCCGTCTATAAAACTCCCAAGTCTTTATCTTCTTCTTCTTCTTCTTCTTCTTCTTCGTCTTCCTCTTCTTCCTCTTCCTCTTCCTCTTCCTCTTCCTCTTCCTCTTCCTCTTCCTCTTCCTCTTCCTCTTCCTCTTCTTCTTCTTCTTCTTCTTCTTCTTCTTCTTCTTCTTCTTCTTCTTCTTCTTTTTCCTTTTGCCCATGAGGGCATCGGCTTTTTTTGATCATGCTTTCACCCATCTCTTCCAGTTTTTCCGGTCATTGGCCAGTAATTTCATTTCATTTAGAGTTTTTACCCTTTCTTCTTCCTATCTCCTCCTGTTGTATTCATGTCTTTCTCGGTCTCCCTCTCCTCTTCTTCTTTCCTGTCATTGCTTCCATTGCTTTTCCCGCCAGTCTGTTATTGTCCATTCTTGTTATGTGTCCAAACCAGTTCAATATTATCTTTTTTTTCTTCCTTTCTTTGTCTTCTTGATTTAATTGCTTTCTGATATCGTCGTTTCTTATTCTGTCCATCTTTGTCTTTCCTGCTATTTTTCTCAATTGTTTCATCTCTGCTGGTGTCACCATACTCTCGTGTTTGTTTGTACTCACCCAGGATTTACATCAGTATAGTAACGTTGGTACTATTAGTTCCTTGTATACCTGGAGTTTTACTCTTGTTTCTCAAAGATTGTATTGTTCAAAGCATAATAAATTTTTGTGGTTTTCCTTATTCTGTTTGCTATCTCTAGGTCTATCTTCCCATCTTCTGATATCATAACTCCTTGGTATTCTTATGGTTGTTAGTTGTTCTATTTGCTGTCCCTTGCATTCTAACTTCTCTGCATCCAAAGGTGCTTTCAGATTTATTATCATATATTTACTTTTTCCTATATTAACCTCAATTTTCATTTTTTCTATTTCTTCTGTCCATATGTCGATAAGTGTGTTCACTTTTCTCCTTGTGTCCGCGACTAGTACTATATCATCCGCATATAGCATTCCATCGAATTGGATCGGTAGCATCTGCCTATATCCTACAGTTGTCTGGAGTCTTGCTGTTCTTTCCCTTGTGTTTTTCAGTATTTTGTCCATTATTAATATAAACAGTAGTGGGCTCAGACTATCTCCCTGTTTTATTTCTCTTCTCATCTCAAATTTTTCTCTTTCACCGTTTAATATTATGCACTAAGCCGTACACTGTGTTGTAGATACTCTTAACTATTCTAAACATTTTTCTTTGGCATCCCATCTCTTCCAGTATTCCCCATAATACTGACCTCTCTACCGTGTCGAACGCTGCTTTTAATAATAATAATAATAATATTTATTAATTCTACAAGTCTATAAACGTCTATAAACGTAATAAACTAAGTTCTTCGTTAGCTTTGTTCTTTTTTTCTATCAGGTTTCTTATTACAAAGATATTGTCCGCTGTTCGTCTCCCTCCTCTAGATGCTGCCTGTTCTTCACCTATTTTATGTTCCACGAATTTTCTGATTCTTCCTTCTATTATTTTTGTATATGTATACTTTAAAAGCTGAGCTGAATTTTCGCATTCGAGTTCATTTTCTTTCTTGTGTATGGGTACTATTAGGTTCTCCTCTCATTCTTCGGGAATGTTCTCATTATTCCATGCTCTGCATATCTCCAAAAACCACTTTTTACCCTCCTCTCCCATCCATTTTAATATTTTCTGGTCTATTTGGTCTGATACTTTTCCTACTTTGATCTTTTGAAGTTCCTCCTCCAGTTCTTCTCTGGATATTTCTTCTTCTTGGTCCTCTGTCCGTCTTCAGTTTTTACTATTGTGGCTTAGTCATCCTGTTTAAACTTTTCTTCATAGAAATCTCTCTATACTTGCAATATCTCTGTTGTTGTGGTATTTTTTATGTTTTATCTCTCACGCCCCTCACTTCTTTCTTCTTTGTCCTCTCATTTTTTTATCTTACTCCAGAAAATTATTTAATTCTTCTCCAAATTTCTTCCAGCTACTCCTTTTTGCTTCCCTTACTCGTTCCTCTGTTTGATGTATTCCTTCCTATCCTCCTCTGCTCTCGTTCTATTATATTTCCTCCATGCCTTATTATTGTTTTCAGTTCTTGGCTCCACCAATCTGTTCTTTTCTGTTTTGGTTTATTTTCGTGTTCTGCTTTCTTGCGTGCTACTTGTTTAAATATGTAGTTACCCACTGTTGCTCCGATGTTATATCCGGAGTTTTCTCCTTCAGTTGTCTAAAATTCTGGTCCGTTTCTTCTTGATGTTTATCCAAATGTCTTAATCTTTGGATTTTAATCCTCTTATAATTGCATTCTTCTGTCTTTTCGTTGAATTCCAATTTCATGTCTGCCTTGACCAATCTGTTCCGTTCCCAATTCTGCATCTGCCATTGTTTTTACTTCTTTAACTAGTGTTTCTCATTATAAATATGTTAATTAGGCCCCGTCTTTTCATCTCCAGTTAACTTTATCTGACGATTTATTCCCATAGTAACAATTGTGATCACAATTTTTACTAGGGAATTAATCGCCAGATAAACTTAATTGGAGATTAAAAGACCGGGCCTTAGTCAAATTAATTATTAAACACAATTAATTGTAAATATTTAATTTACCTAATATTATACATACACGTACTACACATTATATTTATATACCGATTGTTTCATTCAATCTTGAAAAATGGCAGAGGTAGAGCAGACTCAATTATAAAATAAAAGATAAACAAAATGTGCGCTTGATCACTATCCACGTCTACTTTTCTCTATCGGATGTCCCGCTCCATGTGTTCACTCACCCTTCTAGTATTTTTATTTTTTACATGATTTGGAAAGGTTAAAATAAACAAAAGAAATGAATTTTCTGACATAATATTGAGCACGGTAGGACTTCGGTTTCGCCGATAGTGATGTCAACTTTCTCATTTTAAATGAAACGCCCTATATATTTTTACCTATTTGGAATCTGCAGATCATTGCAAGTCCGAATATGTATCATTAGGTACTTTTGATTTCCATGACAACGAAAAAAGAACTTTTCTGTTTTTCTATCTAGAAAGTTATGAAAAATTGTCTGTTTTCATTCTAATGCTATCAAGTAATTCTCTCATTTAGAAAAAAAATTAACTGAAGAAGATTTTCAAAAATGTATCCTTCAAGTCACGGAAGCAAGGAAAAAGCAATCGAATTTTTTTTTGTTTGTCGGTTAATGCGTTGGACGTCTTTCAAAACGGGTCAATTAAGAAACAAAACGTTTCACAACCGCTGAAAGCGGGACCTGTCAGTCAAAGCTTGAGGAAGTTCTGCTCAAATCTGCAGATTCATTCGCGCATCGGCGAAGATGGAAAGGCGTCAAAGTACACGTACACATCTTCACATAACTTTACCGTACATCTTCTTTACGGACTTAATATTGGATAAACGATGAAGAATAGTCTAACGAACGTCTAAAGAATAGTTCATTAACATTCACTCAAAATGACCGCGTAATGAGATTGCGCATTTTTTAAAGACAATCGTTTCTTTTACTTCCAAATTTAAAGAAAAATATGCGCCTAAAAGTAGAAATATTTGGAAATAATATCAGTAAAGCACTAAATATGTTCGGGTAGATTTAAAAATCATTTGAAAACATTTTAAAAAAGGAACTCTAATTTCTAGCGAATAATTTTAAAAAGTTTACTTAGATATACCGGGTGTCCACTTGATTGCACCATAGGAATTTCAATGAAATTTGTTTTAATTAAAGAATTAATCGGCATAATACGTAGTTTTATGTTAACTGTATATCCTGAAGTTTGAATTAGGTATTCCAAAATTATGAAACTCGCAAGATCCAGATCCAAGTATTAGTTTAACCAAGCCTATGAAAGATTGCCCTTAAATCAAATTTCAATTATACATATTTCAGAACGCCATCTCTTAACTAATCAAGCAAATTTTTTTCGATTTCTGTTATGAAGCCAACCCCTTACACCAATTTTTGTTTAATTTTAGAATTTCATTGACTTGACGTGAGTTTATGTGATTATCTGAGTGTAGTGAATGATCGGAAACGCCATCTATTAATAACTGACGGAAATTAATGACTCCTGAAAAACAAAAAAAATGGAACTGAGGCTCACAAAAATCCTGTTAAATTTGTTTCGAACAAATTGTCCAATGAATGATTACAATTTGAACAAATCGTTGTTACGGCTGAAAAATCCAATTAAGTTATTTCATAATGATTGACAGCCACCCTGTATGTGTAACTTCCGTGTGCGTACGTGACTTTGCCCCACGTTGGGCGCAAAATTTGCTACCTACCTGGAGGCCAGTAAATTGTGCGAGGAACTGATGTTTCTCCAGCACCGTTCGGCTAAGCTCTTGGAGAAGGGAGGTTCGACGTAACACCAAAGCAAAAGGTGAGCAAAGTGAATAAAATAAAAAGCGCCAGCTGAGCACACTTGTTTTTATGTTTTATGTTTTTAAAATGCTCAAAAATTTGGTAAAAAAAATAAACATGTGTTCAATTTACAAAGTTAAATATACCCCAGACGGGGTCCAGTGAAACGCACACGCAAGTAAATAAATAATCTGAGGAGTTAGAATTTTTCCGACTAACAAATCTGTTCTTCGTTTACAATTAACGTTTAAAGTGATTAAGGAAATTTACTTGATCAACAACTAAATGAGAATAAAAGTTACAACGCCGCGGAAGGTGAATCAACCCAAAAGGGTCATTAAAAAAAATAATTAAAGTAATTCCGACCTTGTAATCAGGATACGGCGTTATGACAAATAGTGACACTGTCAACAGTGAGGGGGGCGCCCTCCAAGGACGGTAAGTGCAGGCAGTCAATGACGTATTTCGACATAGGTGTCGCTTCTGCAGGTCGGTCGATTCCACTTTCACGAACGAATGATGAGCCGGTATGACGGGGGTTTTAAACGTTTCAAACTCCAATTCCGGCCTATTCTGTTCACCCAAGGAATGACAATTTTTCTTACCCAAGGTAAAAACTACCACTACTAGCTAGAACTTGAACTACCGCTTGAAGCCTGTTCCTTTTCACAAAGACAGGCCTTCGGAAAGCTTTTTAACGAGATTTGCATCAACACTCGAGCCGTGTGTATCGTTTATTTGTGCCTTCAATCTTTGTGTTTCTTTCATGGAGATTTGTGATTGAAACCTGAAATGGATTTTCTCCGAGATTTGCTAAAGCACAACGAGTGACTTACAAGCTCCCTAAACAGCTTTCCGAAGGCCTACCTTTGCGAAAAGGAACAGGCTTTTTTAGTGATTTTCTTTCCGGCAAGTTTAAATGGCCGACATTACTAGTGATTTTCTTTGTGGTAAGTTTAATCAAATTTAACGCCTGTCAAATAAAAGTTTAAAATGCCCGAGTGTGTCGTTGCTGGGGTTAGATATTTAAATTTCCCGCCAATATTTGGCACTAAATTGGCGGCTGATTGCGGTACTGGAGTGCGTTCAGAATATTTACCTCCGAGAGCGTCTTGGGCGTGTAATCACGTCTTTCTCGGTCACGATTTTTAACATTTTGCATCTTGCTCATGTTTTAAAACGTCTTGTGTTTACATTGTTTCCATGACAATGGGCGCACTCCTAGAGCGTGTTCGTAAACTCTCTTGGGTGCTCGTGAGTAATATTCTTTCTCTCTCATATAAATTATTTTGCATATTTTGCTCTTCATTTTATTCACTTCCAGCTTTACCCATGGAGACTTTACGAACCCAGCCTAAGCGTCCTACTTACAAGTGGGATGTGAAAAATGCGCCCGTTGTCATGGAAACAATGTAAACATAAGACGTTTTAAAACGGATGAGCGAGACGCAAGATATGTTAAAAATCGTGACAGAGAAAGACGCGATTACACGCCCAGACGCTCTAGGAGGTAATGATTCTGAACACACTCCTGTAATTATTTAGTGGCGGTAGAGAGAGACTAATCAGAAGTGCCATCTATTGATGATTAACGAAAATTAATTAGGAAAGAAAAGAAACATTTGAGAAAGCAAACTAATGTCCGTATGCACAGACAAATCTCAAGGTAGATCAAAGGAGAAAGTGATACTTAAAGCTAACTTCATGTCAAATTGTGCGTCACACAGTTACATTCTTCAAAGTAAAGATTTACTTTGGCTTAACTCTAAGATTTGTCTGTGCATACGGGCATTAGATGTACGAGGGGTACGATGTATATTCCCGGACTAGGCATGAAAAGAAAAGATTAGAACAGCAAGAAAAATTTGTTTTTCAATATAGGCCCCTTGCTTTTGAATACAAGTATTACATCGTTTCAATAACATCTTTAATCCATTATAAAAATATTCATTTGGTTTGTCCGCAAAATGGCTATAAGTTCGTCATAGTCCCTAAATTTGTTCCCCTTAGTGTTTTTTTTTTGAGATTTGGAAACAAAAAGTAGTCAAAGGGGCTAGATCTGGACTGTAAGGCGGATGGTCAATTCTATTCTACGAATCCACAGCAACAACAGCTTTTGAAAGTCTTGACTTGTGGGGTGGTGCATTGTCGTGGAGCAAGAGGACACCTTGCGTCAGTTTTCTGCCCTTTTCACTCTAACAGAATCTCTGAGGCGATGTATTAAGCTTGCATAATATTCTCCTGTTACCATACTTCCCTTATTCAGATAGTCAATCATTAAAATTCCTTGGAAATCCCAAAAAACAGTTGCCATTATTTTTCCTGCACAAGGGGCGACTTTAAACTTCTTGGGAGGGCTGGAGCCCTTAATGTGCCATAGCATCGATTTTTGTTCTTCGACTTGGAAGGACAATCATCCCCGTATACAGCCAACATTTCTTCACGAATAACTTTTGGAGCTTTTCCTTGTTTTGTTAGGAATTTTATCACTGCTTGATATTCGAATTTGTTCATTTTGATACATGATAACACAGTCTAACAGATATTAGAACTAATACTGCTGCAATTGTTTTGTAAATTGTCAAACATGTTACCAAGGCATATGCAATTAAAAAACAGTATAATTAAAAATTGCATTAAAATTGAAAACTACCTAGCCCGAGAATATAAAAACGATCCCTCGTACCTCAAGTATTGTTTAAAGATTTGACAAAACTGTCCAAGGAATATTTGGAATTTGCTCAAATCTCAACTCTTTTCAGCCAAACAACAAAACCTTCCGATTTCTATACAAAGACATCCACCGATTTATAGAGCTATTTTTATTGAACTGATTTGTAATGACTTCAGAATCAATTTGATGATTTCACAATGAATTTGCGATTAGAAGTACCTACTAACAGTACCTACCCTCAGTTAGTTACCAAAATTAAGTCGCCAACGAAAAGATAATCAATCAAAACAAATTGAGACGGTGAGTTATAACAGTAAAAAGATATTATCAAATTAATTAATTATAAAAACTGTCTTAAATCAAGTTATAATTTGAACTAGGCACTAGCTCACGGATAATCAAATGAAGTCTTGGAGAAATTGAGTTGTAACGGCAATTTCAAACTCCATCTCTCGGCCGGTGTGACGTTTTTGATTTCTTATTCGAAAACGTTCATTAATTTACAAAAATTAATTTTTATTATATTCGGAACTTTCACGAACGTTTTTGTAGATACATAACCGGTCAACAAAAAGAGAACTAGTTGAGGAAGCCCTTGAATCCACTGCTGCCAGCGCCATCTCTAGATTTTCCAATTTCTTTTTGTTTTAAGGAAGCTATTTTTTATTAATCTTAAGGCCCAAATTCTGAAACATCACTCATACTCAAATCACACTCAAACTTGACGTTTGACGTTATTTGAAATTCAGAACTGCTTTTATGTTTACTCGTATGATCAAGTTTATGATCAGTAGGTATAGGTATTTTGATCATCAGGGATTTACGGTAGAAAGTCAAAAAATCGTTAAAATTAAAGCGTTTCTGAATTTCAAATTAACATCAAAGTGTCAATTTGACAGTGAGTTGAGTATGAGAGACGTTTCAGAATTTGGTCCTTAGATTTTTGAGGACTTCACACCAAATTTATGATTGTAGTAAATAAAGTAGTAAACAATTAAAAACGCCACCTGTCAATTACGAAAAACAATCTGCCGAACAAAAGGGAAACAGTTAAGTACAAATTGAAGCTGAAACTTAAACATTAAGGGGAAATTGTCAAACGGAGTCAGTAGGAAATCGAGTTGTATCCACCTCCATCTCTTGACGGTGCGCAAAATTTTTTGATTTTCTTTGAGAAAACTTCAGCTAACTTATAGAAAAAATGTTTTTGTGCTTTTGACTTTAAGGAGCATTTTTAACGGAATAATAAAAAGAGAAGAAGAACTTGCAGACTTCACGTATATTTCCTAGTTTTTTGAAATGTTGCTGTGACTTTGTAGTAAAAATGTTATTAATCATTTATGCAGTACCGGGAAGCATTCTAATCAAGTAGGTATATCAAAAACACGTCTGTTACCGTTACGCACATTTATGCACACAAATACACGTACACAGGCGAAACGGGAATTGCAAATTTAATTTCCGTATGCATCGACGGCGAACATAAACATGCGCGATATCTCATGTTAGCGCAAAAAATATAAATAATTAAATATGGAACAAGCGCTCGAATAATAGAACAAGTGCAGAGCAGGGCAATTTTGCACGCCCCGTAGTTCTTCCGCTTGTTCCGAGAAACTTAACGACTCACATCAATAATGCATAATTCGCGTTGTTCACTTTTTTATTGTTTGCTTCGATAATAGCACACAGGTCTTTAATGGCATAATTTCCTGCGCCTGATAAAGTCGCGAGATTAAGTTAATTAATCGCCGTAGACTAGCACTGCGTTGAATATTAATTATCTCACGCTCTCGCGTTGTAGACGGACCTTTAAAACTAAATCAGTTTTTAATTGCAACGTAATACAGACAGACCTTAAATCTTAATTATTCATAAATCATATCTGCAACATTCACAACCAAATACATCCCGGGATTGAATTGCAGTGTATACCAGGCTTTAAAATTACATGAATTTAAAATTATAAATACATAAGACTTTGAGCCTAACAAAATAGTAGTTTCAGTCAAAAATTAATATCATATTAGACTGTAATCACTGCAACTAAATAAATTAAAAATTCCTAGTGTATAGGGACCTTTGAATTTGAATTAATTTCAAATTGCGAAAAAGAAATCAACAACTGAGTTATCGGGCAATAATCGTCGGCGAGCTAACGTTTTGTTCTCGTTTTAATTAATCAATTAATGCGCACGCATAACAAGCTTAATGCGACTCCTCTGTGCCGGAGTTACGAGCCATCATCTGAACGCATTTACATAAAAATAACGTATAAGCTCGCTTATATCCTTGTTGGAGCGTATTAAACGGTAATTAAAAATAATTAAGCGCGATAAAGCTGATGAGATCGGCCGGAGTGAATGCATTAACGCACTGAACGGACGACTTCCAGATCGTCGTAACTCGCAGACGTACGCGCGCCGTGTGAACCTCTCCAGGGATTTTTGACTTGAAAATGAGCGCGCCATTTAATTGCGCGGTCTTATGAGACGAGAGTCATGTGATTTGCATGGTAATTGCAAACTTGATTAAGAAAAACGAATTAAAGAAGAATATTGTTAGATATTTTGAACGGATGCTTGATGACTTGTTTGACAACACGTTTGATAAGGCAATAAAAATAATGCATGAATCCATCACACAGTCACCAAATCCATGATTTCCAAGAAAAAGGAGATAAATCTTTTTTGACCGAAATGAGTACCTAGTAAAATGAAGTTTGTGATACTGATTTTCACTGTTCAGATAAAAATACGTTACAGGATACCTAAATGATTACCAAATGTTGTATTTAGCACGAATAATTACAATTTCTGAGATTTATACCGATTTACAGTGACTACTCAAACTTTAATCAACTCTCCTGAAAACAGTTAAATTCCAGGGAATTAATCAAATTACACATCTTTTTAAACACATGTTTATAATTATTGCGATTTACATGCAATATATTATCTGTGGCGTCATCTAATGTCCAATACAAAGATTAAAACAAATTTATATTTGACATGTCGATGGCCCTCTGGAATAACGGCACAACTCAAAAACTGCTATTTTTGAGATATTGCGCATATATTACTCCTTTTGCAAGTATATTTTATGTGACAAAACGTCACATCGTTATTTACATACTGAACCACTACGCAGCACACAAGTAGAAAAGTGTCAGTTTATTTCAGCGTAAAATGGTATATTATATGAATTTTTTTAAATTGCTTTCCTGAAAATTTAAGTTTTGAGTTGTGCCATTATTCCAGAGGGCCATCGATGTCATCTGTTGGTTAATACATGGGTTAGTACCCATATATTGAATTGGATATTTTCATTTTGATACTGACACACATTTACAGTCTCATCACTTAGGCCCAAATTCATAGTCAATCCTCATACTTAGGAACATCCTAAGCAATATCTATCAGTTAATTTTACATTTTAAAATGACAGATACAAAAAAATTAGAAAGTGACATTTGAAAATCAAATGGTTTTGATTTCTGGATCCTAACATAGAAAGTCTACCACAACGGTGGGCAACTCGCGAGATATTTTTATCAGGCTCGCAAGATCTAAACCTAAACAAGTCTTTAATGAAATAAATGGCAAATATTAATAAAAACGAAAATGTGAAGCAATCACGATCGCTTTTTGACCTAACATTGCATTAGGATTGAAAGATTAGAGCCAGTTTGCTACATAATACGTCATCCCATACAAGGCGGCCATGCGTGCTGTCTTAGCATAACAAGAGTTTTATAAATTTTGTTCCAAATCGGTTCTGATTGCAGTGGATTCTTCGAGCATCAGATGTTTCGGCCCTATTTGGGGCCTTGTCAACAGAAGCGTTTGCAGTGGAATTCTCGAGCTACGCTTCTACTGACGGGGCCACAATTAGGATCGAAACAGCTGTACAGAGTATTCTCGAGGAATCCATTGCAATCAAAACCGACTTACAACAAAATAATGAACGTAATATTAAAAAATTTCTTTACTTTTAAGAGGATAAAAGAATTGTAAAATACATAGTATCAAGAAAGTGACGTACTAGCCTTGCAGTATCGGAAGTTATACTAAACGTCAGTGGCGTAGATATGGGGGGGACCTCGAAATTCTTCTAAAATAAAATGTTCCACAGAGTTCACACGAATATAGCCAAGAATATAATATCGAAAAGGATTTTCAAAAGGCATTGTATCAGATACTTAACCTCTTTAGATTTCTCCTCAGTTTGGGATTAGAAAATTGTCTACGTGTACATTACATAGATGTCATTTGTCAATTACTTAGACAACTTGATTTTATTCAAACATGGCCTGCTTACTTGAAAATGAATTTTTAAAGTTATTTTATTATTTTGTAAGTAGATAAATTTAAGAAATTTTAGTATTACTGTAAACAGGATAGAAATATCTGCCGAATGTACAGGTGTAGGTGTCCCAACATCGTGTTCTCGGGCAATAATCTCGATAACTACTGAAGATACAAAAACATTTCAACATAAAGTCTTTTTTAATTTTAGAGATCTACAACCTAAAATTATTTTCGAGATATTGCCCGAGAACCCAATGTAGGGACACCTGTATATCAAAAATTATTACATTATTTAACAAAGTAGCGTTTGCGTAAAAATTTTAACAACGAGCTGTGCAATTGTTTTTCTGATTAGAAATTCAGAATGCACATGAAAGTCAGAGAATCTTTGTTAATTTAACCAAATTTCTATCTTCAGAAATAAGAAGTTCAATGTCCAAATTGTTCGAATAGAATACCTTTAGATGACAAGTACGAAAATATATCGGGAAGGCGCTGAATGCTTTGACCACTTGCTTTGATTAGTACGGAGATTCTGTTAGAATCTTATCGTAAACGTGAGAATTACGTAAATTATAGAACCGAAGTTTCTCAAATAAGAAAAAAGGAATATAATTTTATCAAATGTCAAATACATCTATTGACTAATATCCAAAAGCTATGCCTTATAACTATAACCTGATTCTTCTTTTTAAAACTAAAACCTTTCATCGCAGCAAATAAGGCACTAGATCTACGTGATCAGGTAGCGCCATTCCATTCCATAAGTGAGAAAATTGAAAAACAAAGATAACAAATACTAATGTCGCAAGTACAACCTGAGAGACAGTTAAGTTATTTATCAATCACAAATATCACGATATGTTAATTTCATATGATAAAAATTTGGAAGCTGACAATTTCAATTCAATTTTCTTAAACACTGTTCCCTCCGTACTACATTTTCTTGTCTCCTAGTATAAAAATATTAATCAGTATAAGAGTAAAATTAAAAGATAACTTAGCATTTGGACAATTCGGAATCATACAGGCCTACGATGTATCATTGTCGTTACAGGTAGATTATAGGTAGATAACAACACTGTTAGCTATGTACCTATATAACTGCTCTCGCTGTCCAAAATTGACGTGATGTATCATCATAACAAGGCTTACGATTTCGACCCACTTCGAACATATTGGATTGTAAATTCCTCGGTTTCGCACAACACAGCAGGTAGTTGGAGAGCCTTCTTTGATTTATGTTAAACTTTATTTAATTATTTACTGCGATCGCGTGGCCCATAGCAAATTTTCAATAAGTATGTTTAAATGCGACGTGGGCCGAAATCGTAAGCCTGATCATAACATAACTTGCACAGTTATTTTATCGTTTATTAAGTGTTATATGTGAAGTAGTATGCACTTTTTTTAACAACATTAAACCACTGATGCATCAAACTAAAAATTATCTATGCATATACATATATGAGGTGTTATCCAAGTGAAGTTAAGATAACATATCTGTTCAATGTTACCTTAACATCCATGACACGTATCTACATCTGATTATCTCACTTTCTGCCCTTGTGACACAATATACTATAGTACACGGATTAAGTAAATAAAAAGTCTCATGTGATCTAGAATTAAATGCAGGTACTTTAAAATTTAAACAGCTAAGGATATTAGGAGAATTAATATTATTGTTTAGTAATTTATAAATAAATTTAAGAGTGGCAGTATTTCGTCTGAATTCAAGTGAATGAAGATGAAATCGTTCCAATAGACTATTCTGGTTAACACCTCGAGGAGGATACGAGCCATCTATTTTCCAACACAAGTATTTCAAAGATTTTCTTTGGAAAAGTGCATTAATGAGGATAGTATAATAGGGACTCCAAACAGGTGATGCGTATTCGAGTTTTGAACGAACCAAAGGCTCATAGAGCCTTAATAGTGAAAGAGGGTTTGAAAAAGATTTTGTATTCCGATATATGAACATTAGTTTTTTGTGACATGAGGAAATAATGGTATTAATATGATTGTTAAAAGTTAAGTGAGAATCGAATATAACACCAAGATCAGTATGAGAATTAACTCTAGCTAATACTTCATCACGATAGGAATAATCGAAATAGAAGGGATTTTTTTTTTCTTGGTGAAAGACATAACTTTGCATTTTGCTAAATTTAAGTCCAATTTATTCTCATGACACCAAGAAGCCAAAGCACAAAAATCATTTTGCAAGGATAGACTGTCATGAATAGAAGAAATCTTACTGTATAGTTAATTAATAGTCATTAATAAATATGTTAAATAGTTGAGGACCTAGGACGGATCCTTGAGGGACCCCCGATGTTGCTTGGTAAACATGAGATTTAAAACCATTATATTCAACAAATAGTTTTCGATCGTATAAATAGGATTTAAGAAGATCAATGGCTGAGAGATCAAAGCCAAAAGGATGAAGTTTAGAAATCATGAGTGAATGATCAAGCTTATCAAACGCCTTTGCCATATTGGTATAAATAATGTCAACTTGTATGTTGTTTTCTATGCCATGTCATTTAAATAAACAGAATTAAGATAAAAAATATAACAAAGAGAAAGGAAAACCCAATGAAATTATTTTAAAACAAAGTGAACACAGCTTCGATAACAACCAAATTGAAACTTTAAAGACAAGCTGCAGATACTGCATGAGTTTCTGATTGTATATTTGTCTTGTTTTGTTTTGAGACTTAGGCCCAATTTTACAATCGTGGAATAAGGACGGAATAACTGTTCGCCGAATATCCTTTAATGTTCCTCCATATCCATGTCACACCTACGTCAGGTTATTCTAAGAATAATGCTTATACGACGATTGTAAAATCAGGCCTTGGTATATGTAAGAGTGGGATAAAAAAGTACGGTGCATCCACCGCTCCAATTATCGAAAATGCCCATTCAGGTAAGAGATACCAACATCAGAAACGTGTCAGGTATTAGGTATAGAAAGAAAACGGAATATAACAAACTTTCGACTGTGTTTTTATCCTTAGATAAAACCAAATTGTGTGACAAGGACAGACATAAAATGTTTAAACAAATCTAATTTTTAAAACAAACACGTTTTCTCGAAACTGAACATCTTTTTCTTTTAAAGGAGTGCGAATTTTTCCCCATAGTCGTGAACAATCTAATTTTCATAGAAGACATTAGTGAGATTTTTGCTCGTAATATAATTTGGAAAAGAAAACAACTTTAGATCGAGTGACGTTTCGCGAACTATTAGGTTGCTCACTTTTGATAAAGCAAACCCAGTTTGCGAAACGTCAAGTACATAGATGTATATTTTCTTGATCTAAAGTTGTTTTATTTTTCAGATTTAATTTTCAGTACTCAATGTGCGTGTAATTTATTTCTCGTTAAGCCAATTAAGGCTCATCGCTCTGCATATTAATCTGTTTTTACGCACACCAATTCGGGAAATTAACGTTAACCCCAGAAAAATGGATATGTTCCAATTGCCGCAGCGCACACGCTATTATTATTACGGTATATTAAACCATCAAATTAATTAATCAATTAAAAATCCGTAAATTTATTTATCTCTGACGTCGTAATATAATCGGCCGTTAAAGGAGAGCCTTCCTTAACGAGCGCCTGATTTATAAAAAGCCCGAACGACACGTAATTACAATCTGATAGTTAATGCTGCGGCCGTTTACTGCCGGCGTAATTTCGAAAATTGTCGTTATTAATTAACGTTAACGTGCTACTTAAAGCCGTCTCTGGTAAAAATCGAGCGCCGCAACCGCTTAATTGCAACAATGGTTATTTATTGCGCTTTCGAATCGACGCAAGTGGCGTGCGTGCAGAAATGAGACGATTCTTTTTTCTTCTGGCCGGCATTAAGGCCGCTGACACATTCACACGCAACTACACAACAAAAAAGAAATGGAAACGCACTTTTAGATATTAATAGTGTTTTCGATTGCCTGTTCTAGAACACTCTCAGAGTATTCTCAACCTATTTTAACCCCACGTAATAATAAGGGATAGAGATATTCTCAGAGTGCTCTAGAGCAGTCAATCGAAAACGCTATTAGTATAGTCATGAGGTGTGTTCATTTTACTTCGAAACTTGAAGTTATTCAGCGTCACTCAATACCCTTGAACATTTGTATTTTTTTATCGACTCGCTCTTGTCATTTTATGAGAAAATATCATTCCTCCCCGCACCGATCAAATACAGAGTTTTATTTTATTTTGGAATCATAATCTTGTTTATTGGCACCCTATCGCGGGCATAATTTGACCTTTATTGCTCAAGGACTTTAAAGTAAACAAACCTGTAGTAACGTAAACAAATCCATAGTAACGCAAACAATTTACATAATTATTTTATGTACGACTGCACTTTAAAGATCTATTTATTGGCCTCGCTCGCTGCGCTCGCTCTGCAACAAACTAGACTCATCAATAAAGACCTATTTTATGTACTTATTACATAAATAGTTATTATAGAAGCGACGTGCACATCATTCGCATACGATTTAAAAATATTGAATCCATAAATTTTGGCCAAAATAAAATAATATACAGCGTGTCCCGGGAGGAATAGTCAATACTTCGTGGAGGTCTAGAGTAGGTTATTCTAAGTCAAAAAGTTTATATAAACAGGTACATAGTTTTTTATTAATAGAATCTGAGATATTTATTAATTAAGTATTGAACAATTTTACTACTAGGGCGTAATTTAAATTTGGCGCTTCATGTTGATTTTATTCTTCAGCGTAATGTAGCTCTGTTTTTGACAAATTTAATGTTAATACTTTGAAATAAAGGTTTTTTAGCAACTTCATATTTTTTATTTCAAACAGCTCTATCTTAGAAATCATTACCAAAAGACTACCTGTTCATATAACCTTTTTGACTTAGAGACCCCCACACGAAGTATTGACCTTTCTTTCCGGGACAGCCTGTATTATAAGTACACGTCATTTTTTTCTTATATGGCGATCGATAATTTTAAGAACTTTTATGCACAGGGTTTTTTAATATTTTGCACCCTGCCTAGAGTATTTATTTTAAAAGCTAGAGAAAAACTTTATATGCAAAAGTTGTAGGGTTTTACATGTATAATCTTTTATAGCTATCGTAAAGACCAGAAGCTCATCGCAACGCGTAGAAAAGATAACTATTTGTTTTTTTTTTTAAATAGAATACTATGTATAATCCATTCACGATCTTTTTAGACTCAGAGTAGGCCATGTTAGGGTGACACTTTTGTTGGTACCTCCAAGTGAATATGTTCCATTTTAATTTGTTGGTTATATTTTTGAAAACTGACACCAAAAAACATTGATGATTTTGAGCATTTTGACTTAGTATTACAAAGTCACAAGTAATTTATTTGTTTTAATGCTATTATTTTACTTTCTTCATGCCAACGTAGAGTATAAGAAGCAATATAGTCGATGGGACTGACGTTAAAGTGTCAGAATTTTACATTTGTCACATTGTGAGTTCTATCAAAATCCATGTACGTAACTTAACAAAAAAAAGCATGGCCCTCTAGAGTCTAAAAAGATCGTGAACAATGTATATTATCTGTTTTTTTTATTTACCATCAAGTAGGTCGTGATTTTATTTTATTAGGTTGGCTATTATAGTAAAATTAGACAAATTAATTTCATGTCATTATAACAGATTCCAAAATGTGACACTTCAAATCAGATAGATCATCGATTTGAAAAGTAACCAAGTCAAGATTAAAAGTAAGAGGAAACGTTTTACAATTTATGCATGTGAATTTGGACGTGAATACAGCTTGTGACGAAAAGAAAATATTGCAACATCGCTTCATTCGTAGTAACCTTAAACTCAAAATCAAAATGAATTTCATTGTCAAAGTTTAGTACCACTTTTACCCTAAACTTTCACGACATATTTCGATGAATAAAATTCGATGAATAAAAAACAGATCATATATTATTCATTATAATGAAAGATCATTATTTGCTGAGTTCAAAAGCATAAAACATGTTGATATTTGGAGCCGCCGTTTGTGACATATTTGAGTTTAAAATATCAATATATTAACATTTAAAAAATGAAGGCGAACTTGAAAAAATACGTAGAAACTTCTAAATTACTCCTTTAATTAGCAAATAACAATATGAATTCGAATATATGAAACGTTACAAAATAAATTGATAATAAAGATTTTTTCCAGTCCGCCTTGATTTATTAAAAATACTAATTTATTGATATTTTAACTCAAATATCTCACAAACCATTTATCCAAAGAGCAACATATCATATACTTTTGAAATCAGGAAAAGTAGATCTTCCATTTCATTGAACAATATACAGAGTGTTTCAATTAACAAAACAAAAATTGTAATCTTTTATCCACTTTGTGATGCGTTTTTGTTTTTTTTTGTGATAATAAGAAACTACATATTATGACCCTATAACTTTTGCATTTAAAGTTTTTCTCTAGCTTCTAAAATAAAGCCTCCAGGTAGGGTGCAAAATATTTTTTAAAAAACTGTACGTAGATATCTCTTTTTAACTTTGGTGAAACAGATTTATCGCCACGATTATCTTAAGAAATGAGTTTTTTTTATAATGTTGGGCTAAAGCGCTAATTTTAGAATTTTTTTACAATCAAATTTGTGCTGTATTTGTAATTTTATTATACTGGGTGTTTTTTAACTTCATACAAAAAATGAAACCAGTGAAAGTTTACATTAAAAGTGATAGAATGAAGCAGTTTTTGTATAACAATTAATAATTATTAGAGATAATTAATGTTTTCGCGAACGATGAAACCGTTTGATAGTCCCTGGTTTATTTTTATTACGTAATTACGTAATCGGAGAAGTATGCCGGTGTGTCAGCGTCGGCTGTTAAAGTGGGTCAGTTACCAGTTCTCACGTGCACGTCGGTCGTCGCAGATCATGGCCGAATTTTCCAGTAGTGTTATTGTTAATTTACGGCAAATGTGGTCAAAGACGTTTGTACCTACTGTACCTACTCAGATCGCTCTTTGCCAAATAGCAGATCCTTTGTGTTAGTTGTGCAGTTGGTGTTTGCCAAATTTTTCGTAAGTAACAATTATCCGTTCCATTTTCAAAGAGTGCAAGCTCTGATTCCCGCAGATTAGCTCCAACGCATGCAATTTTGTCGGTGGTTACTCCGGGAACAGACGGACAATTCGAACTTTGTTAATAATATTCTCTTCACCGACGAATCAATGTTTACGAGGGATGGTATGTTTAATTTTCACAACATGCAGGTGTGGGCAGGAATGTTATTGGGCACTTTAATCGGTATGTTTACGTCTCGCGCAGGGGGGGAACTTCGAACACAAAAGCCTAGTCTGCAATTGTCCGGGAACGTTAACGAGAACCGCAACGAAAACGAAACGTGAACGGAACGGGAAAATTATTTTCAGATTGCGTCCACAATTAAACGTAAAGTAGAAAACGTTTGTGCTATCGTGGGTGGAGCCAAGCATTTCATAACCTAAAATTTAGTTGTGGTTTGAAGTTATACAGTACTTATAAACAAAAAATTATGAATCCACAAGTTGAACCAAATAATATTCTAATTTGCGTTTTATTTATTTTCATATTATACTTATATAATTGCTATTTTAATTCGAACGAGCGCAGGTAAAAATTGCCGCGATCTTATTGGCTCCGTGAGCAAGCCGAGAACGGCAAAGTTGAAGTTAAACCCGTTCCCGTTGCGGAGCTTTATTAGCGTTACCGTTTTTACCGATGCATTGTGGACACTTGTACGATTATGAAATGATTTAACTTTTTTAACGTTCCCGTTCTCGTTCTCGTTCCCGGGCAATTGTAGACCAGGCTTTATTGTGGGTGAAGGTCACCGTCCGTTGCGTCTAGCGGTTCTAAACATTTCACAAGGAATTTTCGGTTTAATTTTGGTGCATTCGTGAGAATATCTGTTACCAAATACGACATTAATTTTTTATATGAACTTGCAGAACACCCTGTATAACCGTAATCAATATTTTGTAGTGCTCTGATGAAGCTAATAAATAACGAAAGCTTAGCAAACTGAAAAATCATACTAATTTCTCAATTGAAACCCCCTGTTAATAAATTAATTTCCGTATGGTCGACACTTCTTGGCTGACATTATAGGTATTTTTCATAAATTTGCAAACTCAACACAATTGAATAAATTAATCGCAATAAAGAGTATATATGTATGAGTTCGGTGCAGTAATAAAGAACTAGAAAAAGCGTTGAGATCATTTATTTTCGGTTACAGATGCTAGAGTGGCTCCAATTTTGATGTTAAACGAGGAATTTATGTAAATTTTGTCTTTACTATAATTTACATGTGCTAAGATAATTGACCTCTTATTTAAGAAAAATAATAGTTACTAATAAATAAGTTAATATGTAAATACATAGGTTAAACTGAAATATTCGACTGATAAATGAAATCAAATAAGTTTTCGACTAAACTTAAATTTCGTTTGCTTCCAATCGAAGTTATTTTTGGCTCTTTTCGCAAGATAATGACGTAAATCATCACTTGAAAAGGTAAAATAAAATAATTTATTAGTTCTGCAAGTTTCATCGTAATAAAAACTGCCTTGATAGGTATAAGGAAGTGCCATAAAAAATAAAAACAAAAAATATAATAAACAATAAAAAAATCTTCATAAATTTACTACATACATAAATCAAATAAAATTAAATGTATTAAAAAAGAAAACATTCTCGTTGTTTGCTTATTTAAACGAGCAATTTTTGCGTTGGTGCAGTTTTTTTTTTTTTATTAATTTATGATTGTGAATATTTGCTACCGTTTAACGCACAATGGTTTTTTAATTTATCTTTAAGAGAAGCGTAAGATAGCAATTTTATGCTGCTATGTACAGGACCTTTCCTGTCAGAGGGCACAACTATGTCCTATTTCTAATATCGCTGATTGTTCCAAAATTTTAAAAGTAAAACCATTGTAAAAATAATATGAAAAGTTGTGAAAATGTTTTCTTCACTACACCATTTCCAACTGTAATTCAGAAAAGATCAACTTTATTTCAGAACTTTTCAAATATAATTCAGAAATGTTAATTTAATTTCAGATAATGTCATTTGAAATTTAGATTTATCAAATCGATTTCAGATCGTGTCACTTCTAATTCAGATTTATCAATTTCATTTCAGAATTCATTATTTGTCATCCAGAAGGGTTAGTTTAATTTGAAAAAACATCAATTGTAATTCAGAAATCATTAAATGAATTTCAGACTATATTCACTGTAATTTAAATTGTAGAAAAATGAATATGCTTATTCAAAATAAGGTATTAAAAGATAATTGCGCTATTTACATATTCTATATAAGTAATTATACAGTTCCTGATTTTCTGTTCCTTGGTTCTTTTCGTTTCATCATATTTGGTTATTAATAGATTACCTACTATGTTTTTTTGTATTTATTATTTCAAATGTATTACACCTGAATTATGAATGTATGCAGAAGTAATACTGTCTGAAATATGTAGGTATACTTAGTTGTTGTTAATAATGTTATTCTTCTTTAAAATATAAATAATATTTGAAGTTTTTTGGAACAGCATAATCTGAATTATTTGACGAATTTTGAAATCGTTGATATTTCAATTAAAAGTGACGATTTATTAATTACAACTGATATCATCTGAAATTAATGCTTTCTTTAATTAAGCTGATTAATCTAATACCTAACATTTAACGAATTCCGAAACTAAATTGATAAATCTAAATTTAAATTACAATTACGCCTTTAAGCGTGACCGGCGATACAAGAGAGATACAGATGGCGCTGACGGTATTTTACAATTGAGGGATAGATGGCGTGAAACTTTAGCTAAAATGTGGCGATCTGTAATCTCTCTTGAAAATAGAACTTGTACAAGAGATAAGCGGCCAAAAGCTCCAGACGATTGTGGGACCTGCGCAGACGGTCTTTTAAAAATTTATTACATATTATTATTATTATATTAATATTACAATTGAATTAGAAGACTTAAAACGTCGAGTTTAAAATACCGAATAAAAACTATACTTTACATAAAGTGTTTTAATGCCATTAGCTTTTATGTTTTAAATTACATTTCTGATACCTATACCTAATGAGTTTCGTATTAATATGTCGTAGTCCAAAAATTCATGAAGTATTTTATGAAAATGACTAGAAAAATATTCCGAATTTTTAAAAGTTAGTTTTATTCTTAGAATTTTGAAAAAATAATTTAACAAAAAAAATTTCATATAGGAATAGTGTAATAAGAGGTCTTTATGAATCGAACGGAGTTTAACGCCGAGAGAGCCCGAAAAGAGTTCGAAGTAAGATAGCGCCTTATACTGCTTACGTGGTACGTGTCGCTAAATTATTAAATATGCCGAGTACTTCCACAATAAAGCTAAGTTCACATGCATTGCGGATACGCAAAATTTTTATTGCGGATCGTTTCTAATTGATTCATTTTGAATTTTGAACCGATTAGAAACGATCCGCAATAAAAATTTTGCGTATCCGCAATGCATGTGAACTTAGCTTAAGATAGGTGTAGGCGTGGCTATGTGCAGTAGACGAATTCGAGACAGAGGAGTCCAATTTAGAGATGTTAGGTATGGTCGGTAATTTATAGCGAATGTTATTAAATAATTTCATTTTACATTTTAATATTTTTAAATTTTGCACTTTTCATTTCTAATTTTTAAGATGGTTTTAATTTATACATGTAATTTAGTCCATTATCCCTTGAGAAGCATATTTGATAAAGAAAATGTGTTTTAAACTGAAGTATTAAATCAAGTTATGTAACTAATTGCCATCTTTGTCACTCTTAGAGGATGCTCAGTCTATCTTTCTCTCTCTTTGCACTCATTTCCGTCACAGTATTCTTCAAAATCAAGTTTAAATAGACAGTTGAATTCGAGCAAGAAGCTATGTTGATTACTTCTTATTTTATTATTTATTGTGAACCAATTTTTTATTTTTATCAGATTACAATCAATTCTAATAATACAATAGACGTATAAAATTAAAATTTTTAAATCTATTAATTACATACATACATAGGCACATACCGGTTATCCACTTGACAATGAGACATACACAGTGGCGTAGCTAGGTGACCAAGGGCCCCGGTGCAAAAAGAAATCTGGGCTCCTAACCAAAATAATTTTTTAAGGTTTTTACACGTATCTACTATCTAGAAAAATAAGTAAAATTGTGACAATT
This sequence comes from Dorcus parallelipipedus, assembly GCA_958336345.1. Classification (NCBI taxonomy): domain Eukaryota; kingdom Metazoa; phylum Arthropoda; class Insecta; order Coleoptera; family Lucanidae; genus Dorcus; species Dorcus parallelipipedus. Next base: position 32,068,012 of record OY284477.1, on the reverse strand, counting down.
TTTAAACAATTTTTCGTGATTTTTACATGCAACTAGAAAAATGAAAAAAATTATGACTCTTTTTGTACATTTGTTTGTGGTTTTTACACGCATCTAGAAAAATGAACACAAATTATAACAATTTTTGTAATTTTTTCTAGATGCGTAAAAACAATTTTTTTAGCTAGAAATAAACCACAAACTTCTAAAACAATACTCTGCTAACAGATTACGGCGATTTACAAATGTTTTGTTTCCAAAGCACAAGCACTTTTGATCATTTTATAAAAATCAAAATATCTTCTTTATTTATTAGTTTACGAAAAAATAACGAAGGACAATTTTAATTAAGAATTTTATTTCTATCGATTGGTAAAGTACAGTAAAACTCGAATATAACGAGGGCTCTAGGGACTACTCTTATTGCTCGTTATATGCAAGTGCTCGTTATAAATGAAAAAAATATATGCATATTTGATATGTTCCATGAACACCAAAAGAATGTGGGACAACTGTACTCATGCATTTTTGTGTTTATTTAATAAACTGGTAAGTTTGAATACGATTTTAAACAATTTATTTTGCTTGTTTTATGGCAACGTAAAAAATACGCAAAAAAAACAAAAAAGAATTTTAACAATTAATTCATTGTATTTAGATTTTTTGTCGGGCATAGTACGTACTTCTACATCAAACAAAAATATTTTAAAATTTTTTGAAATTAAGCTCGCTATATGCAAGGTAAAACAAAAAAAATTACAAAATTGGCCGTTATAAGCAAGTTCTCGTAATAAACGTACTCGTTTTATCACAAAATCTTTAAACCGGACACTAAATAGCGCATAAAACACTTAACGTTTCGCCGTCGTTCGACAGCTTCGTCAGAAGTGAAAAGTATAAAAAATGTAGAAAATGACCATAACTTTGATTTTGAAAATACTAATATTTTATATTACGAGTCTAATATTTTCAAAAGACGTTTTATAGAAATGTGTAAAATAAAAATGTCGTACAAATATGCAGAGATATCTGAAAGTTATGAGCACGCTTTGCAAAAGTTGCGATCGCAAACGTTCTCCCTCCTCTCTCATGGAGTTGTACCAGAAACAACAGAAATAACATTGTGCATTGTTAAATAGAAAAGTGTTTACAACATATGAAAATCATAGTGATAAACCTCAAACGTGCGCGGGGAGAGGGAGACAAATTTCACTAATCCTATAGATACTGTGATCAATAACTGTGTGGGTCATTCCGTCTGTTTAGGTACTACATGCACACTAGAATATCAATAATATCATCTACATAGCGCTGAGTAGACAATAAAAAGATACTATAGTTCAAATCATTATTGTTCACGGTGTTCTTCTGATCTATTTTCACGAGGAAATCCTTACCTCTCTCTTTTCTTTTTAGTCTCAAGTCTTCGTCTTCGTCAGTCTTCGTAAGTATACGATTAAAGTCAACTTGATTTTAAAATTTAAAATTTCAGTTTTTGATCGAGTAGGTAAATACTGATTGAATTTGTCTTTAATCAACATCGATCAAAAACTAAAATTTTGAAATCTTTTCTTGCTGCTGATTATTTACTGCTTAAATTTACATTGGCCTTAGTAGGTCTAAGTTATCTAGTTTAACTTTGGCTAAAATTCATTTTTCATCGTCACAAAAATTATTCTAATAGGTACGAGAGAATGAAAAGACTATTCATATACATACCTTCATTAAACTTGTTTATGGGTAGTGATGTTAGTGGTCACAGCTCGGTAATTACCGATAAATTTCGGTATTTTACCTGCGTACTGGTAACATTGTCACATTTACACCATACGCTCGTAGAAAAAAGTGTGGAAAAAAATAATGAAAATGAAGAGAGTAAAGATTAATTAAAGGGACAGGCAGAGAAAAAAACAAAATGAAAATGATTTGTCCTTTTCGTAATTAAGAGAAATAACTCTTTATAAAAAGGACTTCGTTATAACTTCATATCTTTTAATTTGTAATTTACTTAAGAACAAGTGAATATTTGTTTTCTTTAAATAATAGATACCTACCTATTTGCATAAAAAAAATTTAAAAAATAATTTTGTTACCTACTATCTTACAGGTAGTATATTATATCCGATTTTAATTAAATTGGCGGTAATTTTACATGACTAATTAACTTATAAAATGGCCGAAACGTGTAAATGTAAAGTTTAAAAGATCACGTCTAAGTCGAGATTGATTTTAATCAGCGCGTGACCTAACAATTTATCACCGATGCAATTGTTACGGGTAATGGTATATCACTCAAATCTACACCAGTTTTTTGTTAACTAAATTCGAAGCTAATTCATCCGTGACGATTTTAAATCTTCGATTTAACTACGTTACGTTTACTGTACGTTGGTTGCGCGTATTATAAGTAGAAATGGTCCTAATTAACTCGCTCGTGACTGCGGAATTTTTTCCGTCCAGCTTGACGTCCCGTAAGAAATGTCATTTATGCGACTCGCCTCCATAACGAATTCACTGTACGAAGGTAATGAGCAGAAGGTAATTACGGGGATTCGCGTGCGAGCCGAGATTGCACCACACCACGTGCGGTGCACGCATTCAAAAGCTCGCGCCGGAAGTCGACCGCGATGACGTAACCCGAATCAAAGGGTTACGGCCACGCCCAGCTAGCAATATGGCCGGGCGTGTGATTGGCGCTTGACTCAACTCCCACCTGCCGTCTCTTGCGTGACAGATTGACGGCCGGCCACGTCCTTCGGTACCAGTTGCGCGGATTCGCGGCAACGGGCACTCACGTGATCTGTCACGTGTGCAGGTGACGCGCGCCTCGACCACGTGGTCGCGAACCGCGTGCTACCATTGATCGGTGACCACGCTGTCCGTCAGCGACGTCACTATTGACACGTCGTGATTCGAACCAATAACTCACGCGACGAGGAACCCGCTCGCGCAGCTGAACCGGAACCGCAACAACCGAACGGAACGGAACGGTGCCATTTATCCCCGCGCTTTAATTACTTCCAATCTTCCAGTAGTCATTAATCACCGCCACGGGGAACCTACACCCGCCTCACGATCGCCCCCTTACAGGTAGAGAGCTGTTCCGCTCCCTTATACTACGTGTGTTTCATTATTTCTGGTGTACTCGCTGTTGTACATCGCCGGAATTGTCAAGTACCTGCGCTCATGCTTTTCGGTGGCGGTTACAAATAACAAAGTGTTCCTCGTGTTTGCCAGAGGAATACAAATTAAAAGTCTCCAGTGTGACGGTGGAACGTTGCGATAATTAAATATCATTTTTTTACTCTCCCATAGCTAAACACAAAGATTAGGTGTTAATAAATTAAACATCAGTTCAGATTCTATTGCTTAGAAATAACCGGGTTTGCTTTTACATTTAAAGTTTTCATCCAGAAAAATAATTCTCATAAATCACACTGAAATTCTGGAAGGTCTTCTTCGGGAGAGGTTTGTTGTTTTGAATGGAAAGGTTTCTATTCAAAGTTTTCACAATAAAGACAATATCAATGTGCATGGTTGAAGAGCGAAGAGATAAATGTGGTACCTACTGAGACTAACTAAAATCTCGCAAAGAAGGAAACAGCTCCCATATCAAAAATATTTTTTCTTTATTTCTGTTTCTTTGTTAATTAATCTTACCTTTCAATTTTTAATTGTTTGTTACCAAAACGCCACTTTTATCGCGAAACTCTCTCCTGACGTCCAGTTTGGGATCTTGAAAAAAAAGCCCGTCTAATTGAATAGAACGAAAATAAAAATTATTTACATAAAAAACCTGGAAATTCGTTACCCCACGGAAATTTCTTGCCGGCCCTCGCCTTTCGGCGGAGAGAACTGTATAATTTTTCTTTATGTCCAAAAAGCTACAGAAGGATATTCAGTCTTTTTCCCCATAAAGCTAAACATTACAAAATATCCTTGAAATACCTACTGTCTTCCGAAATTAAACGTCATTTAAGATGTTTGATTTGTTTACAGGTTTTGGAGGAGCTGGAGAGGGGTTAATATAGAATAAAGCACGTTAAATATTTGTTTATTTATAACTGGGCTTGTTGTTTGTATAAATACGCGAATAAATGACGTATAACATTATTCACTCCTTCCTGTTCCTCGTCACATCCAGCCGAGATCAAACAGACCGCTGATAATGGCTAAAGCCAAAACCTCGTGATGCAACAAACCACTGACAATGTTATAAGTAGAAATAAGATGAAACGAACATAGAAGATTATAAATAACCATTTCAATTTTAACTGTCTCTCTCTGATGGAAAAACAAATTATTATTATTATTAAGAAACAATATATGTATATACTCGCATTATCAAAATGATTACAAGAGATACTGAAATGCTGTCCTTTGAAGGACATTTTAATTTAGACTAATTTTTATTTATTCAGAAAAATTATTTTGATTTATTTAAATTATAATACTAACTTATTTTTTGTTCAGAGTCTTTAACAAGGTTTCATTTCTGTTATACCTAATTACATTTTGCCATCCCCATTCTCTTCCTATGACATACGTCCTTGATTACAAGCTTGTAAAACTGATCGTCCACTAAGGAGGTCATTCTAATCGGGGTTGCAAGTTACAACTTGGTATGATCCAAATTCCGACCATTATCGAGTCTGCACAACGTTATATCCTGTTACCACCGAACATTGCTGAGATTGCAGCTTCTTACCAGTTGCTAAGCAGGTACCACTGGTCCAATCTGGTCATCAAGTAGACACTGTTTATACGGACTTTTCAAGAGCCTTCGACAAAGTCAACCACGATACGCTTTTGATTAAGTACGTTTTTTAGTTCTCACCTATCTAACAGGCGCCAACTTATCTTTTACAGGGGACCGTATTCTAGTCAGTTTCTAGCTCAATCGGGTGTCTCCCAAGGAAGTAATTTAGGACCTCTTCTATTCTTACTTTTTATAAACGATATTGTAACTAATGTAAGAGACTCCACATGTCTACTTTTTGCCGATGACTGTAAAATCCATAAATGTATAACATCAATTGCTTGTGTCCACTTGGTGTGTCAATAATATGTTACCATTAAATATAAATAAGTGCTCTGTTGTCACATTTTGTAAGAAAAACATCCAATTTCTCATGAATATAAAGTAAATAATGTTTCCTTACCGCGTAAATCTTCAGTGAAGGATCTCGGTATAATTTTTGATAATTCTGTCCAGTTTACAGAACATAATATACACAGGATTACAAATGATGCGTTTAGGAGTTTGGGTTTTATTATACGTAATACAAAGGATTTCTCTAATACGCGATCAATTATTTCCTTATATAATGTCCTGGTATGCCCCAAATTGGAATATTCTTCTGTAATTTGGTATCCAACAACTAAATCAAATGAGGCTTTAATTAAAAAAGTTCAGAATAAGTTCTTGAAATTTCTGTTTTACAAAAAATATAAAAGAAATCCACCTTTTGAATGTTATGCTCATGTAAGGCGAGATTTTTCAATCCCACCCCTTAAACATAGGCGTGATCTAGCAATGCTGTGTATCTTATTTAAAATATTTAACAATTTTGTCGATAACGCTTGGTTGTTGTCGTTATTCAGGCTTCATATACCGTACTATAGCGTCAGATCTCAACCTCCCATGTATGTCGATTCAAGTACCATATCTCCGATTAACAAAATTTGTAAATTGTATAATCACTATTAGTCTGTAGAAATTTTTGATGTATCCAAGTGCGAATTTGTTAAATCCGCAATTTTCTCCCGTTAAAAGTAATTTTTATCTTTTTATTGCTGTAGTCCCCCCAGCATTCGCAACTGGATTCATGTTATAATGTGTAATTCGAGTATTTAATTATGATTAACTTGCTAGTGTGATCTTCTTTATTTAGTTTATGTCGTTTAAATTTAAAAATGTTGCATTTTTCTGTAAAGAACATTTTTCTTTTCTTTTTGTAATTCTGTTTGTTTCTATGAGGTAAATAAATAAATAAATAATAAAAATAAATAAACAACAAAACATGTAAACACATGTCAAATCGAATGAATGTTAACTTTACGTAGCTGTGCAATAAAAGTAACCGCGCTCAGCTATACGAAGAAGTGACCTTAAAAGCGAGTTGAGACATGACAATTGTTTCTAAAATGAAGAACAACAATAAATAGAAAATGTTTAAACGTGATTGTAAATGTAGTAATAAAATATATACATACTTATATGCGAAACTGTGCAACATTTATTTTATTTAGTTTTAATACATATTTTTAAAACTAAAAAGTATAAAACATTGGTTTATTTTTTAAAGAATTCTGGAGCCAATGTGTCAAAGTTTTTTTTTTGTTACTAATGACCGTTTGCACCAAGCATTTAAGTTCAGCTTAACTTTAAGAGTCACTTAGGATATGACTTACACAATGCTGTGTAACAAAAATGTCACAATATAAGCACTACTTAAGTTCAGCTTAAGTGTTTGGTGCAAATGGCCATTAGCCTTTTTTATACAAATCAGATCTAAATATATAGTTTATCATTCAATGCCTAGAAACATCGCTTCTTGTAGATAAAAGAATCCTTTTTCTATATTTTTTAATATACAAAAAGCAAAGAGAAAAGGTGAAAAAGAAAGTAAAAGAGGCCAAGGCAAAGTCAAGGAGTTCGGAGCCAAGATGGAGAAAAACGCTTCACGAAACGCTAAAATGTCTTAAGAAGATTGAGAAAAGGAAAGAAAAATCCCCTAAAAAATGTAAAAGATGCAGAAGGAGAAATAATTACAGAAGAAAACAAAATAACCAAAAGATGGAAGGAATATTTCGAAGAATTACTAAGTAGAGATCACATAGAATCACAAGAAGAAGCTGGAAATATGGATAAAAACGAAGAAGAATACGATTATGAAAAAGGAAAAGATTTAGACGAAGAAAATGATGGAGCAGAAACAACAAAAGAAGAAATAGATAAATTAGTAAATAAAATCAAAATAGGGAAAGCGCCAGGAATAGATGAAATAAGGCCGGAGATGATTAACTCGTACATAGGAAACGAAGGGATAACCTTACTACACAAAATGCTGAATTTAGCATGGACAACGCAAACAATACAAAAAGGAAATTTTAATGATTGTAATCATTACAGAGGCATATCGCTACTTTGCACCACCTATAAGGTATACGAACGAATAATAGAAGAAAGATTAAAAACAAAAATCGAAAGAACATTAAGTAATTCCCAAGCAGCCTTCCGAGCAGATAGATCAACGCAAGATTGGATATTCGCAGTAAGACAACTTACAGGAAAGATAACATCGACTGCTGGTAAAATGTTAGGGACAGCAATAGATTTTGAAAAAGCGTTTGATAGTATAAAAAAAGAGCAAATTTGGAAAATTCTAAAAGCAAGAAAAATAAATAAAAAATGAATGAATTTTCAAAGAAAAAATTTTTTCTTACGAAAATAGCTGAGTGTAATCAATATATCTTTATATTATTGTAATCATCTCTCCGCGGGACATCCAAATTTATAAGAATATACAGGTTGTTCCATTTAAAAAAAATCACTTTGTATGCACCAACACTTTCTGGAACACTCTGTATAATTGAAAATAATTTTAAAATGTGCCACATGATGTTTAGTAAAACTTTCTTAATTTGTTTTTCTCTACTTGTTATTCCTATAGGCTCCACAGAAGAAATACACACCGTTGGGACACCCGGTACAAAAAAACAGATAATGTAGTACGAGTGGGAGGCAAAACAACAGAAAGCTTCACGACAAACAGAGGAGTTAGACAGGGAGGGATACTTAGCCCCCTGCTGTTTATCATTGTTATGGACCAAATGTCCAAGCAAGTAAATAAAACGACAAAGAAAACCTACATAGGATACAAAAACTCAGATCAGTATATATAAATGAATTAATATATGCAGACGATTTGTTAATATTCGCCAACAGTACAGAAAATTTGCAGAGTAAAATTGAAAAATGGAGTAAGGAGGCAGAGAAATATGGACTACAAATAAACGTGGAAAAGACTGAAATAATGGAAATAGCAAACCAGACCGAAGACGTGCAACTACAAATACAAGGAAAACCAAAAAAAAAGTGTAAATAAGCTGAAATATTTAGGAACAACTACCAAAGCAGACGGAAAATTAGAAGAAGAAATAAGCAGTAGTATAAGTAAAATGATTGCATTATACGAATCACAAACAGGCCATTCTTTAATAAGAGGGAACTAACTAAGGAAACAAAAATAAAAATCGATGAGTCAGTGTTCGTGCCTATACTTATATATGGAAGTGTATCTTGGATTTTAACCGACAGATTAAAACAAAAAATAACGGCGTGTGAGATGAAAGTGTTACGGAAAATTGCAGGAGTGTCCAGACTGGATAAAGTAAAAAGTGAAACAATAAGAAATGATTTAAATGTAATAAGCGTAGTACAAAAAATTGAACAGAAAAAATTGAAGTGGTTCGGACACATGGTAAGAATGAAGGAAGATAGGGCAGTAAAAGTGATGTGGGAAGCAGAAACCGAGATGAAGAAGAGAAGAGGTAGACCGAGGAGAAGATGGAACGCGGATGTTGCTCATATATTAAAAAAGAGAGGATTAAGCTGGATTCAAGCGAAAAATGAGGGCTAAAGACAGAAATAAGTGGAAGAAAATCACCACATCTATACCTATGGCAGAAGAGGATGCGGATAAGTAAGTAAATAGTTAAGAAGAACCATTGGAAATTCTCAAAAAATTCTTTGTTTTAAAAGACGGCGTTGGTTAAATATCTTCATCGTTAGAATAGATGTAGATACTTAATCTACAGTAAAGAGAAAATTGTATTATGTAGGTTGTCTCAAAAAAGCAGGACTGTGATTTTTTTCTAAGAAAAATATATATTCAAAAAATAAAACAATTACAAAGCAAGAAAGATATTTAGCATACAGAAAAATCCAAAACGTGTTATAATGATAATAATTTAAATAAATTATTAATGAGATTAATTTATTTATTATTTATTTATTAATTTAAATAAATGTCAAATTCAAAAGAACATTTATTCAAAATCATATCATACCAAACAATACAAAGCAAATTCAAAATAATTTTGTAAAGAGAAAAAACGGCATTTTGTACATCAATTAAAGCAGTTGTTATTACTAAAGATATTTATTTGCACAAGTATATTTTTGAAGAAAGAATAGAGGTTTATGTGTGTAGCGAACTGATACCGTACATTACCATCATTTCTGCAATTCAAATCATGCGATTTGGAGTGCCACAAAACTCAGTGTTGGGCCCTTCATTTTTTTCAATAGCTGCTATTTATTAAATTCCCTCCTTTAGAATTCAGTAAAAATATTATACTTGTTTGTACCATCGCGGTGTTCCGCATAAAATAATCTACATTTATTTTTTTTGTAAATTCACTGCACCACGTGTCCACCGAGTGTGGTTTTCTTCTGTGGCGTTTAAACCATTTAATATAGAAAAAAAATTTAAACGCTATCATCCTCTAAGAAAAAAACTCTATACGTTAAATTTATTTGCAATTACACAGAGTGTTCATTTTACAAGTGTCAGCAAGTATCTTCAATATTTCAAAATGGAATGTCCTATACAGCGTGATTCAAAAGGGTCGCACCATCGCTTTGGTGTAAATACAGACCATTAACAGGAGCACAAATATGTTTTTACAATTTTTTTGCCATGAATAGTTTTTAAGATATGAATGTTTGAAAATAACGCAAATAGGCAACAACAAATAGGCTGCACCTTGTAGATGCACTTACAAATTTGAAATCATAGATCATAGGTACCCTCTTTTTTGTTGACAACTGCATATGCGCTGGTTTGTCACCTTTGGAAATAAAGTTTGACATAATAATTAATGTCAATTCTTAACTGTGGTTCTTAATATGCTACTTTCTTCAGCTATTCTAAAGTTCTTAAGTAAAAAAATAATGAAAGAGTTGGTTGAGGCGTGCTTTCAAAAAGAAAAAACACGGTAGTTTACAGGTCTAGCAAAATGCGCAGGTGCACCGTCTAATTGTAACCATATTGGGTTGACTAAAACCGCCAAGGGAATATTTTCTAGCAGTTCTTGAAAATCGCCTCTCAAGAAATTCAAAAAATTATGCCCATTGAGGCGATTTGGTAAAAAGTACGGGCCCATCAATGTGTCGTTGATAATGCCAGCCCAGACATTGACGGAAAAACGTTGTTGAAATGCTCATCGATGAGGGTTTTCTATTGCCCAATAATGACGATTGTGCATGTTAAACACACCGTCACGAGTGAAGGTACATTCATCCGTCCACAAAATCAGATCCAATGGCAAAAGTTAATACGAAGAGGAAAATCATCTTCACATAGAGCTTGTACTTTTGTATAGTGGAAAGAATGGTAACCTTCTGTTTTTAATACACACTGAACAACATTGTAAACAACATTGTAATTTATGTTTAAATTTTGTCCAATATCTCGAATGCTGACGTTAGGATTGTCTTCAACGACTTGTAGAACAGCTTCCTCGACTTGGGGAGTTCTGGCGGAGCGTGGCGTACCTATCACTTCATGGATTACATCCAATCGACCTGTTTCCCTTACACGCTGATCAAGCCTTTGAAAAACATTTTTGCTGGATGTCTACGTTCACCGTATCGTTCAGCATAAGTTGCTGCAGCGCGTCCAAAGTTTTCTCCACTTTCTCCCAGAAGAAGATACATATCACAGTATTCATTTAAAGTAAACATTTTGAATTTGAATAAATTCTTCAAATCAATCAAAAAATTTGACTTTCAAAATGTGAACATCATTGATAAATTTTATTTGTCAGGTCACACTAGGGTCACACTATGGTAACCATAGTAAAACCGAATTTTCGGTGCACCGTTGCCGGCTTTATTTCTAAAATAATGTTAACATTTCCAAAGACTTTTCCTGCTTTATTACTTAATAAATATTATGTTTTATTAGCAAGGATAATTTTACAGACCTTTATCTACACCTTTCATTAATAAAAACATAAAGTTACATTATCTAATTACTATAAAATCAACATCAGTTTCGTAACTTTGAAGGCCTATATCTTCGTAAAGAAATCATCTAGAAAATTTTTAATAACACTTTTGAGAACAAATAAGTGGGTCTAAAAACCACCTAAGTGATGGTGCGGTCCTTTTGAATCACGGTGTATATTATTACGAATTTTGATAGATCTATCAATTTGGAAAATATTTTATTAACATATTTCTATACCTAAACCTACTATTTACCGAGATAAATGCCGTCAACGAAGAAACATCTTAAATACAGGCCCTTATTAAATTGCTTTTAACATGCTTAATTAAAGAGTCTTCATTATCAGTTATTAACGTGTAATTACGCATGCTTTAAGCTAAGTAACACTATATTAAACAAACCTGAAAACTACGCAGTTTGTTGGTGGCTGGCAGTTCTTTCTGCTGAATTTAGAAGTGAAATATTTTAAGTTTTTCTTATGGAACACCCCATAAGTAAAATCATCAACCGATGTAGAATTAAATTTGCTATCTTTTTCCCAAACAAAGTCCTATAACTAAAACTTACGGTTTGTGAGATAATTCTAGTTTTCTTTTTGCTTCATGATTTATGTCATTTTTAGGGTTCTATGAATGTCAACAAAATTACCTTTAGCTTTTAAAATTTATATTCAACGATTTTCTGATAGAAGACAGCCAAATGCAAAGACTTTTCGTAAATTAAAGGAAAGATTTGAAAGAACAGGCAGTGTTACAAATGTTATTTCTAATAATATTAACTTACATGGCACCCTAAAAATGACAAAAATCATGAAGCAAAATGAAAACCAGAATTATCTCACAAACCGTAGGTTTTAGGTATAGGACTTTGTTTAGCAAAAAGATAGCAAATTTAATTTTACATCGGTTGATGATTATAGGTATAGGGTGTTCCATAAGAAAAACTTGAAATACTTCACTTCTAAATTCAGCAGAAAGAACTGCCTGTCACCAACAAACTGCGTAGTCCTCAAGTTTGTTTAATATAGTGTTACTTAGATTAAAATATGTGTATTTACACGCTGATAACTAATAATGAAGACTCTTCAACTAAGTAAGTTAAAAGCAATTTAGTAAGGGTCTGCATTTAAGATGTTTCTTCGTTGACGGCCTTTATCTCGGTAAATAGTAGGTTTAGGTATAGAAATATGTTAATAAAATATTTTCGAAATTAATAGATCTTTCAAAATTCGTAATAATATATAGGGTATTCCATTTGAAATATTAAAGGTACTTGCTGACACTTGTAAAATGAACACCCTGTGTAATTGCAAATAAATTTAACGTATAGAGTTTTTTTTATTAGAAGATGATAGCGTTTGAATTTTTTTTCTGTATTCAATGGTTTAGATACCAAATAAGAAAACCACACTCGGTGGACACGTGGTATATATAGCATGTGATCATAAAGTTCCATTATCCTAGTCGGCCTTAGAAATGTTAAATGTATACTCTTTTCCAAATGAATTCGACCGATTCGTAATAAAGCAGGACAAAAGTGAATCTTATTGAAATAATCTTCAAGATCACAGATTTATTTGGAAAACCCTGTATGTTCTTCTTAAAACATTTGTTCAATCACAGTGACATTCGTACTTAATTAACTGACAGATGCCAAAACAGACATGCGCTTACACTTCCAAAGCCTGCTAGAGTGGCAGAACTGTGATTATGTGTTATTTTCGGATGAATAAAAGGACTCACATTTCACTCATGAGTAGATGAATGAAGAACTGAGTACAAAGACGAAATGCTTGACTGCCGTTTTCATCTCTGCAAGCGTATATGACCGTGTGTACGCTTTTCCCAAGTCACATACATAACCCGCTCTTCCTAATTTGATGGATAAGGTCTGTTTCAATTACACAAACAATATTAACGACGCAAGAAGAAAACGAATCGGACAGAGATGTCAGCGGGTCATGCAATTTACTGCCGTTTTTTCGTCGGCACATTATCAGCGGCGGGCCGTTCATATAAATCACGTGATTAATTAAATACGAAAGAAGGTCACCGATTAATTGCCATCGCGCGCTCCTCTAATCGCGTCTAATTTACGTCCGATTCTTTCGTTTCGATACGTTTCGATCGACGGACATTTCGAGTATGTAATTGATAATTAATCATTAACGCAGGGAAGATAAGCAAGAGATGATTTAATAGAGTGGCGTTTCCTACATCCTTCCAAAAATTGATGATTTCCATGACATTATGATCACGTAGCAATTGCTACGTGAGATCACGTAGCAATTTTTTTATTTTAAAACTGATTACTGGGGTGATCTTTATTTATTCGTTTATTTATTTTTTCCAGCACTTTCAAGAATTATTCTACGGTCAATGGATTAACCAGCCATTCAAGGCAAGTGAGTTGTTTGAAACAATGACTTTTAGAAATCAACCCTATAAGACCCCCTGCGCGAGTGCAAAGAACGAGTGCGCCATTTAAGCAGAAAGACAGGGGATCCCGCAGAGCCTTCGGCATGTGTTTTCTTGGAAACTTCTCTACTCGAGGGTGGTCGCGTAGGCCCAGAAGTGGATGAAGACAATAACCGTCACCCGGTGCACCTTATGTGCCCTTGCGGCGTGCTAAACCCACTCGGACTGGAACAATCACCGACCGTCGGACGGCCTGCACGCGGTGAACTTTGTTTATTGCAACAACTCAAAGCCCCGAAAAAATGTTCGAAAAGAAAACGGAATTAATAAGATCGAGGAACGACGAACTCATGCAAACAGAAAAATGATAAAATATGAAGAGGGCGAAAATAAACGACTCGTGTTGACTGGTAAACTGTGCATCATCGATGTTGCTGCTGTTTCTTTAGTTGTCACTTTACGATCCTTATTCGGTCATTCTTTTTGCCTAGAAAGGTAATGGGTCAATGGCGTTCTAAAACTTCCATTTGTTGCTCTTAATCATATGGCGGATTTCACCCACGTTACTTAAATTTATTCATCCGTTAAAAGTAAACGTTACCATGGTTACATGTGTTGAAGGTATAGGAATAATAATTCTTAATCGATGATTAAAGTTAAGTGACGTTGGTGAAATCCAGCATTAGTATATTTTCTAATACATGTTTTTCTGCTAAATTATTTGATTGTTTGATTTCTTGCAAGAGTTCTTTGTCTATAAAATAACAAAACTTTATTAGATACATCTTTGGTTTGCATTAACCTCTGTTTGGTTCAAGAGCAGTGAAGTTTTATAGTTTCAAATGCAATATTTAGGAAATTGTTTTTATCTAATACTTTTGATGTTGTTCTACTCTGATTTTCTGAATTTTTCCTTGTAATTCGGGACCTAATCCATAGATTGACCCAATTAACGAAGCGTAAAATCGTCCTGCAAGCAGACAACAACAAGCAGGCGAGCAAGGACAATTAGGATTTGCTCGAGTCGATTAAAAGCGAACGGCAATAAATAAGCGAAGGGGCAACCCTCTCGATTTCCCGTCTAATTTTACGCCTCGCGATAAATTTGATTTTACGTCGCGATAAAAGCGCAAGAACTCGAGTAAGCAAGCGAACGTCGATGCATTCACGTCTTGGAAGTTGGTTGCCTACGATTTGCGTGTTGTTTAATTAGTTATTAAATGTGCGCGTTTGAGTTGCGACATTGTTGCTGTTGCAGACGCGAGCCTAAAGAATTCATTTTCAGACAAAGAGATCCGTCCGCATTACGAGGGACCCGAAACGGTCAGGTGCAGCTTCTTACCGAAAACGTTTCTTCCGCATGATTTATGTTTTCGGTGTATGAGTTATTGGGGTTGTTAGTCGTCGGATGCATCGTTTTGTATCGGAACTTATCATAGCAAAAAAAATAGGAGTATTCTTTAATTTAATGATTTATTTTTTTTATCCACTTCACAATTATAAATTCTTTTTGTTAATGACATTCAGGAATGTGATTCAAATTGATATTATAGGAATACTTCTAAGCGACATACCTATATAAATTCAATCAATAAAATTGCTACTTTTTTAATTTAAAAAAAGTAACTTTTATTTTAATATCCAGTTAAATTATAATTTTAATAAAGTGGAATGAATGTAAAATAAACATAAATTCCACTTTAAATTTTTTTCCTCTAAATGCACAAGTTGAGTTCAAAAGTTTAATGATGCTAAGCCATTTAAATCGGCTCAAGCTTATAGCTTTCTTATTCGCCGAATGTCTTACATTATACTAGTAGTTACATTAGTTATCGATTTCTCGTATTGATCGATTGATAGTTCAATCTAAACGTTACAATTTTGTAAAAAAATGTTGACACAACCTAATAGTAAAATTTATTTTTACAATATATTTAATTCGTAAAATAAAAATTTAATTTAGAAATTTTAAGTAGACCGAAAACATACCGACCGAATCAAATTGAGTGAAATAATTTTACAGGTTGATAACTTGCATCAAACGATCAAAGAGTATTATACAGAGTGGAAAGTTTAACTGGAATAAATTCTGTAACTTAGAAAATTACCATTTGTAGCAAAATTCTTGGAACAGGTCAATTTTTAATTTTAATGGCGCATATTACAAAGGGACTTCTTTAACTTTTCAATTATTTGGAGGGCTGAAACAACCCCTAACTTTTTTTTTTTAAATGGAAGGGTATGTTGAGTAATTTTTTTTCTTAAAGCTTGTTCAATTGGTAATACAGCTACGTTTTTATTTTTTAATTTTTTTAATTTTTTTTTCATTTTTCTTTCCTGAAGTTCTGCTATGTCGTTTGGTTTAGTCACATAAACTTTACTTTTTAAATACCCCCCCCATAAAAAGTCTAAAGGGGTGAGATCTGGAGATCTTGCTGACCACTCAATCGGTCCTGTTCTTCCTATCCATCTACTGGGAAAAACGGTTTTAGTAAAAAAAAAAAAAATCTTTTTTTTTTTAATTTTTTTTTTCCTTTTACTGTTAAAGAAAAATTAAAAAATAAAAACGTAGCTGTATTACCAATTGAACAAGCTTTAAGAAAAAAAATTACTCAACATACCCTTCCATTTAAAAAAAAAAAGTTAGGGGTTGTTTCACCCCTCCAAATAATTGAAAAGTTAAAGAAGTCCCTTTGTAATATGCGCCATTAAAATTAAAAATTGACCTGTTCCAAGAATTTTGCTACAAATGGTAATTTTCTAAGTTACAGAATTTATTCCAGTTAAACTTTCCACTCTGTATAATAATATGATGTATTAAATGTATTCGTTTTCGAGAAAAAAACATACTGAATTTCAAAAGCGTATGTCAAAATTCGACAAAAAGAATGGAAACTCCTGCACCCAGAGTAATATTCCCATTGGGAAAAACGATTTACAATGTTTTTTTTATTAAATTTTTACGCCAGTTTCGCGAAAATAAATTTCTTTGTTACATTAAATTTCGAATAAACAAAGAAATGAACGTCCGGTAATACCCCACCAAAATCCGCATAGAACCGAAAGTATCGTATGCCTTTATTTATTCCTTCATAATACGAAAACGGCTACATTTTCTTGATCCAAACTACCACCCTGTGAAATTCTTCCAGGCAATTCGATAACACCCTGTATACAGGGTCGTGCTAAAATAAAGAATAAAATCGATACTATTTCAAAAAATGTTCGAACGTCAATTTTATTTTATTTTTTGCACTTTCCAAGAAATATTTTTCATACTACAGGGAGTCTCTAAAAAGTTGGGTGAGGCTGAGCTATAATTTCTCAAATGAAATCTCTCAATTTTTGAAACTCCCAAGTTTTAGATTCTGCTCAAAACTTTACAATTTTTTCATATAATTCGCCATAAGTCAAAATTCAACTGTTTTCCAAATATTGACGCTTGAAAGTTAACGATACCATTAGATATTAATTATCACTAAAATAAAATGAAAATGAAATATTAATAATTATACAGGGTGTCCCAACGGTGTGTTCTCGGGCCAATCTCCATAACTACTGAAGATACAAAAAAAATTCAACACAATTTCGTTTTTAATTTAAGAGATCTATAACACTAAATTATTTTCATCTCTACAGAATGAATCAAAACAGCGGTGCCGGACACATCTTTCTTATTTCAAATGGCATCCCCTATATATGAAATCAAATCTGAATTTGAGATCTGAAAATCTCAAAAAATATCGCAGATAGGTATAAGACATACTTAAGGAAAATGAAAGTACTTTATTAAACGAAGAATTTAGGATAGAAAAATATAGGGCATGCTATTTAAGAAAATTGTGTTTTGCCATTTTGAAATTTCCGATATTTTGTTTATTACCATGGCCACCCTGTAGCGATAAAAGTACATTTAATAATGGCCTATGATAAGCTTATGTATCAACTACATCTGTACCAAAAATCTTTTTCTTAGAGTTAAAAATAAATAAAATATGAATATATAAAATAGTGGCTGCAAATGGCAGTTTTTAGACAAAATGTTAAATATCTCAAGAACGGTTAGGTTTAGGTATAGGCAATGGTATACAGAAAATGTTTAGAATTTTATGGGCAATCCAAATTTGGTTTCATATATAGGGCACGCTATTTGAAATAAAAAAAGTTGTGTCCGGCACCACTGTTTTGATTCACTCTGTATAAATGAAAATAATTTTGTGTTGTAGACCTCTTCAATTAAAATTGAAATTGTGTTGAAAATTTTTTGTATCTTCAGTAGTTATGGAGATATGGCCCGAGAACACACTGTTGGGACACCCTGTATAATTATTGATAATAATAACTACGAGAATTATTTATTGCAGAACGACTCGCGAACTTCAATATGTGTTCCGGTCTTATCCGCACAAATCTCTACTTTTCGGTTAAAAGCATAAATAAAAATTTTCACTTAATATTTAGGCATTTTAAAACTAATGCTATTAACATACGCAACAAAATGTGACAATTAATAACATTTAATTTATTTCTTTACTAGAGCACAACTGAATATTTTTCACTTACAATTTTGAGCAGAACCTAAAATTATAAAAAAAGTTAGTGTATTCCGTTTGAAAAAATAATTAATAAGTAATAAAATTATTTTGGAATTTTGATCAACTTTGTTTCAATTAATTAAAAAAATCTTCCTGATTGTTTTAAAGCTGAAGTATTTATTTTTTCCGTTCGAAATCAAAAATGTTTTTTTGTACGAAAAGTACTTTAGACTCTGATGGTTTGCCGTCTTAATCGGTGTTAATAAAAATTGCATACAAAGCAGACCTCAAGAGTGAATCTTGAGGCACACTGTTTCTGGCAAACATTATACATACAGCGTGACTGTTAATTATACCGACAAATTGAAACCACGATAAGAAGCGATGTCCGAGAGTATGGGAAAAATGTTTAAAAAAATTCTTGTGAAACAGTTTATAATTGCTGCATACGAAATACGACGACCACGTTCTATAAATGCGGCAGGATAATTGCCCAATAAATTTTTTTATTGACTTTCGCTTGCGCACATTATTTTGACACATATCTCGCTTGGTTTTATTACACTTATAACAACTGGGGAAGGCAAGTTTCTTTTATGCCACGTAATTATTATTTCTGGAAAACTAAAGTAGACAATTTTTTTTAATATTTGTCCCATACTTATACACAGAGAAAGCTTTTGGATAGAAAGCTTTCGGGATAAAAAGAGTCGACATATGGGCAACCTTACGGAAAAAAGGAGTAGACAAAAGAACAATTTGTGGCATAAAGTGTTTGTACAAAACAACGAGGAGCGCGGTTAGGATGTACCACGAGGAATCAAAACACTTTGTAACGACGCAAGGGGTGAAACAGGAATGCATCCCTGCAAGCCCCATATTGTTCACAGCAGTTCTTGACGAAGCAGTTAAGGAAGCGAAAAAGTAAGTGAAGGAGTACTACATAAGATACTGGTATATGGAAATGGACGAATAGTGGAAATTGCTTACGCCGACGACATGGTACTAGTGGCAAAAGATGAAAAAACGCTCAATGCAAATGTGAACAGATACAGTGCAAAGCTAACATGAATATAAACAGAGAAAAGACAGAGACCATGGTGATAAGCAAAGAGAACAAAAACCACAAGATATACCTGAAACAGAGAAAACTGGAGCAGGTGAGAAGTTTGAAATACTTGGGGACTACTCTGACGGGAGATTCGATGAGGAGATAAAAAGAAGGAAGGAAGCAACACGAAGATTATTCAACAGCATCAAGAGTAACTTCATAAACAAAAAAGAGAGACCCAAACAAACCAAAACAAAGATCTTTAAAAGGATAGCGTCCCCAATACTAATCTACGGGTCGGAAGTATGGTCAACGACAAAGAAACAGAAAGAGAAAATACAAAGTTCAGGAATGAGATTCCTCAGAAGAATAGATAACAAGTCAAGATTGGATAAAGTAAGAAACAGTGAAATAAGACCAAATCTGAAAGTAGAACCCATACAATCCAGAATAGAAGAGGGGCAAGTGAGATGGCTGGGGCACGTTATGAGGATGGGGAAAGATAAGATGGTGAGAAGAGTATTCGAAGCCAAACCAACGAAAAAAAAAACAGAAAGGAAGACCTAGAAAATGTTGGATGGATCAAGTACGAAAAGCGGCGGAAAAAAGAAACATAAAATGGGAAGGAATTAGAGGACAGGTGCAAGATAGAACGGCATGGAAAGAAGCATGGAAAAGAATCCCGTCACACACGTAGAAACTCAACTCCTGTTCCACCCAACACCCGTGAGGGTATAAGGGTCAGGATTAACTAATGTTAAGCAATGTTCGTAGAAGGAAGTTTACCTGCTTGATCAAAACTGTGGAATAAAAAAATATCTGTTTATTTAATTTTATCTTTTTAAATTTTGTAAGTCCTTGAGTATTTCAAAAACATGCTAAAAGTAGTCTTATCTAATCCATAACACAAAGCTACGTATTTTACCGTTTAGTGCTTTATGATATACTCCACAGGAGAGCAGGAATGTAAAATAAAAAAAAAATTGTATTGAAATCCCTATGGTGCGTAATCAAAGTAGACAGCCTGTATAGTAAGATCATTACTTTTTTTATTCACAATTAAAATACTTATCTGTATGAAAATTACTTTTGTTTTTAATGTTTGATCACCCTTGGTTAGGTTTAAATAAGAATAGCGAAAACAGAAGTCTCGAAGAAGAACTTGAAGGCATTCTTTGTTCTGTTGTTTGTACTTAATATAAAAAACGCAGTTTTTCCAAAGTTGAAAAGAATTTTCTGCTCGAGGGGTATTTTTCAACCTTTATGGTGATTTAAGAAACACTCCTTTAATGAATGAAATCAGCAAATTTAGGACAAGAGAAACTAAACTTTGCCACTGCATTATTTTTTAAATATATGTAGACAAATTTTGATAAAAATATTAAAATTTGCGTTAAGAAAAAGGAATAGGTACAGGCTTAAATCATTCTACTTTACCTGAAACACTTTTTACTTTCCAGAAAAACATGTAGTTTTTTATTTCAAATAGCGTGCCCTATACAGGGTGTTTAAAAAAAACGTTCGGATACTGTAACCATGAATAGTACTCATCAAGAGCAACAAAAAAGTCTTAGCAAGTATAGGTCCGCAAATAATTTTTTTCAAGGATAGAGTTGATTTTATATTGATGTTAACAAATTACATTATTATGAAGAAGCAAACAGTAAACATGTGATTATCTAGATACAAAAAATAATTAAAGTAAATGTCCACCTCTCTCGCTTCGTAGAAAAGAAGCTATCATTCTTTGGAATAATCCTTGATTTTGTCGAAAGGTTTAGCAGTTATGTTCTATTCGCTGCTGCAGCTCATTTACGTTATTAACGGGTCTTGATTACACCAGAGATTTTAAATATCCCCAAATGCAGAAGTCTAATGGGATTAAATTAGGAGATCTAGGTGGCTTCAATCACGTTTTTCAAGAAAAATAAAAACAAATGAAAGTCGTCATTATGTTCTGTGTATGTTTCTTTATTATCTGTCATTAGTCTTGTTGCGGTGTGTTTGGTATTCGATTCTGTAAAAATAATAGCATTTTATACAAATACAGAGATGGCTGATATGCACTTTATGTACGGCATGGCTAATGGCAACGCTTATGAGGCACGGCGATTATACGCTGAAGCATTTCCTAATCGCAGAATTCCATCCGATAAATTATTTTGTAATCTACATCGACGATTATGTGAACGTGGTTCATTCAATGTTACTAAACCTGATGCCGGACGACCAAGATCAGTAACTACTCCTGAAACTGAAGTTGAAGTTTTAAGAAGAATAGACGAAAATCCGAATGTCAGCACCAGAACAATAGCAAGAGAACTAAATATGAATGCTTCTTTAGTTTGGAGGATTTTGCGAGAACAGCAACTTTATCCGTATCACATTCAACGGGTGCAAGCTCTTCTAGTCCCCGATTTGGATTCCAGATTAACTTTTTGTAGGTGGATGCAAAGAAAACTTGCAGAAAATGAAAATTTTGTTGCTGGTATTTTATTTACTGATGAGAGTATTTTTACAAACAACGGGATTATGAACTTCCACAATGATCATGTTTGGGGAGATGAAAATCCTCACGCTGTTATTGAGAAAAGGCATCAACACCGGTTTTCTTTGAATGTTTGGCTAGGTGTTTTGGCAGACCGATTGATAGGACCAGTGTTTTTACCAAATCGCTTAAATGGCGAAGTTTATCTTGACTTTTTAAATAATACTTTACCTCCATTATTAGAAGACATTCCTCTGATTGCTAGAGTTAATCTTTGGTTTTTACATGATGGGGCTCCTCCACATTTCGCTATCGTTGTAAGAAATTTCTTAAATGCAACGTACAACAATAACTGGATAGGAAGAGGAGGCCCAGTGCCGTGGCCACCTAGATCTCCTGATTTAAACCCTCTTGATTTTTGCATTTGGGGATATTTAAAATCTTTGGTGTATTCAAGACCCGTTAATAACATAAATGAGCTGCAGCAGCGAATAGAACATAACTGCCAAACCATTCAAGAAAATCAAGGACTATTCGAAAGAATAAGAGCTTCTTTTCGTCGAAGATGTGAAGCCTGTGTGCAAGCGGGAGGTGGACATGTAGAACATTTTCTTTAAATATTTTTTGTCTACATAATCACACGTTTACTATTTGCTTCTTCATAATAATGTAATTTGTTAACATCAATATAAAATCAACTCTATCCTTGAAAAAAATTATTTGCGGACCTATACTTACTAAGACTTTTTTGTTGCTCTTGATGAGTACTATTCATGGTTACAGTATCCGAACGTTTTTTTAAACACCCTGTATATGAAACCAAATTTGGATTGCCCATAAAATTCTAAACATTTTCTGTATACCATTGCCTATACCTAAACCTAACCGTTCTTGAGATATTTAACATTTTGTCTAAAAACTGCCATTTGCAGCCACTATTTTATATATTCATATTTTATTTATTTTTAACTCTAAGAAAAAGATTTTTGGTACAGATGTAGTTGATACATAAGCTTATCATAGGCCATTATTAAATGTACTTTTATCGCTACAGGGTGGCCATGGTAATAAACAAAATATCGGAAATTTCAAAATGGCAAAACACAATTTTCTTAAATAGCATGCCTTATATTTTTCTATCCTAAATTCTTCGTTTAATAAAGTACTTTCATTTTTCTTAAGTATGTCTTATACCTATCTGCGATATTTTTTGAGATTTTCAGATCTCAAATTCAGATTTGATTTCATATATAGGGGATGCCATTTGAAATAAGAAAGTTGTGTCCGGCACCGCTGTTTTGATTCACTCTGTAGAGATGAAAATAATTTAGTGTTATAGATCTCTTAAATTGAAAACGAAATTGTGTTGAATTTTTTTTGTATCTTCAGTAGTTATGGAGATATGGCCCGAGAACACACCGTTGGGACACCCTGTATAATTATTAATATTTCATTTTCATTTTATTTTAGTGATAATTAATATCTAATGGTCTCGTTAACTTTCAAGCGTCAATATTTGGAAAACAGTTGAATTTTGACTTATTGCGAATTATATGAAAAAATTGTAAAGTTTTGAGCAGAATCTAAAACTTGGGAGTTTCAAAAATTGAGAGATTTCATTTGAGAAATTATAGCTCAGCCTCACCCAACTTTTTAGAGACTCCCTGTAGTATGAAAAATATTTCTTGGAAAGTGCAAAAAATAAAATAAAATTGACGTTCGAACATTTTTTGAAATAGTATCGATTTTATTCTTTATTTTATCACGACCCTGTATACAGGGTGTTATCGAATTGCCTGGAAGAATTTCACAGGGTGGTAGTTTGGATCAAGAAAATGTAACCGTTTTCGTATTATGAAGGAATAAATAAAGGCATACGATACTTTCGATTCTATGCGGATTTTGGTGGGGTATTACCAGACGTTCATTTCTTTGTTTATTCGAAATTTAAAGTAACAAACAAATTTATTTTCCCGAAACTGGCGTAAAAATTTAATAAAAAAACATTGTAAATCGTTTTTCCCAATGGGAATATTACTCTGGGTGCAGGAGTTTCCATTCTTTTGTCGAATTTTGATATACGCTTTTGAAATTCAGTATGTTTTTTTCTTGAAAACTAATACATTTAATACATCATATTATTATATAAAACTTTTTGACCGTTTGATGCAAGTTATCAACCTGTACCTAGGCTTAAATCATTCTACTTTACCTGAAACACTTTTTACTTTCCAGAAAAACATGTAGTTTGCCTAAAATCCGATCTCTAATTGAAGGGGTCAGTGGAAAAGTTGCCTAGTCCACAAATTTGACAAAATCGTCATACATTACCCTGCCCGTTATATCATAAATACAAATATTTGTATCCGACATTTTATAATCATTTAATACAATATATTAGGTGCTAGTAACGCTTTTTATGTTCTCTTTATAACCATCACTATTTTACATTTTATTCTCAACTTTTAACTTTGTTCGCGAATCTACATCAAAGTGGAATAGGCAACTTTTCCACTGACCCCTTCAATTATAAAAACAGCACGAAATAAGTAGACCAAGAAGCAAAGGGAATTAAAATGTGAAACTGTCGCCCGCTTTTCTCAATATTATTACTGCATTTTATTTATTTATTTTTTGATAATTGTAAAACATTCCAAAATAGTTCAAAATAGAAGGAAAGGGTTTAATTTAGTACAGTGTTCTACTTAACGTAACTTCTTTATTTGATAGTGACTGGAATTAGAACAACTTCCTCCGCAGAAAGGACAATCACTTTCACTGCCTCTGCCTTCTTTTGTTTCTTCTTTTCTATTTTTACTCTGGCTTCCGCAAAACAACTCTCACACTCAGGAGGCAACGAGTACGTCTCGGGTCTTAAATGGCGCTCTCTATTTATTTTTCCTTCAACGTGCTTATCAAATATGGCTTCCAGCTTCTTCGGAACTGATAGGCCTGCGTAATATTCCAAACATAATTCCCCTATTATGCGGCGGCGTAAATATTTACGCCAGCTCACCGTACTATTTGTGTTAGAGCGCGGCGCTCGCATACACACAAACTTTAAAATATTTACGCTCCGGATTTACCAATGTTGAAACAGATATTCTCTTTGTGTAAGCAGGCGGGCCATTTTTTCTCGTCTTTCGATGCCCCCGAAAATATTCATCTGCTTTTGTTTGCGCGCCGCGAAAAACGCCAAGCAAACAAGACGTGATCGAAACCTGACGACGCCGACGACAAGGTAAGCTCTAGGTGGCCGTCGCATCGCTTTGAACGGAAGTTCCGTTACATTGCCACACTGCGTTCAAGTAAACGAAAGTAGCAACAGTACCTGTATAATCTCCTCCATGGTAGATTGAACCTTTGAGAAAGTCTATATTCTATTCACGTGGTTCGTTCTAATGACAATTAGAATAATCGCTATTTATTATAATATATAGGAATTAAGTCGAGCTGAGGGTGAGTTTCCCTTTTATAGGAATACGACGTAAAGAATACAAAAAGTGATCCCCGCTTTAATAACGTCGGTTTGTGTGTCGTTTCGATGCGGATGGTCACGTGACAAAGTAATCAAGAAAGGACGGACGGTTAGCCGAAGAAGCAGGAGCGCCGTCGGTGGCGGCGTCGGAGGGAGACGCGCACTTATCTGCCTGTTTTACGGGACAGGTACATTGTTCCTAATCGCAGGTGACACATTCAATAAAGTATGAAAATGTGCGCCATGAAATATTCATATCTGACGGGGTTGCCATGGATATGCGTGTCATGTATGATTTTCCGCGCGGCCGGAGCCGTCCCCCGCGTTCGCCCCCGCCGCCACCCTTCGCCGCCGACGACGTCGCTGCAATATCGTCGCGGCTCCTGACAGTTATTGCGTTTCCTCGCGAGAGATATCGGGAATGCGCCGGGATATGTCACGCTCGTCGTCGTTTTCTGATTAAAACTGCACCCGCGCCGCGCGCTCTCATCGATTGTCCTCTGCTAATAATAGATACCTGCCTTAACAAGAAACAAAAGACGCCGATACCATTGTCGGCACCGCCGCCGCGATTCAGACGGAAAAAATTTTGTTTCGCCCAAGTCGCGCGCCATTGCACAAGAACTTCGCGTAGGTAAAAATCGACGCATCTCTTTGTGCGCTATCTCAAATTCTCGCTACATTTAAAGTTTCTCTCTAGCTCGTGAAACAAAACCTCTAATAAGTAGGGTGCAAATATTAAAGAAAAACCTGTACGTATCCCCGCTTATTGTCTATCGAGAATATGAATTTTAATATCCGGTGTGTCACAACGGTTTTTCTTCTAAAGGCCTGGAATTTCCCCTCGGGCAAATTAAAAATTCGCTTTTCTTCTTTAATTTTATCTTTAACTCTATCAAGGATAGGTAGATATTCTTAAAGGTTTGTTTTCCATACAACTTCTTATTAAAGGGATCACATATTCCACCTTAATTTTGAAGATTCTTGCGGTTTCCTTTTTCTTTTATAAATACCTAGAAAAAATCACGAGATTTTCAATGGTTTTACAGTGATTTCAACCAAGTTTGATAAACTTACTAAAAATCCGAAACCGTAGCAAGAGCTGCCAGAACTGAAGTCGACTCGCTTTTGGTTATTCACCGAATGCGTCTATGTAGATTTCGTCTGAAATTATTCATGCATTATTCAGTTCGAGCCCATTGATTGTGAGTCGAAAGACATGGTCGAAATCCCGACTCGCATCGAAGTCATATTAAAAATCACTTAGCGACTCCGATTTAAATAATACGCTGCAATTAGAACTTTTAACGAGGCTTTGGCACGCATCTCGCCGAAGACACCATCCGAATTAGCCGCTATCTTTATCGGCCGCCTTCCTGATTTACGTCCTCGACTAATGAACACGTGGAAATATTTTGACGTGCGTGTGTTACGACCGCCATAAAATAATTACGAGTTCGAGCTGAATTCCGTCGATTAATTAGCGCCGGTCACAACCGGTCCGGTTTTGCGAATTTCCGACGATGCGTGCTCCACTAAACGCCGTCGATTTACGACGATAAGCCTTTAAACGTGTCGCTTTAATTAAAACGCGGATTTTTATTTATGCCTCTGGATCCCTTATTAAACGGAATGAACCGTAAATAAACCACGTCCGGTAAGTCAATTAATAATAACTACAAGAATGAGTTCTCGGTGGACAAACAAGAAGAAAATGAAACTCATTAATAAACGGAATTATAATCAGAACGGCTAGAGAATTGATGCTGGAATATCAATATGTATCAATATGAAATAAGAAGAAAAAATTGATCTAATGTTGATCAATATCAATTACTCAGACTTACCATGTGTGGTATTATTCGTTAATAAGTAAACGGTTGAAGAATTGATACTGAAATATCTTGCATACTGATGTATGAAATAAGAAAAAGAATCAATCTTATATGTATTCGTGTTAGCTCAAATGTTGACAATGTCATTAAAGTATGCTTAACTTACAGTGTTTTTCTTTTGCTTTTCCTCTTTTGTCAATTATGTTTCCGAATTTGTCGAATGACTTCCCAATTCTCAGGCCTACTATACTTTAAGCAGATTGGAAAGTCATTTGACAAATTAGGAAACGCATTTGACAAAAGAGCAAAAGCAATAGAAGAAGACTGTATCATTAAACTTACTTATACTTAAACATATTATATGAATTAAGAGAACGAATTGATCTTATACGGGGAATCCCTCGTGGCTTCTTAAAATTGAAGAAATAGGCAAAACATTCTACTTCCATTAATACATTTGAAAACACGAAATTATTTCCGATTTGAGAAATTAAATTTAAAGAAAAATCCTGCACGCGAAATCCACAGAACACCACCGACCTTGAAATATTTAGAATTAGAACAAACAAAAGGGTCAATAACACTATAATTATTGATTATTTGGCGCCCAACCTGGGACCCAGTTATTATCAACTTTAAAATGGCTACTCGCCAGAGTCTCACTTTATACAATCGCAATTATTGAAAGAAGAAAAATCTTGCGCATCACTTTTAGCAATGAAAACATATACAAAATTTCGTTACGAAGGTCATTGAAACACCATTCATTTTATAACGAAACATTAATTAACGACAAGATTCATAATCAGGCTCTTAATCAGGAAATTAATTGAAAATGTCAACAAGTAAAAGAACAAAAAGAACGATTCATATAAAAGTTGTTACGTATGTAACAATACCGTAGTATAGTCTGTGAAATGATCTTCACTCTACACAATTCAATTTTAGAGCTTTCATTTCATCTATTATGATATACATAGTTTCAAATTTATAGTAATGCCTCGGAGGCCGTCCTTAGTAATATAACAAAAAGAAAAAAAATTATTGTGATGTACACTCCTAAGATAAAAAGAACTAGGTGACCGTCGAGATCGCTATTGTCTTTTAGTCTACAATTCCAATTACAAAGGTATGCATGCGCATGCATTCGAAAAGACAGAGAAGAAAAAGAAACATGAACGTCGATGACGGTGACCATGGCAGTAAATACAAAATATCAATTATGAATATCTAAGAGAGGCCAGGTCCGCCCCTCAGTCAGCGCCTCCGCTCGGCGCGATCCGCAGATAACAGAGCAGGCCAGAAATTAGAATGCTGATTGAGTTTTTAATTCGGAGATAATCAAATGAAGATAGCCGCGCGATAATTAAACAACATTCGGAGAGCTGATTGTTAACCGAATGCGCCGTCGTTGTTCCCTGATTACAGCAACAAAACGAACGAGATTTAGACGTTTGTTTAATCGACTCGTCGCCGGCCGCACGGGAGAATAATTAAAACAAGCGAACGTTAATCGTCGCCGTTGTTTCTCGATGCGATGATATGAATATGCAATTAACAGTGATAAAAATGTCAGGCGACCGTACATGAAGATGAAGCTCTAAATGATTATTTCACTTAAGCTCGGTATTTCAGTCAGAGAGAGCTTAAGACACATACTTTCAGTTAATTTTTGATTTGGGATTAACGTTTGGTTTAAGCGTATTTCAGTGGCACGTTAACGTTTAACTCGTTTTATTTAACCAGAAAATTTAATCCACAGACTGCGGAGGCTTACACCAAAATTTATGGTTTTTTAGGAATACCGACACTCGATAATTTTGTTACTCGTCTATTTACATGTTACTCGATAAGTACCCGGGTACCTGATATATACCTGTGGGGGTTCGCATGTTGCTTGGCGACCAACGAATCACGTCACGATAACAGATAATAACAAAAGTCAAAATGACAAGATACCAGAAATGTCAATTTAGAAACGCCAAAATGACAGATATCAAGAAAAGTCAGATTGACGTCAGGCAATGTCATATACATAAATAGGGCGAAGCGTCACGTTGACATTTACGTAACAAAGCAACGACGACGATCGTCGCAAATAAACAAAATTTAGGCCGTCCCTTGACGAATTAAAGTGAAACCACATTCGTTCATGATTGGCCCGCAAACAGGAACGCATTCTCAAATCTGGTCGCTAAGAAATCCCAGGAGTAAACACAAAAAGACTGCCCCCTGACGAATGAGATACAGCTCTGATCATCTGTGATTTGATTACACATATAGAGTGCGTTCCATATTGTCACGTTTGGAAAATTATTATCTAAATTAGTTTTTTACTTTAGAGTTACACAAAATTTAACGCGCGTATTTTAGGTTTAATTGACAAAATTGTTCATCGGCTTAGCCGCCGTATTTTCATTCAAAACAATTAACGATGACAATTTTGAAATACAGAGCTTTGAACCCCAACCTTTAAAAACACACTTTGTTACATCCGGCACGGGTCGAATAGGGAAATTGGGAAATGAAAGGGGGAGTAGTTAACTTTTTTTAGTCGCGGTTTTGTTACAGTTAGTTGTTAATGAATCGTGGAGTTGTATAATCTAAAAACGGTCAACAGACAGTTTCTAGTATTCATTAATAAAATTTGTTTAATGTGTTGGTGAGTTTTAATTGTGACTTCGGAATCGATCCTTGCAGGCGGCGTTTGGTCGAGTCAGGTGCAAAGAGGCGAGGTAATGTAGAATTTAAATTAATTATTTTGTTCGTTTGCGAATATCCTGCACCGCAAGCGAGTATTCGATATAAGGGAAAATATAATGTGGTGGCGATCCACTTATAACATATCCACGTTTTCCCTTACATCGCATCGCGACATAGTGGAGTCCACGGTGAATTGAATACTACGGTGGCAGCATTGAAGTGAGATAGCGAACCGTTACGTTACGGCATACCCACTTCTCCTTCTAAAACATTCGCTGTCAACCAATCATAACTGTCAACCAATCGTCACGAAGTTCGCAGCATAGATCTGCGAGGCTATGCGGTGACGTTATGCTGCCACCGTCAGTATTCAATCCACCGTGAGTGGAGCCTTCCCCTAATACGTAACATTATGGAATAACCCTTAATTCGTGACATGGTGGAAGTTTCCCTTAATTCGTGACAGAAGACGGAAGGGAGCCGATACTTCCGACAGAAGCTAACCTTATGGGACCCACCCACATTCTACTGTAACCGAAATTCGAGAGAAAGCACTGCTAGCAAGAGCGTCGGCTCGCAACATTCGTAACGTTCTTCGGTGACGTTTCTTTTAATGACGCGAGTGTTACGACGCGTACCTGGTACGAGGCTAGAATTCGTGATCTCAACGCTCTCGTTACGAAAGTGGGTCATTGTGAGAGTTTGAAAACGTAACCTTTTCTTTTGTTGATGTTTGTGTTGTAGGTGCTTTCATTCTTCATCAGATGATGTTTTACTGTCTGAAATGTCTTCTCTTTGTCGCCGAATCAACATCACTGCAAGAGATCTTTTTCTAGTAACGTAAATTTTTACTGAACAAGTTTTATAAGGTTATGCCAAACGTCAATGCTTAATTTATGTATCCGCAGTCGTTCCATTTACGCTCACATCGAATTTTGGAACGATAACAAGTCACCGCGAGCATGAGTAGCGTGAGCATTATCTGGAACTTATCCTTGTAACCCTGATGTTGCTGATCGTTGCTCTGCTTGGCGTCGGTCCGGTGGCTCGGGTTTGCTCGTCGGTGTCCGAGTTCAGCGGAAATAAAAGCGTCGATCACTTACCAACACAACTTTATTTACAAACTTAGTCTATATTTACAGGTGTTTACAAATTGGAATGCTTATATTCCAGTAATAAAACTCACGAGCTAGTAAACGAATGTTAAACTTCCGGACAGTGGTTTCGGGAACGGTAATATACGGTGTGTCTTACAGACACTAATCACAGGACGGTAGTTTCGGAAACAGTGATATACGTGTGTCGCACGGACACTAATGTCAAACAAATGACAACGCTGCACCAGGTAAGAAAGACTGAAACTCCCACTCTAGTATCAGGATGTGCGAAACGCCCGCACCAGGTAAGAAAGAGTGAAACTCCCACTCTAGGATCAGGATGTGCGAATCGCCCGCACCAGGTAAGAAAGAGTAGACGCCCACTCAGGATCGGGATAAGAACAGGAGGAGCGGTTGCAAAATAGATCACTAAATTTTACACCAAACCGGCCTTGAAAATACTAAAATCTAAGGGTGGGTTTACAGAAAGCAAATCAAATATTTAATTTCAAATTAAACTAATCACGATTAAGTTGCCATAAGAATTACATTGCGAACTGTCAAATTAACAACGTCATTAAAATTTGATTGCAATTACATTTTCTGTAAACTGGCCCTAAAGTTTGCACATCTCTGCAATCACTAATAGCGTTTTCGATTCACCTGCACTGGGTTTCACTGGGCCGAGAGTATTTTTTTAACCTCGTGTAATACTATATGTCCAAATAAATTTTTGATAAAGGTAGGCCATGGAAGATAAATTATTACATTGCTTACATGAAAATATTGTCTAGTTCTTAAGCAGTTATGTAAAATTGAAGTTTAATTTGCCACATTTTCCAGCTTGTGTGTCACTAACTTCAAAATTGCTTGCTGTTATAGATTAGACCTATATATACACTTCCATGACCTACCTGGAAGGTATCCTCCAATGAACAGTTGAAGAACGGCGATATGGTACTGCTTCATGAAGACAACTTAGCCCCGTTGCAATGTGCAATGGGAAGAGTGCAAGAGGTATTTCCTGGCAGCGATAAAGTGGTTCGAGTAGCAGACGTGAGGACATCCAGAGGACTTCTACGCCGAGCTGTCGCCAAATTGTACAAGATTCCCATTGAATAAGTGTATGTGAAAGTGACTTGTTGAAAGTGAGTTCTTTCAAGGCGGGCGGTATGTTCGGATTTGTATAAATATTAATTGAAGACAATTTTATGTTTAGATAATTTTGATTATTTAGTTAAATGTACGTGTTAAATTTAAGAATCATTTTTAGTTTCTAATTAATATTACCGTCACCGTTCCCAAATGCAGCTGCAGTTCTAAGTACGCGGCCAGTTAGGACATTCCGAAGCCCTTTCTTTGAACTTCGCTGGTCGCTACTTCCTAGTTTAGGTTTCTCGGAGCGACCGGGTTCACATCGGGCCGTTTTAAATGTGCAAGTAGAAATTGAATATAACTTCTTACAAAAAAAACACTCGTGCATTGTAAGACGGTCTGCATGTCACCCGCAATTTTCGTATATTAAACTCTGTATTTGAATTTTTAGTCAAGTTCGGTCGGGTGTATGTAGCCTTACAGGGAGGTGATACCACCACTTCGCGTTATATCTTTATTTGTTGATCGTATCTGTGCATTTATTTACTTTTATTAAATTTACTGTTAATTGTTACACGCGAGTTTAATTTCACCGATACAACAGTGACGTGGAAGAGTGGGCAAATCAATGTATTTGTCGACAGAGATACAACCTTTGAGAAGTTCCGTCTGGGAAGAGCATTCAAAACCGGAAGCTCACACACTACCTTTATCAAAAATTTATTTGGACATATATGGTAGTACGACATGAAGACACTCTGAGTGAGAAATTTAAGAAAAAATCGACAGTGTTGACTACACACTGCTACCACCAAACTTACCTGTTTAGGTGTAGCAGAGCGGTAACAAATTAGAAGGGGTTGCAATTAATAACTTCTTGCTCGTACTAACCAGTCTATTATTGGTAAATGAATATAGAGTTTGGTCCGTTTCTCTATTTGCTTAACCTGAAAATTTGAGGACGTTTTTGAAACGTTATACCTTAGAACGTCTATTTAGTGCATTTAATTTTGTATATTCTATATTAAGATATCCATTAGAAGTAGAAAAAGCTGGTAAACTAGTTACAATTTTCAAGGACGTAAATAAGAAATAAAAAATAAAATTGAAATTAGAAATTGCATATGTCGAAAACATTTTTAGACGAAAATTGAAAGCCCACAACTGTTTCCTACTTTTTTCTATTTTCAACCCTAAAAACTGCAAAATGAATCTCTAGAATTTTTATCGTAAATATTTTTAAACTTTTATCATTTCGCAATACAACTAATAACTACTTTTTCCTTTTTACTATGTAATTTAGGTTGTGAGAGTATTTGAAGCAATTAAAAAAGTGTAATAAATTTAAACAAAATATTTGTTTTATTTAATTTTAAACAGTTTTTTTTTGTTTAAAACATGATTAATTTTAAGTCAATTTTAAACATGTTTTAAACAAAGAAAACTGTTTAAAATCAAATAAAACAAATGTTTTGTTTTTTTTTAAAAAAAACAGTTTTTTTCCAACCCTGATTCAACTACGGTAGTAAATTGTAAACAACAAAGAAACACACTTAAAACTTGGCGCTGAAACAATCCAGTATTAACACATTGCCTGCCATGTCGGACATACATGAGCGACACTGGTGTTCATATGGGCGCCATGTCGGCCATATGTATCCGACACTGTGGATTTCATATGAAGCCACGTCGGCAGTATTTGAGCGATGCTACATAGGATTTTACATAGTATTTTTTTAGTGTGGCCCCCTATGAGATCTCTGATGAAATTTGCCTGGCCAGGTTAGAAAAATAAAAAATCGATGTAAGCATGAGTCCTCGTGGCCTGACATGATTTTTGTTAAAACAAACGTGGCAGGCAATGTGTTAAATCAACAAAATCGCTCGCCACTGTACATGCGGCGACCGCACAAATACGACAATAATCAAAAACATGAATCATCCCACAAAAGGTGCAAGATCGAACAAAAACCTCAGACGAAATCCAAGTCGTGACGAAACGCCATAGAGCGAGACCAAAAGCGTAGTGAAAAACGCAAAAAAAGTAGTCATTGGGGTACGATACCGTGAAGCCCTTCGATTGCACTCCAACCTTCAGCGCCTTGGGGGAGAAGCTCGTAAGTTCATTCTGCGTCCTCGTGACTCCGCACTGGTTTTGCTCCGCCCGCCGGAAAGATTGCGAAAAGTACTTGAAGTCAAACAGCGAAGGTCAAGAAAAAAAGATCGCTTCCGAAAATCCAGAAGTGGCACCACGCTAGCATAAACGCTTAAAGCGACGGAGGGGCTAGTACTCGCTACCGCCTGTAACTACTCGCTACAATAACAGAACAGACACAAACGAATTAAAATCAATCGAAATGACAGAAAATAAAATGCTGTCTTACTTCGGTATGAATACGCCGAGCTTGCGAGATGATTTGAAGCGTGGTACACGCGTTGACCCAACCAAAATCCTACAAAGACGTCGGAAAATAAGATCAAAAACCTTTCCCAATCCGTGGCTTCTTGAGTAAATCTCACAGAACCCCAACTGGGCGCGGTATCACCAAAATTAGTAAGCCAAAACCGCAGAGATACTCAAAGGATCAACGATGAAACACACACGCCAAATCAAAATGCCCTCTTCGGACACCTCTTGCTGACCAGTGCAAAAATCCTAACGCGCCGGTCCGCACCCAGAATTCCTCGCGCTTCCTGACTCAACTAATGTACAAACCACCGCGAAATTCAAAACCACCAAACTGGTCAACCGATGCACACAACGTCGGGGGCCGTTTGTAAATAACGGTGACTAAGAGGACTCGACTGTAACAGCGTTACAATCTTTTCACGTAGTTCATCAGTGGTTGCCGGTGGATTCTTTCGATAAACGTCGTCTTTTAACGTAGTCCAAATGTAAGCATCAAGAGATGTGCAACCACTATTTCGAATTTCCATGACAACTATTGTTACATATCACTTGGTGCATTTATATTGTGTAGACTTCTAAATTTCAGTTGTTACCACAAAACTCTAGTATGAATTACTCCTACGTTAATTACTTAAATCGATAATAAGCTGCGCTGTATCTTCCATCAACTTTTCCTCGACCAGAAATAGTGAAGAATGGGTGTGGCTAAATAGATCTTAAAACAGGCGCCAGGGTGAACAAAATACCCAGCCGATTCAAAATAGATCTCGACAGTGTTCCCAATGTATCTTGGCCTTGCAGTTGATCGTTCGCAACAATCACCGGAGATTTTGTCTGCACTTGTACGTCTAGGGTAGTGGCACAAATACGCAAACAGCTAAAATAATAAATACAAACACATAGATATCTTATTAAAATCGGGAGATCTGTCGAAAATTCGCTCTTAACCAACGCAGCATCACACAGCGGTTAATAGAGATTCTGAATAGACTCACGTAACCAAGACTGTATTCTGTAGGTCAAGATCGTTTACGTTTCCGTGCGCGTTGTCCGAAGCGTCATGGAGTAACTGCAATAGTCACCTACGATCCAACACGGCAACTGCTTCCAAAATATCGGTTAATTAACCGAGTACCAAAAGGAGATCTAAAACGAAAAGTATCAAGAGATATCCCAACAGTAAAAGTATCTAAAACGTAAAAGCCTAAGTTAAAGAAAAAACAATTTAGACACAGTTGATTCTTATTTATTCTGACAAAATAAAACTGTAAGAGATTCGATGCCATAGATTACAGGAAAAATATAGAATATTTTAATTTTGGAACTTCTAAATGTCAGGTTTAATTTGAATCACCCTGTGATTTCGTACTTTAGAGTTATGAGGGGCGACTGAAAAGTCTGCATAGAATTATTTTTGTATATTGATTGGAATTTAGAACTTAGGAGTTCACATGAATCATCTTCGTTTTGAATTAGGTACAACTAATGGCCGTATGCACCGAATAGATTAACTCATCTTAACTTTAAGCGCCACTCAGATTGTGAGTAAATCAAGTGTAAGCTCAGTTTATTTGTTCGGTGCATACGGCCATAAGGCTGCGTTAGTCGGTTTTCACACCAAAGTAACATGCTACGTGCTACTTGCATTCTGGATGCACGCTGCATGCCATTAATTTTAGAACCTATGTAAGCAATTGATAATATTCACACCGGTGTAGCGTCGCATTCATGCGACCTGCCCCTTGCGACGCGCAGCTTAGCTCATAGGACAAGTTTTATATTTTGCTACGCTACTTCAGTAGAGTCCGCGGTTTCGTCTTAAATTAAAACATTGTCAAGCTAAACGAGGGTTCTTGACAACATGCTGACACTAAACCATCATGAACCACAATGTGGCCGTTCTTGATGCTTTTTCATCATTTCATACTCGTGCTACAAACAGTATGGAGGTCTTTAACAATCACACCTTCTCTTTCTTTTTTTCCTCTTAACAACCACCGCTGCAATTAACGCAATAGCTTCATCTTCGGATGACATCTTGATTATAATAACTCGCAAGACATTGCCAATTCGCGAATCGCATAGTCTTGCTATGCTACCTTGATGAGAAAGCAAAATTCTAAGATGCGCTACGCGGCACGCTACATCTCAAAAGATGCAAGTAGCACGCAGCATGCTACTTTGGTGTGAAAGCCGACTTAAGTAAACGATCTATACAATTAACGATTATGTAGTTTAGTTTGACAGTTGACTTAGGATTTGGACAAGTTGACTGTTCACTTATTTCAACTTAAGTAGCAGTTATCGATTAAGTTGAGAGTTGACGAAATGATGCCAACTGCATGGAGAATGTCATTCTGGACACCCTTTTCAATGTTTTTTTTACGAGATTTAATATAATTGATTGATTCAGTTGGTCATCTTTTCACATGTGTTAGGAGACTTTTCCTTCGAACTGACTTATGTTATGACTTTAAATTGATCTTTATACGTCATTACATTCTCATTACCGGTCATTTAAAACAAGAAGTACGTGTGGCGTCACTTTCAGTTAAGCGATAATATGTAATTTATATATTTTTTTCAATTGTTTCTCACAAAAAATCTGCCAAAGCAAATAAAGTATGACATTCAAAAATGCACTTTGCTTCTACTTCCGATTAAACTGGATGTAATGCAATAACGTTTTTGTAATAAACATAGAATTTCGATCGCGTCTTTCCGGTGCAGGAAGAAGAAGACAAATCGCCGTTCCGGAGGCTCGCTCGCGAGACACTTTCGGGCGTTATTCAGTGTTCACGCCGGGGGAGAGCGCCCCTATAATCCCAGGGGCACGCGATGATGTATGGGCGCACGCCGGGGCCCTAATCGCCCGCTAATTATTTATCAAACATTCGCACACGGATCACCAATCGATAATTGCAAACACCGGGAACGCACTTTGCACGCGCCGGGGATTAACCGCTCAGATTTCAATGGCGACATCTTCATTACACAGCATGGAAACATGTCTTTTATTTCCCCGTTACTTAACATTTCGTGAAATATTCATGCTTGTCACTTTTCTGATTTTTCGCAGAAGGCACTGCCACTATTTATTATTTTCTTCTACAAAAAGTCACCTGATGACATGTTTTAGGCTATTCATGATTTAGTATTGATATGCCTTAAATCACTTTCTTTTAGTGATATAAACTACTATTTTCTTAGTCACTATTATCATCGATAGAGTTTTAAATTATTCATGATATTTTCTCCTCAAAGCAAGTAATAACTTCATCACTATACGATGTCCTATTTTAGATTAGAGTTAAAATAGAATAAAACTCTTATAGGGCATTAAGAAAGATAAGCACTAGTACTATAGTGTCTTATCACACCTTACGATTTTCTCGACATTTTCTCCTCAATATAGTCACAATCAATTTGATGATTAATTTATTTAAATGAACGCATAATATACTCTTGATGGGTCGCTCTATAGATTTTAGTAACTAGTACCTTTGTAGACCATAATATAATCTGTTAACTAAAGAATAATTAAAACAGTTACAGAAAGTCGAAAATAAACGCCATTTATGATATGATCTGACAAGCAATGATTATACAGTACGGAGCACGAGAGAGTACCTAACTATTTGGGAATAATATTTTTTTCTTAAGGAAAAGTAACAGAACTCACATTTCAATATTAAAATCGCCGACACAAATGAAATTTGAAATTCCTAAGAACGACAAATCTAGTTTTTGCATTTTTACATTGCATCTTTCCCATAAAAATCTTGGTCTGATTTGCAGTCGCTTTCAGAAATCTTGGTACTTGGATTAACGGATGAAAAACGATCGAAGCCAATCGATTAATTAAATTACTTCCAACAGGCGTAATTAATTACTTCAATTATGATAATTGCGGCAGTAAATCATCACTTTTTGAACACATTAACAGAAAATAACGTGCAAACTAATTACGCTTGGCAACGTACATAGATCACTAGATTACATTAATGACATCATACATTAATGTTTCATCGCTTCTGAATGCACGCACGGAATTCATCGTTTAGTTTCGGTTTTAACTTACTGTATACAAGATATTCCTTGTATTCAATTAAAAATATACATATTATAGTGAAGTTACGGAGTGCGTACAAAAAGTCATGAGCTTAAACGACGCAGTCGACATCGACTATGTAAGTCTTTCATGTTATTTTAATTTTTTTTACATTAATAATATCATTAAACTATATATGTATTAGATTTGTATAACAAATTTGTAGCTAATTCTCAAGAACAATTTAAAAATTGTAAATTCTTAACGTTTTTCTGCTTCGGTTGACAGTTTCTTCAAGAATGACATCCTACATTCATATTTCGCGGTTCTGTTTACACAATGGTATCCAACTCAATCTATTTACAATATTCTTAGTACAGTAGTTATTTAAAAAAGGAATATGCAATACAGTTACGGCGTGAATTTAATAAGTAAATCAACTCAAACAGCGCAATCTAGATCGACCACGTAATCCCGTTAAGCAAATTTTAATTTTAAAGGGTGGCCCGAAAGCAATAAATAAATTTCGGACTTCCCCTCGCCGATCGCGTCAAATTAAAGCAATAATAACAATCAACGCGAGCAGAGAGAGAGAAGACCTGCTGCAACCCCTCGGTGGTAACGATAATAACAACAACAACAACACGCAGCTAATAACCATCGGCAATTCAAATCAGACGGCTCCTTAAAAAGAGCAGAGACGGGGTGGGCACGGGATTGTTGAATGGGGGACGGAAACAATGACGTGTGGTCGCAGCGTTTGTCTGATTGCGAACCGATGAATCGCGGTGTAACAGCGGCGTCCGTCAATGATTATCCTCGTGTGAAAGGCGCTGTTGCAGCACTAGATTTAATTCACACAGGAATAACAGATCGAATTGAATTAAACTTTTTTTTATATAAAAGTGAAATAAATAAAACTTTATTACTAACTGTTTGCAATTTTTAAAGTCAACAGCGAAATTAAATGGTTAAGATCAATAACTTATTAGGAGAACCGATAAAAAGGGTGTCGATTCAAAAATGAAAAAAGTTTAATGAATCAGGTGGATTTCACTCTCCGGTAGCATATCAGTCTTTCTCATTTATGACTTTGTATAATAATAATAATAATAATAAGGCATTCCATTCTTTAAGAAGTATATTAATCCGTTTCATGAGGTGGATTGGTCCCCATTTACCTTATACACTTTGCTTCTTATAGTTGCTGGTGCGTTTTTATTTTTTTCAACTATTCTTCTCCATTCCACTCTCTTTCTTGCCTTCTTCTTCCAGTCCTTGACATCCATTTTCCTTAAGTCTTCGACCACTTCATCGTGCCATCTGATCTTTGGTCTCCCCCTTGGTCTATTTGTGTCGGGTCTCCATGATATTATTTCTTTTAACATGTTTAGATCTTTTTTTCTCATAATGTGCCCTATCCATCTAATCCTCTGTGCTGACATCACTTTTACTATATCCTCACCTTTCAAGATTTTTGTGAGTTCGTGGTTCATATATTGTCGTTGTATTCCATTGCCCTTACTTTTGAGTCCCATTATCGACCTTAGTACTTTTCTCTCAAAAACTCTCAATTGTTCTTTTGTGTGGAGCACATTATTTCAGCAACATATAGAATTGTTGGCCTAATAAGTGTTTTCTATACCTATTCTTATTTTAGTTTGTAATTTTAGTTTTTTAAATTTCAGCATTTCTCGGTTTGCATAGAAAGCTTTGTATCCTTTTTGTATTCTTTCTTGTATTTCTTCTCCTCGTTCGTTATTGTATGTTATTTGTATTCCTAGGTAGTTAAAGTCTTTTACCTTTTCGAGAGCGTGGTTTTCTATCTTGACTATTTTACTTGCATCATCCTTTCCTCTCTTGCACTTCATATATTTCGTCTTTTCCTCATTTATTTCTTTGATTCTTTAACGAGTTTCTTAAATATTTCTGCTAGTCTTTTTAACGATCTTGATATTATCACTGACTTTGTACACTTATACAAAATTATGTTAAAATAAATCAGACATCACTTCAAATAAATGCATTTTCTTTATTCCACTTATAAGCAAATTTAAAAAAATAAACCGGTTATGGAAAGAAAATACAATCATGATTTTCAGGAAAGTTAGTAAAATCATGAATGAGAGAGGCGCCAATACATACCCAAAATGCACCCAAAGGCCTAGTGTCAATGCAATGTACACTTAAGTAACAATTAAATTTTATAAAAAGACACCATTGTTAGCTATTTTGTAGAAACAATATTCCATCTCACAGCTCATACTGTGTTTTCAGTAGTAATATCATAAGAGAAAAATAATTCGACAGATTTTCAAAAACTACTTGTTTACTTTACTACATTTTGAAATAAATTCTTTTAATATTCAAATTACAATATTCTTGCTTGTTCACTTAATAGACTGATACCGATTGTAATTATTGGGAAGAAACCTTACGGTTTAAATCACTGCAATCGTTTAAAATTTAAGTAATTCTATCTTAAGGCCGTTAGACCACCTGTTTCTTGTACAAAATTTGATTCCATTTCTAAAGTATCATTTAGAACAAGAAATTTTTGAGTTGCAAATAATATTTAGAAATAAAACATATTCTACTTTTTCGGATATTTTTTGATTCACTCTAATTTTTGATATAATTTACTATGCAATTAAAATTATTCAAAAATTGGAATCAAATTATATCGTCGAAACTGGTCTTCAGGAAAATATTCGTGAGTCTTCCAAACTTTATACGTCATACGTTTTCAAAATTTGTCTTAAGGCCGTTTTATACTACCCCATTTCTTGTGAAACGTTGGGTTCAATTTCTATAAAAGAAACAACGACGCGTTAAGGGGGAATAAGGCTAGGATGAATGATTTTCTAATTCTTGCCTATAAATTTCATATTTAAAGTTGGTTCTTGTCTGATAAATTTCATATTGGAAAAAAAAATTCATAGTCAAAGTCACCGCACGCAATTCGTTAAGTAACTTTTTTGGACTGTGCTAAGTTCTTGATAATTTTTTTTTAATGGTTTCCATTTTTCCTTTAATTATGATTGCTGGAGTTTATAAAAACTTGAGTCATTACTTATATGGAAACTCACGATAATTGCTGGGCATCTTGCCAACTCCTAAACAAAATTAAGCAAAGGCGCCCCCCCACACACACACAGATGTCATCCCATATAAAAATATACGACGTAAGTTTGCTTTTTCGAATGAAAGCGATGCATTACGAGGGAATGGTGTTATGCGTCCCGCGTCGATCGTAGCGCCGAGCCGGGAACGAGCGTCGCCTCCCGCCGCATAATATGTGGGAATTTGTCGTTGTAAATATCCGGGATCCTCCGGGCGCCCCACATATCAAGACAGGATTCCGAACAACCCGGCATTAAGGTATTGTTTCCGAGGATCAAGTCTTTCCTGTTTCTTTTTTTCACCACGCCGTCGCGACGTCTAATTCTCGATAATTGGCCGGCGTAATCCAACACTTGCCCGGCTTACGCCCGCCCGCTCGACAAGCGGCTTCGGATTTCATATCCCGGATTATAATTAGCGGAGTATCGCGTATTACCACCCTCGATACACGAGATCGCCCTCCGTCTTTCAGAAATCCCCCGGGAACGAGCGCATGAGAAACTGCGCGTTAATTACCGCTCCGTCCATCAATTATTTACGAAAGCCGGAGTTTTCGAATTCGTTGTTAATCGAGTTACGAGAGCTGAGCTCACG
The DNA here is from genome assembly GCA_958336345.1 of Dorcus parallelipipedus. Classification (NCBI taxonomy): domain Eukaryota; kingdom Metazoa; phylum Arthropoda; class Insecta; order Coleoptera; family Lucanidae; genus Dorcus; species Dorcus parallelipipedus. Next base: position 32,026,135 of record OY284477.1, on the reverse strand, counting down.
GAAATTACTCGCTCGTTTCCCTGTTATTACAACGAAAATTCTAACTCGAAAGTTCACCACCACACCCTTTTACTACCTCCGACATACACTTGATTACTAAAAAAAACAGATAATAACTGAAAAATTGTGATAATATATGTGCATACACAGTCTAATCACAGTACAAGAATCTACACAGTAGCAGCACTCGAATATAACTGTCACAATCGCCATTTTGTTTGATCTTACTGATGTGCAAATTACAACATTACATTTGCAAATAGGTATCAAACAGTATGGCGGTCGAATTTGACACTGACGATTAAGTGCCGCTTCTAGGTAATTATTTATACTCATCTGGACGCGATCTAAAATTATTTAGATAAGTGGAGGCTATAAAAAATAAAATCAGAATCTTAGCTTAATTAATACAATTAACCTATTGACCATCTGTCAAAACTGAAACGTTAAGGTACATTTGATGACAGTAGAAAAAAATCCTCTAATTGAATACGTAAGGGTTTGTTAAGACTCTAATATAATAACGACCAATTTCAAATGCATTGCTTGCTGACCAATGAGAGCGTTTAAATAACTAACAGATTTGAAAGGAGTCAAAAAGCAAATGTCAGACTAAATATATCGTATCAAATCAAGACTCAGAGTAGCCTGCCCTTATCTAAATAATTTTGGATGGCACAGTATAACACGTGCTCAGATGAAAAGTTCAAGTTAGTTTTGATTTTATGACGAAAGAAGAAATCGATTAACGTTTGATGGATGACATTTATTGTCAAACAGTTGCTTAGCGTATTTGGTTTGTTGTGTGATTTCATTTCTTGAAAAGAACATCTTTCTGTGAGGTTATTACAAATTAACTGCTTACAGAGCTAAACAGAACATTTTTTTTGTATAATGATGGCTTTCGCTGTGGAACATAAAACTTTTTTAATCGAGTTTTTAATCGAGGCACTGTTTCACTCTTTCTTCACTGTTCCTCCCCTAAGTTCTGTTTTCTTTTTTCCTCGTCGCCAGTATTATGTCCGCAGACTGAATAACAGACACACTTAATATGTGTATTTATTTATTAGTAATTTACAGACGAACATGTGAATACCCTCAATACATCTCACAGACATAACTAATATTGTGTGTTGTGCGCATGCGAATATGTTGAGGAAAGGCTGCGTTCCAATACGTAAAGACGGCTAAGTCCCAATACATAACATCCCTCCTCTCTAGTTATGTGACAACATAATCTTTTAAGTAAGCTAGCTGTCGGCGATTTCTAGAAGATTTGGTCGCAGGCGACGCTAATGGGGCCTCTTGGTTTTGGGGCTTCGATGGAGAAGCCTGCAGGTTTGGCTCTTGGTCGTGTTGAACTGCATCTTGAAAAGATTCCGGAGAGTTACTTGATTCGCGTATGCGCAGTAGGTCTGCATGTCTTCTTAGTAACTGTCCCCCTGGTGTAACAACTTTATAGGATACAGGACCCGTGGCCCCCTCGACTTCCGCAGGTATCCAGTTTGGACCGACGCCATAATTCTTGGCGTACACTTCTTGTTTTTCCGTAAATTCTCTGGTAATCCGTTTGTCATTTTCCACGTCCCCGCGTATCTCTCGCCAAGCAGCAATAGAGTCCGGATGCAACTTATCAAAACAAGTTTTCAACCGTCGCCGCATCAGAAGTTCAGCTGGGCTTTTTCCTGTGGTTACACAAGGAGTAATGTGTTGGTGCAGTAAGTATTTTGCAATCTTGGTATTCCAATCTTCTTTCGACATTTTCCTAAGTCCTTGTTTAACTGACTGGACCATTCTTTCCGCTTGTCCGTTGGATGAAGGATGGTACGGAGATATGGTAACATGGCCAATTAAATTCTTCTTCACAAAACTCTTGAATTCTTCTGACACGAATGACGTTGCATTATCGCTGACAATAATGTCTGGTATTCCATGCGTAGCAAACAATTCTCGTAATACTGCTACAGAAGTCATGCTGGATGTAGATGGTACTTTACGCACTTCTAACCATCTTGAAAATGCGTCTACCACTATTAGAAAAATCTGTCCATGGAAAGGGCCTGCATGGTCGATATGCAACCGCGACCAAGCTTCTTTTGGATATTCCCACGGGTGAATAGAACTCTTAGGTGGGAAATTTGCAAATTGTTGACAATTTTGGTATGTTCTAACAACACGTTCGATATCTGCATCCACATTGGGCCACCATACATAACTTCTTATTAGAGCCTTCATTCTAACTATGCCAGGATGTGTTTCATGAAACATCGATAATACTCTTTCTCTTCCCCTCTCAGGCATAATTACATGGTTTCCCCACAAAAGACAATTTCGGTAGGTGGACAATTCGTTTTTACGAAAGTAATAAGGTTTGAATTCTAGAGACAAATTACTCGGCCAACCAGAAAGTACAAATTTATATACTCTTGACAAAATTAAATCAGCTTTTGTTAATTTGGCAATTTCTTCTGCACTCATAGGTGGATCAGAAACATTTTCGAGCATTAATATTTCTGATATTTTTGGAATTTGTACCTCACGTGTTGGTAATGGTAATCTGCTTAGTCCATCAGTGTTACCTAACGTTTTTCCAGGTCGATAGAGTAAATTATAGTCATAAGCACTCAAAATGACACACCATCTCAACAATCGAGGAGATAATATATCTAGAATTTTCTTGTGCTCCCCCAAAATTCCAAGAAGAGATTTGTGATCTGTATGAATTTGGAATTGCCTTCCGAAAAGATATTCGTTAAATCTTTTTACTCCAGCTACGATTGCCAAGGCCTCTTCATCTAACTGTGAGTAGTTTCTTTCTGTTTTAGTTAAAGTTCTGGAATAAAAAGCAATTGGTTTCTCAATTCCGTTTACTTCTATATGGCTACTCCTTATGGCGAAGCATCGCATGTGAGTGATAATTTCTTCCTTTCATCATAATGAACTAATAAAGCATCTGATGATAATACTTCTTTTAAGTCACTAAATGCTACACTTTCTTTTTTAGTCCACTTCCATGGCGTATTTTTGTCTAAAAGTCTATGTAATGGTTCCGCGATTACGGCTTTATCTTTGAGAAAAACGTGATCAAAATTTACAAGTCCGAGGAAAGCTTGTAACTCAGTTTTATTTGTAGGAGTTGGCGCACGCACGCACTTTTTCTTGCAAAGGATGAATACCTTCTTTATCAATGTGATAACCCAGAAAGTCTACAGAGTTTGTTTTAAATACGCACCTACTTTTTGCCACGCGCAGTCCATATTCCGACAGTCGACGCAACACCTCACGAACTCGCACATTTAGTTCAGCTGCGTCGCAACCCACAATAAAATGTCATCAAAATATGGCATTACACCCGGTATACCGGCTAACCGATTGTCAATGAACCTCTGAAATATACTTGGAGCCACTGCTACTCCGAACTGAAGCCTTCGAACTTTATAAGCACCCTTGTGTGTTACAATTGTTTGAGCGTCTGCAGTCTCATCATCTACATGGAGCTGTTGATAAGCTTGAGCTAGGTCAATTTTCGCAAATATTCGTCCTCCAGCTAGAGTGGCTAGCATTTGTTGCACTGATGGTACCGGATGTGGATCACGTCGAAGAGCCTTGTTAATTGTGCATCTGTAGTCTCCGCATATTCTGATTTGACCATTACTTTTGATAACTGGTACAATTTGCGTTCCCCATTTAGGACGAGTTACCGGCTCAAGAATACCCTGAGCTTCTAGCTTTGCTAACTCTACTTCTATTTTTTCACGTAAAGCAAAAGGAACTCGTCTTGCCTTCAACAAAATTGGCTTAATTGAATTGTCTAGATCCAATTTTATAGGTGGACCCTTAAACGATCCAAGTTCCGTGCTAAACACATCTGGAAATTCTTCTTCGACAGTTAAACTGTGTATACCATGGATAGAAATACCCAGTGCTTCAAACCAATTTCTGCCTAACAAATTTGACTTTCCTGGTCTTGTGACGATTACAGGTAGCGTTTTCTTATTTCGACTGTAGCTTACACGGACTTGACATTCTCCCAGAACATCAATAATTCGTTGTTGAAAATCACGCAATTGACCCAAATAAGGCGCTAATTTTGGTGGATTCTGTGCGAATATTTTTCGAAATGCTTCCTCAGATAAGATTGTTACAGCTGCTCCGCTGTCTACTTCCAACGTACAAGAACAGTCATTTATCCACACGTCTACGATCGCGCGAGTATCTGCTACATTAATATCCTTTATTTTATTAATGTGGTACAGATCAGGCTCTACGTTTTCTTCGCTAGATATAATTTTGACATCATTTATATTATTTTTATTTCGATTCTTTTTTCTGCATATGCGTACAATATGTCCAATTTTTTTACAGTAATGGCATGCGCTGTTTTTAAATTTACAGGTTGCCGATGAATGTTTTTCACCGCAACATTTACAATTTTGAGTTGTCTTTGAATCTGAATAATTCTCCTTAGACGCATTATTTGCTTTATTAAAATTTCCTAAATTCCGACGAGTGGTTGTATTATTCATAACTCTGTTAACAGTACGTTGTTTCGTATTGTTATCGGACAACCCTCGTATACTGATGCACTGGTTGCAGCAGTTTCTGCAGCGATAGCCATTTGTTGCGCCGTCGCTAATGTTAAGTCAGGCTCGGCCAACAATCGACGCTGTAACGCATCGTCACGTACCCCACGAACTATGCGATCGCGTAACATTCAGGGCTATTCTGTAGCATTGATATGCACATCAATATTGATATGGTCTTCAATAATTGAAGAGAACTTGATACGATTTCATAACAATCCAAGTCGATTGCCGACCGCCTTTAAGGCGGCAATTGCAATTTATTTATAACGAAAAATTAAAAATGAGTGGGAAAATTTTCCTTTTAGTGACGTTTTACAAAAATTAATTTTCTTCCATAAATTTGTTGATTTCTCTGTTAGCAAAATTTTTAATTTAGACGCTTTCCTAAAATATTAATTTTCAGTTATATGCCTAGGTACTTGTTCTTTCTTGTTTAAAAAATTACTTTTAGAGATTCAGGAGATACAACGATACAAGAATTAATTTTCGATACGTTTTTCTTGCTTTTCTTGCTTTTCAATAATTGATATGGCTCTTCAATAAATTGATATGCTCAGCAAGTGAGTTGTTGCTTACAGAATACCGATTTTGCAAGGTCACTTGTTACACAGCATATCAAGTCCATATCAATTCATATGAAAGTTACAGAATAGACCCCATTGAATCTAATGTATTACCCAAAATTGCAATACTCGGCAAGTTTTCTTAATTCCGAAACATACACCGCAATTGTTTCTTCCGGAAGTTGATCACGCTTATGGAATTTGAATCGTTGTACAACTTCGGACGGTTTAGGAGAGAAATGTTGTTTCATGAGAACAATTAACTCTTCATATGACTTTGAACAGGGAGTGCTCGGTGAAACTACAGAACGAATTATTTCGTATGTTGTGTGTCCCACAACACTAAGCAAAACTGCTCGTTTCCGATTAGCATCTGTTATCCCATTTGCTTGAAGATAAAATTCTAATCTTTCTGTGTACGAATCCAACGAGTTTGATTTACTCGGGTTGAGTTGCTCTATGCAACCAACATTTGCACAAGAAAATGGATTCTGACTTACATTTACGTCTTCCATCGTACTTTTGCGACACACAGCGGCACTGTTTCACACACTTCTTTTCTTCACTCTTCCTCCCCTAAGTTCTGTTTTCTTTTTTCCTCGTCGCCAGTATTATGTCCGCAGACTGAATAACAGACACACTTAATATGTGTATTTATTTATTAGTAATTTACAGACGAACACGTGAATACCCTCAATACATCTCACAGACATAACTGATTGTGTGTTGTGCGCATGCGCATATGTTTAGGAAAGGCTGCGTTCCAATACGTAAAGACGGCTAAGTCCCAATACATAACAAGTTATCTGATTCAAGACCTCCTTCACAATGTTACTCGATGAACTTTTCTGTTAAAGACTGAAACCTTTTTTCTAAATTAATACAGATCCTGTAAGCTGTTGTTAAATCAAAGCCATCTTGAATGACCCTTCACTATGACAACGACTTGACATTCATAAACATATTCCGCAACTTTTTGGGTCAAGCTCAAAATTACAGTAGTAATAAAATATCCTAAATTTCTCTTACAAAGTGACCGACAAAGACGCAAATAAACGGACCGCTGGTGAGAAAAAATGGAGGAGAAAATAGCAAAAGTGAACCGTCAACTCGAGGAGCTGGACGAGCAGAAATGTCAGCTGGAGGAGCGCGTACAGAAACTCCTGAAAGAGATCACCGGCGTAGCGGCCAAAATCGACAAGGCCGAAATCGAGGTGGAGAAGGCCGCCCAGGATAAGATGGAGCGCGAGTGCCAGGAGCGGCTCAAGTGCGAGATCACGCGGCTCAAGAACGAGCAGAAACGTGCCGAAAGAATCCTCCAAAGATACAACGAGGCACTTAAACAAAGGTGCAAGCAGTTCAAGAATTGTCAGCAGGGCACCTCCTGCCCCACTGGTTAATTTGTGGTTTTGTCTTATATTGTAAGTTTATAACAATGAAAAAATTAAAGCGATCCAAAACAAGACTTTTTTATTGATGTATCTGTTAATAGATGGCATTTTATTAAAGAAAATCAAAGCATACTAGAATTTCTTTCAAATATAATATTGTTATATTCTGAGAAGTAAATTATATTTTTTTTATATACTGGTCACGCCATCTGTGACGTAGACAAGATTCTAGTCTATTCTAGACACGCACCGAATTTACTGGGAAAAATCTAGCATTAATCGTCGTCATTCTCGAATAAGCGTCGCTGTTATAAAACCCAGAAGAAGCGCGATTTTCAAATCATTCTTATTCAGAGAGCGATGTGTAGTAAGCGAATTTATTAACATATATCACAAACTCTTTTAAACGGACACAGAAGTTCTTCTGATGAAGCTGTCGAACGACTGCGAAACGTTAAGTGTTTATGCGCCATTTAGTGTCCGTTTAAAAGAGTTTTTGATACAATTTTCATCGGACAAGAACCAGCTTTAATTATGAATTTATTAACGTTTAAGTGTTATTTTGTCAGATAAGTGTACAGCTCGATATTATTGTACTTTCATTGTGTTTAATGATCGTAGACATTAAAGTGTTTTAAAGAATTTAAATAACGTTTAAATTTGTGAACCCCGAAGTCATAACAATATATTATGTTGCTGTCATGCAATGTTAGAGGTGGATATTCTTTTTTGCTGTTTAATTGTACGAGGCTACGAATAAACTAGGAGAGTCATTAAAATTAATTAATTTCGTAAAAAATAGTTTTAGTAAGAACTCATAGTAAAGTGTCCAACAAAGTAAACATATCGAAACCTTTCAGCATCAATAAGGTTTGCAGTAGTAGAGTCCATTTCCACAGTATTATTTAAACTGGTTTTGGAAAGGATCTTACGGAAGGCATCAAGTTATAGCATGTGCAGATATCAGTGCCATAGTATCATAACGAGAACAAAAAAAGAACTAGAAAGAAAAAGAAGAGTGGATGGCACTTCCAAAGAATATGGAATAAATGAAATTAAGACAAAATACCTTAAATGGCTACAGCAGAGAAACTATTCGAACAACAAATATCTAGAATTTAAATGTAAAGATAGAAAGTACCGCTTCCAAAAGGTAAATCAATTTGAATATTTGGGTGTTATCACTATTACACATAAGAGTGAAGAAGGCAGTGAAATTGAAAAAAAGATTAGCGAGAGCCAGCAAAGCCTTTGCAGTTTTAAACAATATAATAAAACGAGGATCAGGTAATACAAAACCAAGTTTAAATTTCCTCCAATTATATTGATTAATCACACGATTAACTTGATTAAGTGGTTAACTACGCTTTATGAAACTGGGCCTTAGTCGTTACTTCCTTAGTACTTAACCTAAATAAATGATACTTTACAATGACCATTGTAGTTACCTAAAACTTTCATAGAAAGGCACTTAGGGACGGAGGACTGTCTCAAAAATTTATTAAAAATGGAAAAGCCATGCAGTCATGTTAGTGGATGGGCCGGTACTTCAGTCACTGATTAATTCTAATCTAAGCTTTGTTACATTCAGGTAGAAACAATTGTTTTTATAATTGTAGTCATTGGAATAAATCATAGGTTAAAGTTAATCAGTGACTGATGTATCTGCCCTTAATGTATCTGGTCATGCGCAAAACGAAGAAATTTAGTTGAAGTTTCCATAAAAAATTCTATTGTTCTCAATTATTGAAGACAAGTAGTAATTTCTTCAAGTTTTCACTGCCGTTAACATAAATAAGAAACGACCAAGCAACGATTAAAGTGGAAAATAAGGAAGAAAAGGAACGGTAGTCTTCGGTTTGTCGACTCTCCGCAATGCCCTTCTAAAGCTGAGATGGCCCAGGGTTTAAAGGATATGGTCGCTCCTTTGACCTTGATCTGAACGTCGCAATATTGCACTAATTTATACAATACAGTATGATATACCAGGGGTTCCGTAATTGCCACTAAAGGTTCTGGTAGCACATTTTGGTAGCTCATGACAACTACTATTCACAACAAACTTAGAGCATTTAAAAAGCAACAATGACACCGTCATTTATCCGCTACATCAAAATTAAAGCCATCTTATTATTTTTCGTATCAAAAAGACTTCATATATCATTTTTTAAGGTAATATGCCAGAAACTTTAAGTCTTATTGAAGAAAACTTTTGGACTAAGTGGTTTTAATTAAATCATAATATTTTGATATTAGTAATGCAGTGTTGCTCTGTGTCCCATTATTTTTGGACAACCTTGTATATTTAACATTTTTTAAATAAATCGTTTACATTTTAGTACGTTTCAGTTTCACTGACGTTTCGTTTTGTGTGAAGAGGAGGAGATTGTGGGTGTTGGATGTGGGGTTGGGTGGCGGTGAATCTGTCGTGACATCCGAACACCTGTGCACGCCATCTGTCTACCGCCCCCGACACCAGCAATTAACATGTTTGTCTTAGCTGCAGCAGCAGCTTGAAATACGACCGCCTTTGCACCTCGAAATATCCGAATAAATAACGTTCCGGCCGTCTGTCGCAGGAATTATTCCAGGCGGAGGAATTCGGCTCGATTAATTCCGACGTATTATGTTGTTTTTTGTGCACGAATGCGCCGCTGCGGTGGATTTTTTTTGTGCGCGGGACTTTGATACGGCCGAAAGATGACATAAATCCGAAAGGCATTCGTTCCTCTATTATGTGGAGATGATCTAGTGGCCCCGTGCACTTTACGGGACGCGCTTTTGTTAGCATTACCATACCTATAAATCTCGGACGGAACCATCGATGGATGGACGAGGGTGAAGCCTGCTTGTGAGGTTTTCCTCGCTGCCTTTTGTTTTGTTCTGTTCGGACCTGGAACGATCGGGATCGTTAATTCGGCCTTAACGGATTTGCAGCGGGGATAATTTTCCGTCTAATCCGGTGCCGGAACGTTCTTCTCGAGCGTGGCACGTGACGCCCTAAATTCGGCGCTCTACATCGTGTAGATTTCGTAAACAGTCAACTTAATATAAAATCGACAGAAATTGATGATAGGATGATCAAACTGTTAAGTCTAATGGAACTTAAAAGTTATCATCATCAATAAATTATGCCAAGTAAAGTCAATTTACAGTTAAGCTTAAGTATCAGGACATCACTCTATTACCAACTTGAACCCTTTTACGCTCATTTTGACATACTCCAATTTTCGAGGGGCAACCTTTAATCACTAACATACTGCATTGTTGTTTATAGTACATAAGACATAACGCTAATTTATCACAATATTTCATTCAAACTCGCAACTAAATAATTCTTTTATCAAAAGTCCCAAGCTTACAGATGCTTGTCGTGAACACGTCTTAATTGGTTAATCAATATGACTTTTTCTATTATGGGGGATACTAATATTTTTAAATAATTAATATTGGTTTTCCTTGTTTCCATTTTCTACATTTTTGTCTGTGTATAGTATTATAAAAATATGTTTCTGTGCTGATTTGACTCGATTTTCGATTCGCTAAAGCTTTTGCATAATAGACGTCCCTGGAAAGGGGGAACTAACTCTTTCCGAGCCTAATAAACTTTCCGAGGGCGGTTATTTTTAACGTGGAAGTCACATCTCACCCACGCCGCGGTAAAAGGCCCTCCCTTATCGCCGGCCTTAGCGTATTTAGACCGCAGGAGCATGCAACAATCGCATCGCATTGCAATAAATTACCGGAGCTTTGTGTCGGGCCCGGCCGGGACCCATTCAGGAGACGATAGGGTTCATTAAATCCGTTATCGCGACTCTCGGCTCGCAGCGGAGGGAAACTTTTAAATTTATTTCACTTATCGTTGTTATTCGGGCCGAGTCACTCACTCACTCGCCGATAGAATTAAACCGAGTAGCAGAAAAGGAACAGAACCGGGCCGGGCCAGCTTTTGTTTATTCACTCAAATTGTGCTCAATATGTTAAGCGACGGCAGTAAAAATCGGCGGGGAAAAAGGGGATTCCACCCCATAACCGAGGTGACTCGCTTGATTTTACGAGATGAGTAGCTCGTATACTTGACGACGTTCTTTGCGTTTATGTGCGAGTTAACATCGCGCGCAATTCGTTTTTTATGCACTGGCGGATAGTCGGGGCCCGCGACGGGCGATAATAAAAACGTGTCTCGTAAAGCACTTAAGTACTTATGCAGAATGTATCCCTTTGTTAACGGGCTCGCTCGACTATGAAGTTGCCTTCGGATTTATGGAGGTATACGGCGCAGATGGAGGCCTTTCATGTCGACAACTGCATTAGATATGTAAACAAGATGGTTTTATATGTTCATATCACCGAGATTTTCATAGAACATTTCTATTACGCGGAATTAAAACTTAAAAGTCCTATTTACGGTGCTGCTTATTTCAAATTTCATTTCGAACGCCATCTATTGACATTAACAGTAAGTAAACTTTTATTGCAAATATTTATTGAAAACATTTATTGCAAGCGATTTGTTTTCTATTACACCACCATTCTTTAAGTTTTGCTCTGCGGTAGTTAAGGTGCTTTCAATTATTAATTTCTCATTATTGTTTTTTTTTTTCAGTTTCAAAACGAATTTATTTATTATTTATTTATTTACAAACCTACAATATATTGACTGAATTCTGATACGTTATGACGAAATATATTATGTTTTGAGTTTTCACTTTTTCTGTTACTCTTGCAAAAAACTTTACAATTTTAGTTTCATATCGAAAATTAAAGTACCTCGAAAATGTTCGGTAATTTAGCGTCATCTATTATTCAAAATGGCACGTACATGGACCCTCTAATGTAATTTAAGCATTTTGTATGTATATTTTATCCTCTTGTTCCCCTTTTTGACTTGTGTAACCTCTTATGGATTAGCACCAAAGCACACTTTGAACACCTGCACTGATTAACTTAACCTTTGGTTTGTTATAATGCCTGCAACTGTAAAGACAATTGCTTCCATAGGAATAAATAAAAATTAAAGTTGAAATGAAAGTAATGAAAGTACCGGCCCTAAAACGAAAAACAATTTACATCTAGGTTAAGAATTCTTAGTATTTTTATTTCATTTTAATTTAAATTGTGTTGTAAATAGAAGATCTGTTTGTTTGTATTGCTCGGAGTTACTTTAAAACAGGGACTTGAAACCGAAATAATAAAAATACTGGTAAATGAAGGAATATTTTTACCGAAATTAATTTCAATACCGGTATTTGTTACACGTCCATAAACCGTTATCGTAATATTACCGATATTCTCATACCGAAATAATATTTTGATTTCGTAATTCTCATACCGAAATAATATATCGGTATTTTACCGATAATTCTTATTTAGACGAATTGATTTATCTAGTTTATGCTGTTATGCTTTGTCGTTCCCCTAATGCGCCCTTATGAACCAATATTTTTACATTTTACAGAAAATTTTCAATGGGGGGTTAGCTAGGTTTCTATTTTATTTTTTCTCGAGCCTAATCATTCGCAGGATGCAAAAGATAAAAATGGTGGTGCATAAGGATGCATTTGGGCTGCAACAGAAAAATTTCGGAAATGTTCACAGGGGAGGGTATTCTCAATTGTAGATAAAAATTTGAGGATGATTAAAAACAAAAGATAATTTTTTTCATTACTCAAGAGTCTTACATGTATATGATTTCACATTTACCGATAAAATACCGGTATTTATTTCGGTAATCGGTTACCGATATAACCGAATACTTACAGGTATTTAAATACCGTTATCGAAATATAATTTCGGTTTAAGGATATGGGTAATTTAACGATAACGGTATTAGTGATGTTTACAAATACCGGTATCAAAATAATTTCGGTGAAAGTAACTAGTGAAATAAAATACCGGTATAATACAGGTATTTCTCAAACCGATAGAAGTCCCTGCTTTAAAAGCTATCTCGTGTAGTTTTCAGTCAAATGCGAAGTTTTTTCAGCACGAGATAAACGAATTTGACTGAAAACTACACGTGATAGCTTTTACAGTAACTTCGAGCAATACAAACAAACGGACCTAAAGTTTATTTATATATTTATATATTTATATTTATATATTTATTTATTTAAAGTTTATTTACACAACATTTAGTAAATACAACTCCATATCCGGTATTTTTGTCGCACTGGCTGTAAATCGTTCCTCGTTCCACCGTACGCATTTTTTTTTACTTTGAATAAATACTTAATTAATTATAAACTGTTCCATAGGATTAAACATTTAAGAATTTAAACATAATCTCGTAATCTATTACTTCATTCATTCAAGTACGCGATTTAATTAAAAAAAATGTTCCCATATCACAGCTGTACGTACATAATAAATTTTTTATAGTCTAATAAACAACGAAACTTGTCGGCGATTAACTTTAATAAAACGTTTCATATTTTCGAAGAAAATAGATTAGTTTAAGGCATTCTTGCCAAATGTAATCATTCTTTTGTGGCGATAATGATTTATTACTAATTTCACCTAAATCAATTTCTAGGATTCCAGTCTGAGATTAAAAGATTTCCAACCAACCCACAGTGGGCCAAATTATCTGCATTTGTGGCCAAAATTCGACATTTGGCATGTCTCTGTAAGGGGCTTAAAGTATGAGTAATACGCAGAGGAATGTTTCAGCTATCCGATGACAAATTAATAAGGGTATAATACCCTGTACCGGTTATTTTATAGGTACTCCAAGTCGCGTACTCATCGACTTCAGTTGTACGCTCGTAAGTTTTGTGTGTGCGTTGTTCGTGTTTTGAAGACTTTTGGTCCTGTTTTATTAGTTTAAAACATTATGGATCGATTAAACCAAGGTTAGTACTTGTTGTTGTGCTACAGTTTTACTATAGTGTTGTATATAAATATAGAATTTTATATAATTTGCAACTTCAAGTAAAAAAAGTTAACATCGTCAAATTTTAGTTGAGCTACAAAATTTGCCCAACAAGACCCAACTCTCTTTCGTTTTTTAAAATATTAGGGACACTATTCTGATTGACGTCTAAAAAATTTGGCTGCCAAAATCTGCCAATGCAAAAGTTATGATCTATTCACCATGTCACTGACTCACTGCTGCCGGCGCGGCGCGGCGTGGGACTCCACGTATAATGCGACCACGAACTGCAGCGTAAAAGTGAAAATTGCATGTAAAATTAACTAAATATGATATTAGGTAGTTAAAAAAACTCTTGAGTCAGAAAGAGAACGTACTTTATAATATAAAAAACGGCAAACTAATTCTTGAAAAAACATTGTTAAATTCTGCAATCTGATTACGACAAACAAGACAAGTACTAATAAACAGTTAAAATATAAGTCTTTTTTCCATAAGCAACTAACACACTTATTATTTGTCTTGAATAGGGGTTGCGCTTCGAAAATCTAGAAGGGAGATTTTTCAAATATGGCTTGAGAAGAAAGGTCAGAGCAGCAGCGTTAAACGCAATCATGTAGTAGTTACTATGACTAGTACGTTTGACGATGACCAAGTTATAGAACAAATAAAAAAAGATATTGGTCGATTCTGCAGCGAAGTTGAAAAACGGTGGCAAAAGTGCAATTGAACGGAAAAGTTATTTCTAATTAAGAATTCCGATTGGTTGGACGACGCTCTATTGGAATGGCCATCTGAGGCCATAGCTGAAGAAGTGGATGAAAACGTACCATCAACAAGTAGTGGCCGACTTGCTACGTCATTTCGTGAATGCGGAGAACGCTCCAAAAGGCGAAAAACGAAAGAGCTTCGCGAGCAATGCAGCGCTGAGGAACTAGCATATGCAGCTCAAATGAGTCTGCGAAGTGCTGGCCAAAAGGACGCTGCTACATTACTTTTTGAATCAGTTGAGACCACACCAACTAGACCTTCCCGAATAAGAGAGGCGTGGACAAAAAGCAAAGAGACGGAAATAAAGCCGTATTCATCCGACGAAGCACTGGCCTTGTTCATTGACACACGATTGACAAAGAGTCAATATATGAAAATAAGAATACAAGCCAAAACGAGGAAGGCGGATATCTATCCAAGTTACCACAAAGTGCAAGTTGCGAAAAAGTCATGCTATCCTCCAGACGAAGCTATTACAATCACTGAAGCTCTAATGGAAGTACAATTACAAGCTCTTTTAGATCTAACAATCAGAAGGATCATATTGTTGCAAGAGGATGTATTTGCAGCCATGTCTGGTGAGATCACACGAGAAGTTGTACTTATTTCAAAATGGGGTTGTGATGGAAGTACTGGACACAGTGAATACAAACAAAAATCTAGCGATAATTTGCGTGATAGTGATATGTTCATAAGTTCTTTTGTCCCAATTCAATTGTATTCTACGTCGACATCAAAAAAGAAAGTTATTTTGTGGCAAAATCCAAGACCATCTTCAGTCAGATATTGTAGACCAATTCGCTTGCAGTTCAAGAAAGAAACAACAGAACTATCAAAACATGAGATCGAATACATTGAAGAGCAAATTGGTAATTTACACAAAACTGAAGTTGCTGTTGCAGGGAAAACGTTTTTTGTAACACATCAACTGGCACTTACAATGTTAGATGGTAAAATTTGTAATGTCATTACTTCAACAACATCAGCCCAGAAATGCTTTATTTTTAACGCAACGCCTACAAAAATGAACGACCTGGAAGCAGTACGTGCAAGAGACGTCGATGAAACTACCTACCGTTTTGGTTTGTCACCATTGCACGCCTGGATAAGGTTTTTTGAATGTTTTATTCATATTTCCTATCGCATGGATTTTAAAAAGTGGCAAGTTAGACAACCCGAGGAGAAAAACTTGTTTGAAAATAAGAAAAAGATTATACAACAAGATTTAAAAAATCAATTAGGGCTATTAGTTGATCATGTAAAACCTGGAGGTAGTGGTACCTCAAACGATGGCAACACGGCTCGGCGGTTCTTTAAGAACTTTCAAATCTCTGCAAAAATTACGGGGATTCACGAAGGGCTGCTTAAAAGATGTGCGGTGATATTGGAAGCCATCTCTTCCGGTTTCGTTTTGGACCGAGAAGCATTCAGAAATTATGCATTTGAAACAGCCAAATTATATGTACAATTATATCCGTGGTATTACATACCTGCTTCAATGCATAAGATTTTAATTCATGGCTCGGATATAATTGCTCATGCCTTACTTCCAATGGGACAGCTTTCTGAAGAAGTGCAAGAATGCCGGAATAAAGACTTAAAGCTTTATAGAAGGAGTCACACTAGGAAAACTTCTAGGGAAACGACAAATCAAGACTTACTAAATTTACTGCTCGTTTCCTCGGATCCTTATATAACATCTTTAAGAAAGTTGCCTCAGAAATTTAGAAAGAATCTTTCTCATGAAGTGCTGCAGCTTTTAGCTCCTCCCAGCGAAGAAGAGGACGTTTTAGTAAACGTCATGTCAGAAGATATATCGGAAGAATCCAGCGAAACTTTATCAGATAGTGATAGTGACTGAAAGCTCTTTTAAAATTATACTTACATGTATTTTTCTAAATAATACCATTGAACAGAAATATAATCAGCTCTTGCATCATTTACGAACACGTGCAAATATTTTTATATCGATAAATAATTTTGTCCGCGTTTGATGGTCATTTGGCCCACTGTGCAACCCCAGCAATTTAAATACCTCGTCTCCAGTAAGTATAATTAGCAGATTATCTTAATTCTTCTTTCTAATTCATTTAATTATTATACATAATTAGTTCTTCCTTAGTTTTATTTTGACCAATCCTGTTCAGGTAGGGGAGAGTGGGGCAAAACCGCACTCTTAAGGTTTATTAATTTTTTAAAAGATTGTAAGGGTTTATACAAAAGGGAATAAACGAACAGATGTAGCGAATAGTTATTTATTTATTATATAAAAAATATCAACTCTCTGAAAGTAATACATTAGTAACAAGAAAATATTATTTCTCAAAAAATATTTAGACGATTTCGCCCCACCCTATGAGGCAAAATCGCCCAGTGGCTGGGGCAAAACCGCCAGAATCTACAATCCTGTTTAAAGGCATTTGTTACAAATGAAATCGTCCAAATCTTCACCTGATAAACCATCGTGATGCCATTTGTAACACTGGCGACACTGCACCCAACTTTCCTTAGCCTTCGACTTGGAGAACGTCTTCTTGCAAACCGTACAGAGGGGATCATCCTCGTCACTAAAGTTACTTTCTGAGTCGCTTGAAGAAGACACTAGCTGCACTGGCTTTTTCGACTTAGCGTCATTAAACTTTAGGTTTCTTTTCACAGAATTTGCTTTGGAACTTTCATGTTGTTGCTCCAATTCCTTCGTGGTATGGAGTCTATGTCAAGATAGCCGGTTTTCCTCTCTTTCTTTTATTCTCCTTTCGAGTGCCCTTTGGAATAGGACAGACATTTTGGGGCTGTACTTTGAAGCTGGTATTTGAACATCATGGGAGTGATATGTCCATTTCGCAACAGTGCTTTCTTTAGTCATAGACGTGCTATTTGCATTACTAGCAACTGCATTTGAGCTTGTACTTGGAATGTGATTTCTTGTATAAATGGGTTGCTCTAATCACAGCTCTACTGAAGCTATATCACCACTGGCGTTAGGATTCTCTCGTTCTGTAACCTCAGACGGGGCGAAATCTATATCCGGGAAAGCGTTTTCATTAAGAGGCCATATTCCAGGTTTAGCAAAGGCGTTGATAGCCGTTTTCAAATTCGCTGCCTTTGCATAAGCAGCACCAAATAATTTTCCAATTTGGACCTCGGTAACAATTCGATCGGAATTTGTTCTTGACCAAGTTTTAATTTCCTGAAATAAAAAGATATTCTAAGCCTACCGTTAATAGGTGTATGATTCCAATTTTTATATTCTTACTTGACCATAATAGGCGTTTAAAGGAGCCATGAAACCCACATCTAAAGGCTGTAGCTAATAGAGACCTGCACGAGTAAGTGCAGAATCGTCCGGGTACAGACACGAATACTCGTTTGACAATTACAACGTTACGTATCGCAATACGCATAATCGTATACATCCGTGACGAGTATAGTAATAGGCATCGTGGCATCGTTATGATTAGTAATCGGCATCGTCAGGAGCAGAGTTGCCAGTTGGTCACTCACAGTAATAAGAGATTTTTGGTTGCTTACATCTGTTAAGTTTTCTTCGTCATTTTGGCGCTTAATTGTAGCATCGGTGGTTTTTTTTTTTAATTTGAAGGGCTACATCCTTTTTCAAACTTAAATATGTTTTTGCGTGCTCCACATATTACAAACGGTTGAACTTGTTGAGTTTCAGTGTTTACCATTTTTTCAAAATATAACCACACATCTTATTTCAATTAATAAATTCAAACAATAAAACAACTTTTAATATAATACAATAATAACTTATAAATAACAAAATGCAGGAGAAATATTGTTTCATTTCCTGGATGAGTAACGATGCCTGCGATACGATGCGACGATGCCTGCGATGCGATGATGCCCACGATGCTGTATTTACGATTACATACTCGCATCGCCGCGTAAAGTAATCGGCGATTATTAATCGGATCATTTTTACTTACTCGTGCAGGGCTCTGGTAGCTGATGACTGCAGTGAGGCGGAAAATAAATGAGGATCATATAATTTTCACGAGCTAGGCTTATTGCATGCAGATTTTTCGTGTGAGACGTGTCCATCGAGTAACAACAAGACTGGATCTTCTACAGATGGCTTTGTATGATTAATAAAATGTTGTAGCCACTGCACAAATATTTCGCTTTGCATCCAACCGCTTTTATGGCACGCAGTAATTGTACCCGGAGGTGTCCCGTCTAGCAATTCTGCTTTCATTTGTTGTCTTGGAAAAATCAAAAAGAGGTGGGACGTACATAGATACCAGCTGCGGAAAAACAAATCTCTGCGGTTACAAGTTTACCACGCTCAGCCGATTAAGTGGACCCAACCTGTCTTCTACCGCTTTTTGCGATAATTTTTGATTGAGTTTTAGCAACGGTAGTCGTTCCCGTTTCGTCGTAATTGAAAATTCTTGTTGGAGGAAATTTGTAGAGATCATAAACTGTAATTAAGCATTCAAAAAACTTTTGGACAGATATTCTGTTGAAGCCCATTGATCTAGCAGCCGATGTGGCTTCTGGAGTTTGTAGGGATAGTTCAGGATGTCGTTGTAGGAATTCGCGTATCCAATCCCTATCGGGCTCTTGAATTTCGTTATTAAAATTGTGTGCAACCCTGTTTCGTTGAGCCAACTGATAGGCTAGTCGTCGTAATTCTGTTATTGTCAGTTCAAATAATTTTGTCTCTAACTTTAATACATTAGAAACTAACAGATAATGTTTTATAAGGATAGTAGGATAAAATCAACATAACTTACTTGATATTAATTCAAGAATTTTTAGAATGTTCATTAAAACAAAAACTCCAACTTGTGGCTTTAGAAAAAATAGGTGTTGCTACTCAATAAATAATTTTTCTGGGTCTGTGCGTGATTTAGTTTTCAAGAAATAACTAATCAAAAATTATACCCAAAACGACTACATGTCCCTGCTTAAGAAAGGGCAGCAGTCATAAAAGTGTTTTATAATTTTATGATTGTTACGGCGTCGGACGTGAACTTAACCTTTAAACGGGATTGACGTGATCAGCTCAATAATATTTACGAAATTATTGACAAATGCATGCAAATCACCTGAAGTAAATTATTCAGTACAAATTGTTTAAAATAAGGTAAACAACGATTGCCGCTTTGAATGACAGGTAAACAAATAAAGTAGTTTAAATTTAATTTAAATTGTATTGTAAATAAAATTTATTTCCACAAGAAACGTGACATTGCTAATAACAAAAATTTCATAATTTATTCATACGGGTATCGATCGCGACGCATTGCTTTTTCATCAGCTGGATTAATAACGTGACAGCATTCACAGTCAACTTTTATAGCTTTTTATAGCCTCTGCAATATCATAAAACACCTTTGCAGTTGGGAAATCGGCATTTTACTCTACACACACTGACTATTATACTTTTTTGGTAAATTTTTAATTAATTAAACAGTATTCCATAGAATTATTTAAATATTTTTCTCGTAACCTGTGACATCCATTCTGTTATGCATTTTTTTTTCTTTTAGCAAAACAACTGTCAGTCACCCTGTAGGTACTCTGTGTTGATTCGTTTTGTTTGCAAATATTGGCCTTTGTGTAAATTTTACCACCCTTCATAATGTTTAAAGCATGACCTACTAGATTTCACTAGATTTCACGAGACTGTTTTATCCGGCCTGCACAATTTATTAGTTGTTTCTCCGCTAGTACCGTATAACTCAAAAATTCATGCGGTTTATAGCAATTACAGTTTTAGTTTCTTGCTCAAATATAGTGTCCTTGAGGTTTTTTCTTTCGTAATTTGGTTCTTATTAGAAGTTGTAACTGTGAGTGCAGATATCTCGAAAACCATAAGCTTTAGACCAATACATTTTACATACTGTAGTGTTGCGTTTTGTAGAACGCTGCATCTTGCTGCTTCTTGTAGAATGTTGTATTTTTGAAGAATGTTGTATTTTGGAGAATGCATCTTGAAGGACATATTTTGGATGTTATGGTTTTTGGAGTATTTTTATATGATGTGATGTTACTTCGTAGCATGATTTTGTGATAATGTGATATTTTATATCACATGCCAGGTAAATATCACTGCAATACGTTAAAAATAGAATTTGATGAGCTATGCAAATGTGTCAAAATGTACAGGCGTCTCATTTAAATTTTTTGAGAAAATTTAATAATAATAGGTGATCAATATCTTTTCTAATCAAGTGACCTATGGAAATAAAATCATGCGTCTTTGATTACTTCATTATTTGAAATGCCATTTGAATTACATATTTATATTGCATTCCTATACAAAACGATAGGAATGCAATAAAAATAATTCAAATGGCATTTGAAATAGTGAACTAAACAAGGACATAATTTTTTTTTGCATAGGTCACTTGATTAGAAAAGATATTGATCACGCGTTAATATTTATTCGTACTTTTGCCATCATACAATGAATTGTACATGTCAGATTAGCATAATAACTGACTACATACTAAATATCAAAATCCACATACTTTATGTCGTCGGTTAAAAATTCACAAATGGAGTAGTAGCCTTTGCACTGTAAGAATTTCTTAATTAACATTTTGAACATTCGACAGTTTAGAGTTCTTATTAATTCCGGCAGTTTGTTGATACCCATGTAAGACGGTACCTGCTCAAATTTCTTAGATTAAAACCTTGGACACATATACGCGATCTCGACCACGATCACGATAGCGATAGCGATCACACGTTCTTTAGTAAATAAATGAGTCCGCACATACTGTTGCGATTTGTTGGCGATAGATTGAAATTGCTTGATCGCCATCGCTATCGTGATCGTGGTCGCGATCGCCTATATGTATTCTTCCAAAGCCGTCTCTATCTAACAAGCCGTGCTGTTACGCTTGGCAACGTCGCAATGATACCCGAAAGTAGTCCTAATCGAACTTGGCATCTATAACATAAACCTAATTAATAATTCAGAAAGAATAGTTATTTATTTACCTACAACGAAAAGTCAAGTTTTAAAGTAATTAGGAGCAAGTTGTTTAGCCGAGGCTGTAATTACTTCCAAGTATATATATTTAAAGTCAATTTTCGTTCGAGGTAAATATGAAATTTTCTTTCAAACTAGACGTTTAACGAGTTTAAAATTAAGTATTAGGACTTTAAAGTTCCACTTTTTGTACCATTGAAAATCCGAAAAATGTCATATTGGTATGAAATAAAAGCAAATAAAGGAAAACGAAAAAGTTTGGTTATCTAGCAGAATTAGGCTTTGTGGACTTACCTTGATTGTTAACATAACATTTAAAACGTTATTTTAGTCACCAATACTATAATAAACAATAAAATTTGATTGATAAGTACAGAATTACATTACAGCATTATCTCGTACAACTTACGTCAAACTGGTGAAACTCGTGGTCGGACTACTTGCTCTGTTGACAAATTTACAAGTGCATGGCTTGTTAGATAGAGACGGCTTTGGTTCTTCGCTTTATGCGGTGGTATTACGAATAAAGCGAAGAACACATATAGTTCTTCGCTTTAATCTTTAGAACGTGTATCATATTTATGATAGTGTAATGATACGCCGACAGCAGTCGGCGTCAGTCTGTCTCTTGCTTCATCGCCGACGAGCCTTAGACCAGAAACTTCGGGCGCACCGATATCACGTCAGCGGTGGAATCAGCCCTAGACATTCCGTCGCGTACTCGAATGTTCGAGAAAAACAACCCCGGCTTATAAAGCATGCGGCCGGTGAATGGAGGACAATTCAGCGTTAGACAGTTCGGACAGTTCTGTAGACGTTCGCTCGGTTGTTAAAAATAAATTACGTATAGGCTTGTAAATAATTTAGTGTTTAATGTTAGTGTTATAGTATAAATATAGTATATTATACACCTAGGTAGAGAAGTCTAGTGTTATAACCCGAGGGTATGATTACATCCCGAGGGTTATAAGACTTCTCTACCGTGGTGTATATACTATTTTTTCCACTACTAGTGCAAATGATAATTTTAATTTGAACAAATATTTATTTCAAATTACGAAAGGTTTACAGTTTTCTGTATTACCGATATGACAGTTGATTTAAATTTTTTAATTTGTCACAAACATTACGTCGATCTTTTTGCCAAATCGTCAATTAAATAAAGTAAGTACGGTAAACGATGTACGGCGACTTAAATTGTACGCCGCCTGAAATGCGTTAAATTGCCGGACAAGTGGCAAACAATCTATTGCCTGAAAAATCAAAAGATTTGTACCTGAAAGCGTACGTAACATTGATGTTCATTATTTACCGGTAAATAATAAAATTATTTACCTCAGGTCGAGAACCTGCAACCTAACACATGTCAAAACGACAGGCTATAGTACTAATAGTGGAAAAAATTAGTTTATTAACTATTTCGTGTTTTGTTTTAAAATAAAAAATTAATAGAACCTGTAAAATCGTTACATTGGTGCCAGGTTTGAGGTTCATCGAAATAAACAAACAATTAAATTGAATTAAATTTAAACAAATTAATAAACAAAGTGTAGCGTGAAAAAACAACAATGGCTACAAAGAAAGTGCTATTGAAAGATTTAAAAGTGACCGACTTGAAAGCCGA
This sequence comes from Dorcus parallelipipedus, assembly GCA_958336345.1. Classification (NCBI taxonomy): domain Eukaryota; kingdom Metazoa; phylum Arthropoda; class Insecta; order Coleoptera; family Lucanidae; genus Dorcus; species Dorcus parallelipipedus. The sequence continues at coordinate 32,003,356 of OY284477.1, read as the reverse complement.
ATTAGAAGAACGCGAATTGGAAATTTCCGGAAAGAAATCGATTTTGCAACAAAGACTTCACCAAGCGCTACTAGAAGCAGGAGAGGACCCGGAAACATTTCTTTTTGAAATCTCGGGCGGTCCTGCAGATTTAAGTAAGATATCCAAAGATGAATTGCTGGAACAATCCAGAAGTTTAAACGAGAAATTTCGAGAACAATCTGGAAATTTAGAAGCTAAATTAAAGGAAGAATCGAGAAGTTTCAAAGAGGAATTGCAAAATAAATCGTTGGAACAATCCGGAAATTTGAAAGACGGTCTGGATAAATTAATGGAATACTCTAGAAACACGGAAGAAAATGTGAAAATTTTAGAAAATAAATTGATACAACAGTCGAAAAATCTGGAAACTACAATTACAATTACAATTAATTACAATTACAATTACAATTACAATTACAATTACAAACACAAACACAAACACAAACACAAACACAAACACAAACACAAACACAAACACAAACACAAACACAAACACAAACACAAACACAAACACAAACACAAACACAAACACAAACACAAACACAAACACAAACACAAACACAAACACAAACACAAACACAAACACAATTACAATACAATTACAATTACAATACAATTACAATTACAAGAACAGTCTGATAATTTGAAGGATGAATTTCTAGAGCAATCAAAGGGGCTCGAAGATAAACTAGTTGTAAAAATATCAGAAGAGACAAGGAATCTGCAAGAAAATGTTGAAGAAATACTATTCCAGCAGGATAACAAAATTAAGAATCTGGAGCAAATCATGGCAGGGTTGCGAATGTTCTGGGATCCATCACCAGCAGAAGTACCAGAAAATAATGAGGCCCAAACTGTGGTAGGACCAGCGGACACTTGGATACGGGTGCGACGAAGACTATCTTGAGGCTCAACGTTATCAAGTCATCAAGACACACCGAACCAACTAAGTGGAAACTGAGGACAGCAACCGGAACATCAGCAACTGTCCATGGAGAAGTAGAGGTGATCATTACCATTGGGTCGACCCCCATCAAACACCGTGCGCTGGTAGCAGAAATAGAGGACGAAGCGATTCTGGGCATGGATGTCATGTGTGCCCATGGGTTCCAATTGGATCTGAAGCGTGGCGTGATGGCGGTTAACAACGAGGAGTTGGTTCTACATCAACGAGAAGACGTGGCCGCTCGAGTTGTTCTCGCAGAAGATGTCGTATTGTCCAGCAGAACCGAGGTTATAGTCGATGCAAACCTGAACGGCGCTTTCCAAGATGGGCAAGTTATTATGGTCGAACCTAATACTGACGATCAGAAGATTGGAAAAGGAGTTCTCGTTGGAAAAATGTTGTTGACAGCAAAGAGGGAAATACCAGTCCGCCTAATGAATGTGAACTGTTTCCCTGTCAACATCAAGAAGGGTACAATCCTGGGAAGCGGTGCCATGGTATCCTCCATCTCCCGCTAACTAGAAGCAAACGTGCAAGAAAGGAAGGTTCCGAAGAAGCTGTTGGAAATGGTCATGTCAACAGCCAAGGAATTGACTCCAGAACAAAAGACAAAAGCGAAGAACGTGATATGTCGTTATCAAGATGTGCTCGAGGTAGAAAATGGATCTAAGGGAAGAACCGACATCGTCAAACACAAGATAGAGACAGGAGAAGAAAGACCCATCCGTCAAGCTCCAAGGAGGTTACCATTGGCGAAGCGTGAAGAAGCAGAACGAATTATTCGCGAGATGGAAAAAGCCAATGTGATTGAGCCATCAAGCAGCCCATGGGAGTCACCGGTGGTGCTTGTGAAGAAGAAGGATGGTTCTACACGGTTCTGCGTAGACTATCGATTGCTCAACAACGTCACCAAAAAGGATAGCTATCCTCTGCCACGGATTGATGACACCCTGGACACCCTGGCTGGTTCAAAGATCTTCTCGACCTTGGATCTAAAGAGTGGTTATTGGTAAGTGGAACCAGCGCCCGAAGATCGCGAAAAGACAGCGTTTTCCCTTGGTATGGTATGGTATTGCAATTCACAGTGATGCCGTTCGGGTTATGTAATGCCCCAGCGACATTCGAGAGGCTAATGGAGACGGTTCTGAAGGGTCTGTCCTGGACAACGTGCATGGTATACCTGGACGACATAATTATGGTGAGAAAAACTTTCGACGACCATCTGAAGAACCTGGAAGGAGTGTTCCAGCGGCTTCGCGGAGCTGGACTAAAGCTTAGTCTCAAGAAGTGCCACCTGTTCCAGAAGGAAGTGAATTATCTTGGCCATATTGTTAATGGGAATGGAATCGCCGTGGACCCAGTAAAAATTCAGCTCGTGAAGGACTGGCCAACTCCCAAGAATAAACACCAGATAAGGAGTTTCCTAGGCCTATGCACTTACTATCGTCGCTATGTTCCCGGATTTGCGGACATTGCTAAACCGTTGACAAAACTCACCGAAGAAGGTCGTCCGTTTGAATGGGACAAATTAGTTTTGAACAACTAAAACAGTACTTGATAAGTGCTCCTATTCTGAGTTACCCTCTCCCAGAAGGCAAATTCATCGTGGACACCGACGCTAGCAACGTTGGTATCGGTGGCGTACTCTCCCAGATACAAGAAGGGTAAGAGAAGGTGATCGGCTATTTCAGTAAAGTCCTGTCAAAGCCGGAGCGAAATTATTGCGTCACTAGAAGTGAACTGCTAGCCGTGGTAAAGACCATAGAACATTTCTACAAGTACTTATATGGCAGACACTTCCTCCTGAGGACGGACCATGCCGCTTTAAAATGGCTCCTCCGTTTCAAGAATCCTGAAGGACAAGTCGCACGATCAATCGAACGACTTCAGGAATACGATTTTGAAATCCAGCATCGGGCCGGAACTAGCCATAGAAATGCCGATGCTTTGTCAAGAAGATCTTGTGCCGAAGACTGTAAGCACTGTAGTCGTCTGGATGAGAAAGTAGCCACGACTGCGAGGACGGCCGTCGTAGACGACAAATGACAAGGTGAATAATTACGACGAGACCAGGAGAACGATCAGGATTTGAAATTGGTGCTGGAATGGAGAAGTAGGGAGGTAAGGCCTACTTGGAAAGAGATAGCACCGTGCGCATCATCCGTAAAATCGTACTGGGCGCAGTGGGACTCCATAGTGCTGCATCATGGTCTTCTGAAACGAATCGTCGAGAACCAGGAAGGTACGGAACAGAAGACACAGTTACCGATCCCCAAGAATAGGGTGCCGGATGTTCTGAGGGAACTTCACGATGGAACTTCGGGAGGGCATCTGGGAATCAAGAAGACTATGGAAAAGGTGCGCGAGCGATTCTACTGGGTGAACTGCAAGGAAGACGTAAAGGACTGGTGTAGGAAGTGCGTAGTTTGCGCAGCTAGTAACGGCCCCACAGACGAGGCAAGGCTCCTATGAAACAGTACAACGTGGGAAGTCCTTTTGAGAGAGTTGCCATAGATGTAGCCGGCCCATTTCGACAAACGAATAGTGGAAATAAGTACATTTTCGTGGTGATGGACTACTTTAGCAAGTGGGTTGAAGCATACGCCCTACCAAACCAAGAGGCGATAACTATTGCTGAGGTCCTTGTCCGAGAATGGATCAGTCGGTACGGCGCGCCCATGGAGCTGCATTCAAATCAAGGAAGGAACTTTGAATCGGCTTTATTCAAGAACGTGTGTACTCTGCTCGGCGTCCGCAAAACTAGAATCACTGCACTTCACCCGCAGTCAGACGGAATGGTGGAAAGATTCAACAGAACCATCAACCGACATTTGTCCAAGGTAGTCTCCGATCATCAGAGAGACTGGGACACGTAGTTACATTCCCGTTTTTCTACTGGCATACCGTTCGTCCGTTCATGAGACAACAGGAGAGACATCAGCAAAAGTGGTATTTGGGCGAGAGCCAAGACTGCCCTGCGATCTGAAACTCGGCGTGAAGCCTGGCGAAATCCCTGCCGACGAAGACTACGTGAGCGTTCTACGCAGAAAAATGGATGACATTTACAATCAAATGCGTCACAACATACAGACAGCCAGCGACTGAATGAAGGAGCATTATGACATCAACCTGGAGCGCTGGTCTGGTTTTATAATCCTCAAAGACGTCGAGGTCTATCCCCAAAACTGCAAACATGGTGGGCAAGAGCCTGCAGATCATCCACACGGAGGCGGAACAAAGACGACACGTGTACTACTTAGTCACCAAGAAGACATCAAGCGGTAAGCCTGACTATCGCAGTATTTGGAGAGCTTTATGGAGCCTAAAGAGACAGCTGGTGGAAGGCAAAGAGACGAAATTAGCCATTCCCAAGATAGGCTGCGGACTAGATGGGCTGGATTGGACGGTCGTTCGCAGCATGATAGAAGTCATCTTCAACGGAACAGGAATTGAAGTTCTAGTCTGCAGTCACCACCCACAGGCAGCTGTCGGCAGTATTTCTTCCAGACCGGAAGTTGTAAAAAGGGTCCAGCATGCCGATTTCGACATCCTCCTTCGAGGCTATCGCGAGGAACGTTCCGAGACAAAACGTTTTTAAGAAGTTGGCAGTGTAATGATTCGCCGACAGCAGTCGGCGTCAGTCTGTCTCTTGCTTCATCGCCGACGCGCCTTAGACCAGAAACTTCGGGCGCACCAATATCACGTCAGCGGTGGAATCAGCCCTAGACATTCCGTCGCGTGCTCGAATGTTCGAGAAAAACAACCCCGGCTTATAAAGCACGCGGCCGATGAATGGAGGACATTTCAGCGTTAATGTTAGTGTTACAGTACAAATAAATTAGTTTATTAACTATTTCGTGTTTTGTTTTAAAATAAAAAATTAATAGAACAATAATTCGTTTTAACATAAATAAGACATTTGTAAATATAAAGAGTTGGAAACGTAAGCAAATTTTTATTTATAAAAATTTCTCTACACGAATTTCAGGGTTCTATGTTAAATATTAAACGTATAATTCGTTTTGGTGTCACAAAAATTCTTTTAATACTGACTGCATTAGCCCGCAATATAACATTATAAAATAGGTAATAATATGCCATCACATAATATAAGACAAGCAACTTTTCTGTGGTCAAGACCTTCTTCATCTGTAAAATTGCAAAATAAGCTTTGCTAAGTTTATTACATACTGCATTTATTTGATCCTGCTAAGCTAATTGTTCATCTACGATTAGTCTAAGAAATTTGGTTTTCTGCGAGGAGACTATTTCGATGTTATTTAGTTTAAAAGTTTCTCTAACGGGGATTTTCCTGTTGAAGAAGTTCCTGATCAGAGTCTTGTCTAAAATTAAAATTGATCTGTTCGTCGTATACCATTCTGCAAACTTACATAATAGATTGTGTATATTTTCTCTAAGTTCTTCAGGTGTCCGTGCCGAAACGACCATAGACATGTCGTCTGCAAATAATGTAACTTTTTCAGGATTAAGATGCTGTTTCATATCATTTATAAATATTATAAAAATCCAGGACCCAGGACGGACCCCTGACGAACACCGTAGTTGACATCGTATTCAGAGGATCTCACCGTTTCTATTTTTAAATATTTGTAATTAACAGGTGAATAAAATTTAGATTTTAAAGTAAAACACTTTTATTTTCCAAGCATGCTTGCGATCTGGGGATTTTATTAATAGCGAATAGCAATATTCACATGCACCTGTTACTACGTCATACAAACGGATATAACACCGTGTTTTCGTAATAATTCTTTTTTTCATTGTCACTTAATCACTAGGCAAGCCAATTCTAAAATTTCCGTAAGAATATTGAAAATTATTTCGACACCTTTCTCTTCCAGGACCGTGTCTAGGTGAAATACCCTTCTTTCTCGCCGACGTAAATCAGGCGACTTCATAAATCTGCCGCGAGATCTCGCGACGACTGCCTTACACCTTTACACTTTTTGCCGGCGAATTCCGGCCGCTAGAAGCACCTGATTTATTGCACCACGGGCGTTTTTACGGCCCCCTAATTCACACCTTTCGTCGGTCCGATCGTCGTTAATTAATTAGACATTACCTATTACGACTGGTAATTAATGGCCAACTGCAATATGCATATATGTGATCGAAAAGGCGACGCAACACACCTGCCAACTATCATCGTTTTCGTCTTGCTTACAAATATAATTTTTGGAAAGAGAAAGGACCTTTTTGCTCCTAGTAGGACCTTATAGTTACAACTACAACAATATGTAGTACTTTGTAACGTGCAATTCAAAAGACTTAAGAACTATTGAATTAGTTGCATCAATCATTTGCTTATTTTGATATGTATACTCAACAACAGTGAACAAAAGTTTTTGCATTTGTACATAATGTAATGTGTGCAACAATCAAAATGGCAAGAATTGAAACCATGACCGTCATGGTAGTCATTTCTGGTCATTGATGATGTGATGATAGACAAACATTGCCTGTGTGATGGATGATAGTAGGCCCTTGGTTTACTGTATATGTATATTGTTTCTCTTTCAGAGCACTATACATATAAAATGTAAACAAAAAAGAACATTTCGCTCTGTTTCGCTTTGTTTTACTGTTGTTTAATAATAAATTAACTTCGATGATCAAAGTGGGAAAGAGGGATGGGTAAGCAAACAGTTTGAGAATCGTTACCGTTCAATTAACATAATTGAAAGAATTGAGCTCAAGATGTAATGAAATTCATGTAAATAGTAATACAAGTACCGCATAATTTGAATTACATTAAAGAGGTACCCCTTATTATGTACATAGCTTGGAGGAGATTCTTGGACGCTAGTTCGTTGGTATTAATGGTTCATATTCCAAGGAAACAACAATATAACAATTTCTCAATAGATAGATATTCTTCTTTATTTGAAGCGATTTCTCACTTTGGGTAGAACTGGATTGTATCTTAGAAAAACCACAAGACGGACGATTTTAATTTGAAATAACAATAAGATTTAAACTGCACGACTTCTAAATGCGTTTTAAACTTGTATTTTCAGATAATTCAGTCGGAATATCTCGCGCGCGTCCAGTTTCTCGGAAGCCCTTTTGTAAAAATGTTAATTCCGCACTCTTCCTCCTCCTCTATTTTCCGAGGGGGCGACCGCAAGCGAACTCTTCTTCTCCGCCGCAACAAAGGCCCTCCGCAGCAGGAAATCCAAACGTTTTCATTTTTCCGCGCGCGCGAGAGTTTTCGTTTTTGCAGAGGGTACGTGATTTACACAAACCAATTATAATATCTAGACAGGGAGGGTTGCTCGGCTCGGCTCTGCTCTGCAATATCCGCATTCCAGGGCTGGAATCCCGCGCTGACAGCTCCCGATATTGCGGGGTGTCTGATAACGACTGCTCCAGGAATGTCGTTAGCTTCCCAAAAATAACGGTTAGACACTGTTATTTATGGCTGTCACAGAACTCGGAGCAGCCACCGCCGCCGCCCCCAACTCCCTGCGCTCTGCTCGATATTAAATCGGTCCCGGAGATTGTTTTCGCTCGCCACCGGTCTTATTGTTTACGTTTTCGTTTACAGACAAGCAAAACCGCATAGATATGGTGGCTGTCACGGAGCAAGACCATTACATCACTGCGAACGCCTGCTAACGTCAAATTGAGACATAATTTCCAAACTCTAATTAACTCTTTCATCGATGAGAGATTGCAAGCAAATACTTAATCCTTTCTGTTCTCTATCTTTCTCTCTCCTCTCTCTCTTTCTCTCTCTTTCTCTCTCTGTCTCTCTCTTTCTCTCTCTATCTCTCTCCACTTCAGATAACTATTTTTACAGTATGTTAAATGGATCTTTTTACGCACGTTATTGATTTTATCCGAATGAAAACATCAATATTTTGAAGCCAATTAATAAATCATAAGTATGCAGCGGACGAATTATGTAATTCAAGGTTATCAGTGAGCGAAGTGCATGCAAATTGGAATATATCATGTCGGTCAGCGGCGTCGTAAAAATTAATCTTTAGGATGCGAGTAAAAAGCAACTGATTTGTAGATAATGGCAATGAGATGCGTTTCTCCCAAATTATGCAAATTATGGACACTGAAGCGTCCTTGCCTTCCAGAAAGAGACTCATCCGAAAACATAATTCTGAGGACGAAATTGGGATCGAGTTCTTCTTGATTTAACAACAACCACCGGCAGAATTCTTTTCTAGCGGGATAATCTTCCGGCTGCAGATGCTGCGCTCGCGTGAAATGGAAAAGAGTGTTGGCGATCGTCTTTCATAACTCGTTGAACTGAAGAATTCGAAACACCCAGTTCGCGTGCAACTTCTCTTATGCTTCTTGTACCATATTCCTCAAACGCATTCAATATGCCTTCTTCGTTTTCGACAGTTGGAATTCTTCTAGGAGCACCACCAATTTCGTTACGAGTCGGAATAACTTGACCGGCCTCTTGCATTTTTACCACAGCCCTAAGGATCACTTTATCGCCTAAGGAACGGTAGGCAAAGCGCTGGGAAAGAACTCGTGCTGCCTCCCTGGCGTAGCATCCACACTCCCCATAAATATATTATTATAATCAACGGCGGAAAACATGATAGTACCTGTTCGAGTCTAAGCTTAAACCTTTCAGGTGACAGGTACAAAGGTTGGCAGCAGTGTCACAATGAAGTGGACCAGTTTCTTCACATTTTTTTTTAGTATCAACAATGCATTTCTAATTATCCTAGCAATTTAGCAAACCCTACGCAATACATGCGGCCATCTTCTATTCCGCTGTTGTAGGATTGGCTATTATTTTTTATTCTTAACTCGCTTATCCTTTCCATTAGACAATTTTAGTTTTCGAATATGTGTTTCTCATTGCTATCGGCATTTGCTCTTGCTCTCTGGAGCGCGAGTTCTGGGATACAGTATATAGCATCTCGGAATTTACACATTCATAATTATTTTGAATGAAAAAAAAAATGAAGAACCTGCTAACAATACAAGTTTTAGTACCTCCTCCGTAGTATGTACTCCAACATTTTAGTATGTACTAAATTGCGAAGCAGATACTTTAATTTTCCGGAAGTTGTTACAATAAATAGTAGTCTTGTGGAAACTCGAAGTGTTTATTAGAGACCTCCACGAGTAAGTACAGACTCGTCCGAGTACAGATACGAATACTCGTTTGACAATTACAACGATGCGTATCGCAATAGGCATAATCGTATACGTTCGTGACGAGTATAGTAATCGGCATCGTGATATCGTTATGATTAGTAATCGGCATCGTCAGGAGCAGAGTTGCCAGTTGATCACACACAGTAACAAGAGATTTTTTGTTTCTTACATCTGTTAAAAATTCTTCGTCATTTTGGCGCTTAATTGTAGCATCGGTGCTTTTTTAAATTTGAAGGGCTACATCCTTTTCCAAACTTAAATATGTTTTTGCATGCTCCACATATTATAAACGGTTGAACTTGTTGAGTTTCAGTGTTCACAATTTTTTCAAAATTTAACCACACATCTTATTTCAATCATAGAATTAATAAATATTCATACAAAGATATGTTTATGATAGTTTAAATGTTAATCGGATACATTTTTACTTACTCGTGTAGGGCTCTGGTGTCTATTACGGTTCGTAGAATTCACTTCGATTGATATATTTTTCGGTTTTAACGTCAAATTGTAGTATTTACTTCGATATTAGCGAAGCTGGTCTCGCAGCTTGTATGCTATATACACTTGATAGCATTTATGAAAATGGCTCAAATACAGGAGAAAAATGTATTGTGCAAGAAGAAACTATGATATTGATTGTTATCATTAAATATTTAGATAAGTAACAATGCTCGTCACAAATCCATTTTTAAAATAGTTAAACTACTCAATTAGGTAAGCATTCTAAAACTTGAACTGATTAATGAAACTAGAGATGGTGCTCTCTCACATATTCAACAAATGCAGAGTTTCTACTGACTTTAGTTAAGTAGTTCGATAAAGTTAAAAAAAGATCCTACACTGAGAAAAATAGGACCAAAGAGTACATTTATATTAACAAGAATTTCGAACATTTTATTCGGATTCGCGTTAAAAACCGACTCAGCGTACTACTGCAAAATTTACACTCTGTAGTTTGTTGTTTAGAATATCATTTCCTGTCATGATAAAATTACCGGAGTAATTAACAAAAAGTCAAACATGACATTTTATTACTAATTTATTCAGCATAATATTTCATTATGGTTTATTATTTTAACAATCCTACGTATTATGTAGAATGATAATTTTACATTCTTAAACTTAAACAGTTTCATTGTGCCTAGAATTATGATTAATTTAAAGTAAGATGGATCTTAGAACATGACAGCATTATACTTTAACATTATACTTTTATTTTATATAGGAATGATGTTTTATCAAAATCGCAAAATTCCATTTTTCTCAGTGTACAACTAGGAGTTCGTACCGATGTTTGGAATTCATCAACGATCGTTTCTAAAACTGGATGGATCAAGTTTCTTGCTACATACGAAACATTCAAGAGGTCTAAAAGACAACCGACAGTGCATGATACTATGTCAATGTTGTCAAGAAAATTAATTGTACCCAAATTAAATTTTCCAAACTTTTTGTGTTTCATTACGTTATAAATAAAATATATGAACGGTATTCCACATATTGTTTCTTTAAACTAGCAGCGCCCGGCAGAAATATGAATTCCTCTCTTAGCATTTATTATCAGAACGCTCGTGGTCTTTGCACTAAAACACACTCTTTTTACACCAGCGCCTGTGAACTCTCGCATGACATTGTTGTCATAACTGAAACTTGGCTCAATAATTCTATTTCTAGCGCTGAACTTTTTCCTTCTAGTTATAATATCATTCGATCTGATAGGGATTTTACAGCTACTGGACGCTCTGTTGGTGGTGGTGTTCTTATTGCCTTCACAGAGAATATTGAGTATCAACTTTTAAATACTAAACATATATCAAACATTGTTCCACTAATTGATCTTCTTGTATGTGAATGCTTAATATTTTCAGTAAAATTTTTCATTGCTGCTGTATATATTCCTCCAAATGTATCAGCACATGAGTTTGAAGTATTTTTGGAATGCTTAGAAGAGTATCTAATTGACAAACCGATTTTGTTTGTGGGTGATTTCAACCTTCCTCTACTCCATAGTAATCCTGTGGGTTGTTGCAAAACAAATTCGTTCCTAGTAGCATGCAATATTCTTGATCTTAAACAATGTAATAGAATTGTTAACACTGATGGTAAACTTCTGGACTTAGTTCTGGCCAGTTCTACCTTTTCTATATCTGTTGATCTTGATGATAGTCCTTTTGTTCCTGTTGATCCGTATCATCCTCCTTTAACAATTACAGCTGGCTTTTTTGTAAATTCCAAATCGAAGGCTTTTCCGTCAGCGAAGAATCGTAGGTATAATTTTCGTAAAGCAAATTATATTCAGCTCTATCAGGATTTGTTACAAACAGATTGGACTTTTGTTGATACCTGCACCGAAGTCGATGTTGCTCTGGATATATTCTATTCAAAGTTGTATGGTATTTTCAATCGACACGTACCGACTTTTTCATCCTCTGGTTCTAAACAAGCGAATCCATCTTGGTTTACTCCTGATATTATTTCTACTCTAAAACTGAAAGACTATTACAGATGCCGATGGAAATCTACTAGAAATCCTGTTTTTCTTATAGAGTTTCGGAGACTTAGATCTGTTTGTAAATCAAAAATATCAGCAGCCTATAGGTCCTATACAACCAGTATTGAAAAATCAATCAAATCCAATCCAAAGGAATTGTTCAAATATTTGCATGACAAAAATGGTACTACTAGAATACCCAGTAAGCTATATGACAATGAAGCTACCTTTAACACTCCGCAGTCTATTGTCGATGCTTTTGCTGAGCTCTTCTCAAAATCGTTTATTCCTAAGTCTTCCTTTCCAATACACGACGTTTATTCAAACCGGTTTAGTTCGATTCTGCATCCTGTTTCTGAAGGAGAATTAATAAAAATAATGTCGAAGTTTCCTCAAAACGTCACTGCTGGTCATGATATGGTTCCTAATTTTATAATTAGAGATTGTAGATACGTTTTTTCTAAGCCCTTAGCTGGTATTATTAATCTGTCTATCAAGACGTCTGTTTTCCCTGACAAGTGGAAATACGCACGTATTACTCCAGTTTTTAAGAAGGGAGAAACCTGTGAAATTAGAAACTATAGACCTATATCCATATTATCTAATTTTGCTAAAGTCTATGAAAACGTTATTTATTTACATGTTTATTCCTGTGTTAGTCCGTATATTTCGCCTAACCAGCATGGCTTCATGCCAGGAAGGTCGACAGTCACTAATTTAACTTTGATCACGCAATTCATTAGTGAAGAACTGGATAGGCAAAAACAAGTCGACGTTGTTTACACAGATTTTTCTAGTGCCTTTGACCGAATTGATCATGGTATATTATTGGATAAATTAAGTTCTTTTGGGTTTAATTTAAACTTTTTGCTACTTATTAAGTCTTACCTTTCTAATAGAATTAATTATGTTTGTTTCAATGGTTTTCAATCTTACGATTTTGTGTCAACATCTGGTGTGCCTCAAGGGTCGAATTTGGGTCCTCTTTTTTTTCTAATATTCATTGATGATCTTCTCTCTTCCTTCTCTTGTCATGTCCTTGCGTATGCTGATGATTTAAAAATCTACTCATCTGTTTCTAGTTCTATGGATGTGTTGAAACTTCAGTCTGACATAGATATACTCATTCGATGGTGTGATGATATTAGACTGAATCTGAATATCAATAAATGCTACACACTTACTTTTAGTAGGAAAACGCACAGTATCGACTCAGTTTATGAAATAAATGGCCAGCCGTTAAGTAAAACTAACACTTTTAAAGACCTTGGTGTCTTGTTTGATTCCCGTTTGAGTTTTTCACATCATATTGAAGCTATTGCACTATCTGCATCCAGAACTTTGGGCTTTTTGATTAGATCTGTTAGGCCTTTTAATGATCCTACATTGCTAAAAACCTTATTTTTTGCGTTTGTTGCTAGTAAGCTTGAATATGCTTCGATGACCTGGGCTCCTTACTACGCTGCTGCTCGCCTACGGATTGAAAAAATTCTACGAAGATTTCTAAAATACCTTTCATTCAGATGTGATGGCATTTACCCTTCGAGGGATATTCCTAATGAGCTTTTGCTTCATAGACACAACATGCAGTCATTCGAATGGCGCAGAGATGTTCATGCTGCGCGTTTTCTGTGGAAACTGATTGTGGGACGTATTGACTGCTCTGAATTGCTGGCTAAAGTTAATTTCCACGTTCCACGTATCTCAAGTAGATCAGCTTTAACTTTTTCTGGTCCAACACCAAGGACGAACATGTTATGTAAGGCACCAATCTCGTATATGTGTTCCGCAGCAGAGAAGATGTTTGATGATATTTTTTATAATTCTCTAAAGTCTAATTAATTTTGTTTTCTTTCTTCGTGTTTAATTTTGTAATATACGTACGTATTATACATTTAAGTTTGCTCTGTAATTGGATTTTTATCTGTTGGGCAATTAAACTATTATTATTATTATTATTATTATTATTATTGTAGCAAGGCATTTGGAAAAAATACGTATATGAAATTTTTCTGGTATTTCCAAAAATTATAAAATTTTTGTTAGCAGTCATCCATTGTGAACTTTATATCTCGCTTTCTTCAAATTATTCCTTTTTCATTTTGCCCTTCGGATTAATTATTTTAATAAAGTTAAATTTTCCTAATTTTAATCACTTTCAATTTGAGCAAGGACCTTGGAAAAAATACGTATCCGAAACGTTCCTGAGAACTGAATTTTCATTTCCATAAAATTTGCTTCGCTTTTAATTTGTTTTAATTAAATTTTTTTATCAACTCTTTGAGAGCTGTATGTTTCCCCATTTTAACATTTTTTTACATAACATAATTTTAAAATCATTGTAGTAGGAAGCCATAGCCATGAGTGAATTTAGCTCGCAAAGCAATATTTGAAACTATGTTAAATTTAGAATCCAACAAACAACTGGTGTGTGTGCTTGTGTAATAAAATACTCTCCAAAAGAATTCAAATTCTAATGATAAAATTGATAATGGTTGGAATTATATTCTTGCATCTATCGACTGCTCAATTTAATCATCGTTGCTAACTTCTTTTAGAAATTTGTCGCAAATCGGTTTCGATTGCAATTACTCGAGTATCGTCTGGACAGCTATTTCGGCCCTATTCATACCCTCGTCAGCAGAGTTCGAGGACTCTACTGCAATTTCACCGACCTCTCTTAGATATTTCGGAGTCGAGCACATTAGTAACCAACAGTTTAGGTCGCGACAGCTTGCGGCCGATTATTAACTTAAAATTGTGTTTTAACGGACTTTCAACAAATTTCTAAATTTTCTAATTTGCTGTAATGTCACTATTTGGTTGCTTTGTGTGGACAGCAATCTGGCTGTTATTTGCCATTTCTGACACAATTCAAAAAACGGCCGCAAGTTGTTTTTAATGGAATAGCCTGTATATTGTTCGTTAAATTGAAAGATCGTTTTCTCCTAAAGTCTCTAGATAGAGTACGAAGTATTAAAAAAAAACTGTACTTATCAACTGATCCACGTAAATACAAACTACGAAAACATCAGAAGCGATATAAAACAGTCCTCCATAATTTCAATTAAATTTATAATGTACCTACAGATCTACTTTTTTTCAGAATAAATCATCTGCTAGCCAGGTGATCGACGCAACGTAGCTGATTAATTTGTTGAAATTTGTACCTATATCTGCCGGAGAAATCTTCAGATCGATCGGAACGTAAGAGAAAGTAGTGCAGATTCACTCTTACTCTCCGTTAATAACTCAGAATGTTCTTAATGAAGACCGCCACGCCGAAGGAAGAACGGTGAAAGTATAAGGCCGATTTTATGAAGCATTTATTAAAAAAAATAACAGTCAACAAAAAACAACAAAAATAAAAATAGTCAACGATCAGTTAGTTATTCCGAGGCAAATCAGTGCCAACCACCGTGTTTGGACGAATGTTGGTAAATGTGCTTATAAACTGGTACGTGTACAGGGTAGGGCTTCGCTACATGAACCGGATGATGCTTTTCGATCTCGATCTTAAAGGGCTTCTCGACGGGATAGGGCACGGGTTTCTCAACAGTGATGGGCACTCTCTTCTCGATTTCTTGGGGCACCAATTTGTAGATGGTCACGGGAATGGGTTGGGGTACGTTGACGTGTACGGGATAGGGTTGAGGCACGGGCACTTTAATCACCTGTGGCACTGGAACTCCGACTGGGTTCGGAACTGGTATCCCGATTTTCTTGACAACCGGAACATGAATAGGTTTCGTATATTCTATTGTCTTAGCCGGGACGTGTATGTGCTCATCACCACCATCGAGGTCATGTCCGCCGAAATCTCCGTGGTCGAAACCTCCAGCTGCGTATCCTGCATATGCCGAGCACGCCAAGCTCAGGACTATCGAGACTTTCTACAATAGCACAAATTAATGTTAAAACTTCATGTACATAAATTAGTGCTACACCCTGTAGCAAAACAAACGCGTGATACTTACGAGCACGTTCATGATGTGTTGCGTGGAAGTACGGTGAGATACAAGCTGTACGAAGAGTGAACTGATGGGCATTAGAAAAGTTGATGGGTCTTTTATAGCGAGCGCCGGGTGGGGCCCGTTCGGTGAAAGGAATTCGCTCAAATCGCGAAAATAATAAAAACTCCTCTCCACCAGGTCGCTCACTATCACATGTAGATTAGAGCGGCCGGCACTCTTTGGTTACGGTCGCGAACGCGGCGCTCGTGACCACCGCAGACTTAATTGGAATTTCGTGTTAATAAACCGAAACTCCAGTGTCCGACAACGCTACCACTTTTTTTCTTAATTAAAACAAAACAGACACAATTATTTAAGGTCATAATACAGGTTACTTAAATTATTGATTATTATAAGTATTACAAATTTTGGAACCTTGAAAAAATTTCTAAAATCGAATAATCGGCATTTCTAAATTTCTTCTTGTCTTAATTGAATTAGGTCAAGTTAATCGAAACTGTCCATGACCAGGTGTTGTCGTTAAATATTAATTCGAAGGCTATCACAATCCGGTTGAAATTTATGCACTATTTTGCCTGCTCAGTTAATAAACAGCGCACAGTGGACGCTAAAAAGTTCAAAAACGCTGCAAATAAACTTTAATTACATGCGCATGCAAGCCCGGCTTTCCGGTCGGCGATATTTATTAACCGAAACTTATACTTTGCATGTTGTTACCGAGAGCAAGAGGAGTTAATAAGAGCGAGCGCAAAAAGGCGAACCGGTTATTAAAATATAATTTGGCCGCGCAAGAAATACTGCCGTGCATCGGCTTTAGTTTCGCGAAAGACCACGATAATTCAGCGCACGTTAAATTTAATTATAAAAATATCATGTATGTACTCATTGTGTACGCGTGCACACACGCTCGCATGCGGACACGGCCCTCCTTGAGAACTACCAAAACACATCGGTCGCTAATTAACTCCGTTTGATGTCTTCATTTTTGAGCTTTGTCATTCAAATTCTAAAATTTATCGAGATAACAGCTACTTTCAAAACGGCTTCTGATCGCGACTGCGAACTTAAGGAACAGTTGTAAGTTCTGGCAGGATAGCAGTCATTGCAGCAGGATAGCAGTCAATGACTGCTATCCTGCTGCTAATTCGCGATCAGAAGCCGTTTTAATATTACAGGATGGGATTTTACCAGCAAATTCAACAATGTTATGGCACTGAAAATGTCAAACAATTGAAAAATTGGGCCAAAACCAACATCAAAATTGCCATGAGGACAAACAGGAAAAATGTCATTTAGGTTTTTTAAAGTACTCTTTAAGATGAATCTGTCTGTTCAGTTTGAGAATTTTTAATTTGCTCAGTTTCAAAATATTTTAAAAAGATTCGATAACAAAATTCAATTTATATCGAGCTATCAGCATGGCCTTGATCAGTTGCTTTACTTTATTTTAACGTTCACTGATCAAGGCCTTGCTGATAGATCGATATAAATTAAATTTGGTTACTAAATCTTTTGAAACTGAGCCAATGAAAAATTCTCAAACTGCACAAACGATCCATCTTGAAGAGTACTTTAGAAAACCTAAGTACATGGAATTTTGCTGTAAAATAATTAGGGAAGCCAATATTTGAACACTCTAAACACTCTAAATTAACATGGGATTTCCTATGTTGCGTTCAACAATGTAGCACCCTGTATAAAGCGTTCACAGACCATTTAGGCCCATAGCTTGGTTATCGTATTCCATCTTTTTCTGTTCTTTGTGATTTCCTTCCAATTAATAATTTCTTCTTTCTGGCGTCACCCATCCACATTTCTTGACTTCCCTGTCATCCCCCATTCTCTCCAAGTATCCTAACCAACACAGACGTCGAGCTTTTATCACTTGTGATGTTCTCTATAGCTTTCATACACCTCTACATTTGTAAGTCTTTGCTAGCCTTAGATTTATTTCTGTCTCTTCATTGCATTTCTTGTCCATCAGCATCCCCAGGTACATGTAGCTTTCTACTT
This sequence comes from Dorcus parallelipipedus, assembly GCA_958336345.1. NCBI lineage: Eukaryota > Metazoa > Arthropoda > Insecta > Coleoptera > Lucanidae > Dorcus > Dorcus parallelipipedus. Next base: position 31,985,748 of record OY284477.1, on the reverse strand, counting down.
TTTCTAAAAGTAATATCTCTTCCCTTCCCATTCGATTTTAGCTTCATATATTTGCTTTTCTCTTTATTTACTTATAGCCCAATGCTTTTTGCTGTCTTTATAAAGTCTGTTGCTTTTTGTTCCAATTTTTTCTTATTTCGGGCCATTAGTAAGACATCATCCGCATATGCAAGACACTGGTGACTTTTATTGAAGAGCGTTCTCCGTCTGTTTATATTGCTTTCTTTAATTTCATCTTCGAGTGCCAGGTTAAAGAGTGTTGTTGACAGAGGTTCCCCTTGCCTCAAACCTTTTTCTACTTCGAATGCCTCTGAGAGTCCTCCGCCTACTTTCACCGTACAGATGGTATTGCTTAAGATTAGTTTCACTAGTCTTATTATCTTTCCAGGTATTCAGTAAATTCAGCAACTTCTCCTTGTCTACCGAGTCATAAGCAGCTTTAAAGTCGACGAACAGCACATGTGTTTCGATGCTGTGCTCGTAACAGTCTGTCATTATCTGCTTCAGCATGAAAATCTGATCGGTCGTAGATCTATTTTTACGGAACCCAGCCTGATAGTCATCCAGTAAATCTTCCGGATATATTTCTAATCTTTTCTTTACAATGGTAGCGACTATTTTGTATGTAAAGTCCAGCAAATCTATGCCTCTGTAGTTCTGTAATATCTCTTTTTTTGAATATTGGTGTTATTATAGCTTCTTTTTGAAATCCTGCGGCATGAGTTCTGTCCTCCAAATCTCCCGGACTAATAGGGATGACATGTATAAGTCGGTTACAGGAGGAGAGAGCAAGCATATAGAAAGTAGTAACAATGGGACAAGATTGATCTCCTTTGCGATAGGGCAGAATATGCTTCAAAAGGAAAAGCATATACAAAGGAACACGGATGATGCCGAGACGGCCTGAAACAAATCAAATTGACCGCGTATTAATAAAGGAAGATTTCGCAAATAAATTTCAAATGTAAGAACTTACAGAGGGGCGGAGGCTGATTCGGATCATTTGTTAGTAAAAGTCAAATTAAAAATTAACCACAAAGAAAACAGAAATCAGTACAGAAATAGAAAAGAACGCGGAGCGAGAGGAATAAGATACAAAATGAAAGACTTGCAAAACGAAATTACAAAAGAGACATCGATAGTAAGCTCAGAAGTGACTGGGAACAAAATGCGTAGGATATTGAAAGAAAATGGGAAAAAATAGAATCGGCTGTGCAGGAGGCTACGCAAGCTAACTTGTCGAAAAGCAAAAGAAAAAGAAAAGGAACTTGGATAGATGAAAAATGTAAGGAGAGCTTAAGGAATAAAGCGAAGTTAAGGCAAAAGATGTTACAGTCCCAAACTGAAGAGAGTATAAGGAAATATAGCGAGCAGAAAAAAAGTAAAACAAATCTGTAAGGATAGAAAAGGAAAATTTATGGAGGAAGAATTAAAAGAAGTGGAAATAAAATATAGAAGAAAGGAGCTACGAAATTTTTAATATAAGGAAAGGTTCCCAAAAGAGAGCAGTATTTTCTAAGGATAAAGAGGGAGAGTTACTGGGAAGTGAAGAAGCCATGGCAGCCAGCTGGAAAGAGTTTTTTTGAGAAACTTTGGGGTTCAGGAATAGCGGCCAGGAGAGAAGAAAATCAGCAGGAGACAGAAGGAGATGAGGAAGAAGTAGAGGAGCCCAGCAAAGAAGAAGTCGAAGAGATTCTAAAGCTGATGAAAAACAACAATAGTACAACAATAGCACCACACTTGTAGCACGTGTTGTATTTATCTCCCTTGTATTTCACGTCACAGTTTTCTGTTTACACCCTAGCCAGCAAGAAAGTGTACTTCAGAGTAAATTAGAACAGATTACAATGGATGAACGAACGCGTCTTAATCCCTTCGGACCATTTTATTAGTAGATGGGCAAGCAACGAACAAGCAGGTAAACAAACACAAAACTAAAAACATGAAATAAAATGCAACACAGGTTTCTTTACTTTTTAGCTCATTTTTATTGGCAAGATATTACTTTTAACATTCAATGTAGGTACATTGGCGTAGATAAACGAACAAACCTACAGACATTCCGGTAAATCCGATGGAAACCAACAGCTTCTGTCATCGGCAACGAGATGATGCTTTCTCACTTTGCACTTCAACTAAAACTTTCGATCTTTCCTGTTAGCAATCTAGGGAGAGTATTCAATATACACACATAAAAATTTTTGGGATAAAATGTTCTCCTCCTAATCGGTGTTAAAAAATACGGATAGAGTTTTACTTGAAAAGTTGTAAAGCTCATCTCATTTAGTGATATTAAAATCTTTTCCTGATTAAAATGCGTCTAAAAATAGGTGTTAAAAAATTATATATATATATAATACATATACAGAAATAACTACCGCAAGGATAAAATGCTACTTTTGTAGACCACGTTAACACTTTCTAAAGTTAAACGTTCTAACTCCGTTTATTTTAACACCAAAAACGGATGGACGCGAGGAAACACCAGACGCGAGGGAACTCCAGATTTTTATCTGTGTATGTACTTGGCATTGATTTCCTTTTTAAAGTCGAAAATTTCAAGGTCGCTGACGTTTATTTTTCTAATACGTAAGACAAAAAAAAAATAAGCACAGACTTTCAATTATTATTATTAAAGTCTACTGAAATATCTATGAAACAAAGAAGAAGGGACCTATTGCTTTTCTTCTAATAAAAACACCTGCTTACAAAAAAAAATTGTAAACAGAGCCAAACTGGCAACAGTTTCACTTATTTGCTAATTGACACGTCTGGTAACATCATGATGACTTTGTATTAATTAATCGTGGCGATAAAGAGCTTCCCTGAAAATGTTTAATTAATTATAGTAATACTATTTTTATGACATATTTTCAAACTCACTTCCTTCAATCGACGCGGATTCCAACTTTCTCGGAAGCAATACTTTTTCTAGTGCCAAAGTGCTCTCGCTTAGACCCGAAAAGACCTATTTCATTACGTCATTTTCGATTTAAATGCAAATTTATACTCAATTCTAAACTAAAGATACGAAATAACAGAATAATTTTTATACAAATAGAAGCACATTTCGTTAATGAAGCAAACAGTTATCATCGGTACAAGCTGATAATTTTAAACTTATCCATTTGCTTATAAAAATATTCAAAAAAGAGAAGTTTTGATATAAACGTATTGCAGTGATATTTACCTACATCCAGAAATTTATTCATCGTAAGCTGTTTCCCACAAATTTCGCATCTTATAAAAACATCCAAAATAAAAAAACATTCTTCAAATAATATTCCTCATATATACAAAATACCCAAAATTCTTCATATAACTTCTTACAAATTACAACGTTCTTCTTCAAAATATGTCTTCTTACATCAAATCAAATGTCTCTGTTTCGTACAACGACAAATTCCAAATTAGAATCCAAGAAGACAACCTAACATTTTTTGAAACTTGTTGATTGGATGGATTTTTCTACCTGGATGGAGTGGATGCACAAGAGCCATATAGGTATACAACATCTCCTCACAGCGAGACATTGGCCAGTCCAGAAAAAAGGAGAAAACATCTAAAAGAAACAAGAGATTAATTTACTTTATACAGTTAATTTAGTTGGGTTAACGTTTAGAATTTTGTTATAATTGTTATTAATTGTTAAAAAAAAAATAGAATTGAAATGTTATTAAAATGAAATACTTACTTAGTTTAGATTTAACTTTGAAATATTTAAATTAATTGTCCGATTGACGTTTTGTGTGACAAGAGCTGTCGAATTGAGTGAAGGATTTATAAATAACATGGAGGGGTTGATCACCTAAGAGAATCAATAAACCGAGGTGTAATGGAGAGGATTTGTACACAAAACGTTAGTCTTTCAATAGCAACGATAAAAACAACATTAAAAAAAAATCTGCTCTTATAAATTTGCTCACATTATATTGAATATAACTTATAAAAATTGAATCTATTTCATTCATCTACTATTGATTATCGGAAGCTAATCCAGAGATGTTTCATTATGTAACGATAAAGTAAGTTAATTTTTTGATTTGTAAGAAAATTCTTTTGATTTAAAAAAATTACACCACATATAAAACGTCTTGTCATTCATCAATCACTTAAACTTTCAACACTCATTTTACAAAGAATTCTTATTATTATAGAGAAGTTTTCATTTATTTCGCAATTGGGCGTAACAGGTAGCAACACTTGGTAAATGAGGCTTCATCTGTAACAATAATAAGAATTTCTAAATCAACATCACACTACATTTATACTTCATAAGATTCTAAAGTGTAAAAGGATCCTTATCGCTTGTTTCGCGATTGGGCGTAACAGGTAGCAACACTTGGCAAACGAGGGATTTCTTGTACATCTTTAGGATTTTAAACACACATTACAGAATTAAACATCTAAATTACTTACAAATTTATCTTCAAAGGAATTCTCTTCAAAATTTATAAATAACTGGATTATAATTGACATTGAGAGTTCCCACCCTGAAATGTCACTTTGACATTTAAAATTAAAATTTCAAATCAGTCTACTAGACTAAATAATTGTGTGGTGGATGTGGTATAAAGATAAGATTAAAAGAGAAAACATTTAAATTCAATACTTACCACATCTACATAAAAAGAACACCACAGTATGTTTGTGCCCCACAGTTTTGGAGTCGCTGTTATAAATTCGGTTTAATCGGAAATGAGGTCTTCGTTTTTGCTTGGAAATGTTTTCCAAAGCGGTTTTTCGGTGAACAAGTTTTGTGGAGTTTTCAGTTTCATAGAATTTCCAGTTTTATAGAATTTCCGGTATGACAATTTTTCTTTGATGAATGAACTGTATAGAGCTCCGTTCGCCCCGTTTTTTTACAGCTTCCTGTTTAAGCGGAAGTGTGTCTTATTTCGAGTAAATGGATGCAAATGCGACTTGTAAAAACTTATTTATTAAATAAAAACGTCAACAAAAACAAGATACAACAAGAACTCAACAATGTGTATGACTATAAACAAATGGCGGTGAAATGACGTGGCGATTCAAATGGTCCCGGTACTTCTAGTGATGACCACCCCCGTAGTGCTTCGACGAAACGTAAACGTGTTTGTAGACGGGTACGTGCACAGGGTAGGGCTTAGCCACGGGTACTGGGTAGTGTTTTTCAATTTCGATCTTGTAAGGCTTCTCGATGTAATGAGGTTCAGGTTTTTCCACGGTGATTGGGATTTTCTTTTCGATTTCTTGGGGCACGAGCTTGTAAATGGGGATGGCGACGGGTTGGGGCACTCCAACATGAACGGGGTACGGTTGGGGAACAGGTACTTTAATCACCTGGGGCACGGGGATACCGACAGGGTGTGGTACAGGAATGCCGATTTTCTTAACGACTTGTACAGGGACAGGCTTTGTGTACTCTATGGTTTTGCTTGGTACTTCCACGTGCTCTTCACCGCCGTGTTGGGCCTGGAATTCAATTCCTCCGCCGCCGCCGCCTCCGAGATCGTGACCGCCAAAATCGCCCCCAAAGTCACCACCGAAGTGTCCGCTAAGGTCAGCGCCGCCTCCGATATGTCCACCGTAGTCACCACCGCCGCCAATCAAAGCTGCGGCGTGTCCTAAGTCTCCACCTCCGAGATCACCACCGGCATGTCCACCGAGGTCACCACCACCATATCCTCCAGCTTCTAATCCTGCGTATGCAGAGCAAGCCAAAGACAGGATGATAGAAACGGTCTGCAACAAATAGAAAAAAAAAACTTTTTAATTGCACCCCGTAACTAAAATTACTTTTTCGCCTGCACCACATGAATCACACACACGACACTTGCTTTAACACTTACAACAGCGTTCATGATGATGTGCTTGGAATTAGACGGTGAAAGCTGGTCGAGAACTGTTGTCTTCCACCGTACGTTCGGGGCTTTTATAGCGAAGCTCGGGTGGGGCCCAGTGAAAATTCGTACATTCGTTTTAATTATTAATAAAAACTGCTTACCACCAACTGTAACGCCGCCGTACAATCTAAAGTCACTTCCACGCAGCAAAAAAAAAACGTTGAATAAAAAACGGAAGACGCCGCGTGGTCGCTTTCGATGATGAGGTCGGGTCATCACTTGTTTTCCAAAAATTTAGAAAGCAACAGATTTTGACGGATTTTAGCTATAAAACGTTCGCACGACGATATATTCAACGGTGAAAAGTGAAACTCATCGAAAAAAAAAAACAATAAAAATGCGAATATAATCACGGCAGGTTCGTGAACCTGATGATGAGGAAAGGCGCAGATAAAAGTAAAAGTGTTAGTCGCGACACTAATGATGTATAATTCGATGAATGACAATCCTAAATAATCGCAATTAATAAAGTTCACCTGAAAAGAGTGAAAGCAAATTATCCACTTTCTGCGGTGTAGAATTTCCTGCGGTGTTAACTGGAACAGAGACCGTATAAGATACACACATAAAAGTGGTCCAAGACCAAGCTGAGTTTAATTTGGAAAGAAAATATTAACACCGGATATAATTCGATACTAATTCAATTTAAATATACAAGGTGTTGAATTTGAATCGTTCACACATTGCTAATCTTTTTACTTCTTTAATAGGAATTCGGTTGAATTGGCAGAGATTCATTGATTTAATACTGATCCTGAATCTTTAATCAAAATAACAACTGCACTGCTAGTTGTCAAAATATTTGTACAACCATGTTTTTTTTTTTCAATTTCTATATAGTAATTTGTGTAATTCATTCGGCAGAGGTTTTTTTTTTCTCATTAAGAACGAGTTTTACACCGGGTAGGTGATAGATTCGTAACATTTTGGCAACCATGACAAGATTAATCTAATCTACCTACCGACTCTCTACTGATTACCTACTTAATACATATATGGAAAGATTAAGGAGAGCCCTAGAAGTTAATCGCAACTCATTTTGGAAGATCTATGAGGCCACAGGAAAGGCACTGAGACAAATAGATCCTGATGTGTGCGAAGTTCAAGGAAATATTCGTTTTATGGACCAGAAAGTGGAGATGCTCAACGAACTGCACAAGGAGATGATAGACATCTCTGAAGATGTCTGTACCGAGACAGATGTACAGATAGAAGTAGAAAAAGCTGATGACTTGGTGAGAAAATTTAATAGACTTAAAGTAGATGCAGAAAAGCTGTGCAGTAAAGAATCACTTGTTGAAGTTTCTAGTAATCGCTCAAATAATTCGACTAATGCTAAAAGAATACTTAAGCTTCCGAAGATTGAGTTTAAGAAATTTGGTGGTGATGTTATAGACTGGTTACCTTTTTGGAATCAATTTAAAATGACGAACAAATAGAAAATGAAGATAAATTTCAATATCTCATACAAGCAACGGTACCAAAGTCCAGAGCTCGACAACTTGTGGAAAGCTACCCTGATACTGGTGACAATTATCCCAAGGTAATTGAAAGTTTAAAGTCTCGTTTTGGTAGAGAAGATATTCTTATAGAAGTGTACGTGAGAGAATTTTTGAAGCTGATTTTAAATAATTTGAACAATGTGATGAAATTCAGCACTTTATTTGATAAGATAGAGTCTCAATTGAGAGCATTAGAAATATTATTAGGAGTTACTTCCGAGAAATGTGCAGCTACTTATCGAATCTAGTTTACCGGAAGAAATTCTTCGAATATGGCAAAGAAGTACAAATTTTAAATCAGAAAATTCCTTGAAATGTCGACTTGATAAGCTGATGGATTTTTTGAATAAAGAAGTCTAAAATGAAGAAAGAATTTCACTGGCAGTTTCGGGATTTGATATTATACAGAAGAAAAACGAATTTGTTTACAAGGTAGGTAACATTGCTACTGCTTCTGGTTTAGTAAACTTCAACAATGCTCCAAGAAAGAACATTCTACTGATTCTAATGAATTATGTTCCACTACGTCAAGAAAGAATCATACGTGCTCTTTTTGGAGGTGCACATTCAGAAACAGTAAGTCATACATGTTATCGAATAAAAATACAAAATCTTAAAGAGAAATATACATGTAATTTTGGGGCATTGGATCACTCTGTTATATGTTATAATGTGACATGTGTCAAGCAAAGACCGTAGACGGCTGAACTGAAGGAACTTGGCATTGAAGTGAGTGAAAATTGTTCACTGGTAGTCGGCATGTTTTAAAATGCGGATTGGTTCTTTTGGAGACAACATTAGGTTGGACGTTAATGGGAAAAATCGCAAATGCTACTCCATCTTCAGAGTTGTCTTCAATGATAGTAACTTCTTTATTTGGAAAATAATCTTCAATATCTGATTTGTGGAATCTGGATATACTTGGAATTTCAGTCCCAAATGAACAAAAATCGAACAGAGAAATTGAAATTGAGATCATGAATAATTTTTTTTGAAAACCATGACTATTAACAAAGAAGGTAGATATGAAGTTTATATGCCGTGGATAGAAGATCATCCACTTTTGTCGAGAAACTTTGACTTGTCGAAAAAAGATTGGATAATCTAATGAGAAAATTAGAAAAGGACGGTTATTATGAAGATTATGATCAAGTTTTCTCAGAGTGGTTGGCTGAGGGTATCATCGAAGAAGTAGCAACTGAAAATTTACCATTATTTGCCACAAGTCAAGATGCTTACGCCGCAGTAATTTATCTTAGGACGGCGATAAAAGAAAATGTTTGCGTTCAATTAGTACAGGCTAAATCAAGAATTTATCCTGTAAAGAAATTATCCATTCCTCGACTAGAGTTACTAGCAACAACAATTTATTGGTGTTAGATTATTGACAGGTTTTTTATCTGAAGTTGAAAAGGATGACATATCTGTATACTGCTGGATGGATTCTATTACAGTGTTATCCTGGATCAAAAGAGAAGATTATTGGAAACCTTTTGTATGGAATAGAATACAAGAAATTCGACAGTTAACTAATAAAAACAATTGGTACCATGTTCCGGGTCATCTGAATCCAGCTGATCTTCCTTCTCGAGGATGTTCTGCAAAACAGTTATTAGAATCTAAATGGTGGGAAGGTCCATCTTGGCTGTTGAGAAATGAAGAAGAACGGTTGACGCAAAATTACGAAGTTAAAATTGTCACATTGGTGTGCAAGGTTTACTCAGTGTGATGCGCGAGCGATTTTGGATAATTAGTGGAAGAAGGACTATCAAATCTGTTCTTTACAAGTGTATTACATGCAAGAGACAAGATGTGAAGAGTTTAGATACTCCTCCTGTGGCATTACCCGAACATAGACTGAAAGATGCAGCGGTTTTCGAAGTAACTGGAATTGATTTTGCTGGACCTTTGTTTTTGAAAAACAATCAGAAAGTTTGGATATGTATTTTTACGTGTGCAGTGTACAGAGCAGTTCATTTAGAATTGGCAGGTAATTATTTGTCAACTGACTGTTTTCTACAATTGTTAGGAAGATTTGTGTCAAGAAGGAGCAGACCATCTGTAATTTACACCGACAATGGCACAAACTTTTTAGAAGCGGAAAATGCTTTTAGTGCATTGGATTGGGAAAAAATAACAGATTACAGCACTTCTAAACGGATTTTATGGAGATTCAATCCACCTTCCCCAGCGTGGTGGGGTGGATGGTGGGAGCGTTTGATTAGATTAATCAAACAACTGTTACGTAAAATTTTAGGAAAGGCTTACTTGTCGCCTGGTGTGATGTGTTACGAACTTGTATGATGTATGGACGAGAGATTGTTGGGGGTTGACTTGAATGCTAGAGACACCAAAATAGAACAGACTTATTTATATGTGCGCAAATATTTATATGTGTACGTGTAATGAGAATTCGAAAACTTTTCCAGTCCCCCGATTGGCATGGAAATTGCTTCTTTGATATAATCGGTATATCAAACAAAACGTCACTTTAAGATATATTTTGACACCTTAAATGAAAATTATATATTTAGACAAGAAAAGTATATATTTATGAAAATTTTCGCACTGAACGAAATCGATTTGAAATAGAAACCGCCGCGGAGGAAAGGTCTAAAACTAAGACATACCTTTACGTCTCCACAACTGCCAAGGAACTGAAAGAATTTTTGAATGCAGTTTACATAAAGTCAGCAATTTCAGAAGACAAAGTCAAAATTCGATAGTTTCTGCAAGAAATTAAATAAATTTTCTCTATGATCTCCTTAATTACAAAGTCAATATAACAATGTCATTAGGCGTCTAATTATTTAATCGGCCTTCAAAAATCGTTATAATTTATGAGAATGTCGCGTCGAAAATATCTGTACGGCGCGTCGCGTCGTCGATACCCCATCATCGTTTCCTGTCTTGAACGTAATTGACTTTCCGAGAGAGAAAATGCGATTAAAAATGCATAGTTTCTTTTTGTTAATTAAGCACGTTCCGCACGGCGATCTCCGAAGATGCTCCTGCTCGTGAAAAGACCTCGTGGCACATTAATTGCGAGCTGGCTTAGGTGCACGGCGAAACTAATTGGTCGCGATTAAAATCGAGTAATAAGGGCGTTCATTACGGCAAAGATGTAATGAGGAAATTGAATTTTTAGGATTTCTCGTAGACAATCCAGTTGGTTAAATTGATAGCCTATGGGTGATTGCCAGAAAAGAAGTGAAACAAAAATAATTTGGATCGATCTCCACTTCGTAAATTATTAACTGCTTCTCAAGATGTACATAGTTACTTATAGCTTCAACTACATAACTTTAAATTGTACTTTTTAATTCCTACTAATACTCTTAATAAAGCATTATCATAATTATCACCTTTTTCTTGTTTGATCCTTATGTAATATCTGCGTTGTTTTTTCTTTACTTTGCTGATCATACTCCTCTGTCTTAACTACTTCTTCCATTCCTTCCTGTTTACTGCTATTGGTACATTTCTTATCTGCTTTTTTTGTGCCTTACCCCCTCTATTCGGTCCACTAATGTTTCGTTATAGAGGATTTACACCCAACCATATAACATCTCAAAGGAAGCTGACCCACACCACAGATACCACAAACACATGGATAGGCCAGAAGGTCTTCAACAACTTACAAACAAAGTTAAGGAAACAGTTGCTAAGTTTAGATATTAAATCTACTTGTGCTACATTAAAAAATATGTAGTATCAGACACAGAGAGGCCCTGGCATATCAAATTATCAAAAATATTCCACTTGAAATTGACTGCTATCCTGCTAGAACTTACAACAGCTACTTTGTATCGTTAACAAAATCGTTATCCAAACTCAACATTTCACTTTGTGAAATTTCAATCCTAATCGGTGATTCACTTTCCCCTTTGAATCTTCCTATTTTTATGGTTCGTTTGGATTCAAATTCATTCAGATCTGGAGTGACCTGTTGCAATAATCTACATCCAGAGAATGTCACCATAAAACTATTCGAATCACGATTTTGTGCTCTTTGAAACCACATAGATGGAACTGTAACCAATAGTGCCCTCTATTCGATGCTCATGCAAATTACAGCTGAATTTTATATTTTGTTGGTACGAATAAGTTACGAATCGGCGCAAATTGTATTCTTTTGCACGTGTATGTGGTATAGTGAATATTTTCCATTTTTTATTATGTCAGGTAAGTTTATTTGTTGAAACTATTCGTATCAGTTATGTAGAAGGAATTAATGTAGCGTTGAGTATAAAAATATAACTGTTTCGGTAGTTTATTTGCAAGGAAACCCGTCGGTTTCGCAGCGAAACCATTAGGAAACTAATATTTTTTTATCCTTCATAGGTAGAAATAAGAAGTTCTCTCTGTGAAGGAACTCGAAGATATGAAAGGGGAGGATTTTCTCACACTTATTGACGAGATAACTTCAGATGTCGAATCTGATTTTGATAGTACAGCTGATGAATTGGATGACAATATTATTGAAAATAAAGACTTTCTCAATATAAATTCACTGCCTATAATTTTTGCCGATTATAACTTGGAGCAGACTACCAATCACGACGTATGGGAGAGTGTAGATGAATTACCACTGTCGATATTGCAATCTAAAGAATTAGCCACAAAAACCATTTGGACCAACTCGGCACAAAATTTTCTAAAATACAAGAAAGTTTTCAATGAACATACTGGCCCAAATATTCCTGCTGAATTAGAGAGTTCAGTCGATATTTTTCTTTACATTTTTTCCAACGACCTCATCGATAAAATTGCTTTTCATACAAATCTCTATGCCTTACAGACGAATGGCGGAAATGTAAAATCGTATAAACCTACCAATTCTAAAGAAATTAAAACATTCCTGGGAATCAATATCCTCATGGAAATTAAAAAGTTACTAAGTTATTGTGATCATTGGTCATCCAGACCAGAAATACGGGATCATGTTCAGCCATGTGTAGAAATCGCTTTGCTTATTTATTAGGTCACATTCATCGTTGTGACAATTCGATAATGCCCCAAAGAAGATCGGAAAATTTTGATAAACTCTATAAACTCCGACTTCTAACAAACACTTTACCGGAAAGATTTTCAAACTCATTTATGCCGTCACATCAATCCATTGATGAGTTGTTGATTCGTTTCAAGGGTCGCAGTACGCTGAAACAATATATGCCTTCAAAACCTATAAAAAGAGGATATAAAATTTGGATAGGAGCAGATTAAACAGGATTTGTCTCTCAGTTTCAGATATACACCGGGAAAGTACGGTTACCGCCGAAAAAACTGGTACAAGGCTTAAAATTCATAAAATGTAATCTATGAAATTTTATATTTTAAAATGGATCATTCAGGTTTTGTGTTAACCATTAGAAAATTAATTGTTTTCTAATTTATTTAAATGAGGTAGCGTGTCTCTCTTTCTACACATTCAAGAAAACTAAAGAAAATACTATTACATTACAAATTTGTTGTACCAGTTTTTTTAGGCGACAACTGTACATGAATCAAATGAAAAAGATTTGGGCGCACGAGTGGTAAAGGATTTGACAAGAGTTTTAGTAGGCAAAGGTTTTAAATGTTTATTTTGATATTTTTTTTAATTCAGTGCAATTGCAAGAAGATTTGCAGGAAGAAGCATTTATGCGTGCGGAACTCTTAGGAAGAACAGAAAAAATCTTCCTCTTGATGTCAAAGATGATAAGGATCTAGAAAGAGGGGATTTTGATTATATTTGAAATATATCCGATTGCAACTTTGTCACAAACAAAATTGTCACACTGTATATTAAACTGTAATTCTTTTTTGTACCTCAAATTCTCTGGAGGTTTTACCTCTTATTCTTACCTCTGCTTTTATAGATACTTTGATTCATTTGTCTGAGCTTTCTCATTACCTTCAGTTCCTTTAAGCAATTCGTGATCATCATTACCTCTCACCAATATGTCGTCCAAATAGCACACAACACCATTCATACCTTGCAGCAATGTATATATTGTACGCTGAAATATCGATAGTGTGTGTAGACTGATACAGTGCTTTCGGTACAAAACTTTATGAATGTTTATTATCAAAAAAATTCCTGGATCTTTCATCGATTTCTTCTTCAGCGCAACAACGGCCAACTGTAAAATCACTATTTATTATTTTATAGCATAAAATTCCTTATACAGTGCGGGACAAAATTATAACCGCACTTAGAATTTAGTTCCACAGAAAAAAGTACATTTTTCAAACTTTCTCTCCATTTTTCATTTATTTTTGTAGTTGTGTTTGTTGACGTTGGAATGATAAGCTCTCTTAAAAAAATTTTTCAACAAAAAATTCTCAGCTAAATTCTCCCAACATAAGGCGAATTATCACAAGAATTTTAGTGCGGTTATAATTTTATCCCGCACTGTATTTCAAATAATACAGTGCACCAACAGCCCAACTGATGTCACTAATTTTTCTCGGCAGATGTGTTTGGAGGATTGCCTGTTGAAAATTTAGCCTCTTTTTTCAATTCAGTTTTCTCACAACACTGTCTTTTTAGTTAGGCCGATTTTGTACTATACGCTTCAACTGATAATAACCTTCTGCGAGTCTAATTTACTAAATTTTTCGCCACCTTCAAATTTGGTGAAAAAGTTTTGTGGCTGTGCAAACGGTTACTGATCTATCTTCAAGAATGGATTCACGGATTCACCATATGTCGTTGACAGGAACCACAGGTGCAGGACATTCTGAAAAATCGTTTGGCAACTTTTCAGCAATATGTTCTACCTGCATTCCCTAAACATGACAATTAATCTTCAATCTTCTCCTTTAGGGCTCCAAAGTGTACGATAGATCCCTTTTCGGCATATACATTTTGTTCCAATACCAGTCTTCTGTAGTTCGGTTCCGCTGCCATGTAAAGACATTCTTATTTATTCTTACTCTTCATACATAATTTATCTCTAAATGTTTATCTTGTGAAGCAGCTTCCACTTCGGAAATACTTCTACATAATTGAATTTTCCAGATTTACTAATTTATTTTAATTCGAGCCATCTAATATCGAGGCCAATAATAGGTGGTCGCGTACCCCCAATCACAGTCACTGGTAAAATTCGCCTTTGTCCATTTATTCAACCATGACTGCCGTCCATTTGCCGTCAATTTCGTGACATGCCATAGTATTTCGCATTTCGTAAAGTCAAAGAATAGCAAAATTCATTTATTTATGTACAGATACGATAAAATTAAAAGTAATGTCTCCAGATAAGATGTAAATGCGTGGTTTTATCCATTCTGATTACTATACCAAGCAGGCGGGCAAGCAAACATCGACAAGATTTCGAGGTTTTTAATTCTGACACAGTGTAAGTTAACGGTTAGTTAATGGCTATTAATAAGCGCACGTATACTTTTCGTTTTTATTAATACTTGCCATTCATTTCATTAGCTTTTTTTAGATTTACGTATCGCGAGCTGAAGGGGTGTGCCCACCATTGCTCTGGTACAATGAATCGAAAACGCTACTACATATTCTCTATTAGTTTAGTGTATGTAGTACACTAATTTTGCACTATATTTCATATTTGCTTCTTAGCCCTACTCTTATTGTATACAAAACTTTTTCGGCATTCTATCTTTATATCTTTTCCAAATTCCTCCCACCAGAGGAGAAAGGTTTAGACACAACCCATCATTCTGAAGTTGCAGACGTAAAAATACAACGGGTATTCTAGTAACCAAAAGGTGATTCCATGTCTTAGAAAGAAACTGAATTTGAAAAATTAAAATCTCAGCTCTTGATCAGTCTCAAGCCTAAGCGCTGCAGTGACTGTCCTGTTTGGACTGCTTGAAACAAAGAAAAGTTGCTAGTCGAGTGTTAACGGGAAACACGATATCGTCATCGCCTAACCTGAGATTCGGAACCGCACAGGTCCTTGCTCCAAAGTCCTTCCGGAGCACCACGCTCTGAAGACGCGCCTAATTACGTCGGGCTCACCGACTGTTGCGAAAACGAAGAAGTCGAAGGTTCGAAAGCCGCGCTCGAGATGCGATTTAAAGTGGAGCGGCGATTAATTGCGCCACGATAATGGTCGTGCAACGACGTGGTGAATGTGACCTTCACCGTGAGTGAAAGAGTGCCGCGGTTATTGAGCTGGATTCGGTCCGCTGCTGAAGCGTTTGGTTCTTCGCGTCCGTCGTCCTTTCGCGTCCGATGAAAGTGAGTGAGGAAAGTTTCCGCACGTAGGACGAAAGTAAAAGCGCACGCCACTGACTTGAGATCCATTAAGACCAAATATACCTACAGATGCTTTCTACTGATGAGACTCTACGGACGATGTTAATTGTAGTTTTTACCTCGGAATTCATCAAATCCGCAAGAAGAAGAAAGCATAACCGAACTTCTAAGCACGCGCGGGAATTTCCTGTGTAGATGACTTTCTAATCACTTACATAGGTTCAAGGTCCTCCGCGATGGATGTTCCGATTGCTCTTCTTCTTCTTTAATTACGCGTCGGTTTATTCAGTGGCGTGCGAAGCTGCGATGCAGAACTCGATAAGGTCAAAATGATTTATCGCTTCGCCCCTTTCAGAGCTTGTTCTTTTGCTTTCGGAATTCGGGCGGCGTCGAGACGGCGGCGGCGCCGCGACGGATTGAAAAGTTCGCGTAATCGCGTAGGTGTAACCCACATCGGTGGTTGAATAATTCACGACGCGTTTTTGAGGTCGGCGTCGGGGAAGAAGGCGAAGCCGTTAAGTGCGTCTTTAATAATTAAAAGCATGCATAGCTGTCTCTAATGGAGAGAGAGAAAGCATATCATTAATGCAGAATCCGTAATTCGGTTAGCGGAAGTGCAGCGTCGGTCCGGCCCTGGCTTAATTGACGAAACGCGGGCAATTACCAGGAGCACCGAGTTATTGGATGGGTAGAATGCAAAGCAGGGCCGCGGAAATAAAAAGAGCAGCCGGGAAGGCTCGTTACTGGCAGACGGACTAACGCCTAGGGCACCGATGAACCCAGCCAGAGATGGCGATCGCAGACGGCCATGAAACCGCCGCCATCGAACGCGAAACCCAACGGCAAAAACGAATAAAAAGACGTCAGTCGTTAATAGACTCGTACCATATACATACACACACAAACGTATAAAGCTCAGTCCATTGTGACACGATACATTCATATGTATATCTACATATTTAAACCGCTGTAGTGGCTGTTTCCGGCCATCAAAACAAACCGAAAGGTTTCTGTCAATCAATCCAACTAAAGTCGTTCTCCGAGGTCCATGTATTAAAAATCATGCCATACCAGATCCAGGAAATTAAATGTTGCCAAGATACAAAACAAAGACATCTTTAATTCCTTGGCCTTCTGAGGATGACTTTAAATTGAGACAAAACATATTCGTAAAATGCTTACTTAAAAATTTAAACTTGGAAAGAAATTTCTTTTTACAGCAAATATTCCTATTTTTATTTAGTCCTCCATGCCCAGGGTCGATCCTGGCAAAAGTCGAATGTGTGTCTCATACGTGGACGGACTAAGTTAAACGTTATTCATATGCAAGGTCTGTCCCAAAAGTAATCAAAACGATTTTCAAAACATTTCTTTTAACAAAACAAAAATACAATTCGATTAAATTATTTTCCTTGAAAGTATACGCAATGTTCCTAGTGAGGCTGCCATTCTTCGTAGCCCTCGTCCCATCTGATTGAACGACAAACAAGAAAATACTAAAAATTTTCTTACAACGTAATGACATTATCAGGGCACATTCGCACAACAGTGTGTCCTGTTGGTATTCGTAATCAGAAAAACCGGCTACACTCTAAATTTTGGTTGATTGAAGCGTGCTTCAAAATGAACTTTTGTCATTTTGACATTAATATTATTTTGACAAGACAAATAAAATACCCCAATTGAAAGCAATTCAGAAGGCAATAATTCAAACGCGATTGCAAAACAGTATCAGCATTCGAGCAGTTGCAAATGAATTACTTGTTAGCACCAGTACCGTTTTGCCAAAAGTAATGTTACACAACTAAATTTTTTTGAAAATAGAAGTACAAGTCGTCCAAGTCAGAGAAATTTTATAAGTAACTAACCCTCTTAGTTTTTTGGTTTTATTGAATCAAAACTGAATTAATACAGAAGAAATTTACTAGCAGTGTTCATTCTTTAATCATGTTAAGACATAAGTTTAGTAAAACACAAGGTGTTTCTCAAGTTCACACAAAAAATTTGTGGTATGTTCCCCTCGAAACATTTTACATCCAAACGTCTTGCAACCAACTCAGAGCTTTGCCATAAATTAAAATCGTATCCACAATTTCACTATTTGAAAATTCTGCCATATTCGTAACACTAAGTTACGTGCAACCGTAGCAGCCTACGTGCAGATTAAAGGATGATTTACATTATAAGACAACGACACGACACGTAGCGTAACAGACAAGACACGGAAACATTATTCAATGTAATTCAATGATATCATGCACACTATCCTGCAACGACACGTATCGGCTAAGACAAGACGAGTCGACAATCTGACCAGGAATGTTTTTCGTGTCTGTGCGTGTCGTTGAAGTACAGTGTATTTTTCGAATCTGACTGTCTGATGTGTGTCTGATAATGTACACATTGCGTATTTTTCGTGTCGTGTCTGTTACGCTACGTGTCGTGTCGTTGTCTTATAATGTAAATCATCCTTAAAACTGAACGGGTGAACGTTCGATTACGTAACAACTGATTAATCGCTGACGAAGCATTTTTCCATCGACCTTGAAAAAATAAGACTAACAGCCGGTATTACCAACGTTTTAAGGGGACCTTAAATTTAATTCGTGTTTAGAATGTGATTGATTATATACAAACCAAGCAGAAATGTCACAATCTAAACACGACTTAAATTTAAGGTCTGCTTAAATCGTTGGTAATACCGGCCGAGAGATCATCAAACTGTTTACCCTTACGCAAAAAAACATTTAATATTTCTAAAAATTCATTCAGGGGTTCATTATATTAATTTTCACCCAAATTTTCATCGGTTGCATTTTTTTTGTATGAAGTTGCGGAACACCCTGTAATAATAACATAAAGCAATACATACTATTGGAGGGAGACTACTAAGACATGAACTAGGTGGCGCCACTGAGCTGACAACTCATCATGAACTGTAGCTTTACCGAGTATGCACGTTAAGTTAGTTAAAAGAGTTGCTGTTTGTTCGTTGAATAAAATTATGTAGAATAAATATTCTTGAGAGAAGTTATTATTCGACTTGGAAGTCTTGACAATACCAAGATCACAGACCTAATTATCACAGACACAGATCTAGAATGACTCATAAGCAAGGCGCGGGAAGTTCGTATAAAACGTCACAAATGTTGCACAGACGACTCGCAATGCAAGTTCATTACGAGCAAATGTATGAAACTAATACCGCCTTAGCGGCAGCGTAGCGTTCAGAAACACGACATCACACGCCATTGAGCTGTGTTTTTCGTTCAGTTGTGGGACGAATTTATACGTTTATCCCGTGCCCTGCTCATAAGTTATAAAACTCAGACTTCGCATAATGGGCAGTTGGGCACGTATAAAAACAAACATTTTTCTTATTGTAATTTAACTTTGATTTACTGTTATTACTAAATTTTTAATTCGTTTGGGATGAAATTAGAAAGTTATAATAACATTGTGGCAAACGATTATTGATAAACACGGCGAGTCATTAACCGCTTCTTTTGTAGGTCATTTATAGAACGAGATAGAATTTTTTTCTTTCTCAGAGTTTCTGTCTATTGAGTACCTTATTATAACTGAAAATTATTTTGACACATATTGGGTGTTCCATAAAATAGCAGCAGCATGCAACAGTATTTTTTTAATGGAACACCCTGTATATTTTTTTATAAAAAGACGTACCTAGGATTTGATCCTCTAAACGTATTAGACGAAATATTTATTTTTATTTAACCAATTAAGAGTAATTTAGTGAAAACGGTCTGACATTCTAATTTTTGTTAAATATTTACTATAATAGTTATTTATGTACCAAGGTGGCAAAGTGACACTTTGTCGAACGAGTTTGTAAATTGCGAGCCAAGGCGAAGCCGCGGCGAGCAAGCAAACGAGTTCGACAAAGACACTTTGCTGCCGTGGTGCATACAATATCTTTTCCACTAACACTTACTCAACCATTTATTTTCTAGTGTTCAAAACTTACAGATTTATATCTATGTTTCTTCATAAATTGTTTAAGAATGTATTTCATATAAAACTTATAATACATTATAGATGACGCTGGCGTTTCGATGACACCAAAAAATGCAACGCAAAAATGTTGTTACTTGTTGAGTTGATTTGAATGACAAATTAATTTGACATTTAATTAGATTAGACCATCGTTTCTCAACCTGGGGGTCACAGTGATATTAAAGGGGGGTCGCGAAAATAGCCTAAACAATAATTAAATCATTTTATGACGTCATACATCGTTGGCTTACTCAGAAAAACCCGTAAGTCCACTTTTGGGCGAAATTGGGATATTCACAAAAGCTGTACGAAAAGAATTCAAGAGAACCCAGTAAGTACAAAATATTAATAAGAGCGCAATTTACGATTTCATTTTCCGCGCATGTCCCAAGTTGCTCCAGACAAATACGTAACACGTCTCTCCTGTAAAATTTTGGTTTTTGGAGTTATGGGTTTTTCTGATTAAGCTGACGACATGTACGTTCATACCCGTCGCTATAAACGCAGCGACAAAAAATTATAGGAGGGGGAGGGGTCGCGAAATATTATATTTTATTTTGGGGAGTCGCGGAGCTAAGAAGGTTGAGAATCGCGATAATGCAGGCCGTCATGTAGGCAATGCTTTTTACAAATTACCTAAAAGGAATTAAAAATCATACTAATTGATCCAAAATAAAAATATTTCAACAGCATTATTGAAAAATAAGCAAATGTAAAACAATTAATTGATCATCGTTTGTAGATAAACAATAATATTAATTAATCGATTAATAAACTTCAGAATACGTCGATGTAGGCTTCGTCACAGTCAAGTAAAATATTTTACCTGCGTAGGCAGGTAAAGTACCGCTTTCTCTACTTGAATGGGTATAGTAAAATTGTACTTTCGAATATGGTAATCGAAAAACGTATTTACTGTAGTCCAACGTGTTATAAATTAAGATTTAAGGAATAGCCTAGGGCAGCGCTTCTTAAACTATGCGTCACGACCCCAAATGGGGTCGCCAGGCGAAATTCGGGTGTCGCGAAAATTAAATTCAAATACTTGAATTTCGGTTATAAGTTATTTCACAAACGCACAATATTTCGTCGGTGCGCATGCAAAAGGGTATAAGTCCAATTTTGTGTCAAACAGAGATAACTATGTAAAACAACTTTTTTTTTCTTTTTGTGTGCAAAGGAATATAAGTCTGATGAATGAATGCCCAATGAATGCTGAAATACTTTAGTGTACAAATGTTAACATACATACATATCTATTTTTTTGTGCAAAAACGTAATTTTCACAATTTTTAGTATGTTTTATGTTAATTAAAATTCGATAGCCAGTATACTTCGAGAAAAAAATTTTTGAAAATTGTGGGGTTTTTCAAGAGCGATGTTATTTCATTGCAGAATTTATAGATCCGTTTGAAACATTAACTCGGAACTATATTTTGAGTACTTATATTCTTTTGCACGCGCACCGACGATTTAACGTGATGCGCCACACTGCGGTATCAAAAAAAATTAATGATTTATGTATTTACTTGTACGTTTTATTTCATATTTAATACTTAATATTTAATTGCTAAAAATTTCGTTATGAAAAGTGGGGTCATGAATGGAAAAAGTTTAAGAAGCACTGGCCTAGTGTATAATTTATTTTAGATTATTTGGCACAAAAAGGTGTTCTTGTTGCATTTCGGTGAATGTTATTTTTTATAACACTCACCGTTTTCATTAGATATAAAGTTTAAAATAATAACAGTGGTAAGAAATTATAGTCCAACTACGCAAAATAATGTAAAATTATTGAAATTATGTTTCCGTTGGGCATCAGTCCAAAACAGAATAATGCCTGTGTATACATCAAAAAAATTCCAGTATAACCAACAATGAACCACTTCTAACGATAAAAACTCCAAAACTTCACTAAACCTAACACTAAAACCTCCTCCAATTTTAAAACGAAATGGTAAAGCAAATACAAGAATTAGTAGAAGACGAAGTAGTAGTAGTAGACGAAGAATATTAAACGAAAAGTTTAGCAAACAATGTAGTTAAGATAAACTAGAAATACCTGAAACCTACAGAATCGCAATAAACACCTTCATTAGTCATAATATAAAAAGTGAACCAGCACAACTAGGGCACAAAGTTCGAAATATAATAAATGCTCTCTCGTAGAAGTACTAGTCACTCAACATGTTATTCGTTAACTTAGAACCAGCAACAAATAACAAGGAGCCTTATAATATGTATAAAACAGGTGTAAAATAAAACCAACACGAACGTTTAAAAGCACAATAATACAGTGCACGAGATGGCAGCAGTATGGTCATACGAAGTCATACTGCGATAAGCCGTTTATCTATGTTAAATATGGAAGATCCCATAGTACACCATTGCTAATCTTCAAATCAAGAGAGAAACAAGTGACTTTCGTGCAGCTATTTTGCAATATTTTACATCTGAATTTGACTTTAAGGCTTCCGCGGCCGTCGTCCATATTTGAATTGGCTTCCGGTTGGAACCGCGTCACGTTGACTTCTTCTACTGCCGACGTTTCGTTCTCCATTGCAGAAGAACTTCCTCAGGGTTGCTGCTGCTGGTGGTGTTGCTGCTGCTTCTCGTTAGTCGTGAACCACCTGAACCACCAGCAGCAGCAGCCCTGAGGAAGTTCTTCTGCAATGGAGATCGAAACGTCGACAGTAGAAGAAGTCAACGTGACCGGAAGTCAATTCAAACATTTTACATCTGGTTTGATTATGGTATATACAGCACAACTTGAACTTTAACAAATACAACAATTTGAATAATAAATTATAATTGAAATAAATGAATGAATAATAAAAACAATATACAGTGTGTCTCTGGATGGACTTATAAACTTCCTTATTTCGCATTTTAGGAAGAATAGTCATTCTTCATAAAAAGTTTTGCTTCTTCTAGCGAGTCCTCAGCCACTACCAAAATTTCAAAATAACATACAGGCTGGTTAGAAATCGAGACAACGTGAAATTTGGTACCTCTTATTTGAAAGGAAAGTAAAAGTATTACTGGAACAAGATGTTTGTAATATGTCAATAGGAGCGCAAATATCTAATCTGAACGTTGTATCTTAAAATTGATTTTTTTTGTCTGACCTGACGCTTCGCCCGTATATTTTGTCACAGTATAAGAATCACACAGTAGCGTCAATGGAGTATAACTGTCACATTTGCTCTTTTGTTTGATACCTACCCAGCTGCGAATTACATTGCATTTCCGTAAGGATATCAAATAGAATGGCGTTTTTTTTTGACACTGACGTTTAAGTGACACTACTGGGTAATTACTTATACTGTGATATCAGCCGTCCCCCATTTACATTCACTTCACCCAAAATCATATCAATTTGATTTTGAACTGAACTGATTTTCAACTGAACAGAGAGACTCTTAAAGGAATAATGTTTTGGAACTAAAATTAACAAAATACGTATGAAATCACATGAAACTGATAGCTGATTTAGAAAACCAGCTTGATCAGTACGGAGTGCGGGAGGGGAAACTCAATAATTTCCTCATCACTGATCGCCAAATGAGTAACTGCAAATAGAATGCAATCAGTGATTTTTAAGTAAATTTGAATCGATTCGCGTTCAAATAAATTGTAAATGGAGGACGGCAGTCGTTATGAGATTTGGCCTGGACTTTGTCAATTCGACATTTTTTGATGTCTGTCATTTTGACATTTCTAACATCTGTCATTTTAAAGTTTGTCAATTTGATATTTCTGACATCTGTCATTTTAACGTTTGTTGTCATCTGTCATCGTGACGTGCTTCTTTGGTCGCTAAGGAACGTGCGAGCCCCCACAATGTATTGCCTTGAATCTACACTGCAAAGGAATAACTGACGTTCAAAATTAATTGATTGTGAGTAACATCTTCCCTGATAACCTTCAACTAATATCGAAAAAAAAAAAAACAATTGACGATCATATGAAAATAATTCCTTATCTCTTCGGATCAATACCGTAGTCAAGCATATTTTGAAATTGACTGATTATATTTTCATTTATCACATGGAGTCAATAGTTTAAAAAAGCAACTAATGTTCAGATGCAGTTATTCTATAATAATTGATGATCTTTTTCAGCTGAAATCACATCTGCAGAGGTAGAATTACTAGAAACGACAATTAATTTGCAGCTGACTCAAATACTTGATTTTCGTATTCTTGAGTGGAAGTGATCAAGTGGAAGCGGCTTTCACATGGTGCAAGAACCAAGTTAATTTTGCATAGAAGTTTAAGGATTCCATCTATGTAAATAGGCATGAATTAACACGCAAATCTGTCAAGTTTTAAGTAATAAATGCATTTGACGTGACCTCGAACATCCCTGTTTTATTTTATTTTTTTTATAGTAATCAGTAAATTAGTGAAATGTCATTAAAATGAGAAAGATTTGTTGAAACATCTTGAATAAAAACAGCGTGCAAAGATTGAACTATAAGTAAGTAATATTTCAGACTTTTACGTAAAAATATAGTAACCCCCTCGTTCTGTAACTCTTAACAATAAACAAATCAGCACACAAAAATGAGTTGTTATGAATTATTACAGAATAAGGGGGTAAAACTGTTTATTTCAACTTAAAAAAATGATTATGGTTTTCAAGTCGAAACATTGAATGGAATAACATTCCACTTTATTATCGATTTCTTGATATTTTTTTAATTTTGTTTTTTTTGTCAAAGGACTTCCATTTCCATATGTATTACGTTAACGATTTCGCAGACAAACAAATTTGAACTTTAACTAGGTACCAAGTCATACAGATCAGGTCCACCCTCGTCACGACGGCTCGTTAGTTCGGGGAATTTTTAATCCAGGGTGCCCGGACCGCTCCGGGCCGGAGCGCGGCCGCCTGAATTTGATATCTTATCTGCAATCTAATTTTAATTAATCGTAAACGTCTGGAGCCGCATAGCTGAGTCGGGTACGGATAGTTACAGATCTCACCCGGTTGATAACGGCCCGCCAGGAATGCCAACCATCCGTGTTCATCACAAATACCAGCCTAACCGTGTCCCCGGCGACGCGGGCATTCTTGCCCGCTCGTCCCTGAATTTATAATTTCGGCTGAGGACCGACGTGCTCTACGTCAAGAGGATCACGTGAATAACTAATTACGAAATGGGAACCTTTTTTCAAAACAATCATTTTATTCTCCCGAAACAGTTCGGTGAGTCCGACCCTGGAAAACAAAACAATTTGGGACGTAGAGAGATAATTTGGAGGCCGAAGCATAACACATGTTGTTTCGATATTAATTACTGCGGACTTGGGCGTTATCTCCGGCGATAATTAAGTAATGATAATTGATTATCAAGAGAACGGTCGAATCAATAAAATTAATTAAAAAAATGAATCAAACACAAGTGTTTCAAGATCGTTCTAAGCGAAAACCAATTGAGGAATAACCGATTTTTGGAAGCGACGTTGTCAATTTGACTCCTGCCACTGTGTTTCAGGAAATTCGGTCATTTGCAGTTTCCAATCGGATAAAAAGATTTACGTGTCAAGAAACAGTCGTGTGGAAATGAAATGTAGGAAAACGTTTTTTTAAGAATACCATGTTGCCACGTATCATAGATTTTAGAGGAAATATGAAATGGCTCTAAATTCACTTTCACTTTTTAGCCAAATAAAAAAGAGTTAAGCTTCAGAATATCAAACCAAACACTATTGTTTGATACATAAAAGTTATGGTGTTGCCGATGAAGAAAATTATCGAAGAATAAAGATCTTCATATTTCGAAGAATACAAGGCAAGTTGTTTAGCTAGTTTCCAATCACATAAGATCAAAATCTAAAAAAAAAATTAATGCTGGGTTGCCAGGTGTCACTGATTTTAGAGAAAATATGAAGTGACTCCAAATTATGTACTGGGTATTATTGAAAGTTGTACAGATATTTTAACTGACGATAGTACTCTTTAAATATATGCTTAAATACCTAAACTTCCTTTACACAAAAGCTACTGGTTTCAGAAATACACAATTTATTGTTTTTGTTTGAGAGCCACAATAAATCGTAAGCAAAAAATTCCACAGCCCTTATTTAATGACTGAATCGAACCAAACTTTCTCACACGCAAGTTAAGCTCCCCAGGTACCAACCTATGGGACCTATATCCCAGGAAAATGCGTTTTTTCGAGATATGATTTTTTGAAAATTATGAAATTTGTAAGCATTTTTTTCGGAATATTTTACGGTACCTGGGAGGGTTCGGATCAAATTCAGCTGCACGTCATCGTATGGCAGAAAATGACGAGTAACGCGATGCCGCCGCGCGATTGAAGATCTGATGATCCAGAGCGCCGCTACAGCACCGGACTCCCGGAAAAGGGTGGGGCGACAATAAATTGTGTATCTCTGAAATTAGTAACTTTTTTATGAAAGAAGTTTAGGTATTTAGCATCTATTTAAAGAGTACTATCGTCAGTTAAAACATCTATACAACTTTGTCGCCCTCATTTTCATTGAACGACTAACATCGTTATGTTGCTGCTCTAGACCAGTCATCAACGCCTGATGGCATCCCTCAAGGTCATCTCCATCGCCGTCTGAAGTCCATTGCCGTCCTCACATTGAATTGTGCTTATACCGCTGTCATCATTCGTCTCGTCAGGATCTACCAGCCAACTCCAACTACGTCCGGTCGAAGCAACCCTGTCTGCGCCGTGGTCGTTCTCCAGCCAACAT
This sequence comes from Dorcus parallelipipedus, assembly GCA_958336345.1. Taxonomy (NCBI): domain Eukaryota; kingdom Metazoa; phylum Arthropoda; class Insecta; order Coleoptera; family Lucanidae; genus Dorcus; species Dorcus parallelipipedus. The sequence goes on along the minus strand of OY284477.1, from coordinate 31,959,389 downwards.
CTGGACGTTAATTGCCCCGGGCTCGTATTCCCGCATCAATATTGAATACTACTCCTAATAAAAAGGTATTTTTCGTACCGAATTCTTTCAAGCTCTAGCAACGCACCTGAAACGACTAACATGACCCGGTGAACACGATAACATGGTCCACAGGCTCCAAATTAAGTGGATGTCAGGTCCATACAATACAAGATCAAACCCAGCAGAGCTGTCTCCGTTGTCACCTCACCGCAGCACAGAATTCTGACGTGAAGAAGAAGCGGTTTTCAATTCGAGGATATTTTTATCAAGAGGAAACTGAATACAACGACAGCAATACATCAACAGAGTTCTAGACAGCCCTAACTGAAAATTTCTAAGGTAAGAATCAAGTTTTAGGAATTTTTACTGTCACGAAGACTAGGAGGCACATAGCAACCGTCGACAGAATACAGATATTGTCAGAAACAAACACAACTCAACACCAAATGGAGGTAAATACTGGACCGCCGATCAAGAAAATGAACAACATAACAATCTCAGAAACGCTCATGGCAGGTAGGACTCCAGCCATCCCTAAGTTTGGTACTCCTCAAATCTTCAATGAGACAAATAGCCAACGAAACTTAACAACAAGGAAAAAACCCAAATTAAAGAAGGCTATGGGCATGTCCATCCATGGTACCCACAGACAGGAAAGCGCACACATCAATTTCAATTTTATTTTTTCCAATAGAATGTAATTTAGATACAGGAACAACACTAAGTATAGGTCTGTTTGTTACTCTGAACTGGTGTACACCAATGCATACTTTTTCGCAAAATACGCTTTAATGCAACCTGAAGTGTTTGTGTGCTATGTCAGTATGGATGAGTATGATTCGTATTGACACATTATCAAAGAATTTAGGCTTCATTAAAGCATATTTCTTAAAAAAAAGTGTACACTAGTGTACACCAGTGCAGGATAACAAACAGACCTTATGTATTATCAAGAGTGCTTCTGTGACCACACCGATTACATCAACCGGAAAAGTGGGAACAAGTGACAAATTACTATTTCAGTGGTATGGTCCATTCACAATAGTTAGGAACATCAACGATGTCAGTTATGAGCAGGGAGTCTAAATTTAAATCAGTTTTTTTTATGCGCGTTAGTCGACCAAGCGGAGACGACATATCTTTTCCACGAGCTTCGATGCAGTAACGCAATTGTTCGGCTCCATGCACTAGCGTCGTCGTCGAGCTCGCCCACTCTTATCTATGCAGCGTATACTGGTTACGACCCCACCCTTTCGAAGCGTACGCTCATGATAAATCAAACTGATTAAAACCTAAACTCTCTGGTTATGAGGTAGAGATAAGCACCGAGAAGAAGAAGATTGACATCGTTCACGTGAGCCGAATTCTTCCATATAACGATCCGTGGACCAATTCTCCTTATCCTTCTCCTTCAATACAATCTTATCAATTTCTGGTATACAAACCCGATTCGTAAGTTTGTGTGGTTCACAGTACCATGAAGATAATCATCCTTTTTAGGAGAATTCTGTCCTGACCAGAGAGTCTAGGTTTTAATCAGTTTGATTTATCATGAGCGTACGCTTCGAAATAGTGGGGTCGTAATCAGTATACGATGCATAGCTAACAGTGGGCGAGCTCGACGACGCTGCGAGTACACGGAGCCGAACAATGCGTTACTGCATCGAAGTTCGCGGAAAAGATATGCCGTCTCCACTTTGTCGACTAACGCGCATAAAAAAACTGATTTAAATTTAGGCTCCCTGGTCATGACGACCAAGGGAAAGTAGAAGTAAAAGCAGGGGTCAACTAGTAGCCGTTGCCTAATACATTGGTCGACGAGGCAACTGTTCCCATCATCTACCAAGCAGTACGAAAACCATCTGAATATAAGTCAGAATACTTGAGGTACCCCACATGCCGAATCCCAAGTATGGAAGTATGCAACGGAAAGAATAAATGGGTTACGTGTTAGACGAAGAAATTCAAATTTTACAAATAGTAAATAGCGGTTCGAACTAGGTCTCCCAGGAAGTGAAATTGAAGTAATGGCAGAAAATAGTACAAAGCGTTCTCTTAATTTGATCGGGAACACTTTTAATTTTTGTTGTGATGTTCGCCACGCAACAACAACAGGCCCACTTGTACAATTCCAGCTTAATATTAAGCCAAAGTTTGAACCCTTAACAATAATTGTTGCAATAATCGTTGTTATGGGTTTAAATTTAAACTGGCATTGTAGGTATGTACAACTGGGCCTTAATGGCAGAAATTGATGATATCCAAATGAAACTGCCATCAGGACTACAAGCGGAGTTATAAGAATTTGGAACTAATTCAGAAACTTTCCAAAATTATCAAGAACAAATTAATACTCCATGAGAATGATTCAAACCAGAATTAAGACAATTGAAGACACGGATAAGAACACAAATAAAATACAGCAGAGCTATCTAACACCATAGATACCAAATATTCATGAATATGAAATATTTGTACATTTTAAGTACTTCGATGAGTCATTTCGATAAGATACCCTTGCTCCGGTACACATCCTTCAGGCCGCTTGGACAACGTTGAAGACAACGCGTCATGAAGCCAGTTTCTGCGATGCAACCGGTGTACACCAATCCGTCCAAATGTATTAATTCGAATTGGAGCCTTAATAAACTCCACCTCAACGTCACAACTAGTTGGTCAATAGGTGAAGAATGTAAAGAATATGTGGATAACATAGGAAAAATAGTCTCTAGGCGTACAACATCTTTCCAATGATACATTATTTCTTTTATGAAACATCGCCAATCAGAGTCTACAGCTTTCCAGAAATGCACGAGGTAACCGTGTATATGGCTACATTTACATTGGTTATCGTTATGATTACATATTGCCACTATTTGGTGATGAGCCAATTTTATGCTGCATTAATTTAATATTCTGTTCTCTCAGGGTATTTTGCAGTTTTTCTGTTTTCTTATTATATTTATTTTTATTTGCTTTTCTTACTTCGTTGTTTTACTCGCGTAGGTTCCTGCTTCGATGATGGGTTTTGCAGTGTATCTAGTAGATCAATTCTTGCTTGTAGAGTGTATTTATTGTGTGATAAATTTTGGATGTATGGCACTCGCATGCCTTCACATTCAAAATTATCTACGTCAGTGTGTGTGTGTGTGTATGCGTGTGTGGGTGAATAATGAAGAAAATATTTCGTAGAACAAAACGTAAAATGGCAATTTAATATATCAATTAAAAAAAAAAACTTGCACAAACAAATTTATTACGTAAAGAAGTTCGAACGTTCGGAGTTTTAAAAGAATTTAATTGGAACGGGTTTTTCACAAAACCCGCCCTTATAACTTACCTACTTAAAGTTCCCGCACCGGTTGCTTGACTAAATCGTGTTCCGCGCCTGGAGATTTTAAAAAGTGACCGATAACTTTTAATGCGGTAGCTAACACAGCGCTCTCACTTGTTTATTTTCCGAACTTCCTACTTCTACCTACAGTTTCCTTCTATCACACTGGTTTACCATGTCTTAAATAACTTATTCTAATATTTACAATTCTAAGCTTAATTCTTATGTATGTATTTAGATTTCATAAATTCGTAATAATTTATTTATAACAAACACTTAATTTTTAAATTGCCTATTTCTAAAAATACTTATATAAAATTAAAATATTCGAGAAACACACTTGAATTAAATAACTTTGCAAACAAACACATTTAATACATTACTCTTCATTTATTTTATTTCCAAACTTATTTCTTATGAAAAAATTACTTGCTGCTCATTAACACCGCAATATATTGTTTATTATTTTAATTAAGAAAATGTAAGATAAGAAAAAACAAGGGAAACTCGAAAAACAGGACCAACCATCCTACAAAAGCACGAAGAAGAAAGAGGAGACGCATTAAAAGTTGGCGAAACCCAACTATCCACCTCGCCAAGGAAAATACCCTCTGGATCTTGCCATATCTCTTTGAGCAGCTAGGTTGGAAGACTCCACTCGAACAGCTGGAACATTTACATCACATCCAGTGCTAATCAAGCTTTTCCTTGTAAAAAGTAATTGTAGATTTTTCTTGAGTGATTTATTATTGACTTCCGTCCCATATGTATGTCATATAACTTTGCTTCTTTTCTTGTGTATTAATAGTGGTTACCATGGGCTTCTAAATGAATAACGAGTTCTACCTGGCAGGGCAAAAGTGGAGTTCAAGCGTGCCTCGCGAAACACTGGTCACCGAGCGCTTTCTTAACCTAAAATTTTTACAGTTCCGTCACATGTGAATGGTGGATGAGTTCTTATAATATTGTTGTAACAATTTCAGCATACTGAATATTATTTACGTTGGAATAAGGTGGAGTATTTATGTCCAATTTGGACAAGTTAATTATCATTAATTTTTTACGGTTTCAGGTTAAAATCTTACCTGCATATACTCAGAATTTCTGTGGTAAGTTACAACAACATGTATAATAAAGCTTCATTTCTCGTTGTGCGTAATTATCAACGCCCTTTTTAACACGTTCTACAAAAAATATGTTGTATTACGTTAATTGCAATATTGATTAATTTTGCGTGAACTCACTTTCATTGACAGTAACGTCAGTACCCGCAAAGTGTCGACTTTTGGCGTTTTCTCGAGCACAAAAATTCAACGTAAATTTTTCAAAACGCCCAGGCCAGTTAGAACTCGCTCTTCATTTATAAGGCCATGGTGGGTACAGTAGGTGAAACTTATTCGATTACACTCTGTATATCAGAATTTTATTTACAATGTGTATCATTAGACAATTTTATGGCTTAGAAAATCTTTATATACGTAAAGTAAACGGTGAGCAAATAAAAATCAGATTAGAGTAGACGGTGCAAAGAAATGCATTAAATAAAAAGTCAATAAATTTGACAGCCCATGAATGTATTACATTAATTAATTCAGCTAATCACAGAAATTGCACCGCCTAATCTAATCTGATTTTTTTGCTCACTTTTTAGAACTCTAGACATGCAGAATATCAGAAACTATTAATTTTGAATCTATATTGCTGTAGACAAAGTTCCAAAGAATCCGAACTTTATTTAATATCTCTCTTATTCGGTGCTTAATTGTTTAATATCTACAAAAACTTTGAATTCGTCTATATAAGTTAGCATTTTTTTTTCTAAATTTTAAAATAAGAAAATTAAGGGACGTGAGAATTCTTGCTGACACCCTGTACAGTGCCTACTGGAAAATAGAAGAAAAATTGTTTCTTTTTTTTTCGTTTAATGACGAGATACAGGGCTGCGGAATACTGCTCATACTTTATGCCGCAACTACTAAGGTCATATGGTCAACCCTACTAGAATTTAGCCGAATCTAGTTGAATTTCACCCTCAGTAGGGGTTTTTAAGGTGCCAAAGATCGTATTGATATAGGCCTACGGTTTTACTTCGTATAAAAAGGGCTTTTTTTTGGCTTTTCATTCACAATTGAAAAACCGACTGCCGACTTAGAAAATCGATCTGGCCATAAAAATAAACAGAGCTTAGTTTTTAATACGTACTTTTAAGATTGGAGTTTGTCGTGGTAGCTTTATTTTTGATATTATGCACTTATCTTTGCTAATATAATTGAGAGTTTGATTTCTTGATGTTTTTTTTTGGGCCTTCCTTACATTCATATGCCTATAGGAGAGTGAAGTAAATTCCTAAAATTACAGTAAGGGAAAGCCCTTGTGTGTCTAGATTGAAGTTGCTCCAAGCAAAGTAATAGCGATCAATTTTGAGATACACTTACCTACCTAGCGGTGACGATTCAAGAACATTCTCTGCAATTTTTGGGAATTTTGGTTTTTAGCTTAAGACTAACATTTCTGTTGTACCATCTTTTATACCACCCCAACCAAATCAGCGTTACCAGATATCCTTGCCGATTTCTGGAAACTTTAAAACCGCTTTTAGTGTTTCTTTTGTATCATCATCGTCATCATCATCATCATGTCTTCTCGATACGATGTGCACATGAACAGTAAAATCCAGCGTTGTCAGTTCGAAGATATCCTCGCCGTCTTTGGGAACTTTAAAAGCACAATATGATTTTTAACTTGACTAACGTTTCTTCTATAGCATCTTTTCAGAAGTCAATAAGATTCTTATCCGGTGAAAATTTGTGTAACAATTTCGTAAATTTTCGAAGAATAAATAAATTTGCCTTTCATTCGTGACTAAAATGTCAACCTATAGCGAAACGTTGAGACTTAGGTATGCGATTTTAAGCTGTCCGTCGACGAATTATAACGAAGTTGTTCAACATTTTTTTTAACATTCATCTTAAATTTGTTTCTTGTTCATACGTGCTTATAAACGTAAAAATTAGTCGCGCGAGCGGGAAAATGCCCGGCGACCTAAAGAATAGCAATTATCATCGCGCGAACGATGAAGCAAAAAAAAACCTCTCATATCCTGCTTTCTACATTCCGCCGTTTCTAGCCGGTGAAATTGACAAAAAAGAAGTGATCTTGATCTGAGCGCGTTTGCGAAGCGAAAATGAAAGTATCGGCATCTCGCCGTTAGCGCTGAATAAATACATAAATAAGTGGTAAACGAACGCGTGACGACCTTTCTTTCTCCGATTCGGGCAAATCCCCCTAATTCGGACAGAATCAATCGACTATAGACAATGTAAAACACAAGCGCAAAAGAATCGTGGTTATTTTCAAATCATTCAAATTACGAGGGACCACCGGAAGGACGCAGGCCGTTTCTAATAATAAGGGCTGGCGTTAACGACATCGGACACGGCTACTTGTGTCACTGTGGGAATCTCGTCATTTCACGAATGAATGCGTCTCTAAATAGGTACGAGAAAAAGGATTACAATAACAGAAAAGGAATGAGAAGAAGAAGAAGAAGAGAAACGCTGACGCACGGAATTGGACAGCTTCGTTTACAATTGGATTAACTACGCGCCAGTTAGTGATTGTCAATTTTTTTTTTAATTTAATTTCGTTTCCAGTGCGGTTTGAATATTTATCCGAATTTCGGTGGCGTCGCTCTAATCGCGAAAAACTCAACAAAACAAGAAAGCAGAAGTGAAACGTTGAATTGGTTGTAATTATTAGATTGTTCGGAAAAAAATGTCGTTTTCTTTTTAATTTAGAACGTTTATATACATAAGTATATATATACATAAGTATATAAATTTTAATTAAGCTATATAATGACCATTTGCATCAGTGACCTTTTGCCATCTTTCTGCCAGCAGTTGTATTCCACGATAATATCAGCCAACTTTTCTGGAATCAAAAAATTGTAAACATAATACGACATGTTTTTCCGAACATCCTAATATTTGTCGAGGATTAAATAAACTGCTTTCCCATAATTTAACAGCGTCTCTTTAATCACGAGAAATTTAACAAGGACGAAAACAGAAACTAAAGATCAAGCTTTGACTTATTTAGTAATTGGCAGTTAACTTAATAAACTGATAGAGATGATAGAAATAGAAAAACATTAAAAAGACTGATGCTGGGTTTCATAAAAGTCGATTAAATTTAATCATTGATTAAGAATAATCATTCCTATACCTTCAACACATGTAACCATGGCAACGTTTACTTTTAACGGATGATTAATTTAAGTAACGTTTGTGAAATCCGCCATGAAACAAATATCATTAAAACATGCCAAGAGATAAAACGTCTGACAACTGACAACTATTTTATTGTTTTGTTTACTTCTTTTTTCTAATTATTGACATTTCTTCAAATATTTTTTTACATCCAGCCAGATAATAGACAGATAGTAGTTGTTAGCCGAGTTGCTTGAGTCCACTGGCAACGGAAACGCTCGGCCGGGCAACTATTAAATATGGGTTCGAATCCCGTCCTGGTGCATATGGATTCCATGTGACAGATAGAGTACTTATGTGTCGGATTGTGTTAGGGATTCATGCCGGCTCCTTCGAACTGGGTTTTCTGCGTTTCCCCAGTTTGTAAGGCGAATGCCGAAGAAGAAATTAACATCTAGGACGGTCGCAGCCGCCAACACCCCTCCCCGACAAGCTCTGCGAGCTTGGGGAATTAGTTAGGGAAAAGAATATTTTTTTGTAACCATTTCGGACGTTGGGGAACACGATTAGATCGACGAAAACGATGGTGGTCTAAGATCTGCCCTCAAACTTAGTAGTTTAGCTCAATCATCCACTCCTCCTGTTTCACTTTTCTCTAATCTTAGTCTAAATTGCAAGCCTGTTGCAATTAAATCTCGCAAATATTCTCAAGATGATGAAAACTTTATTAATCTTGAAATCAAAAGACTTTTAAAAGAAGGTATTATAGAAGAAAGTATATCTCCATGGAGAGCCCAAGTCTTAGTAATTTCTAATACAAATAATAAACGTAGAATAGTAATTGATTATTCTCAAACAATCAATAGGTTCACTGAAGTTACATACATATCCACTTCCTAATTTAGAAGGAATTATATCTCGAATTGCCCAATTCTCTATATTTCGCATAAAAATTTATATCGATTTTTTGAAATTGTCATGAAATATTAACTCTCAATAAGACAAAATGCTTATTTTCTAAGAAGGAGATAAACTTATTAGGGTACAGGATCAAAGATAAGACAATAAGACCAGATCTAGAACGTCTTAAACCATTGTTAGAATTTCCATTGTTAACTACTGCTTTATCTCTCAAATGAAGTATTGGTTTATTTTCTCATTACGCTAAGTGGATTCCTAAATATTCTGAGAAAATTCATCACTGTAATTGTTTTTCCATTACTTCTGAAGGATCAAATGTTTTTGAAATCCTTAAAGCAAATACTGCTAAATCTCTTGTTAATACAATGATATACCTTTTACAGTAGAAATAGATGCTTCTGATTTTGCAATTGCTGCCACTCTGTCACAGGGTGGAAGACCTGTTGCCTTTTATTCTAGAACTCTGTCAAATAGTGAAAGAAGACATTCTGCTGTGGAGAAAAAAGCTCATGCTATTGTTGAATTTCTTCGTAAATGGCGACATTATTTAATTAGTCGACCTTTCAGACTCATTACCGATCAAAAGTCAGTTTCTTTCATGTTTGATAACAAGCAAGTCGGTAAAATAAAAAATGACAAAATCCAGCGTTGGCGATTGGAACTTTCAAATTATAAGTACGATTTTATATATCGTCCTGGAAAAGAAAACACAGTTGCAGATACGTTATCCAGCATATGTGCTAGTTCTGTAACAGATTCAAAGCTTTACAACTTACATCGAAATTTATGTCATCCTGGCGTAACTCGGATGATCCACTGGGTTCGTTCCAAAAACCTGTCTTATTCCGTCAATGAAATTAAAATATTGACAAGCTCTTGTTTGATATGTTCTGAAGTAAAGCTACATTTTGTAAAACTCAAGGAAAACTAATTGAAGCTACTCACCCCACTTGTTCTCGTAACCGATATATGTTAAGAATAAATAATTGACAAATACTCAAGATTTCCCTTCGCTTTTCCTTGCTCTGATTTATCTCTGATTTATTTTAATCGTTATAAGTCACAGCACTGATTACAATCCTAAAGGTAATGGACAAGTGGAAAAACTCAACGGAACTCTCTGAAGTACAATTAACTCTTCGATCTAAAAATTTGAGAGAGTCGGAATGGGAATCTGTTCTCCAAGAAGCACTACATTCAATTAGATCTTTATTTTGTACTGCTGTTAATGTTACTCCGCACGAACGCATGTTTTACCATAATCGTAGGTCAACAAGTGGACAATCTACGCCAACATGGTTATCTTCGCCTGGTACGGTTCTCATGAAAAGACCAGTTCGCAGAAGTAAATCTGAACCTTTGGTGGAAGAAGTAGAAATCTTAAAAGCTAATCCAATAATTCATTTATCCGCTTACCTGATGGCCGAGAAATTAATATATCCAACCGATAGTTAGCACCTCTTGGCTAACGTGAGGATGACATAACTCCAATTCTTGCGGATGATGTAACTCCAACTCATGTAACTCAGACTTCACAAATATCTAAATCAGCCCAATTTGGAGAAAATGTAACTAATCTACAACTACAAGAACTTTCAACTTCTGAGTCTCATGAAGATAACAACATTCAAGATGAAGAACACAACGACGATACCAATCTGCGTCTATCAAATCGAGAGCACGATACCAGCGATACCAACCCTAGTCTTCGTTGATCTAACCGTGTTCCCCAAAGTCAGAAATGGCTACAGGATTACTCTTGTTTTACGATGGGGACATTGTAATATAAATTATCAAGTTATCTAATTGTCAAATTATTATACAGGCTGTTACAAATTCGAGGCTCACCATTGGGATCTCGGAAACGGTAAGAGATACGAAGTCGGTTAAATTGGGGCAAAGTTGCGTATTTTATTGCTGAACAATAATCTGTTTTGAAATATCTTCTACGATTTTTAGTTCTTGAAATATTTCCAAAAAACCGAAAAACGTAATTTTCTTTTTTATTTTTTTCCGAAGTTATTATTACAGGGATCACAACAAAATGAATGCATCCAGAGGCACTTTTTTGAGCTCTTTACGGTGATATCATTAGATTTTACTTACAACGTTTCTTTTCGCTCTGACCATCATCAACTTCATTTTTTCTTATGGCCGCGATATTGGATTTTAATACCATTAAATAGATCTATTTTTTCTGATGTTTCTACATGTATCACACATCTCTATTTAATAAAATGAAGTAGCTATGAATGCAAAAAACTGTTGAAAATAACAGTGCAAAGAAAAGTATGGCTTGCTGTGAAGACAAGAAAGAAAATACATTTTGACACATCTTCGTACTATCTTGTGTTGTTTACTACTCGATTGTAATTAGTCTAAACTTATCACAATGAATTTTTCCAACGAAGAAAAACGTGACATGTTAAGAATTTATTATGGTAACAATAGCAATTCAGTAATAGCGAGCGAAATTTATTTCCAACAATACTCAGAAAGACGCCAACCACATAGAACAACGTTTGGTAAATTAGATAAAAACATTGCACTTCATGGATCTTTTCATAAAACTCGAAGGAAGTATGGAGATCGCCTTAATGATGAGGAGAACGAAGAAATATTAGAAGAGGTAATTAATATGTAGTTATTTATAAAATGTATGAAACTAGATATTACAGGAAATAAAGTTAATAATAAAAATATATAATTTAATTACAAATCTAATCAACTACTGCCTTATCTGTTTCAATTTTCTTTTATAATTTGTTCTTTTAGATTAACAATAACCCATCCAATTCTACCCGGCAAGTTGCGGATACTGTAAATGCTACACATCATGTTAAAGTTTGGAGAACCTTGAAAAAAGACAATTACAAATGCTACAAAGTACACGTATCGCACGTTTTACTTCCTGGGGATACAGAAAGACGATTAGAATGGTGTCACTGGCTTAGCAATCACTTCAATAGGGATGAAAAATTTTTAAACAACATTATTTGGTCGGACGAAAGTATATTTACAAATCATGGTTTATTCAATCGAAATAACGAACACGTCTGGTCGCTTGAAAATCCAAGAATCAACAGGCCAGTTCGAAATCAAGTCAGATTTGGGTTAAATGTTTGGGCAGGAATTTTGGGAGATCAAATTATTGGACCATTTATTTATGAGGAAAATCTAAATTCCGAACGTTATCTAAATTTTCTTAGAACTACGTTTGAAGAATATTTGGATGATATTAATTTAAGGAGACTTCCAGAATTATGGTTTCAACATGATGGTGCACCACCGCACAATGCAAGGGCTGTTTGTGATTATTTGAACGAACAATTTCCAAATCAGTGGATTGGGAATAGGGGAGTAGTTCGTTGGCTTGCAAGGTCACCGGACCTCTCTCCACTAGATTTCTTTTTGTGAGGAGTTTTAAAAAATAAAATTTATGCAGAACCAATTAACGACATTGCCGACCTATGATATAAAATTTTACTTTCTTTTAATTCACTACGAAGAAGAGACGTTCAACGTGCTATTAACAACATTCGACGAAGAATAAATTTATGTATAGAAAAGAACGGAGGATATTTCGAATATCTTCTCTGAACGTTTTGCTTTATTTTAAATTATTATTATTCTAATATTTCTTCACTCCTCTCATCATTAAGGCAACTTCCATACTTCTTTTGAGTTTTATGAAAAGATCCACAAAGTGCAATGCTTCTATCTAATTTATTAAACAATGTTCTATGTGTTTAACGTTTTTCTGGATATTGTTATTAAATTTGGTTTGATGTTAAGTTATTGTTGTTAACATAATAAATTTTTAAATTTTCGTCTTTCTTGATTTATAACGGTAATTTTTATAACTGAAAATTTTACTAAATTTAGCTTTCGTAATGTACCTACGAAATAAAACTTCGAAGGCATATCAAAGCTTTTTTGTTTTTGTCTTCCCAGCAAATCACATCGAGGGCGTCATATCAGAAGGACGTATCAGCATAGGATTATAATGGCGCTTACGCCCTTCTGATATGACGCCCTCGATATCTTTGCACTGTTATTTTCAACAGTTTCTTTCATTTATAGTTAGTTCACTTTATTAAATAGGGATGTGTGATACATATAGAAACATCAGAAAAAATAGATCTATTTAATGGTATTAAAATCCAATATGGCGGCCATAAGAAAAAATGAAGTTGATGATGGTCAGAGCGAAACGAAACGTTGTAAGTACAATCTGATGATATCATCGTAAGGAGCTCAAAAATGTGCCTGTAGGATATATTCATTTTGTTGTGATCCCTGTAATAATAACTTCGGAAAAAAATAAAAAAGAAAATTACGTTTTTGGGTTTTTTGGAAATATTTCAAGAACTAAAAATCGTAGAAGATATTTGAAAACAGATTATTGTTCAGCACTAAAATACGCAACTTTGCCCCAATTTAACCGACTTCGTATCTCTTACCGTTTCCGAGATCCCAATGGTGAGCCTCGAATTTGTAACAGCCTGTATAATAAATAATTATAAAAAATTATTTGTTTATAATTATTATTATTGCATAATTCCGTTAAATAAAACCAATCTTTTGGTGTATATAATTTAATTAATTTCACTACAATATGTATATCAGAAATGGCACAATTTAAATGTAGAAAAATTAATTGTAATTGTAATGTTACACGTATAGGTATCTAATTCAAAAAAGTAACTACAGCATGTCATTAAAAATAACCGAATTGATGGCGATTATGTATAGTTTATTTGAAGAGTTAGTTATCTCTGCTCTCTAAATTTTCAGTTTCCATCTAAGCTTCTTCTTTTAATAAATAGTTTACATGAATAACACGCCTAGTTTCAATTGTGGCGTAAACAAAAATAAATAAATCTCGCCATCTACCTTGCAATCATATGGGTGTCAGCTACTGACGGTCATTTTTTTTAATTAAATTTTTATTTTAAGATACCTCGTTCCAAGTTGCAAGTCTCGTCCACCTTTCGGCGGCGTCGCTTTGATCGCGAAAAATTCAGCGGCGTGTTAATAATAGGGAGCGACGCGGTTTTAATTCGGATTGACGGGGGCCGTGTCTGAGCGCGGGATAACACGGCGCGCCATCAAAACAAACAACGCAACCCTTTGTTTCCCCGGCCGTCATTCGGCGCCCGCCCGTTCCGGAAGCGATCTCCGTTTAATTCACGAACGAAAAATAAACGGATTCGACGTTTTGAAATACGGCCGCGAACAGAAATATGCGACTTCAGTACAGCGATTCCCAAACTATTTTTCTATTGTCTTTCGGAAACGATTGACTAAGCGGTGTTAAGCAACAATGCTCTCATGGTTGCGATATCTATAGTTAACAACGTTTCTTGCAAAGCTAGGTCTTAGTTAATTACGTACTAGTCTGGCGTCGTGGGCGCCGGTGTTTGGACGTCCTGATCATCGTAGAGAATTACGTGCGTGCCTGCAACCATTCGGTTTTCAACCAGCTCATTCTAATAAATCCCTTCACAGTGCCTGTTTAATTCGTAACACCGACGTATATTTAGACGGTGGCTGCTATTTCTGGGCCTGCAAATACCGACGCTGACGTCTGCTCCGCGTGCAACGACGTCCTAATTAGTTAAACACGTCCCGTTAACGAGAGCAAAGCGACGCCACAGTTATATGACGGCCAAACAGAACCACATGAGAATTATTTATATCAAAATTATCGAGCAACGAGGATCTATTAATGCAGAAGAATCATGACTTATCTTCAAAACAAAAGACTGAATAAATTCTGTTCTGCTGGTGTTCAATTGTTGAAATCATCCTAAGTCGACGGATCCGAAATCAGCGAGGAGGCGGCGTAATGTATTCATGGTATTGATTTAAAACGTGTCGAGTTTTTCAGTGAATTTAAAGACCGCCGCTCTGCCGAAAACTGCTTTACATAACGGCCCCGTTCCGCCCCGCCCCCGGGCGCGTTATCCGGATCGCCCCTCCGTGCAGATAAAAGAATAACGTCGGCGTTAACTCCCGAAACAAAACGATTTATCAAATTTAAAGTCGACGCCGCCTAATCCTAGCCCTCCGAATTGACACTCAAACTATATCGACAACATCGACGGCGCTGGCGAACGCAAATCATATTTCGATTGACACGGCAAGGAAAAATACAATAAACGTAAAAAGTGTTCGCGAGATGAAGCTACTAGAATCGATTAAATAAAAAATAATAAAACGCGAAAGAAGGAGGCAATGTTAAAAACGCAACGTCGTAAACCTTGCTTCAGTTTCAGATAGAAACGGAAAATTTTGAAGTAATTGTAGCGCAAAACCTAGCAATCTAATTGCCCACACGTAAATGCACTCGCGTTTAGAACAGTAAATAAAAGAAATGTCGGAAACCTGGCTTCGTTTCAGAAGTTGGTTGCAAGACGTTTGTATGGACAGCCAACGTAACCGATATCGCCATTTGCCAATCCTTTGTGCAGATCCTTTGTGTCGGTTGTGCAGTTTGTTGTTTGGCAAATTAATCGTGAGGAACAATTACCCGTTCCATTTTCAAAGAATACAAGCTCTAATGCCCACAGATTACCTCCAACGCATGCGATTTTGTCGGTGGTTACTCCGGGAACAGACGGACAATCCGAACTTTGTTAATAGCATTCCCTTCACCGACGAATCAATGTTTACAAGGGATAGTATGTTTAATTTTCACAACATGCATGTGTAGGCAGGTATGTTAAACGGCACTTTAATCGATATGTTTACGTCTCGCGCAGCGGGGGAACTCCGAACACTTATTCTGGGAGAAGGTCACCGTCCGTTGCGTCTAGCGATTCTAAACATTTCACAAGGTATTGCCGGATGTCGATATGAATTTTTTTATTTTCTTTTTCGTTTTAATTTTGGTGCATTCGTGAGAATATCTGTTGCCAAATACGCCATTCATTTTTTTGCACGAACTTGAAGAACACTCTGTATAAATCCTTGTTGGGATAGATCGGTCCCCATTATACCTCCTCAAACAAATCTGGCTTATTTTTTCGATAATTTCTTATCGTAAGTTTTTTAATCTCCACTTGCTGATACAGACCTTCTTCTTCTTTCTTTCGTTCCAACCATGTTGTGTAGTGTCTGCCTCTCTTCCTCTTCCCACTAGATTTTTCATGTCAGTAATAATTTGGTTGTTGTTTCTATTCCTGCCGAGACATTTTACTCTCTGTTATTTAATTTTTGTTACTAGGCCTTATAGTTCATTGTACGCACCAAAAAGAAATTGATAAACAAATCAGAAACTGGCATCACAGAAAGAAATTTACCGAACAAAACAGTATCAACGTTAAATAACTCGAATATAACAACGTAAAATTAAGCGCGTAAATACCGGTTAGGATATCCTGTTTGTTTTATATTAGAAGTACAAAATTTCGTCCTCGGCACAGTAACGTTAGTTCGCAATCATTTTTAGCGTAATCATAAATTTAAAATCGAGTTCAGAAGATACCAGAAGCCTACGTTAGGCAACTACATATTAGGAGGCACAGACAAGTACCCAAAATTAACCTATATGCAAATAACGCAAAATATAATATATGATAAAATTTTAACGATACCGACATAATCTTCACCAATCAGCAAGTGAGTTCGGAAAAGGTGCAGCCCTCGGAGCGTGCCCATTGCGGTTCGGCAGCTACAAACAGGGGTCCTCCTCTGCGAACACGATGTCAAAGTAGACAGAATCTCGAGATTCGAGCAAAACTCGTCCAAACTGGCCCCAGAAACTCGAACAAGTGGGTTGTCTTAACCCACAAAACGTGCTAACGGAAGAAAACACAAATATAAGAGAAATTACAATAAAACACCTTAACTCAGAGCAGTTTAAATCACAAAGCACCAACACAAGGAGCGCAAAATATTCCACCGTCTCGTCGTTTGCGAACCGTACTCGTGATCTGAGCAAATGGACGCCAACAACAACTAACTTGTATTCATTAGTAAACTTTTCTGTATCTTCGCGCTTTTTTATTTCTGTTACAGTTTAGTTACTTAATAAAAAATCCAAGGCGCAACAGAGCAATTTTTTGAAAACACGCTCTTTGTGGCGAAGAATCTTGCAGCGGCATTCAATATTTTTTATTGCCGCTTGATTGGCATACCCCCGAGTCCGATACTGCATGAAATGCTCAGAATGCACTATGTATTGTTTGAGGGGGTCATTTTAACTGGAGTTGCACATCCTTAGGAACGTGGCAACCTCAACAATGCTCGGTAGTAAGAGGATACAACGTTGTGCAAGCTCTGCAACTCGGAAGTAGCGAGATACCACGTTGTAACTTACAATTTCTTTAGAAGAACCCCATGTGTGTGAGGTACGGTGCTGTTTAAAGGCATAGAATTTCATACTTGCTTCCGGAAGATTAGCATCTAACTTACGCGGAGCAATGGTAACAACAGTGCAACGCGTTTAATAAGGCAACTTAATTAGCATAAATATCGCGTCCCAGTGCAGAGCCGGCGTTAAACTCTTGGAAGGCAAAAATACATCGAAGTGCATAATCCGCGATTTGTCATGGCGCGGCGGCGTTCGCTCATTGGATATGCAAACTGCGAGTCGAACAGAAAACGAAAAAGAAGGCGAAGAAAAAAGCGAGGCGATAAATTAACATGACGTCGCCGTCCTCGCATTAAAATAATCCGGCGGGCCGATAATGATTTATCGCGGATCGCAGTGGTCTAATTAGCCCCGGCCATTCGCATTATGAATTGAGATGTCCCGGGACAAATTCTTTCAGTTAACAAGGCTAATTCCGCGCGTGTACCCTTATTAATATCGCGGACTTCATAAATATTTATTTCCAGAGAGAACCGGACTAATTATTTGACACCTGCCCAAGACACGACAAGGCACTTAACGCCGCCCCCGATAACTCCGACAAGGACAATCGCGAACTCGTTATTGGTTCCCTTATCATAAAGTGCATGCGATACCGATGCATCTATTATGCATGTGGCACTTAAGACGTCGTCCAGCTGCTTCGAATCTAAATACATGATGCATCATAGATGGACGAAAGAAGCAAGGATGAAAAAATAAACTTTGCACGTTTCAGGTGTCAAAATGTTGTAATTACGCGCGAGTCGATAAGCGACCGCTTATTTTTACTAATGCCTTGATAACAGACGCAATAATATCCCGTGTACACACCATCCAATATATCAGACCGAAATGTTTGATTTATATATTGCAGCGCCATCTAATAGTAAAACTTATAAACGATACGATTTTGTAATGAAAATTAGTAAAAGCGCCTGACGCATCGAAGTCAGTTGAAACGAGTATGTAATCAGTTTGCAGAGTACGTTATAAAAGAATTCCTTTTTGCATTTGCGTATAAATATTGTTATAATTAATAAGTTTCTCGAATTAACGAGCACAGAAGCGAAATTTCAATTCCCATCATTCGCCAGTCATATCTCAGTGGGAATCAATTCCGCCGTATAATTCCATTTATCAATGCGAGGAAACCTTTCATTAAGGCGCTCGCGTCTCTCGGATGAAACCGGCAATTATGAATAAACACCACCAGAAGGCGCAGTCTCCACGACGACCATAAATAACGCAAAGACCTACTTGTTAATTTGTACGTGCCGTCGCTGATGAAACAAGTAGCTGACGGTAAATAATGGATGCGGGCCTTCCCGGGCGCGCGTATGTGTATATGTGTGAAATTTCAGATGGTGACTTATGGAGGGCGCTCCGGCACGCCGTGCGAGCGCATAAAAGAGTTCGCCCCCCGAACGCCGAACATAAATCACCGCTCGGGGGAGCCTTTCATAAAACGCATTCGCGATCCAAATTGAAATTGTTTTGTTTCCAATCTGTTCGGTCGCACCCTAATGACTCTTTTCCTAATGCGATGCGCCTCCGAGACGACTCCGATACGATTTAAATTACTTTCAAACTGCCTCCTAACATCGCCATCAAGAGGTCTCTTCTTCCCTTCTATTTCGTTTCCTTTTACCCGAAGGTTTATCTAACACGAGCCAACTACGTAAGAGGAAACAATTATTTGTGTTGCCATTCATTGCCTCTCAGAGAATTTTATGTACATATTGTAATCTCATGGAAAGTAGATTGTGTGTACGTAAAAGCTATGTAATTTCTAGGTCTGTTTGTTATCCTGCACTGGTGTGCACTAGTGTACACTTTTTTTACGAAATATACTTTAATGAAGCCTAAATTCATTGATAATGTATTAAAACGAATCATACTCATTCATACTGACATACCACACAAACATTTCAAATTGCATTAAAAAGTATTTTGCGAAAAAGTATGCATTGGTGTACACCAGTGCAGGATAACAAACAGACCTCCTGTCTCATTTCACATCTACAGTTTTATTATAATTTTGTTTTCAATGTACACTATCGCTCATGAAACAGTATTTTTTAACAAATTCTTGGATTGTTTCTTGAGGAAGTAAGTCATCTGTAATATTATTTTAGAAATGACCCCTTTGGTAAATTTGTAAATTGTTTTTATTTTTGTTTCATATACTCGACCACCGACCGGTGCGGTGAAGAGGGTTACCAAGCCAAGATATTTAGGACGTTTATTAATCACCGCTTCCTCTTTCCCCCTTCCTTCCAACATATCACGGGACGGGGGTCCCGTGATATGTTGATACCGCATGCGCTCGAAGACAAAGAAATGACCTCCCGAGAAAAATCAATCTGCACAGAAGGCCAAGAAATTGACATAATGATCGCAGCTGTCAAAGTTTCCAATTCAAGGACCGACCAAAAACTTGAAGTCACTCCTAAGGCCACGACCAAGAAAGCCGTGTGGAGACGAAAAATAAACGAACCGAACAGATGGCGCGCACAACTATCAATTCATTGTACCTCCTGCCGCAGCCACAAAAATTGGAGAAGCAGCAATCCATGACGAAAGTCAAGAAACCGACGGCCGAAAAGAAAGACTCCGCCCTGGCTCTTATGGTTTTCAAGTCCAAGACGCCAACGCCAGCAAGGAAGGCGAGTAAAGGATCGGTCAAGAAAACTCCAAAATCAAAGACAAACAAGAGATTTTCGGCAGCCGTTACGCAAAGAGGTTAACGAAAGGATAGGCGGCATACAAAGATCATAGATCATAACACCATAGCCGCCTCATATGCTGTCCGTTATACATATAAAACTAATAAAAGAGGTGGAATAATCATGTTGGCGTCAGTAATTTACATGTTATGCGGCTAAAGACTGGTTGATGAGATTTACTTTTCTGCCGATGAGACCTTAAGGATGCGTCCACATATGTATCGTATCCGCGTATCCGATCATGATCGGAAGATCCAATATGATACGCAAGAATGATGCACGCACACTTAATTGCTTCTCGTATCCGTGTACTTTCCAACTGACTTGATACAACTGTATCGTCTAGTCGATGTTGCACGTTTGTCACTGTGAAATTAGTTGCTGTTACCTATCCATCCTGTGTTTGATATTTCGTCGAAATTCCAAGTCCAAGTGTGAGGTAGTTGTATCGTATCCGCATTTGAAATGATACGGGGATGCATCACGGTAACACGTGCACACTTGGCTGATCATAATACACGATGATGATCGGATACTATGCGGATACGACACATGTTTGGACGCACCTTAACAGGGGTCGAAATTGCTACACATAGACTTTGTAATTTTTAAGTTAGTAAGGTAAGTTGTAGTGGACAAAAGTTCTTTCACAATTATTTTATCGCTAATATATTAGTTTTCATTGCGAATGTCACGTAATTTATATTACGTTAGTTAATTAATTGAGTCAAATATACGCTACCAAGCAAACTCAAGTGCCAACTTGGTTGTCTAATTACATGCCGAAATTCAAAGACTAATTAGTTTTCTTATGTTAGACATTTTCTAATTTATTATAATAGCATAAAATTTGAGCGATCGTAAGAAACATTACACACACTCTCACACACATAGACAGATGAGACCAAAATTAAATGTAATCTTAATATTCCAGGTGTTTCCTTGGAAACATTCGCAGCATTCGCGCCGCCTTAATTCACTCATAAATGCGGAAGGCAGCAAACGTTGAAGTCATCAAGAAACAACGATTAATAAAGCAGAAGCACATGTGCCAGATAACCGACCGGTTGATAAATATTTCATTCCGGCTCGACGTCGGAACGTAATGCAAGTTTAATTCGGATATATACCAATTTCGTTTACAAATTACGACGGGACGGGTTGTGAGCCGAAGCGATAGGGGCGCGCGGGGCGAAAGGGAGAGAGTGCCCTCCTCCTAATTTCCAAAGTGTAATACAGTAATTGATGCATCTCGCATATCGCTGCGAATTCGTGCGTGTGAAGGGTGCGTACGTCGCGGTGCGGTGATGATGAAACTCGCTCGAGAGAACGGACAGCTTAAGTTCGTAATTAGTCCCATCTGGCGGCGGCGCCGGCACCGGCCCAGTAATCGACGAGTGGCGCCCTCACACATGAGACTTCCGTAATGCACTCCGCCTAATTGCTCATCTCTATAAATCCGGGATTACGTTCTCCGCTGTTTATTTAGTCTCATTGTGCCGATACCGCTTTGCATATTCTGGCGGCGCACCAGCTAGCGCCCCTTCGCGGGGGAGAAATAGAAAACGGATTGTTCAAGTGAGCAACTAGACCAAAGCCACTCTAGTTTACACTGTAAACGACATTGACCAGAACTAAAAGAAACTTTTGTGCGTCACTTGAGACATCATTGCGCCACTGTTGATGCTGCTTCAAAAACAGACGTCCGCGAAAATGAAAATGTTCAGGCGCAAACACATCATGTGTATTCATGTGATATTATGCCACACGTGAATCGCATAAATATTAACAATAGAATCACACTGCTGTCACGTCACGTGAATTCCCATAATTTCATTATTTATAAAAGCTTATTATTACCTATGCAATTATTAGAAATCAGAGTAAAAAGTATCTATTAAAGAAATATTGAAAATAAACAATAATTGTTCATCCTCCTGTTCAGAATTTGAAGATTTTGAAAAAGCCTGTGCTTTGCTTTTAATGTCGGAAAACAAAACGAAATAATGAAATTAATTTGAACTGAAAGGAGCAGGGCGAATTTCAAAATTGTTCCAAGAGCTATTTACAAGGTGATTGTTTTAGTAGATACTTAAAGAAGATAATCTGATGACCTGGTATTAGGTCTGTTCCAGCAAGAGTTCGTAACTAGTTCGGAACCGTTAAAAACTGTTGCCCACCGAAGTAATGAACGATTATAACGGCGGCGTCAAATGTACAAACTTGATGACTGGATGCTTTTGACGGTTTCGAACTAGTTCCGAACTATTGCTGGAACAAACCTATTGTCACACTTAATGAAAACACTAAAATAGCGAATTTTCACAAATTGTGAAAAGTGTTTTCATTAAGTGTGATAATGAATTTTCATCAAGTAAAGGCCGAATCAATCCAAACCTGGTATTGTATTGCAATACATTAGGTCAAGTCGTACAGCATTTCTGACTAGTTTGAAACTGTCAAATATATCCGCCCATCGAATTAATTATTAAATTATTAAATATGGTATTACAGCGTTTACATTAAAATTAGGTCGTCCGTGGTGGGTGACCATACGTCCAGCGTTGTGGTGAATTGTCCGAAATTTTGAGGAATGGTCCAACAATCATATCTGTCCAGCGGACATCCAGCATTCGGCAAAAAGTCGCTTTTGCTTGAATATTGTTCGAAGTTCATAAAGTTAGAAGAAACTATTCAATTTACTAAGAAAAATTAAAAGAAGTGCCAACTCTCATAACTTTATCAGAGTAAAAACAGGCTTCCAATACTTAAGATAGGATAGTTACGACAATGTTGAGTTTATTTTTCTGAATACTGCAAAAAGCATTACTTTTTTTTAATTGGTCGTGTCTCAAACAAAAACTCTGAAACAAAGTCTTAGCAAGTCTCTCCTATTTTGTGACGAGCAAACAAAATATCACCTAATGGCAGAATAATGGTAAGTTCTTTAAGACACTTTTCTGAGTTTCACTAAAATTGCATTCGTGGAACTTTTCCTGGATTTCTGGATGAAGATCAATTTTGAAACTGTAAGATAAAAACTATCATCGCTTTTCCAGAATCTTACATCAACTTGATTAATATACATATAGGGTCGTTCAGAAAAGAATAATAAGAATGATATATAACGTGTCCTAAAGATAAGTGCTCAAATGAGAATGGTAGAAAGTAGACGAGATTTCATCGATAAAAATCTATATTCTCAGGTCGGAACGGCTTATTTTTTTATGGACATTTAAATTTTATTCCCAAAGAAAATTTTGTTAATTCAAAATAGGCACATATTGCAGTGTTATGCCCCACGTTGGGCGCCAATTTTATGCTGTGTTTTCTGGAAGGGGAACCCTTCCAGATTTTAGCTTTTGTTGCAAATTTTCTCTTTCTGGTCCCACGTTGGTGAAGCCAATTATATGCCGTGTTACGGTTTTTGATGCCAAATTTATGCTGTGTTATGGCATCTCAGGATATTTTGCAATTTGTTCTGTTTCTTATTTTGTTTATTATTATTCTTATTGCTTTCTTACTTCGTTGTTTACTTGGGTAGTCTCCTGCTGCGATGATGGATTTTGCAGTGTATCTCGTAGATTCTTGCTTGTAGAGTGTATTCGTTGTATGATAAATTTTGGATGTAGATGGCACTCGCGAGCCTTCACATTCAAAATTATCCACGTCAGTGTGTGTGTGTGTGTGTATGCGTGTGTGGGTGAATAATGAAGAAAATATTTCGTAGAACAAAACGTAAAATGGCAATTTAATATATCAATTAGATGGCACTCGTGAGTCTTCACATTCAAAATTATCTGTCAGTGTGTGTGTGTTGTGGGTGAATAAATAAGAAGATTTTTCGTAGAATAAAACGTAAAAACGACAATTTATTGGTCCAATTTAAAAAAGTTGCACAAACAAATTTATTCCGTAAAAAAGTTCGGAGTTTTAAAGAAAAAAAAACTTGATACGTTTGTTTATACCTTACTTACATCCGAACAAGTCGCTTAACTGGCCCTTAGAGCGGGCCTTGCGGTTATGCTTAAGGTTACTGTATTTAGAAGGTACCGCCATTCATTTCCGCGGCTTCGTCCTCCAAATTAAAAAGGAAGCGATGAAACGCTAAACAAGAAAAAAGATAGATACATAACAAGTTAGTGTTGCTAAGGAGTTTATGAATGAATTCGATTAACCCCAAATTAAAAGAGATACAAAGTTGGCGCTACCTTCTCGATACAGTAACCTTAGTTATGCGTTATGCTTAGAGTTCCTATATAATGTTTAGATAAGAGTTGAGCCATGTGGATCCAATATCAAAAACCACTTGATTTTTCAAACTATTTTCTCCTGTCATTCTTTATTTATTAATGACAAATAGATTGATCGTATTATTTAAGAAATTATATTAGTTTATAATGAAGAAGGATACGTAAGAAACATGTAATAAATATTACAATATAATTTAAAAAGGTAATTCGAACAATTTGGACGTCAAATTTCACATTGCACTGCTTTTACCACTGCACGTTTTACTGATTCCTTTCCAAAGATTGTGTATAACGTTTATACTGTAAAATCTTATTCTGAAAATTATATGTAATATGTAAAATGCCTAGCTGTTTCTTATCGTTTCCTACTTGTGATAGTTTGGATTAATTGCTGAAATTTTATAGCTTTAAATGAACAGTTATTAACATTTTCAGAAATTTAGTCTTTAAGGAGATTATTTTCAGTATCACTGCAAATAGTGTTGGAATAACGTCTTGTTTAAGAATTCTTTGTTTAAATCGGACAACTATTACATACTGAAAATGTCAAATACACAATTGGCATTAAAAAAAAAATTACGTGCTGCTCATAAACACCGCAATATGTAGTTCATAAACTATTCAGTCAATTAAAATCAACAAAGCAAATTGCAAAGCTAATTAATACTTTTCGATTTAAAGATAATACATATTCGCGAACAAATTATTTTGATTAAAAAAAAAGTTTGTCCAAAAATTAAAGAAAGTGCAACCTTTGTTTCCTTAGTTTTCGCTCATATCTCAGAAAGAAGTCCATAAGGATACCATAATTTTTAGTTTTATTGTAAAACTACGTCGAAAATCCATCGAATAAAAAAGATTCAGACCCGGTATTATAAAAGCAAGTTAACTTTATCTCCCAGTTTATTGCCATAACAACAATTGTGTCGACAATTGTTACCATGGGAATAAGCCGATAGTTCAAGCTAACTTGCCTTTATAATACCGGCCCTCAGTGTCCTATCCTTGTTAACTTTATGTTAATGTGTGTCCTATAAAAAGTAAGCAAGAAAAAATCAGATTAGAATAGGCGGTGGCACTGTCTGTGATTAACTGAATTAATTAATGTAATACATTCATAGACTGTCAAATTTATTGACTTTTTATTTAATCACAGTCATACATTTTCTTTGCATCGCCTACTCTAATCTGATTTTTATTTGCTCACCGTTTACATATTATACTGTTCTATGCTTTTAAATTATCATCACCATGAGTGGCTCAAACGGCCAATAGAGATATTACTATTATTAATTATTCAATCCGCAAGAGCTCTTATATGAATACGTGTTTTTGTTTTTGTTCCGTTTTTACCATTGTGACATATTTTTCGGAAACCGTGAACGTGTTGAATTAGTATGTAATTGTAAGATTTTTGTCGTTTGTGTAAATTCGGTTTGACGAATGTGAGGGAGACGTCCCTGGGTGGTCAAAACACATCACATCACATCAGGCCTTCCGGTGACAATATCGGAGCACTTGTTTCTCCCTGTCTGGCATTATTTATGACGAGAGCGTTCCATCCCTCGCTGGATTAGCTCATAAGCAGAGGAATGCCGGCCGGCATCCCATCATATTATTGTTCGATACCGGCAGGTACCGCGGCCCTCTCCCGGGAAGGGTTATTGTAATCCTTTTAAGGACCGTAATCCGTTTAGTCGCCGTCAAGTCTGGCCGAACAAATCAGGCTGAGTGCCGGTCAGTGCGACCGCCGAGCCATTGTCTCCCGGCCCTGCTTTGCATGGCCTTTCAGACGTGTGTCAAAATAACTCTGCGGCCATTAAAATCTGGCGTGCACACAATGCCACTAAATCTGCACTCGCAGTGTGACCACTTCGATCCTTCGTGTAGTGCAGGTACTTTTCACTGTTCTCCGCCGGAGATGCTATCGCTCGTAACTTTTAAATACGACCTCTCGGCTTTAATTCGCTCTCACTCGCCAGTCTTTGTTAAAAGGACTATCTGCCAAAACCTTCTAGAGACAAAAATGCAAAAATGTCCACCAATTCAACATATCCAATTTTTGTTGCTAATGTTAACACACTCAATGAATAAATAAAGCAGACAGATATGCTACACCAAAACGTAGTCAGCCGCGAAATTAGAAAATTTGCAAATCACACGTAATTTAACAGTTATTCAAGTTTGATCAGTCAGTCGCTCATTGGGTCAGATTGAATTTCCAGATAAACAAAAATCGATAATCTGATTGTGCTTAAGTAACTTAATTTGTATAAAAGAATGTTCTTGAAGATCCCTTATATGTATACATTTTGTATCACATGCAATGATTTTGTACTTAATGCTCATCTTTAAAGATTTTCAGAACCATACAATCTTTAGTCCCTTTTGTGTATTAAGTCAATACAGTGATAAGAGATACATGAAAGCCATACAATATTCAGTCAACACAGGTTAGCAATTTATTGATATTAAGGCCCAGTTTTACAATCGTGGAATAAGGACTGAATGACTGTTCGCCGAATATCCTTTAATGTTCCTTCATGTATCTACGTCACACCTACGTCACGTTATTCTAAGAATAATGCTTATCCGACGATTGTAAAATCGGACCTTAGTCACGCAAGTATTAAGTCCATCGTGGGAGCCAAACAGTATTCAGTCTAATTAATATATTACTTACAAAAGCATAATTATGAAACACGCCATTTTAAGTAAGTTAAACTAAATTGAACAAACTGAAAATGAATAAATATTATGTACGAACTGATTGGCAAAATTGTGTGTGCTCCAAAAATTGAATCTAATCACTTTTATACACACGCCTTGATGATAACATTTAAAAAATATCTGTGAATATAATTTAAGTTACTGCTCCAATCTACTCGATCTGCTCTAGTGACATCAATCAATAATAATTACTCCAGGCTTTTAAAGTACGACAAGTAAACAAAGCTTAATATTTAATAAAAGACCCAACTCGAGCTTTTTTCTAGCAACGGTTCATAAATTAACCTTCTTTATTTGTATCACTGCTTGTAAACTTATGTTTCATGACAACTTCTTTACCTAATAATGAAATGTCAGCTTCAGTGGATATTAAGCACAAATATTTGTTCTTGTTGAGAGTCCATAATTAGGTGTAATATTTAATTAAAATTAATAAGAAGAGTACTTCTTAATTTGATAGCTTTGTAATTTGGCTACCGGTTACGATATAAAATCTTCATCAGGCTGCCATCGTCATAATGTGAAATTTTGAAAACACTTTCATTGGATAGAAGAAAGAGAAATACTACAAATATATGTGTTACTGATTTCAATGTTAATGCACCTCATAATGTATAAAATTTATCATTAATTGAAGCTAAAATATAATTTTTTGAATATATTTTACTTTGATATTGAATTTTGACTCCTTAATGAAAATCCTGTTTATGAATGTGTACTTGTACTTCATGTATGTTCTCATCAGGCTTATTATCTTTCCTTCTTTGTTTCACAACTATTTTATTTCGATAACCGAAAACTCGGATAATCAGAATTACATGTTTATTTTATGTATTATATTTTCGTCACACAAAAATAATACATAGAAATTATTTTTAAATGTTTTTATTTCATATGCAAATCAAACGTACAGATGTTTATGTATTCCTACATACATACGTAAGTCATAAATAAAACATAGTTCACATTGCTATGTTATTTTGATATTTTGAAAATTTCACCTGTATATAATTAGTTAAGGTTTATTATTTTTGAAGTTGTAATTAAGTGAAATGTTAAATAACTGTACTTTACCTTAGTGTGTTCCAGAATTTTTTTTTTACACAAATAACTAAAACACTTTTCTGCCCGATTTAGAAAATGTCAATTGACATACTTGACGTTACGCTTTCGCCAACAACGAAAAGCTAGTTCAACCAGAGATTCCATGAAGTACTACAGGATGATCAGGAACATTGGGACGACAACCTCACACAACGTAGGTCGAGTTCCAAGACAACCAAGGATGAAGTGCTGTCAACTGAAGTCGAAACTCCAGGACGAGCCGATCATGCCATCGTGGAAAACGTTTCACGATCATCTAAAACGTTTCAAGAGTATCCAGGCGTGGCAAGATCATCCAACACGCTAGAAGAGGAAATCCGAAGCAAACCTCGAGCCTACCTCTACAAGAAGAACGGAGGAAGACGTCGCACAGTGGTCATTTTACTCATTCTAGGAAATAATAATACCAAAAATCTGCAATCACCATTATCATTATTTTTCATATTTCTTAAAAGAGAAATAGTTAAATAATACCTGCAAAAAAAGAAAAAAGAAAATCGTAAAGATTTCGTTTAGTAATTACGTAATCAACACTTGACAAATTAAGATTCACTTGTATATTTATTTCAGTCAAGATTTATGCGTCCTACAATTAACGGTTAATAGGAGCGTTTGAAACATATTTTCTTGGTTTCTTCTGTTACCTATTTATTTTGAAGGTTTGTACTTTAATTGTAAATAATTACTAGTTTTATTTTCTAACAAGATTTAAAGAAAAACGCTATTGAATATCATAATTCCTATTGAGTTATTTTCTTTGTTTTAATACAAACTAATTGGACTTGCAATACTTATATCCGTGTTTGTTCGTAGTGATATATGGTTTTCTAATTAGGTATTTTCCTTAGCTTTAAGATAAGGTTAAAATTAGCTGCCAAGAAGTGCCAAGGACTGAGCTATTTCATTTGTTTAGGAAGAATGTCGGTATATGGAAAACTTTTTTATTATTGATTTCTCAGAAAAATTTATTGTTTATGAAAGCTCCTGCATCTTCCCAAACTCAAAATGCACACACCAAAATCTGAATACCTCTTATAATATACCGAGGAGATCAAAATATTAGAAATCGACATAAGAGCAAAGTACCTTTATTTTTTAAAATACGCGAAAATATTATTTGGAAAAATTATTTAGAATTGTTCTGAGATCCCAAATATGAAATCATGGCTGTCTAGGATGAAAAAAAAATTTGGACAAAAAACTGAAATTTTAGTTGGTAGTAGCGAAAAACAAATCTCAGACTCACACCTGAAGAAGTGTCCAGCTTTTAATTCACATTAATAATTAATTAATACTAGTTTTTAATGCCCATTAGTTAATTATTAATGTGTATTAAAACATTTAAAAAAAGTAAGAAAAAAAAATTATTTTGATCTCTCCTAGCTACCCTTTTGGGCTCCTCCATACATTATGAGACACCGTGTAGAACCAATAAGGTCTCTATCTTAAATTAGTTACTAGTTTAACTTGAGAAAAATTAGTTTAAAGTAAAACATTTGACATTGCTATTTATTATTTCCTAGAATAATTAAAATGACCACTGTGCGTCGTATTCTTGTAAAACTCAAGAACCAAGACAGAATCCGTCTTTCAAAGTTAGATGCAGTTCGACTGGGCCTCTTCAAGATGTAACTTGTGAACAAAACGTAAGAACATTCCATTTATTATGGTTAATTAAAAATGCTTGTCCAAGTATAATTCGTAAATACTTACCAACAGGTACCTATAAGCTTATCTCAAACATAGGACACTCTTGATAAAGGAGACCACAATCGCATTTTTAATTAGGGTTTTTGATTAAAACTTCCATCTACCCACTACGCAGCTAGATGACAACTCAATTTATGTCAAATATAAATTGATGTGCATTTACACTAATCCTCCAAATGTACTAACAATTACTTTGAGCCAATTTTACCTGTGTAATTATAATTTAGAAATTTCTATGTCAATCTTTAAAATCGATTTTTACTTACCTACATACACTTCACGTAGCGTGACTAAAATAACCGATATTTTAAAATCAACACCATTAGGACAAATACATTCCAGAACCCAATTCAACAAATTTGTTTTGCAATACAATTTGGTACCCTGAGATATAATATCAATAATCAATTTAATAACGAAAAGAGTCTAATGTTAACTTTTTATGCGTGACTTTGTCATTTGAGTTAAAAATTCTAATTCTAAAATTTAACAAACAAATTTCACTTAATTCGTAAAAACATCGCAACATGTAGGTATTAAATATAATGGACATTAAAGTAGCGACATCTTTCTATCGCTTGTTGACCTGATTTATTAACAGTATTAAATATACGTATACAATACATACAACGTAATAACGGGCGTCTAAATAAAAACCTGGTCATGTAGGTTGTGATCGAGAATTTATCCATTGCATTTACATAGCAGAATTACTAAATGTAGCCTACTTGACCAGGTTTTTATTTAGACACAAGTTACTTTAAAAGTAATATGTCCATTGCTGATTCGCTCTCAAGCCATCAGAGCGTCTTCGTTGGGTGAATTTTCCGTTATAAGCAGCCATGCATCTGTTTATAACTTCCTCTGGTAAATGTGCAAGTGCGGCACACATGCGGATATTTTATTTATATAATGTAATAAGTCCCTAAGTTTTCAGGTAAACATTTTTCATCCGCACGAAATGAGAAGTTTTCAGGTAAACATTCGTTTAGGCACGAAACGCGACACACGAAACAAGAAAACACCCAACAGACCAATGCTGGATTAAAAGTAATCGGACGTATCTCAAAGTCACACTGAAAAATTATTGCTAAAGACATTCATCAAGCTATAAAACTACGGTTTGAGCAAACTTATTCATAGCCTTGGTAAATTAAACGATCCATAAATCTTATTTATTAAACGCCTAACACATAGGCTGCCTCTAAAATGCGTGGACACGATTAGGAAGCTCGCAGCACTTTCGATTGGAGTGTACTGTATGCATTGAGTGCGCACTCGAAGTTTCTTCATGTCGTTCTATTAATGAGGTTAAAACAAAATGAAAATACTTTGAGAGCGCGCTTATTGTATATTTAATAGCATTTTCGATTCATTACTCCAAAGCATTCTAAGATTATCTTCATCTCATGTTATTAGTACATGAAGTTAGAATAAGTTGGAAACACTAAGAGAGTACCCTAAAGCAGTGAATCGAAAACGCTGTTAGTAATTCTCAGTATAAAAAAAAAACACGCATAATTATAAAATGTTATTTTTAATGTCAGTTTTAGATTTTTCAGGATTGATAGCCTGAAATTGTGAAATTTGATTCGTTTTTCGGTTTTGTGTTTTTCTTCGTCGCTATTTGAGTTGTGAGGAGAGAAGTCGACACGTAAATGTCTTCGCACCGGAACATTTACATAAACAACGAATTAATTAATACTAGTTTTTAACGCCCATTAGTTAATTATTAATGTGTATTAAAACATTTAAAAAAAGTAAGAAAAAAAAATTATTTTGATCTCTCCTAGCTACCCTTTTGGGCTCCTCCATACATTATGAGACACCGTGTAGAACCAATAAGGTCTCTATCTTAAAGTAGTTACTAGTTTAACTTGAGAAAAATTAGTTTAAAGTAAAACATTTGACATTGCTATTTATTATTTCCTAGAATAATTAAAATGACCACTGTGCGTCGTATTCTTGTAAAACTCAAGAACCAAGACAGAATCCGTCTTTCAAAGTTAGATGCAGTTCGACTGGGCCTCTTCAAGATGTAACTTGTGAACAAAACGTAAGAACATTCCATTTATTATGGTTAATTAAAAATGCTTGTCCAAGTATAATTCGTAAATACTTACCAACAGGTACCTATAAGCTTATCTCAAACATAGGACACTCTTGATAAAGGAGACCACAATCGCATTTTTAATTAGGGTTTTTGATTAAAACTTCCATCTACCCACTACGCAGCTAGATGACAACTTTATTTAGACACAAGTTACTTTAAAAGTAATATGTCCATTGCTGATTCCATGAAAAAAGCGTACACGAAAAAAGCGCACACGAAAATTGCGCACAAAAAAAAGCCGACAGCGAAAAATGTGGACAAGAAAAAAGTGCACAACGAAAATTGCGCACACCGAAAAATGCCCACATGGAAAAATGCGTACACGGAAAATTGCTCACACCGAAAAATGCTCACATAGAAAAATGCGCACATGGAAAATTACCCACACTGAAAAATGCCCACAGAGAAAATTGCGCACACAGAAAATTGCTCACACCGAAAAATGCTCACCCAGAAAAATGCCCACATAGAAAAATACGCACATTGTATTTTATTTTCACATAAAAATGAAATTTATGCGCATTTCCATTACCGTACAAGGTGTGTTAAATAACGTGATTTTCCCTATTTAAATAGGACTTTCTGTCTTATGCGATTTCGTACTAAAAATATAAAACTATAAAATATCGGTGTAAGTTATTAAGATATCTTACAAGATTCTTTCGGAGGCTGAAAAATCAACCATCATTGCTAATTCTAGAATTTAAGAGCACTTCAATATGCTAAAATTTTGAAAATTCAGCCTACTTTACAAAGCAACCGTACCAATTATTTATCTCGCAATAGTACCTGCTAGTGACAAATTTAGGGGGAAGAAAATTTCAACTCCACAATTTAAAAGATTTCTTTGTTTTTGCGACATCATAAGATTTAGGGCAAATTAAATATTAATATGACGCTAAATTACTGACGCGCATAAACTATAACGACAATGTGAAGTACCAACTAAAATATATCTGGGAATTTTGTTTTTTGGCAACATAATTCAACGTGAATTCAACACAACATTCAACAGGTTGTGGTTTTTTAATTTAGAAACGGATAATAGAGTAGTGGAATGGCAACACTGTGCGTAAAAGATTCATTTAACAAACTGTATTTTATGACTTGTTAAGTTCGGCAAATCACGTGATGCAAGCACGGAATAAAAAGTAGAATTACCGAATTCGGCAATTTCTTTTAATAAAAAACATGAGGTTATGATGTACCATCGTGATCATAAAAATCGACTACAACGAAGTAAAATCGACACTTCCGTTTTCCAAAAATTTAGTTGTGTAACATTAGGTTTGACACCATGTATTTGTCAACCTATAAAATCGCATCCATCTCATTCGATTCCAAAGAAATAAATATTCCCTATGATTACTAATACTAACAGCAAGTTCAGTTGCAACTGCTCGAATACTGATTTCGTCTTGCAATCGCGCTTGAATTATTGCCTTCTGAATTGCTTTTAATTGGGGTATTTTTATTTAATTTGTAATATTAATGTCAAAATGACAGAAGTTCATTTTAAGACACGCTTCAATTAACTAAAATTTCGAGTGCAGTCGGTTTTTCTGATTACGCTGGTATGTCAATTTAAGTTTCAAGCAAGGCATAACAATAACTAATAATTCACGGCCAACTACGAGGAGAAATTTTAAAAAGGCACGTTATTTAACACACCACACAGGAAAATATATTTGGGAAAAATTTCTTCAATTGTAGAATTATATCCTACAAAAAATAATACAAATAGGGACAGAAATAATTTGTAGCAAAAATTTCAATAAAATTGTAGTTAAAAATTGTAAGTACATCTGATATAACTTTCAATATTGAATTTCACAATTTTATAAGAGTAATGCACAGACAATTTGCTGTAAATTCTCATTTATTGTTGCTATTTCAAACAAAATGTTTTGCTTAATTTACTATCTAGGCGTTTTATATCTTTTTGTTAAGTTTATTACTAAAAATTGTAGAACATGTCTTAAAATTTCTTGTAATTTTTCAACATATTAGTGGTTTTTGTAACAATGTCTTCTAAAAAACAAGTACAACAATAATTAAACACTTTTTCTTACAAAAATGTGAATAGAATTTAATAATTAGTAACATTTGGTCATACAAACTCGCTTCTACAACCCTGTTGTATTTTTTCTGTGCATCTACGGTAATTTTCTATGTGGGCATTTTTCTGGTTGAGTATTTTTCGGTGTGAGCAATTTTCTGTGTGCGCAATTTTCTCTGTGGGCATTTTTCAATGTGGGTAATTTTTCGTGTGCGCATTTTTCTATGTGAGCATTTTTCGGTGTGAGCAATTTTCCATGTACGCATTTTTCCATGTGGGCATTTTTCGGTGTGCGCAATTTTCCTTGTGCGCTTTTTTCTTGTCCGCATTTTCCGCTGTGGGCTTTTTTTTGTGCGCAATTTTCGTGTGCGCTTTTTTCGTGTATGCTTTTTTCTGGTCACCGTCCATTGCTATAGCTTCCACTTGCTGTTCAACATACAAAAGTGCTCTTTCTGAGGTAGCAAAACCTTTATAATGTGTCAAGGGCGTCATATCAGAAGGCGTAAGCACCAATATAAGCAAAATTCGAAAACATCAGAACTACAAAGCAATAAAATTTTTGTGACTGTTCTAATGTCTATTAAATTGCCTTTTTTCAAATATTATCTTAAATGCAAAAATTAGCTTATCTTATCCGAAAATCCAAATTTTTAAACGCTTTTTCTGTTTCCTGAAAACTTTATATTTCGGATGATTCGCGCTTCTGATATGACGCCCTCGATGTGTAGCACAGCATTAGCTAATTCCTCAGTAAATTCTTGTTCCGGATCATCCAGTGCAATCCAATGTCTAACATCGTCTTCCACGGCATTTTCAGAACCTTCTAATTGTCGCATAAATTCAAAAAATCTTGATTCATCCTCTGATTTACCGCTGGTCTCTGTCAACAGGTTTGCAGGCAATTAACTCAATGGTAATAGACCATCTTCATCGTAGTCAATAGACAACATCATTCAGTGTGATTTTTCTCAAACAACTTATAAGATCTTCTGTGGATTCTAAGGGGTTTTCGAGAAGCAGATGTCTATAACATCCATAAGAATTCGATGTGTGCCCACCTAATCGTCGTTGTAAGAGTCAGAAGTAAGTAAACCACAATTTAACTTTTTTATTGGGAGAACATTACTTTTAATTCTGACTGTACGCAAATATAAAATAACCTGTGTTAAGACATTTGTTAATTATCAAGATTGCAATAATCCGTCCCTTATTTTACAATTTAGAGGACCTCCCTGAACGAATGG
Organism: Dorcus parallelipipedus; assembly: GCA_958336345.1. Taxonomy (NCBI): domain Eukaryota; kingdom Metazoa; phylum Arthropoda; class Insecta; order Coleoptera; family Lucanidae; genus Dorcus; species Dorcus parallelipipedus. The sequence continues at coordinate 31,924,601 of OY284477.1, read as the reverse complement.
ACTGTACTTGAGGGTTAGTAGGTAAGTATTTTAACGCAATCGAATCAAATTAGAAAACCTATTTCACTTTAAGCATATTTTCTACTATCAGCTATTTTTTAATGCATCTGTAAGTTTGTACAGTAGGCAAACACGTAAATCCGGCCCTGATTTAATGCAACGGTCGTTCTGTGTTGGCGGTGACTTCCTCTTCACGGCTGAAATATGGGTCGGTTATAAAACAGTGTCGGAGTGTACACGATCTTAATCGTTAAGGAGGCCGCATTAGGAAACGTTTTCTTAAATATTCCAGTCCCGTACTTAATCTCAAGCATGTGATTACCACATCGTTTTCGTTTTAATCGCGCATACTTGCATAAGTAAATTTATGTGTTCCGAAATTTTTGTACACGGACGATCAATTATCCGTGTGTGTGTGAGTGTGTGAAAAGGTGTGCTAATGCTTATCACAGATCGGTCGCTAATTGGTGTGCCGTGTTAATTAGCGGCAATCGTCGTCTGTTCGGGATGAAGTCATCCGGGTGCGGTCCGGAGCTGCGTGTAGCGACGGCCACCCATTTTTCAGTAATTTCCTCGCGAAGGGAAGCGACCGACGGGGGGTACAGCTTGGCCCTTGCCCTGCCGCGGGGGGCCCTGACAGACCGTAATTAATGTACAGGTTGCATGCGCTGCGCCCTGCCCCCTCATGAATATTTATACCGGCGAGCTCGGCTTCTCGGAATAAATATCAAATCACGAACGCGGAATCTCGAAATAACCCCGGCTCTCCTTTCTCTCTCTCTCGCTCTCTCTTCGTATTTACGTTGCGCCCGAAATTAGCGCCGTAGATAAATCAGCGGCCCCCTTGAACGGGCGCGGATATTAAACGGGTTCTTTACATCCTTCGGGCACGCGTCGCTCCTTATTGCGTTGTGGAAACAACATTTTCCGAATTTATTGCCACCATTGACTCCTCGTACTGCCTTCACGCATGAATATATCGCCACATGAGAAATTCTCACTCTCTAAATAGATATGCCTTAAAAATGTACAGAAGAACGAACCTCCATCTGGAAAGAAGAAAAATTCACTTATAGATTATATTGGCTTATGGGCAACTTCAGAATTCTAAAGTCTAAAAGCTAAGCTCACACGAGAGGCGAGTATAAACAAACGAATTTGCTGCACAGTAGACCGATTTATTCGCGTATCGTGCGTCGCGTTTCGTGCGGAACCATAAAACCTTCTAGTTTCGTCCGCAAATCTGGAGGACAATAAGATTCTGTACTAATGATTTCTTGTTTCGTACGCGATAGAGATGACAGTTCAACCGTACACCTGAGTATCGATGTGAGATTAAAAAAAATTACTGCAAAATGTATTTATTTTAGTCGCTAAGTAAAAATAACCTAAAATTTACAACTTATTAACAATATAAAATATTACTTTAATCAAATTTTATAATACAGATTAATTTTTTAACGTTTAACTAAGGTTTATTTTATTTTGTGAGAAAACAAATAACATGTTAACGATGTTAAAATACTAATTTTTGTTTTCATAGGAAACAAATGAAAGAAATAAGCCTACTCCTATTGCTTTGATTGTTGGTTAATGCGTAACGCGTACGCCAGGCTTTTCCATGCTGCTTATGGCCGACGAAGGGATTGGCGTGCTGGACCAGTACTGTCAGTCCAGTCCCGTCAGGTCAAGCCTGTCAGTAATCCCGCTAATGTATGGATAGCTATTATCGGGCACATGTTTATTAGAGGTTTTTTTGTTTGAATTACTCATAAGAATCAACCGGTGAAGTTTTTCCCCGACGTCACAGATCAGCCTGTATTATCGCTCTCAAGCCATCAGAGCGTCTTCGTTGGGTGAATTTTCCGTTATAAGCAGCCATGCATCTGTTTATAACTTCCTCTGGTAAATGTGCAAGTGCGGCACACATGCGGATATTTTATTTATATAATGTAATAAGTCCCTAAGTTTTCAGGTAAACATTTTTCATCCGCACGAAATGAGAAGTTTTCAGGTAAACATTCGTTTAGGCACGAAACGCGACACACGAAACAAGAAAACACCCAACAGACCAATGCTGGATTAAAAGTAATCGGACGTATCTCAAAGTCACACTGAAAAATTATTGCTAAAGACATTCATCAAGCTATAAAACTACGGTTTGAGCAAACTTATTCATAGCCTTGGTAAATTAAACGATCCATAAATCTTATTTATTAAACGCCTAACACATAGGCTGCCTCTAAAATGCGTGGACACGATTAGGAAGCTCGCAGCGCTTTCGATTGGAGTGTACTGTATGCATTGAGTGCGCACTCGAAGTTTCTTCATGTCGTTCTATTAATGAGGTTAAAACAAAATGAAAATACTTTGAGAGCGCGCTTATTGTATATTTAATAGCATTTTCGATTCATTACTCCAAAGCATTCTAAGATTATCTTCATCTCATGTTATTAGTACATGAAGTTAGAATAAGTTGGAAACACTCAGAGAGTACCCTAAAGCAGTGAATCGAAAACGCTGTTAGTAATTCTCAGTATAAAAAAAAAAACACGCATAATTATAAAATGTTATTTTTAATGTCAGTTTTAGATTTTTTTTTTTTTTAGTTTTTCTTCGTCGCTATTTGAGTTGTGAGGAGAGAAGTCGACACGTAAATGTCTTCGCACCGGAACATTTACATAAACAACGAACACTCGGCGACAATAATAAAAACGTTCGAGTTTTATTTATTACGTGAACAAATGCTCGACGTGTCGCCGTGTCAATTTAAGGGAGGACCTCCGCGGTGATAAGATCGCGCTCGGTCCGGACGAATTACAAATTACAAATTAGAAAAGAGGAGGGCTCATATATCAGAAATTTTATACCTACGTCCGGTAATTGAGTTTAACAAATTCGAATTTGACGTGGAGAAAGCTGAAATTTGACAAGGATTCCATCATTTGCACTTTACAAAAAAGAATTATGAGTCGGCACGCGCCTAATAAACGAACTTGTAGGGATTAATGAGGTTCTGGTGAAAATAAAAACTGTATTTATCGTATTGTGTTTCCGTTACTCTTTAGAATTATACTAGCTTTTTTTTAATATACAGGGAGGGCCAAAAGTAATGAGACACAGAGCAGTGGTAGATTCCTCACGTCAAAATATTACGATTTAGCCGAACTTACTTATACCAAAAGTTGATAATGAAAAAGATACAGACTATTAAAGTAAGAATTTAAATTTAAATTTAAATTTCATAATTTAATTTAAATTTCAATTTTCCGTAATAATTCTTCAAATTTTTGACATATCGTCTTAAAAATTTAGATACGGGTGTTTCTTGGAACGAGAAATAATATTATGCAATTAATTTTGATATAGTGGATAGATGGCGCTACGTATGCTATTATTCTGCTCTATCTTTTTTGTGAGTAGGTTTATGAGACTTTTAATAAGAAAATATTATTCCACTGTCTTTCCTTTACCAAAAAGGTATACCTGTTTGATAGCGCTAAAGTTAACAATTTTCAAAGTGTGTTCAAGTATTTCGTAAACAATATAACGTCATTATAAATCACAGCGAAGAATGTAGATTTATTTTAATTTTTCTTTTAAGAAAAACGCGTATACTATCGTGAAAACCACGTTGCATTCAAAGCTAAAATAGCAAATATCTCGAAAATGGTTGACTTTAGCGCTATCAAACTATACGTTTTTGGTAACGGAAAGACAGTGGAATAATATTTTCTTATTAAAAGTCTCATAAACCTACTCATACAAAAGTTAAAGCATATTAAAGAGCAGAATAACAGCATACGTAGCACCCTCTATCCACTATATCAAAATTAATTGCATAATATTATTTCTCGTCCCAAGAAACACCCGCATCTACATTTTTAAGACGAAATTTTGAAGAATTATTGCGGAAAATTGAAATTAAAATTCTTACTTTAATAGTCTGTATCTTTTTCATTATCAACTTTTGGTATAAGTAAGTTCGGCTAAATCGTAATATTTTGACGTGAGGAATCTATCATTGCTCTGTATCCCACTACTTTTGGTCCTCCATATATACCAGTTTTATCTTCGTCTTATTAATTATTTTGTTATGTCCATTTTTATTTTCATTCTTCTTTTCACTTCAACAATGTTATACGTATATACAGTACTAGTCTAAAGTTCCTTCCCCCCCCTATTAATTTTGGAACCAAATAAGATATAAAGTTCAAACAAAAACCAAATCAAAGTAGATAAAAAATACTAATTATTGAGATAAAATTACTTTAAAACAACTGCCAGGTGGCGCTGCACGCACTATGAACTTTAAAATTTTAAATAGCATGATGGCTTAAGTGAGATGCCATTTTAAAGGAATTTTAATGCTACATCCAATGACGCTGTCAGTCTTTAACAGTCTTCATTTATTTTTGAGTTAATGACAAAAAACTTGTTTTATTAAATATCGGATATTTTTTATAAAATCACTGTTTCTAGTAGGTTTATAAATACTAAAACAAATGAAAATCTATCACTTCAAAACATAAAGACTAAATTGTCAAACTATATCGAAATAAAGATCCATAAACATTAAATAATTCACCCATAATAAATAACATCTATTTCGTATAATTGAAATGGGGCGACCTTTAGAAGACAGGGTAAATGCTATCAGAATTATTTATGAATCGCAAAGGAATTTTCATGAAGCAGAACGAAGATTTAATGCTACCTATCCTGATCGGCCAATTTCAGCTATTTGAGACAAATATTAAATAAATTCGAAAGAACAGGCAGCATAATGAATGCGAAGAAAAGTGGACGACCGTCGCTTTTAGAGGACACACAAATCAACATTGTTGGTGAAATAATAGTAAATCCTCAACAATCTACATCTAAAGTTGCTACCATTTGCGATATAAGTCAAAAATCTGTACAGAGAATTTTAAAAAGACAAATATTTCATCCTTATAAAATACAAATTCTCCACGATCTCACAGAAGATGATTCAGACCATAGCGTAGAATTGAATTTTGTGAGCAGATATCGAAGCGAATAGTATTAAGTCCACATTACGTGAGAACAATATGTTTTAGTGACGAATGTACATTTTTCCTTAACGGTCACGTAAACAGACAAAACGTGAGATATTGGTGCGATTCAAATCCTCATATCCACAGAGAAGGCCACACTCAGTTTCCTCAGAAAATAAATGTCTGGGCAGGTATAGTGGGCAATCACATAGTTGGACCTTTGCTTTTGCAGGAGAACTTAACTGGGCAAGTGTATCTCGATATGTTGGAAAATACTATCGAACCTATAATTATTGAAATTGCTGAAAATAATCCTGAAGAATTTGGCGATATGGAAATTACCTTCCAACAAGATGGTGCTCCTCCACATTATTATGCACCAGTTCGAGAGTACTTGAATAGGTAGTACCAGGGAAGATGGATCGGACGACGTGGTACAATAGAATGGCCTGCACGTTCTCCCGTTAGACTATTTCTTGTGGGATTACCTTAAAAGTAAGGTCTATGTTACTCGACCAGAAAGTCTTTTGGATTTAAGGCAACGAATAATTAATGAATGTGCAGCTATTTCAATTGACATTTTTCAAAATGTACGTGATGAGTTTTGCAATAGAATGTTTTATTGCCAGGAATTAGAGGGTAGACATATTGAACATCAGTTGTAAATACGTTTATTGAACTCCTTTCATTTCATTTATTTTTTTTTGTGTTATGATTGTTGACAGCAATATTTTCTAGTTAATGGTTTTAAATACGATGAATGTTGTCTTATAAAATTACAATTTAAAAGCCAATGCTAGAAACTGAAAACTGATAACGTCATTGAATGTAGATTTAAAATTCCTTTAAAATTATATGCCACTTAAGTAACCATGCTATTTAAAATTTTGAAGTTCATAGTGCGCGCCACCTCTTGTCAATTTAGTGTTTTCGGTTTGAAGAGACAGGTTTTTATTTGTTTTAGTATTTATCAGCCTACTGGAAACAGTGATTTTACAAAAAATATCCGATATTTAATAAAACAAGTTTTTTGTTATTAACTCAAAAATAAATTAAGACTTTTAAAAACTGACAGTGTCATTGGATGTAGCATTAAAATTCCTTTAAAATGGCATCTCACTTAAGCCATCATGTTATTTAAAATTTTAAAGTTCATAGTGCGCGCAGCGCCACCTAGCGGATGTTCTAAAGTAATTTTATCTCAAGAATTAGTATTTTTTATCTACTTTGATTTGGTTTTTGTTTGAACTTTGTATCTTATTTGGTTCCAAAATTAATAGGGGAGAAGGAACTTTAGTCTAGCACTGTATAATACGTATTTGCTTGCCAAGACATTTGAACACTTTGGACGTGTTCAGCAAACTCAGCGCCAGTGCCGGATTACCCTATACGCAAAATACGCACGTGCGTATAGTGGCAAATTTCTGGAGACGGCAAAATCAAACATTCATGTAACAAAGTCATATTTACGGTCTACGATAAGAGAAGATAGGCTAAATTCACTAGCAGTTTTAGCGATAGAAAGTGACTTAACAGTGAATATTGATTTTGGACCTATAATTAATGACTTTGCATCCAAAAAATCACAGCGGAGACAATTTTGACAAGGGGCGGCAATTTTGGCGTAGAGCGGCAAAGTCTTTAATCCGGCACTGCTCAGCGCTGCAACGCTTTTGTAAATAACCGAAAATTGAAATTCAAAATTTTTGACTTTAAACAAAATTACTTCAGGGATATTAACGAAATAATTTCATGCTTTAGTTGTTAATATAAACAATAACTGGCCATAAGGGGCCTAAGCGACAAACTTTAGCGAAAATACTGACTCTCCTTACGGTAAGTGGTCATTAAGATACGTTTAAGTGATCCTGGGCGCACGAGAACCTAACCCATGCAAGGTAGCGGAACCAGTCAAAAAATGCCACGCAATTTCTTAAGGATAGGCAACGTAAATCACTCCAGTGACCTAAATAAGTGGGACCAAAAGGAGGATTCGTACAGATGCCGCTACCTCACAGTCGCAAATTACAAAAGGGTTCCGCAAGGAGAGAAGATTCAAATTAGTTATTTACGAAATTCTCCCGCATGAGCGCAGTTTTGATGTGCGCGAACGCGGGAAAATGATTCGCGCAAGAATTCCGTAGAATATTTTTTGAAACGAATATAAAAATTTAATTGTAAATCTGGAATTTTATATCCTGTCAAATCATAAATGTGAAACATAGCAAGTCATGCTTCATGTTAATGAATTAAATTGACGGAAGATGATAATTTATGAACTAGATTTTGTTATTATCTACACTAATTTATTTAAGAATGCTTCAAAGGGCCAATGATTTTTCATGTTGACCGGGAAACAGTGTTTGCCGATTAAGTACTGCGTGCGTGAAACATCAGATAGAAGGCGATGAGTTCAAAAAATTAATTAATATTCACCGAGTCATTTTCGCGAACGGTTGCGTTTCCCATTTTCATATTCACATCATGTAATTTTTATACCTAAAATGTTCGCCGAACTATTTCGTGAACAGAAGTGTCTCCCTTATTATTTTATTTTTATATCTTCGTTCAAATTTAAAGATTATCATTTTTGATATTTTTTAAAGTCTATCGGCGCCCCTTTTTGAGAGTGGGTATTCCAAAATAAATATTCCTGGTTTGCATGATGTGATGGCGTGCGACAAGAGGACCCTTGCCTAGAGCAGTGGTTGCGAACCCATGAGCCACTTAGATTTCAATTAACAAATAGTAGCTTTGCAGCTCAATCATTTGCCAATATTTGTTCCTTTTGGATTTTTTCACCTCAATAATAGGTGTTACATTTTGTTTGTTATAGCCATGTAATTTGAATTGGTAACTATTAGTGAAAAGTGTCACATGTCATGTCTCAAAAGTCAGATTAACTTTACTTTCTAATACTAATGCCACAAATTAATATTATAGCAGATACAGTGAAATGAAAACAAATAAGAAATGGAAATAAAATCAAGAAAAACAAAAAATATATATTTTATTTGTGTTCTTGTTAATTATTTTAATTTTTCTTTTATTTATTTTTTATTAAATTACAAATTTACTACATTTTTAATTTAATCCAGTGTAATAAGTGATAGCAAAATTTTGAAAAAATTACCTCTGAACAAGAATTAACGACAACATGACGATTTTTAAATTAAAAAATGAACATCAAGGAATTTCATAAACTAAAGTTGGAATAACAGAGCAGATTGTTAAAACTAGTAGGTAGTAGGTAACATAGTAGATTGGTAAAACTAAATACACTTTAAAAAATTGTAAATAAGCGTAAGATCTTAGACAAACACATAATAAAATTACAATAAATTGTTAAGTCACGAGGTTAACTGTATGACAGAATGTGCAGAACCGATTCTAATTTAAACAAATACCACCATTGCCAACCCAACATAAAATGACTAACAAGAATTTAGCGCGAAAATTCAACATTTATTAAGTTATGGTATATGACACTTAAATTTTGAGTATCGGTTTTTAAATTTATTGAGTTCTTAGATTTATTAATAAAAATCATATCCGAAATAAGCCTTTTTGGTAAACTCTTTTCATAATTGAGAATACGAACGTTCTCGAAATCAAAATTATGTCCAGTTTTAAAATGATGTAAGGCTAAAGCAGTGTTTCCAGATTTATCTTTGTTAGATGGTTTACAATCGTAAATGTGGTTTTTTATTCTATTAATCATTTTTTGCTTAGTCTGGCCTATATAAGAAGAATTACAATCAGAACAATTTATTTTATAAACTATTGAAGAAAAATTTTCAAAAAGTGCCCATTTTTTCAAAAATTCCCTGCTCCAAAAACTGACAATTCTTGTGTAAGAGTTTTACATTTTAATTTGGAAAATAAACTATTTAGAGTTTTCATTGGGTAGAAAGTGATATTGCATTTAGTGTTATTTAAAATTCTGCTTAAGTTGTGTGATAAATGGGGAATGAACGGTATTTTGAAATTTTTTTTATTTTTCGCAACTATTGTACTTGAGTTGTTCTGTTTTCTGGGTGTGTCACTCAAGAGGTGGTTGATGAGTTTATCGGGGTAGTCATTATCACGTGCCAGACTTTTAATGATATTAATTTTTTTTTTCCCAAAGTGAAAGATGAGACAAATTGATGATTCTGTGTGTAAGTGATTTGACGGTGGCTATTTTTTGTTCTGAGGGATGAGGGATGGACTGAATGATAGTTAATGATTCTACCATGATTCTACCTGCATTGGTAGGTTTAATGTACCAATCAGTAATGATGGTACCATCATCCCTCCTTTCAAGTAACACATCCAGAAATGAAGGTTTCTTTTCTTATTCTAATTCTAAAGTAAATTTTAAGTTATTATGAAAGTTATTGAATGTAGATAAAGCCAACTCTTGGGAATCCTTTGCAATTGTGACAATATCATCCACATAACAAAATAAAATTATGTTAAACACTTATTACAACCCTTATTTGATTAATTTTAGACTCTTAAGAAGGTTACTAAAGTTGCACCGAAACTGTCAGGTGAATGAACAAATAAACTAATTATTTAGTATTAAGTATTGTTACGAATTAAGGAGTATCGACCGTTAGTTGATTATACTATTCTATAATTAAACGGGTAAGTATTGTCCTTATATCGAACAACTCCATACTTCAATAGTATATTGTGTCACAAGGGCAGAAAGTGAGTTGCCCTCGCTTCGCTTCGCTCGCTCGTGCAGCTCATAGCCGCGGGCTGCTAATGCGTTTATACATGTGTGACACACAACTGTTTTTCGCCTAGCATTAGACCAAAGTCAAACTTTGTTTAAAACTGACGTTTAATGAAAAATTCTGTGAAATGTCAAAGCGCGCAAATGAAAGTCAATGTGTCGCTAGGTTACGAACTATAAATCGTGTTATGAGTTTTTTCGCCTAGCATATGTGAAAGTAACTGATATTAACCCTAAAAATGAGACGGAAAGTAATGTTTATCTGCCCTTGGGCTGCTAAACTCATAACAACACGATTTATAGTTCGTAACCTAACGACACATTGACTTTCATTTGCGCGCTTTGACATTTCACAAAATTTAAACGTCATTTTTAAACAAAGTTTGAATTTGATTTAGGACTAGGCGAAAAACAGTTGTGTCACACATGCAGAAACGGATTAGTAGCCCTTAGCTACGGGCTGCTAATGCTCACTTTCTGCTCTTGTGATACAATATGTATACTATAGCAGCTAAGAGCAGATAAACATTACTTTCCGTCACATTTTTAGGGTTAATGTGAGTTACTTTCACATATGGTAGGCGAAACAATGTTAGCGTTTTTTTTTTCTTAGATACCTTTTGTAGTCTCCTGATTTTCAACTACTTCATCTCTTGTTTCTTCATTATTTTATTTTTCTTTTTTGTAATATATTTCATTCCTCATTTGTTTCTTATTATCAAGTACTTTGTATTTCGTTGATTTTTGGCAGGTTTCTTTTGCTTTCTACCAGGCTTTGAGTTTCAAATTTTTCTCGCCAAAGATCGTCGATTTTCATTTCTTTTTTTTAATCCGTCTTATTGTTTGCACTTCATGAAATCTTTGATGTCGTGAAGATCAACGAATTACTTTCCTGACGCACAAAAATTATCATCCGAAAAGCAACAACAAATTTCGCGGTAAAAAATGCAAATTAACTGATTCAAGCTACGTTAAATGAATACTCATGCATTCATAGCTGCATCTAATAAATAAAGCAGATAAATAAAAGAATAGCTCTTTAATTAAAGTAAAAAAAAATCTGCGATGGATTACAGGTAAAATGAAGCGTTTTAAACTTTCGAAAGAAATCGATATGTTTAAGTGATTCCTTGTAAATATGAAATCGTCGCGTCCTGTGTATAAGTATAATACGTCAGAATCAGAGAAGAATATGATATACTTTTTAATGACTTAAAACATCTGACCCGCGGTCCGTTACTACAAAATTTTTAATTTAAATTTGATCCATTGGTGAAAAAAGGTTCGCCATCCCTGACCTAGTGCCCCATAGAGAAATAGCAAAATCCTAAAAGGGAAAGCTGTAAAGAGACCGTCTGCTGCTGAGCCCCTCAGGCTACTCTAAGTACGAAACCATTTTATGTTCTGTATGGATTTTTTGACTTAAACGTCGATTTATGGCCCCTATTTAAAGCGTGTTGTTACAATATATTCCTTACGGCGAGTTATATAACTTTCCTCCAATTTCTTAATAAATGACTACGTAACTAAAATACGCATTAATATACTTTTTTACTTTCATTATAAAACGACTGAAAAGGAGAAATTATTCTATCAATTGTTACTTGCTAAATGTTTTCTCAAAACTTTCCTTAACAATAATTGTAGACTTTATTGTATTGTTTATGTAAAAGCTATAAAACTGTAATGACTTATAATATGCTCACCCCTGATTATTATAGGTCCGCAGAGAAGGTGTTAAAATTAGAGCGTGTTTTTATCGAGGGGAGATCAGGACATTTGCATCGTCGTCGGGCGCTAATGTAGCCATAAAAGTGAGTGTAATTGCGCGAGCTTTGTTTAAGTGCGGGTTAATTAATTTATAGGTAACATAGTAAGTAATCTGGCCGGCCCCGGTATTAGACGACCCCCGTTTCGTCCCCTAATTGCCAGTCACACCTGCGATGAATAGCGTCCCGACGCTGCACCGCCGATTCAAGCCGAATTCATAATTCGCGTGCGCATTCCTGGACGGGGCTCTCGTTTAATTAGTGACCGGGATGTGTCGCGATACCATCTCGCGGATTGTTCCCTGATTTACGACCTCCAAATATGGTGCACGCCGACCGTATTTAATTACGGACTCACTCGGCCGGCCGCTGATTGGACAAGCCAAGATTTACGGCCCGATCTCGCGCTCAAATTTCGGTCACGACTCTGTACTACTCGCCATTGTGCTGCCGCCGCAATTGATGCGAACACTTTGTACACCGTGTCACCCGGTCTGTCCGTCTTCGGTATTTATCGCCCGCGAGGAGTCTATTTTCGCGCACGAAAAACGACGGACGGACGACGCTAAATCAAAATTAATTACGGCCCGGCCCTGGACGACGACGTACGCTAACGACCGCCGGTATTTACATAATAATTTCACGAAACGTGATTTATTCCGCGTATCGGATTACAAATCATCGCCGCCGCAACTTTAATGCTTGTGTAGTGGCACGATAGTTGTAACCACTTGTAAAGACTTGATTGCTACAACTGACTTTACCCGAACAAAAGGGAAAACAGTAAATAACATTTAAAGAGAAAAAAGTAAAACAAAATTCATTAAATCAGAAGAAAACAAAAAAAATTAAAGAAAATAAACTTGAAGATTAAATGGAAATAATTGACGTGTACACAATTGCGTGTTAAGTTACGCAACGAAACTACTAAAACGTTCCATTCCTGTCTATTAAAAATGATAAACTGTGAATATCAATTAAATTGACCGATTAGTTAATCGCCAAATAGAGCGGTTCTCATGTATAGACTCAAAACCGAAGAAAGGTTAAAATGGATAGGCACACATAAAATACTATAAAATCACTCGCCCTCATACTCTTGTGTATCATTCTGTAAATACCTGAAGCCTGAAATACAAGTATAAAACTAAAACTAAACAACTTATTAACTGACTGGTAAGGTGGGTGAGAGGGTGGCGAATAAAGGGTAGGACCTCCTGGGGTTCGTGACCTAGTAAAGATCAAAACAGGGACTGGAGGGCTGATTACAGTTTATACCCCGAGCCGGTCGTTGATTCCTAACGGCCGACTAACAAAGTAGCATGTTTACAATAATTTAAAGTAGAGCATTATCATAAAAAAAAAATTTTCGCATGTATTAATAGGTGCTGCTATGAGGGCACCGTCGATATGTTAAGCAAAAACAAAAAGTTTTACAATCGTTCTCTTTTACGCACATTTCATTCATACATTTGTCTGCTTTCTTCTGCTCCAGGTTCTCAATCTAACACCCATTTAGTCCACCCATTATTTTCCGAATTCAGCAGAAAAGCTGTACGTACAAAATATTAAAGACGTCAAAGTGAAGACCGATAAGTTAAGAATAAGGTGGAATGAGTTAGCGAAGTTTCTAATTGGAAACCCCCCAACTAAACAGAGATTGAAATTAAAGACTACAAGGCATTAAACGGGCCTGACCAATAGAGCGACATGCCCACACGGGCTCATGGTCTAAGCATCGTCGCCAAAAAGAAGTCTATTCATATAATTTTTAGACACGTTGTATACGGCTTTTAAATTATGGGTATATCCAAGAAAAAATTAATCATTATTGTTGTTTTCATAAGAGAAGAGCTCTGCGTCATTGTCTGGTGTTGCATTATCAGACTTATGAATCTTAACTCCGTCCTTTTTTCTCATTTACCGTTAACAAGGAAATAATATTGGAATAATTGTCGGTTCTAACTTCGGCGATTGAGCTCAAGTTCCGTGATTTTCATACTATCATCTTTCTGTAATGCAAATCCCATTTACTTAGTGTTTCAAATCTTTTGAAGTGGTCTGACCATGTGTTAAGCAAATATACTCTACCGCGAAATGTTTCTGCTCTAAAGTTCCCTTCCAGTATTCATTTGATTCACCTATTCCCCGACATCAACTTTTGATTATCCTTTACCGGATTTAGTAGAGTAGCATACTTATACCAGCTCCAAATCGAGCATCATCAAGAGATCTTCGTTCATCTAATATTGAGATGTCTACCAAAATATAGATATGTTCACTTCAACAAAAAGAAGATGAATCATTATTACATTATGTTCTATGCAAATTCCATTCAATTATTCTGGATACGATTAATATCGTCTGCTCATTCTGTTCAGTTGTTTCGGACATGTTCGATTATTATCAATTATTGACCGACTCTTTGATGTTCTCTACTGCCAAATGCTTTTCCTCTAGATTTCCATTCATTTGGTCCACCTGTAATCTTTTCTCCAGGCCCTAACTTGATTGTAAACTAGTAGAGTGGCATGCTGTACCAGTTTAACTTCAGGTATCATCACAAAAAAATATTTCTTGTAATATTCAGATGCGTTACGACGCCTGTTAAATCATCGATATGAATCATTACTGTCATTTTGATCGGTGTAAATTTCATTCAGTTGGTGTGTTCTACTACCCGTTCTGCTCACAAGCCCCAAGGTTTCTAAGCTAATCTAGAAGGCCTGTAACTTCAACCGATTCACAAACGGATCTGAATCGTGTGCATTTATATAGTCTCCCACATAGAATTTAGAAGCAACAGAATAGGATCAAATCCTCATCTACAGGTACGCGAACTAACATCAAATCTGTTGTTAAGAGATTCAATCAACTAGATTATACAAGACAGTATATTTTAATGCATAATAGAGATATTCCCTGTGGTATTGATAAACATAAGTTTCGTTACATTGTCGTTTGGAACTTTCTAAAAAAGAATGGCTTACATCAACCTCTCCGTCGATCGCATTTTGTTTACTGAATGTATTCTAAAAACGTCTGTCTCCACGATGCGACGTATTAATTACAGTAATATTACCAAAACACAAAAGTTGCAAATTTTTACGTGCAACATCAATTCAGTCTAAACCATTCAAAATTCATCAGCGTTCTATTGTCACGTCTCTAACGTGCTTTTGAAATACCGGGGGGTAAACTTAGCTCAGAGATAGAGAGTGTCGATCTGCTGGAACCTCTGTGCCCAAAAGAAATATAAAAAGGTAACTTACCTAGCTCGGTTTAGCCGAAGAGTCAACAGGGGTCGCCGCGGTGGAGGGAAACTACACTTTTCCCCAAAAGGTAACTTTATTTGGGCACTTTACAAAAGTTGTTCCCCCTGGGCTATCTTGCTGAGCCCGCGATCGAATGTTTCCATCCTTCGTTCAATCGATGACCCCGATTAATCGACTTAGCTCAGCAAAATATCCCGTTAACAATCTACATATAGCTGTCCCGTATTAATCTTCGTGGCACTATTGAATGTTGTCTTCAGAGCAGTTAAAGAAAATAAGCAATAGAGTTTGCAATACTCACAGAATACCTACAACAATAAAAAGAAATTGGCGCCCAACGTAGGGCATCCGTTCGACCATGAGCACACGACACCACGTCAAAAAATGAATTATGAATCAACTGGTTCACAGTTCATTCACGAGTATCTGAAAAAATACGTCATGAACCAGTTGGTTTATAATTAATTTTTTAATATGAATACGACGTCGACGTTCCGTATAATTATAGGAAACGTTAACAGGAAGCATTTTGTCACGTGACGTAGGAAAATAAACCATCTCTTTCTCTTCTCAAGATGGTTATTAGTGCCGTACAGTAGAGCGGCATGTTTACTCTGACATATAATTAAATGAAAGTAAACGAAGATGATCAATTAATAATATTGATACACATATCCCTTTATTTATTCTTGTTAAAACGATTACGTTAATGAAACGCTAGAAACTTTTCGTATTTAAAGTGGATAATATCCTAATAAATATTCTCAATATAATCTAGTTACCAGAAAAACCCGAGTGTTGTGCAATACAATTCATGTGTAATATAACTCTGACTAATGTTACAACAAGAAGTAACAAGAATACCTTGGATTTAGATATTTAAAAGGCGCTCTATATTTGACGCTATTAAACGACAAGTAGAGCGGTACGCTTATTTTGTTAATGCAAACATTAAGTGTTTACGTCAAATGATGCGAAGCAGAAGAGTTTACTACTAGTCATTGCTTAGTTTCAGAATTATCGTGATGACTCAAATTATATTGAGGGAAAGACATCGATATCACTAACTTTGATTTTCAACGTTGCTGAGTTCAATACAAAATATATACTAAAACTTGAATTGACCGCTTTATTCAAATCACCTGGTATATTCAGGATCACTGACTGAAAAAACGAAATGAATGTTGATGAGTTTAGTATAAATAATTCTATGGAAACTACACTGAAACTATTGACTATCGAGTATACGATCTTCGGGTATATCATTGACTGAAGAAACAATATGTCTTTCTCCTCTTTTTTTTCATTATTTGAACACCTGTTGCCGTAATTTATGGCGGAGTGTCCGTTAAGACGACCAGACCGATCTTCTTATCGCGCGCATTTGAATTTAAACCGACGCATTTGTACGTTTTAATTCGCTTTTTTCCCGTTGGAAAGGTGTTGATGACGACGATGACGAGGACACCGCGCATTAAAATCGCGTGGGCCCGAAGAGATCGGCTCGCGCCGATAAGATCCACTCCGAAAGTAATTCGTACGATTCCCTGTAATGGCTTTTATAGCATTTTTAAATGAAGCCGAGATGGTATCGCCTCGGATCCCACGTCCTCGTCCCGCCGGGGGCTCCTGCTCGAAAACGGCGACAGAAATTAAACGTCGTTTTTCGTCTGTCGAACTTGCAAATCCGGCTCGTTTGCGTTCCAGAAGGAGACCGAAGAGGAGAAGAAGAAGAGAAACGGCCGGCGAGAAAATCCGACATTTCAAACACCGCCTAACGAGCGCTATAAAGTCTTTCGTCTCTCAAAATCCTCCACCTGGACAAGAAGAACATCGCGCTTTGTTAGCGGCGAGAAATTTCGCCTGCGACGACGGCGACATCTCGATAAACTACGCGCTTAACGAGAAACGCATTGTATACGGCGCTTGTATATTAGGATGTTTACGAGCACTCGCACATGTAAATACTGTTAATTGCGAGACAAAAATCCTAATTATATCAGAAATATTAGAGGCCGGCAGGATATCGCACTTGAGTTATGATGGCGAAGCGATCCGGCCTTCATTAAAGTATGCAAATGCGATTCGCATTCGCAACAAGACTTAAAAACTCAGATCATTCGAATTCGTTTAATGCTGTTCATAATCTCCAAGGTAATTGTTAAGTGCCTTAAATAAAGTAGAAGAAAGAAATTGAGGATAATGATGAAAATGTTTCTGTCCTGAATTGTTTAATTGAATTGTTTGGATACTTTTAGGTATACTCGTACTTATCTGGATGACCGGTATGATCGCCTGGTATTGTGAAAGTTTACCATAAGGGTCAAATTCGAACGATTTTATTGCTTTTCATTCGAATACTTTTAAGAACCCATCTACATATTGCACACACGACTAAATAATTTACTATAAAAATAACCTAGGCCCAGTTGTACAATGTCAGTTTAAATGTAAGCTAAAGCTGAAACCCTTAGGCCCGATATTTCAGTCACAGTTTAACTTTAACCTTTAGTTTATACCCATAACAACAATTATAAAAACAATCGTTCCTACGGGAATAAACTGAAGATTAAAGTTAAACTGTGACTGAAATACTGAGCCTAAATGGTGTTTAATTCAACAATTGTTATTAAAGGTTTAAGCTTTGGCTTAAAATTAAGCTGGAATTGTACAACTGGGCCAATCGCACGACACATTTCACCGAGCACTTATTTCACTCCCTTCGAACCTAGTTCGGCTCCTCCGGTTGATGCGTCGTTCCGTCAAACAAAATTCTTGTATTTACTTGTATTTACTCTGCCTACCTGCTTTTCTTAAACCTATTCTTTTTCTTTTCAGTGGAGATCACTGCAATATGTCGAGTGTTGTTACCCTTCGTTTTTGCTTTAACGTTTTTATTTTAGTGTGTTTTTAAATTTTGGCTTCATTGATTGCTCTATTTGATTACAAACTCTAAAGTTCTGATTTGGCTTCACTGATCGCTCTAATTTTGAATACAAACTCTAAGGTCTTTTGTTTCTTTCCTCTTGCGTGTAGATTGGCTATTTTTGAATTTTGGAGCGAATTGGGGATTTTCTACGCTCATAAACGGTTGTTGGGAATAGTCCCAGTGCTGAAATAGCAGTTAAAACCAGTGCCACGAATTCCGTCTTCACATGTTGAAACAGACGCTTCAAGCCCTTGTCTTTAAAAGGGGTAAGTCTTTTGATTCAGCTTTAAATTCGTCGAACACTTTTACTTATCTTCGCGTGTCTTCCATTAGCAAGTATTGTTACGGTAATATTTGAAGTAACATGGAATTAGGGACGTAGCTTAATATAACAAAACATTTATTATCAACAAATTAACTAACAATCATTTTACAACTTACATTTTGTGTATTGGGGCACTAAAAAGACAACTAGTCTACATGACACTCTGAAGAGATTGGTTCTAATACTAACTCTAGCGTTCACTCTATCGGCTTTTTATAGGGGTTTTGTTTCCGGGGTGTGACGTCAATTGTTGCCTTGAAATGTGACTCCGCGCTGAATTTGTGCCTGTAGATGAATCATAGTTTTTGCACACGACCCGCTGTGCAGGTGGTCTGTCTTCTGCAGCTGCATCTCGGATGAGTCATACGACGGAGGCATCTTTTGTTTACGTTATCGTTTTTATGTTTACTTGACTTAATCAGCTGTACATCTTTGCTGGTTTTCTTATCCTTGTTACAGTATCACCAAGTACCAAATACCACCAAGTGCCAAGTAACGACAAGCACCGAGGAGGTTCGGGAGCTCATGTAAATTCCGTGTCATATTTCGTGACTGGATATTACTAACAATCCCTTAGTTGTTGAAATTTCGCTTAGAAAACCTAAATATTTTGGTTAGAAAACCAAAATAAAACCAAAAATAATGTTTGTCTAAAAACAAAACTTAATATAACACGGAAGGTTTCTGATGCGTGAACACGGATATTACCCATTAAATAAGAAAAGAGTATTGGATTTGAGCAAAGAAACGGAGGGAGTGAATAAGTGTGAATACGAATTAGAATCACTTCGAAAATCTCTGTATGATGCGATTTTGTGATACAAAATATTTTGGTTTTGAGGTTTCATTTCTTTATGTTGGCGATGACGTCATACCAAACCACCGAAATAATAAGACTGATTTATTGAAAATTATTTAATTTTTTTAATCCTGCATTTTCTTTCCACCTTCGACTGGTTTCTTAGGGCTGTATCTCGCTGTGGCTGGATGGATGGTCCTCGGATGCCTTCTTTGCAAATACTATTCGCAGAACTCCATCCAGACGGACCTCCTCTAACACGTTCTCCACCCATTTAACCTCTGCGTCATCAATGTACAAACGTTTTATTCTCATCGTTCAGTCGTCCTGAAGGTGGACCAACTGCCTTTTCTTCCCGTCTTGAACTCGTTTCATAGGTCAATATCTTACTGTGGCTAGATGGATGATCCTCGAATGCCTTATTTGCAAGTAACATGGTCGCAGAACTCCATCCAGACGGCCTCCTCTAACAAGTTCTCCACCCATTTACCCTGTGCGTCATCAATGTGTGGCTCAACGATCTCCTCTGGCTTTGATATAAGGGGTAATAATGGTTAAGTCGCTCACTATATCTTTGCTAATCTGTTCCGTTCTACCCTTTTGTTTCTTTTACAGATGGATATTAGAGAATATGTTATACGTGTAAAGAAAAGAATGGATAATGGTAGGTCGCTAAATATTTGGGATTTAAAATTCGACTAGATTGGGGCCAGTGGGCGAAGTGGGGTGAAATAGGGGTTGTTAACGTCCATGCAAATTCTCGCTTGAATTAATTAACGCGGCCGTTCGTATCGCGAATGCAAATTCCCCGCTCGACCGGAACGAGCGAACGTTTCCGGGTATATCGTCGGGGGTTCTTTGGAGGTTCGCGTCGCGACGCGACGCGTCGATTTGAATATTCGGATCGTTAGCGCGTTATCTGCGGTGCGTGGCCCCTGTGTTTCGTGTCGTGTCCGGATGGCATTCCGAGAGTCGGGCGCGCGTGGGAGTGTAAATAAGACGGGTCCCCGCCGCGGTCGGACGGTTCGATTTTTCATTCCCAGCAGCGCCTGTCACCGGTGACAGTCCGTAGATCAGATCTCACCTCGTCAAGCTGCGTCCCATCAGATAGCCGCGCTTTATGAATAGCCCGGCCGGAATATAAAAAACCCGTAAAAAGTCACAGCCGATGTGCGCCGAATAAATCGTGGTTATTGCGTGCGTCCGGCGTAATTCCGAAAATGCGGCGGCCCCGCGGCGATAAATTCGGACGCGCGATGAAAGATATTCCCCGCGGCTGACGAGGCCGCCAGGTAGCGCCATTTGTCAGCATAATGGCCATAAGTGCAATATCATTGCCCCTAATTGCAGGGGCGAGCATTCGTCAGGCCCGGTGAGTTATTGCGCCCACGTCCGCATAGCATCCGTGATTTTTCATCCACCGCTGCGCGTTTGTTTCATCCACCGACCGGTGCGCTCCATTAACAACCGAAATATCGCATATCTTATCCATTCGACGTCGAAAATTTACAGACATTAATCAGGCGGGCTATTCTGGACTTTATTTCGAATACGAAAAGTGTTTTGCACAACCTGACGTAGGTACGAAAGTCGCAAGAGGGGCGAATTACTTGTGGAATGCGAATTTTACATCGCCTACAATACGGTGGCTCTGTCCGAAATTTTACATTCGAATTATTCGTCATTTGAAGATTTTCGAACGAGCGGAGAATTGATGTCCTACTTATAGATATATCCAAAGTTAAACTATTACCTACTTACTTACTTACTTATCCGTCCCTTTTCTACCTTTCGGTGTTGAGATTATTAAGTTGAGTCTTAGCACACGACTTTTTTCCACTTTCCCCTATCCTTCGCCAGCGTTCTCGCACCACTCCATTCCCTATTCCTATCTTTTAAAATCTCTGCAACCTGGTCATTCTATGCCTTTTTGGGACGTCCTCTTCCTTTCTTCCTCACCTCTGTCTCCCATACTGCCTTCGCTAATCTCTCCTCTGACATTCTAACCATGTGTCCCCACCAGCTTAACTGCCTGTTCTCTATCATTTTAATCAACGAATCTACCTTCAATTCGGTTCTTATTGCCTCACTTCTGACTCTATCCATCTTTGTGACTCCATAAATTCTCCTCAAAAATCTCATTTCACAGGCCGTCAACATACTCTTATGTCTCTTCGTTAAATTCCACGATTTCTTTCCATAAATTAGTATTGGTATGAAGACTGTTTTATATACTTTGACTTTTGTTTTTCTATTAATTTCCTTTTTGTTAATAAATGCTTTTAACAAAGCGTAATACAACCTGTTAGCCGCTCTTGTTCTACTGTTTATCTCGGCGTCCATACACCCATTATGTGTTATCACAGAACCCAAGTGTTTAATTTATTTCACTTGTCTCTACTCTTCATCCACCCCTCTCATACCTGTCTCCTGCTCATCCCTTTCTAATACCATCACTTCCGATTTCTCTGTATTTATGAACATACCATATCCTATTCATTCCTCTTTCCACCTCCTTAGATTTTCCATTAAGGTATTTCTGCTTGTCGCACATGAGATTCGATCGTCCGCATACTACTATTACTGGTTTTAATTTTCTATATCCAACCACTACCCTGATAGACAAACAACCTCGTCGGTATCCCCGAGCCGACTTGATTGGGCAGAAGGCCAAAACAAAATAGAGGCTACACTTGATTCACTGGTACGTGAAGGAAGGGTAACATAAACACGCACTTAAGGTTAACAAATTCGAACTTTATTAAATACTAAAACGTCGGACAAATGCAGGATACAAACTGCACAAGGTTAAACCTGTGCTTGTTCAACACAAAATTTAGTTAAAACGCAGATTCCCAATAAATCTACAGTTAACAATTTTATTCACTCTCTATAATTTAATCCTGTACTTATATGCAACACTGCATTTACCAAACGACAATACATGATTTAAAATGAGGCAAGTAAATAAATAACTTACAATCTTCCTGTCAAAAATAAACAGTCGGTAACGTCCGTCACTTGCCTAACGACGAGTAGTTGGCGGTCACCACGCCACCTGTCGGATGTTTTTCCAAACGACAGTGTTCTGGATTGAACCGGACACGAAAAGCCCGCAAAGGTGGCGGAAGTAGGTTCCACGGAGGCTCGAAGTGGCGTATTAGCAAACGCCCGAAAACGAAAAGGTAGGGTCGACTCAGGTTGCGTCACCACAAAGCGACAACGCAAAACAGCAATCGAGACGTAAAATCTCGAAGTAAAAGTCTAAGTTAGAAGTAGAAGCCTGTATGAAGAGAAAGGAAAACCGTTAGCGTCCAAAATGGCGTTAGACAATTTGCTCAATATTTTACCTGGGATTTGTAAGAATCTCAAGCTTGGAATGGGGCTGAAAATACCCCAAAGCTCGTTCGTTGGTGTGAATTCTATTCCGGCACGGCCGTTAATAAATTCTCCTCACCTTAAGAGCAAGAATTTCGATACTGCATAACCACGTAACTGCACACCAAGAGAGCGTAACGAGGACTGAACAAAGGCGCTACTATCGCGGCATTTTGAGAGCGGTAACCAATGATCGTCTACAGGGTTGCCCAATAATTCGGGACGCAGCCCGACGATGCTCTGTTGCCGCTTTTTAAAACGTAACATATAGTTCTCGCATACCATTTTATTTCGGAATTATGATAGCAGTTTCCCATCTCCCTGGTATTTTTTTCTCCTCCCATATTTTATTTAAAATTCTCCTTAGTACCCTTTCACCTTCCTCTCCCATATTCTTTAGTATCTCCGGTTTAATGTCGTCTGCTCCTGCTGATTTACCATTTTTCAACATGCTCAACGCCTCTTTAAATTCCTTCTCTGTAATTTCACTTCCTCTATCATCGTATGCCCTCTGTGGACCTTCACCAAAGTTTGTGTATTCGTCTATATCACTATTCCATCTTCTCGCGCGCAGAAAATATTCTTCCACCTACCATTTATCTCCTCCTTCGTTTTCAACAGAGTCCCTGTACTGTTTTTAACCCATTGCACTTCCGCTCCTCTCTCCTATCTAAGCTCTTTAAGCATTGTAAATAATTTTTTCCCATTTCGCAACCGACTGCACTCATTTAAAACGCTTAAAACGAGAGCATTTGCAACGATTTTACTTATCTAATAAACTAAATTTTATTTATTGACAATGCAAACTGTGCATTATCGGTCAATGAAAAACGTTGTGTAGTTATCCGGAAATCAGTTGAATAAGAAAAAAAAAACATTTTTTATTTATAATTTTACTGTAAAATATCTTTTATAAAAAAATTACGATCTATATAGCAATTACGGTACGTTTTCACGCTCAAGCAATTTGCGCACATGGATTTGTGCATGCAAGCAAATTTGCATAAATAAGAAACTGAATTGATAATCCATTTTACAGTCAGTTTGCCAAAGCAAGTAGAAAAATTACGATCCCTGTGCAAATTGCATGAGCATGAAAACGGACTTTTAGGTGACTATTGAATTCTCCAGAAACTCTAAACAATTCCTGAACTGAAGACAGCATGAAATCATATATTACACAAAGAAAATCAGCAATGGATTCCTCAAATGGTGTCGGCATAATATTCATTTAAATTATTCATAATATTTGGCAGTCGCCCTGTATTTAAGCGGGAAGTAAGAGTTCAGGGTGCCTACGTGCCGTTCGTCACATTTCTCAATATTACAACACCAAACCATACGCTGTTATTTAGTCCTACAGTAGGATCTGTCTATTTTACTCTTTCGCCCAACTAAAAATGATTTCATCCCATAACGACCCCCGTCTCAGCGTATAGTTGGGGAGAACGTGCCATTTAAAATTAAATGTTTATTATAAATAAATTATTTAGAGTTTTTGAAATGTAAATACATAGAAATTAAACAGAATTATAATAAAAAAAATTACGACCTGAATGTTAGAAGGAAACTGTAGATAGTAAGGAGTTCGGAAATTGAATAAGTGAGGGCGCCGTGTAGCTAATTTAGGTGAAGGCACCCAGTCGCGCTTCATAAGTGACTGCCGGAAAAACGGAGACGGCCCAGCAAGCGATACGGAACCTAATGTAATTAAGGTATATTGGCGGTTTTGTGAAAAACCGACCAAACGTATAAACTTCTTTTCTTATTTTTATTTTGGGGGAAATGTGCCTGTACCACGAATTGATTTCCTTTGCCCAATTCACTTGAAGTTATTGAAAATGGCATTGGCCCAAGCTACAGAAGTACAGAAAAATACCAGTTGAGTTCTCTTGGACATTTAAATCCGTAGGTGGGAGTATAGTATCGTAGTAGTATTTGCATTAGTTAATAAACAATGCCCAAATATCAAAACTTGCGCAGTTAGACACTGCAAAAATAATTCGAGGATGGTTACTTAATAATTTTTTTTTTTTTTTTTCGTATTAAAAATGTATCAAAATTTTACAGAACAGCACCAAAAATGAGAATTCTTTCCACTCATTTCAACAAAATCGTACGATAAAGTTAATAATCTCTCTACTTAATTGTCTAATATATGCAACCAATACAGAATGTTATCAATTAAGGTGGGAATAATTATACTACGTATAGAGGACATCAACATATTGCGCTTTAACTTAATTTATCTACGAGTATATCCAAAAAATTTTCGTTTCTGAGATACAACCTTCTAAAGGGACAACTTGGAAAGTATATTTTCTTAAATATCTCTGGAACGGTTTAAGATAGAGGGTTGAAATTTTATATGTAAGATAATTTTAATGAACGGGTTGTAGTTACATGGAACAACACGTTTTTAAACTTTCATGAAATTTTTCACTGGTTACTAAATTGAATCAAAAACTAATTATGTAGATCTAGAAAAATGTTATCAGATCTGGCAACACTGGTCTTCGCCAGCTATACACAATAATTCATACTTCTGCGAGGGGGCGCTTCAATGGCTGTTAATTAATTAATTAATTACGCCCGCCGGAACAAATCAGAAATATTCCAAATTTTTACTTTTCCACCAATGTAAATTTAATAAGGAAAGAAGTCAAACACTTTTTTTAATTTTCAATTACCTGATGTCAGTTGACTGCCGATAATTATCCAATAAAACGATTCGATAGTCTAACACAAGCCAAAGTGACAACGCAGGTGCGTTAACAGTGATCCCTCTTAAAACTTGAACAAACATCCACCGAGGTGCCGCAATAAAATTAGTTCGGAAGAGAGCGTCGCCCAGGTACCCGAACGTGACAGGTGACGAAACGACTTGCAACGGCCCCCGATGCCCGATAAAGGCTCGTAAAAATTAGTAGCACACGGCTCCTCCGTAATGAAACCGATAAGCAAAGATAGAGGCCCGGCCCGGCTCTAAATCAACGGCGTTTATGGCCCTGCTTTCGTGCATTGTATTTAAACGAATCGCGTTGATTAACACCAGCGACTTCGTCGATCGAAACATAAAAGAAAACTTACGCGCGAAGCTCTAATCTCATTTCTTAAATGCTAATTTTCTTATCTGGGCCTGAATAAATAGTTAAGAAAATCCTATAATGTACTCAAATATTCTTGCACAGGCAATACACTTAGAACAAAATGATATACTACGATCTACTAGATTTCACGAGACAGAGTTCTTAACCAGCCTGGGCAATGCTTCATTTAACGCAAATTTTCTTCGCTTTGGCGCGATTTAAAATTTGGCTACAAAAATGTAAATTTTTGCAGAGTCAGTAAAGTATTTGGGTCAAATCATCGACAAGAATGGCCGCCGACCGGATCCAGAAAAAATAGCAGCCATTGTTCGAATGCCAGAATCAAAGAACATTGGTGAATTACGTTCATATTTTGGAATTATCACATACTATGGCAACTACGTTGATGAAATGCGAAACATTCGCACACCTCTGGATTAACTTTAAAAAAAACACACAACATTTGAATGGTCTTCAAAATGCCAGAAAAGTTTAGAAAAAGCGAAGAAAATTCTCTAATCAAAACTACTTTTAATGCATTACGAGACTGATAATCATCATTGCTGCAGATGCGTCGCAACATGGAATTGGAGCAGTCATTCAACATAAATTTACGGATGGTTCAATAAAAGTAGTGTGCCCATGCTTCACAAATTGAAAAAGAAGGTTTAGCCCTCACGTTCGCAGTCAAGAAATTTCATAAAATGATTTTTGGAAGATCTTTTATTCTTCAAACTGATCTTCGACCGCTTATGGCGATCTTTGGAAATAAAAGAGGTATACCTCAACACACTGCCAACATATTAGCTAGACGGGCACTTATGCTCCTAGCTTACGATTTCAAAATTGAATACATTCGTACTACTTCTTTCAGACAAGCAGATTCGCTATCTCGACTTATTGCAAGTCAACCTACGTCTGAAGAAGATATTGTTATAGCTACGGTCAAGGACAATGAAGACATCGAAGCAGATATTACCTCAATCTTTACTGCGGCAACGCGACAACTTCCTATCACTCCACAAGAAATCGAAATGGCAACTCAGTGACGAAATTTTACTTGAAGTTTATGAGTTAATTCCAGCGGATGGATGGGCTAATGGGTCAATTCTGCGCATATCTGTAAGGACTGAAGTTCTTAATATGATACGGTTTCTTGTAAGTCTCTAAGATAAAGTCACAGAGACTTATGAGTAATCCTAGAGACCTAGGAGAAATCATATCTTCCAGAGAACTTCAAAATTCTATATTTTAATAATTGAGTTACAGGCTTACAGATCTTACGGTCCTTACAGATATGCGCAAAATTGACCCATAAGACTTCGGTGACATCGCAACTACTGCCTTACGAGCGCCGAAAAGCTTTACTCAACATCGTCAAACGCTGTATCATATTCAAGGATCGGATTGTCATTCCGCAAGTCTGTTACGGTTGAAAAGTTCATTTAAGTTATTCATAATATTTTTCGAACAGCCTGTATTAACGTGGGAATCTAACGGCCAAACGGCCTACGTGCCGATCGTCGCATTTCACAATGTTGTGCAATATTGCGTCAGTTAGATTATGCGTTGTTATTTAGGCATACAATATATCTCCATTTCACTCGGATTACTAAAAAGTTTTCCAATAAGTGCGTCAGAACTTTCAAATGAAACACAATAATAACTACAAGTGATAATCCTTTATTCTTTATTAAGTGAGATCGCATGATCTTGGTGGCCAGTTGACATTATCATTTTTCGAAATGAAGCGTCCAGAAAACTTTTATTGCAATAAAACAATTGTCTGACGAGATGTGACACGTCGCTCCGTCTAAAAAAAAACATTGTTTATGTCGACATTTCTCAGTTCAGGCCAAAGATATTCAGTTAGCATATTCCTGTACCGTTCACCATTAACCTCCAGAATGCATTCAGTCAGACGAGATCGAGGAGGGTATTTAAACGATACTACATATTTTTAAAACATAATGACATCGATTGTTCTTCAAAATAAAATAAAGATTAAAGGATTATCACTTGTAGTTTTTATTGTGTCTCATTTGAAAGTTCTGATGCACTTATTCGAAAACCCTTTAGATAAATCTGTTTTCAATCCTAACAACTCCTGTCTGAACTTGTGGTAGGGGAAGAATGCAAAGTTCGCTCACAGTCATAGACAAGGAAGGAAATAGACTGCCGACTCTTGCATATAAAAATGGTGGCAAGTTTCTGCGCCATCTGTATTTGCCTGCCATATAATAATACTAATAGTAATGCAGAAACCTGTTAAAGAAAAATTCGGAAAATTTAAATATATCACCACAGCCATAATAAATTGTTTTGTTATTTATGAATCGTTCAGTGAACGAACAATAAGTGACTATGATGCATTAGCATATTAGCATAATCACTTACTATTCTTTCACTCAACAATTCATAAGTACTACTTATAAACTATGAAGAAGTTCAATCAAATTTTATCTACCTGCAAATAATTCCATTATTGCAATGATGCCTGTAAAAAGATTATGGCTGGTAATGTAAATATGTATGTAGTAGTAGTAGATGAAGATTTGAATCAAATAATTCTTCACAATTTTGAGGTAACGAATGAGCACAACGAAATACTATTATATCAAAAAAATAAATAAAAGAAAAATACAATAAGAATAATAATTTATTTGCCATGATGGCAGAGATACAAAATACTGCACATAATGTAAGAGGGCTTGTCAAGTTGAGGCAAAAAATGTAAATGCAATATGTGATTACTTCATTTAAAAAATAAACAGGATAATTTTACAGCGTAAAAGTCAACAAATTAACAAAATTAATTTAACGATTTTTCTACAAATTAATTAAAAATACCTTAAAGTAAATGATTCAATAGCACTGATTTAAAATCTCATCCACAGAATAGAAGGCATCTTATATTAACATCATCTGTTTTTAAAATGGCGATTACATGTAGGCAATGAATATTAATCCCGATGCAGGATTTATTAACATGCAGTTAAATACAAAAAGTAGTAAGAAGTAATTAATTATGGAATTGCTTCAACAGCTGCCTCACAGATTACCATTCTGCACCCACTTTTAAAGGAATTACAAATTACTACTAAAATCAATCAAATGTTACTCTGTCACTTACATATTGAATAGAAGTCTGCTCCAAACGATGAGGTGTGAATCCGTTTTTTATGATGTGAAGAATAAACTCTCTGGTATGGTTCTCGTGTTAATGACCAATGTTCAAGGGACGATGCCATTGTGGAAGGCGTCCTGTGCAATACATTTACAATAATCAACTAAATATTTACACTTAAAATATGAGTATGCAGACCTCGTAGTTTCTCAGGTGTAACAGGTTGCTGTTGGCGTGATAGTTTCCAGAAACTATTTTTCGGTGTTAGGGGTTCCTCGAATCCTACAGAGAAATTCCACATATCTAATTTTCTGTTTTTGCATATGTAAACTATTCTTACCTGGTAAATTTAAAGTAGGCAGTGCATATTTTAGCAATCTTCCATTTGAATCTTTGCATTGGTCAAAAATAGCGAAATTACTACGGGAAATACAGCGATCATATGGCGATATCCCTGTCAATTCTGCCAACCCACCAGGTCTACCAACATCAAAAATTCACGAGTTTGGCTCTAAGTAAAACTTAGTACCACCTTGTTGTATAAAAGTACTATCCCCTGCTCGTAGTCAGTCTCTCTTCAGAACTCCCAACGTACGACTCGTGTATTTGTAATTTTTATCTTGGTGCTCCTTTTTCACGAGATTCGGAAGAAGGAGGAAGGAAGAAGGAATCGGAATTTCTCCGAGATTTGCAAACGTACGTGAGGGAATTACAAGCTTGTTAAAACAAAAAGCTTCTCAAAAGCCTGTCCGGTCGTTAAAACGAGGAACAGGTGTGTCTGTGGCCATCTTGGGTCCGTGTCGAGGCATAACGCGTATATTTTTCTTCCATTAGGCTTCTAGCATGAGTTCCTGTGGTAGTTTTACCTATCTGGTGTAACCAGGATAGCCCTTGAGGACGTAAGAAAAGGCTGGTTTCCGGTTTTTGTACCGATCGAAGTTTCGCAACCCGGTCTACCCCCCACCTGTGAAAGTGGATTCGTCCAACAAGACGACGTTACTTTGGTGACGTGGCTTCGCTGACTTACGGTGTTAACCACCGCGAGAGGGCGCTCCGACACTGTTGACAGCCGAGTGTCATTACGCCGGATCCTGATCACAGGTCGGATTTACTTCAATTATTATTTTTTTAATTACCCATTTGGGTTGGCTCAATTTCCGCGGCGTTGCTATTTTTATTCTCATTTTGCGGCGCACGAATATCAAGCATATCAGAGAATGCCTGCTAAAACTTTATAAAGTTCATGGCCCAAGTCAGAAACATCGACTTCACATCGACTACGCTGGTCCTTTTCTTGGCTCAAATTTCCTCGTAGTAGTGGACTCTTATACAAAATGGCCAGAGATTAATAAAAGCCAATTCAACGAACAGTGTAACAACAATCAAACTATTGAAACGACTATTCTGTCGCTATGGTTTACCACACGTTATAGTATCAGATAGTGGCACCCAATTTACATCATGAGAATTTCAGCAATTTTGTAAAGCACATGTACGAGCTCTTTCCGTTTGGCACACATTAAGTGAAACACCCTGTATATCAGAGATGTTGATGTAGATGTTTTGTCTTTTACTTTCTGTCTTTTACTTTCTTTCTTTCTTTCTTTCTTTCTTTCTTCACTCTTTTACAAGCTCAGTATTGTTCCAATCATTTCTATACTTAGCCAATAATATAACCATCCCAATACAGCCTACTTGATTTGTTTTTGTCTCTTACGATGTACATAGGCAGACAAATATGTATGATCTCTACTATTCAGTGTAAAGAGCCTCATGACTCTCACTCGCTACTGCTATCAATTGATAGAGTCGTTCTTCCTTTCAGCTAAATTGTCCAACACTTGGAAGTAAAAGACTTGATTTTTTTTTCTACACTGTTGTGGTTGATAACTCTGTAGCCTTTAATTACAGGTTTACTTTGATATGTGTAGCTGATTAACCACTTTTATTAATGTCGCCTCTTTCTTGACGGCGTATAAATGATAGATTAAAGTTAGTTTGCTTTCGTGTGCTTCCCATCAAGATTAAGTCCTCAATAAAAACGCCGAGTCACCTCGACGAGCTTAACCCCATGGTTACACTCCAAAGCGAGGCAAAAGCTGGAAACGATGGTTTTGTTTTTGTGCGGGGGACATCTCGCTGTGCGAGATGTAGATAAGGACGACGGACAACGTACGGATGGACGGACGGGCCGTCGCCATTAGCGGCTGCTGCGCCCGCGGCGCTACATAAATCCTCCACAGGTAGTCAAAACACTGCAATTTGTTCTCAGTCACCGTGATTTTCACATATTATTTTTACATCAATCACCTCCATCAGCACTCAATTAGGCCGATGCTTGGCTATCAATCTCGGCCGGTTATGTATCACTCGTAGTTGAAGGTGCGGACGATTGTCACATGCCGAGCAAAGCCTCGCAGAAAATCAAAATTCCATCGACTTCGAATTAAAAATTATATACATTTTCGTTGATAGAGGAGTTAATAAACATATTACTGTGAATTGATGAAATTTTTGTCAACACATTGCAATCCTTCTTGGTGACTAATTAAATAAAAACATAATTGAACAATTATTTTTTATATTAAAATCTCAGACTGAGAAGGAAAAATATTTAAATCTGTTAATTTAACTGAATTTCTATATTTAAAAATAAAAAATTTAGTAATGGTGAACCGCTCAAATTGAACAGCTTGTAGTGTCTACTTAATAAGAAATAACTTGTTATAACATTGTTATTGTTGTCCTAGCTTAATCTCACATATGTGTTTGATTTAAATAAAATTTTATTTTCTATAAATACATTTATATTTGAATGAATAATTAATATTGAGAGGTTAACGACGCATGAAAGCCTAAAATGTTTAATTGCGTAGTTGTAGGCATTGGAACAAACCAAAGGTTAAGTTAATCAGTGATGAAAGTAATTTCCCTTAATGATTTATTTATTTACCTATCAAAGCGGGTGTTCAAAGTGTATGTGACCTTTGTTATCCTTTGCCTGGAATAATCTACTTCAGGTAATTTGGCAAGTAAATATTTTCAAATTTATTTCACGACGCAGACGTTGACCTCAAAACCGAGTTGTGAAATTCCACTAGAAGGTCAAGTTCACGCATGCAGGCCACGCGCCGTATCATAAAACTATAAAAAGAAACTTTTATGAGACTATTTATTTCGTTCGTCTGCTTCTCTGCTTTTTAAGCAGGGGCGCATCGTCGTTTTGGAACTAATTATTTTTCGAAAACTAAAATAGAAAGATTTTTATTTAACATTTTTCCAATACCCTCGTACTTCGCTGCTTATTGTGGTTTCAATTTGTCGGTATAATTAACAGTCACCCTGTATACGACACTGCGTCGGTGACTGCGTCTCACTGTAGACGTCACAGTAGACCTATAGACCTTCTCACTCTGGAATGCTGTGGAACATGAGTTGCTTGTGCAGTTTTTGTCAATGATAAGTTTTTATAACGAATGAAAGGCAATGAAAGCCAGAACCATGCCGGGTTATAAAACTCTCCCGAGAGAGTGGAAACATTATCAGCAGTGCAAACTTGAGACCCGATTAACTATGGATAATACATTTTCTTGCAATGTTTTTTGTAGCAAAAATATAGTTTGCTATAATACTACATTATCTTTTATAGTACAAGACGAAAATCGACTGGAAGTGCGCCATAGAAGTGGATTTTTATTTCCGATAATGGTAGCAGAACTAAACGAATAAAACCCTGAAGGGCTAAATGTAGAATTAATTCGAAAGCCAGAACTCCAGACGCCGAATATAATTCTGGAATTTCCAATACAAGCAATACTAGAAGTTGCTCTTACAAACCTTGAGAATTTGACCAGAGAACCAACATTTGAACCAACACTACCATTTTCTGTGGAAAGCGATGATTAATTTTTGTAAATTAAAAAGGTACTTAAAATAAAAATAAAATAAAATATAAAGCACTTGAGAATTTGACCAGAGAACCAACATTTGAACCAACACTACCATTTTGTGGAAAGCGATGATTAATTTTTGTAAATCAAAAAGGTACTTGAAATAAAAATAAAATAAAGTATAAAGTACCTACTACAGCTCTGAGGCATATATACATACTTATGAAAGTTAAAACCTTTTCCAACTCAGTTGAAACCTGTTTTAATTATTGTCGTGGTGCTTTATTTGTTTACACGTCAAAACACGTGTCCAAAGCTATAAAACGGTTCCATTTTTCCTACTCACTTTGATTTCACTTAAGTGAATACAGAATCTTTTATGACTGTATTTCTTTCGTTAATCTGCTGCTTTCTCTTTACCAGGGACGTATCGTCGTTTCGGGTACAACTTGGGTACAACTAGGAAGATCTGATTAGTTCGGAACCTTCAAATCAGTTGCCCACCAAAATAATGACCGATTT
Organism: Dorcus parallelipipedus; assembly: GCA_958336345.1. NCBI lineage: Eukaryota > Metazoa > Arthropoda > Insecta > Coleoptera > Lucanidae > Dorcus > Dorcus parallelipipedus. The sequence goes on along the minus strand of OY284477.1, from coordinate 31,891,754 downwards.
CAACAGGACCATCAAATGCACAACTTTGATGAATGCATGCTTTTGACGGTTCCCAAAATCTGCTAATGGAACAAACTTCTAGCTTCTAGTGAGAATGTGGCTTGAGTATGTGGTACACACTGTCACAACTTGACGTATGTTATGACATCAAATTAATTTAACATGATAGCCAACCTACTAACTTAAAATCACTACCTATTCCGATAGTTGTAGTACCATGCGATCATTTGAATTTATAATTAAAGTAGGCGGGTTTTTTTTATATGGCTGCGCACCTTGCCAATCGACTCGCTGTGTAAATTAAAGGTTATGTAAATAATTTGATATTTAGGGTACTCATGCGCAATCGTTCTAATTTAAAGAAAAGGAAGCACTAGAAAATAATGCAATTTTATTGACAATCACAGCAAATGTTCAAAGTGTTCGCCTTCGGCTTCAATGCAACTGTTAACTCGCCTTTTCATATTTTCAAATGCATTTTCCAACATCTGAACAGTTACACCATTGCATGCATTAGCAATTGTCTCTTGCAATTCTGATTTTGGGGATTATTTTTAAAAACGGTGTTTTTGAGGTATCGAAAAATGAAATAATCTAGAATGGTCCGATCTGGACTTCTAGGTGGAAATTGCACGACTCGATCATCGTAAAATTCGTGAATTCGTTCCATGGTTTGCCTAGTCTTGTGAGCTGTAGCATTATCTTGTTGAAAGTATCCATGCAAAAGTTCATCGTCATGAAGATTTTGGAAGAAAGGTTCAAGTAAATTATTTTGATATCTGTCGGCATTGACAGTTCCATCAAAAAAGACAGGTCCAAATATGTGTCTTCTCGAGACTGCCAGCCAAACACCAATTTCCTCCGGATGAAGAGGCGATTGAATAAATTCATGGGGATTCTCTGCAGACCAAATACGCATATTTTGTTTATTTATGTAACCAGAAAGATGGAACCATCGTCCGTGAACAATGTTAAATCCAAACTGTCGTTATTATTCAGGTGATTTAAAAACCACCGACAATATTCCATCCTAATACCAGAATCTCGTGGAAGAAGCTGTTGAACAGCCATTATTTTATATGGATGAAGATTTAAATCCTTTTTCAATATTTTCTGGCAAGTTCCATATGACAGTTCAGTCTCCTGTGCTAGCCTTCGGAGAGATTTTTTAGGAGACTGCTCCATTCTTGCTGCAACATCCGCCACAACTTCAGGTGTTCTTTTTTTGGGGGGCTCCACTACCAGTTTTTTGACCAACAGTCCCTACATTACGAAACTTCTCCACACAGTGGTAAATTTGTTGAACCAATTTTAGGTATTCAACAGGAAAATCAGGAAATGCATTTTGAAAATCATCTACGCAGCGCTGTATAGAATTCTTCCATTCACCATTTTGTTGTCGTTCGGCATTCTTAAAATAGCTCTCCGTAAAAAAAATTTATGTTCTAAATTAAACATTTTGAAGCGTCACATTGACAATTCAAACTCAAATTAAGCCACATTAAGCTGTTAACAGTGTTGCCAATCTAATTCAAAATCCATAGCCTACTCTAATTATAAATTTAAATGACCGCGCAGTACATACTGCGCTATAATGACAGAGAAGTGAGAAGTATTAAAGAAAATGAAAAACCCCAACATTCAATGTGTTTGCGCCCCCAGGGCAACTGACGTGATGATGTCAAATATCTATATAATTCCGTTCTCTATTCATAACAGCACCTTGCTCTTTAATACATTTCCAAAGGAACTGAATTTGTACTATATTGAAGTGGTAATGGTAATAAGGGTATATTAGTTATATGTGATGTTTGCAATTTAGCACGATAAATCTATAAGACGTCGATCCTGAGTGTGGCAGTAGAGGGTGTAATACCTGTCCGGGTCATTGCGGGTCATATGCAAAAATATAGTTTGCTATAATACTACATTATCTTTTATAGTACAAGACGAAAATCGACTGGAAGTGCGCCATAGAAGTGGATTTTTATTTCCGATAATGGTAGCAGAACTAAACGAATAAAACCCTGAAGGGCTAAATGTAGAATTAATTCGAAAGCCAGAACTCCAGACGCCGAATATAATTCTGGAATTTCCAATACAAGCAATACTAGAAGTTGCTCTTACAAACCTTGAGAATTTGACCAGAGAACCAACATTTGAACCAACACTACCATTTTCTGTGGAAAGCGATGATTAATTTTTGTAAATTAAAAAGGTACTTAAAATAAAAATAAAATAAAATATAAAGCACTTGAGAATTTGACCAGAGAACCAACATTTGAACCAACACTACCATTTTGTGGAAAGCGATGATTAATTTTTGTAAATCAAAAAGGTACTTGAAATAAAAATAAAATAAAGTATAAAGTACCTACTACAGCTCTGAGGCATATATACATACTTATGAAAGTTAAAACCTTTTCCAACTCAGTTGAAACCTGTTTTAATTATTGTCGTGGTGCTTTATTTGTTTACACGTCAAAACACGTGTCCAAAGCTATAAAACGGTTCCATTTTTCCTACTCACTTTGATTTCACTTAAGTGAATACAGAATCTTTTATGACTGTATTTCTTTCGTTAATCTGCTGCTTTCTCTTTACCAGGGACGTATCGTCGTTTCGGGTACAACTTGGGTACAACTAGGAAGATCTGATTAGTTCGGAACCTTCAAATCAGTTGCCCACCAAAATAATGACCGATTTCAACAGGACCATCAAATGCACAACTTTGATGAATGCATGCTTTTGACGGTTCCCAAAATCTGCTAATGGAACAAACTTCTAGCTTCTAGTGAGAATGTGGCTTGAGTATGTGGTACACACTGTCACAACTTGACGTATGTTATGACATCAAATTAATTTAACATGATAGCCAACCTACTAACTTAAAATCACTACCTATTCCGATAGTTGTAGTACCATGCGATCATTTGAATTTATAATTAAAGTAGGCGGGTTTTTTTTATATGGCTGCGCACCTTGCCAATCGACTCGCTGTGTAAATTAAAGGTTATGTAAATAATTTGATATTTAGGGTACTCATGCGCAATCGTTCTAATTTAAAGAAAAGGAAGCACTAGAAAATAATGCAATTTTATTGACAATCACAGCAAATGTTCAAAGTGTTCGCCTTCGGCTTCAATGCAACTGTTAACTCGCCTTTTCATATTTTCAAATGCATTTTCCAACATCTGAACAGTTACACCATTGCATGCATTAGCAATTGTCTCTTGCAATTCTGATTTTGGGGATTATTTTTAAAAACGGTGTTTTTGAGGTATCGAAAAATGAAATAATCTAGAATGGTCCGATCTGGACTTCTAGGTGGAAATTGCACGACTCGATCATCGTAAAATTCGTGAATTCGTTCCATGGTTTGCCTAGTCTTGTGAGCTGTAGCATTATCTTGTTGAAAGTATCCATGCAAAAGTTCATCGTCATGAAGATTTTGGAAGAAAGGTTCAAGTAAATTATTTTGATATCTGTCGGCATTGACAGTTCCATCAAAAAAGACAGGTCCAAATATGTGTCTTCTCGAGACTGCCAGCCAAACACCAATTTCCTCCGGATGAAGAGGCGATTGAATAAATTCATGGGGATTCTCTGCAGACCAAATACGCATATTTTGTTTATTTATGTAACCAGAAAGATGGAACCATCGTCCGTGAACAATGTTAAATCCAAACTGTCGTTATTATTCAGGTGATTTAAAAACCACCGACAATATTCCATCCTAATACCAGAATCTCGTGGAAGAAGCTGTTGAACAGCCATTATTTTATATGGATGAAGATTTAAATCCTTTTTCAATATTTTCTGGCAAGTTCCATATGACAGTTCAGTCTCCTGTGCTAGCCTTCGGAGAGATTTTTTAGGAGACTGCTCCATTCTTGCTGCAACATCCGCCACAACTTCAGGTGTTCTTTTTTTGGGGGGCTCCACTACCAGTTTTTTGACCAACAGTCCCTACATTACGAAACTTCTCCACACAGTGGTAAATTTGTTGAACCAATTTTAGGTATTCAACAGGAAAATCAGGAAATGCATTTTGAAAATCATCTACGCAGCGCTGTATAGAATTCTTCCATTCACCATTTTGTTGTCGTTCGGCATTCTTAAAATAGCTCTCCGTAAAAAAAATTTATGTTCTAAATTAAACATTTTGAAGCGTCACATTGACAATTCAAACTCAAATTAAGCCACATTAAGCTGTTAACAGTGTTGCCAATCTAATTCAAAATCCATAGCCTACTCTAATTATAAATTTAAATGACCGCGCAGTACATACTGCGCTATAATGACAGAGAAGTGAGAAGTATTAAAGAAAATGAAAAACCCCAACATTCAATGTGTTTGCGCCCCCAGGGCAACTGACGTGATGATGTCAAATATCTATATAATTCCGTTCTCTATTCATAACAGCACCTTGCTCTTTAATACATTTCCAAAGGAACTGAATTTGTACTATATTGAAGTGGTAATGGTAATAAGGGTATATTAGTTATATGTGATGTTTGCAATTTAGCACGATAAATCTATAAGACGTCGATCCTGAGTGTGGCAGTAGAGGGTGTAATACCTGTCCGGGTCATTGCGGTGACAGGTAGATGGTCCGATTAAAGAACGAGGGGCTGTCATGCTCGTTTCGGGCCCGTCACGACTCCTCAGTACCAATCAATCCGCTGTCATGTCACCTGCCGCATCGCGATCGTCCCTGAAACGTCTCGAAAAATCGTGGATTTCGTGACGTCAATTAAAATATTTACTTTCCCACGCGCGCAACCCCCGCCGTTGTTGACACGGCTTTACGGCGAGCAATTAGAGTCGAGCAAATAGCCACGGAATTCGGTAGCCAACGCCGTTATCTGACGACTAATTCCCGTCATATTTCTGTTCGCCTGTCGTCTTTATGGGGCCGTAAAGTTTATGCGCCTAGATTATTTAAGGCGGCCTCTTCTCCTATTCGGTGCGGAGTGATCGCGTGTGGACGGCCCGGCGAATTTACAATCGCACGGATGCGCCGTCACATTGTATGTAAATCCGGGCTCTATCTTGGCCGGTTCGCTCTTGAATATGTATTACATTTACCGATCTGCCGCATCGGGATAACATCTACACTCGATGGCGGCCGACGTGCTCATTGCACCAAAGGAAGAACACAAAAACCGCCCTAATGACGGCCACGACCGTAAACAACAACCTCCGAGACGCAGTGCGGACATCGAACGAAGCGAAATCCTCAAAACTTAAAAGGCAAAGTGATCTAATCGCTCTTGGCTGTTTCGTCTTTTTAATTCTTCAAGAACTATGCGAACAATCCATTTTAAAAACGCATCCAGAGTTATTTAAGGCATCCCAAAATTAAGAACTTAACAATCAGATGGGCACTACAAATGTTAATAGAACATTTTATATTCTTTGAATCTGTAACATAATAACTTGCCCCCTTGAACTAAATGCATTTCGTCCGCACACATGCATTGTCAAACTCACAATCAGTCAAGTACACGAAAATGGTAACAACCTCCAACTACTCGTCATGATGATCAATTCAGAATGACTCCGGGCAAATCGAAATACCACTGCATCATTTTCAAAACACACGAATTGTGCTAAGACATGAATTTTATTTTCCACTGCCACCCTTTATGGCATTTAAAAAAATACACAAGGAATAAATTACGGCGGCTTAGGACACACCTAATTTGCTTTAGCTGATAGTTTTTAAACAAATTCACCTGCACTTTCATATGGTTGAGGTTGTAATATTGAGTCGGATAGGTAATGTGATACCACTGTATTTACAATTAGAATAAAATGATAAATTGAACAAAAACTGGCGATGATCGAATCATGTTCTCGATACGACGTGATAAACGTAAATAAATCATCCTGCTTTGCATGAGGGCAGATGCATGGCGATGGCGAAAGGTAATGCAAGAGATTCCCGAACGGCGAGGAGTAATAAAAATCCTACGCTCCGAAGCAAGCGCAGGTGGCGCATTAAATTTACGTTTGTTTGCTTGGCGGACAGCTGCGTCAAAATTCGTTTTCGTTTCGCCGGATGTTAGTTACTCCGTTATTTATCGCTTTCATAATTTGCTTCGCAAACAAACATTTTGAGAATTCTTTACGTCCAACAATTCACTATCAAGCTCAATTCCAGGTTTATGGTTTTCTTCGCTATGAAGTCGCTTTCATTCCCGCTAATGCGAGATGTATTTATGGTATTTTCCATGCGTTCCCCGTACCTGCCGATAAATTATACATCGGCTCCGGAGATTAGATTGCGTTGGTTGCCTCATTGTGTGGTCCGGATCGTATGACAAACGGACCCGGGCTTCCCCGCGATTACCTAGACAAATTGCGATTTTGATTAACAGTTACAGTCAACGTTATCAAACTGCTTGCAGGCCACGCGCCATTTAATTAAAAAAAAATCTGAAAACAATGTAACACGTACACTCTTAACGGTTGCCTTTCAAACAGGTCTACTTGAAAAGAAAGAAAATATTGCAATTTTTAACATACTGATATATTCTGATACATCTACAGCGTTGTTGCAGCGTTTCTAATCGGCATAATGGTGCCTGTTCATTTGAGAATCGCGCGAGTCTATTAACTATTTTGTTCTCTCCGGCGAGCAAATTTTAGATATTTTTACAAGATAGTAAAACTCTCAACAGCTGCTATCAAAATAGGAACAAAGTTCGTTCTGGCGAGATACTGTGCATAAATGTCAACTCTCGCAAGAAGCTTGCAGTACTTTCAGAAGTTGTTGAACAAACCTCCAGCAACAAAATTTCAAAATTTAAATTGGCTGTCAAAGCCGTCCTAATTATCACAGAACTATAATTTTAACATCATTGTGAAGATCATCAACTACAGTTTGTACCTAGTGTATCATAATTGAGAAAAAATGAAATCCAAATTATTTACGATGAAAACTTTCACGTAATCGGATAGCAAATGATCAAATATATCGAAAGATGCCACCAGTAAGGTTAGGCCGATCGATTTTATTGATTACTGATCGATTGAAAATAGTTAATGTCACGCAATTACAAGACGCCAAATACAATAGCACATAACTTTTTATACAAATGCTGCATAAACGAATTTCTTGCAATATACGAAAGATAACATTCAAATCTATCGATTTATGCTATTTCTGAGTTTTGACCGATCGATTTTATTAATTAATTATCGTTTGAAAACGGGCACACCCACGACTTCAGATATTCAAGACAACGTTAACTATAAATGCACATAACTTTTTATGCAAATGTTGCACAAACGAATTTCTTACAAAATATGAAAGATAACATTCAAATCTGTCGATTTCTGCTATGTCTGAGTTTTGGACCATCGATTTTATTAACTGATTGCTGATTGTATTTAGGCATTCTCGTATTTAATGCAAAAAGAACTTCTGTCGTAAATACAGGACTTGGCTGTCTTGGCTCGGGCAAACTTAGTATGAAATACTCACTGTTCCTTTATAAGTAGTACATGAACAAGTTTTAAACTAACATTGAAAATTATATCGCTCCAATCCTCGATCCCCTATGAACCTTACACTGGAAAATGCAGAATTAAGTAACATAGTGAGTATCCAGACAATGGTTTTTACCTTTCGGTACACTCTGTAATCAAATGTAACCCGACGGTCAAATAAATTATAACGCATTAACAAACAAGAAAGAGATCTTCGAACGTTAATAATAATAATAATCCGAGCAAACAACGTAGGTAATACAGAAAGAGTCCCATTACGACCCGCAGTACCACTAATAACATATCGCAGTAGCGTGGCCTTAAACACGGCATTGTTGGCCCCGTAATTAATGAGAGGAATTTATCAAAACCTATTGATGATATCATTCTGTTCCGTTATTGAGACGTTAATAACACGCTGCGGCGGTGGCGGCGGGATCGTCCCGAAACGCCGACTCATCATCGTCCGAGGAGGAACTTGCGGCACTTACGCGCGGTAATTCAATAGCCGTAGTTTTCGTTCAAGAGCGTGTAATTACGGCCCGGTCTTCCTGCCACCGTGACTCGGCCGAAACGTCTAAAGACTTGCATGTTCCTCGTTTGCTGATGATGCTTAATTTGTTGCACCCGCTGACAATGATATCCTCTGCTAAAATCCAGAAGTGGGCCGATAACGGAAGTCCTTTTCTAAAGTTCTGACCACCATAATCATATTACGTCTATAATTTCACTTTTATAATAACAAGAGTCCATTAATAAGTCCGTTTGCAATGGGCCATGACTGATCATACTTTCATATTAAGGTAAATGTTAACAGCCTGCTACGAATATGAAATACCAGTGCATATGCTCTTTGTAGATTTCAAGAAGGTATATGATTCGGTGAACAGAAAAGAGTTACTCCAAACATTGCAAAGACTGCAAATTCCCGGAAAACTGAAAGGCTAATACAAGGGAGCACTGATGCTGTCAAAATAAACGGAATTAAATCAAATGAATTTGACGTGAAGAGCGGTTTGAGACAGCGGGACCCTTTATCAACTCTGCTCTTTAATGTGCTTTTAGAGGACATAATGCGAGACAGCGGAATCAACACCAAAGGAACTATCCTTACAAAAAGCCACCAATGCCTAGCCTACGCGGATGATGTAGTACTGATCACCAGAAGGAAGAACAGAGAAGTCACTAAATAACTAATAATTGCAGCTAGGAAGAAAGGGTTACGCATGAAAGTCGACAAAAATAATTACCTGAAACTAAAGGGCAATTACAAAAATAAAGAGCAAGAAGGATTAAATATTAAGATGGTCGGAGAAGAAAGTATAGAATTTAAAGCAAGTATAGTGAAGAGGCAGGGATAGATCTAAGGGTAACGAAAGGTAACAGTTGCGCCAGTGGATTGCATAATATACTAATGGCGATAGTACTCTTTAAATAGATGCGAAATACCTAAACTTCCTTTATACAAAATTTACTGGTTTCAGAGATACACAACTTATTGTTTTTGTTTGTAAGCAAAACATTCCACGGCCCTTATTTACTGACCAAATCGAACCAAATTTTCATATTCACAAATTAAGCCCCCAGGTACCAACCTATGGGGCCTATATCCCAGGAAAATGCGTTTCTTCGAGATATGATTTTTTGAAAATTATGAAATTTTAAGCATTTTTTTCGGAATTTTTTACAGTACTTGGGAGGGGTTCGGATCGAATTGAGCTGCACATCATCGTATGGCAGAAAAGACGAGGAACGCGATGCCGCCGCGCATTTGAAGATCTGATCATCCGGAGCGCCGCTACAGCACCGGACTCCCGGAAAAGGGTTGGGCGACCATAAATTGTGTATCTCTGAAACCAGCAACTTTTCTATAAAGGAAGTTTAGATATTTAGCATCTATTTAAAGAGTATACTATCGTCGGTTAAGATATCTGTACAATTTTCACTAACACACTGTATATCTGTTTCCGGTTCCTTTGGTAAATGGCGCCAGCGAAGCAACACTTGAACTAGTAATTTGCCCAGGCCAGATAAGAGATGTCGTCTAGTAAGACGTGATTTTAGTAATTTGAGATGATAACATGTGCTATCGCCAACCTAATAAAATGAAATTACGGAGTTACTCTATGAAACCGAAATGAGTTTCATAATGTAGTCATTAAAGAACTAAAATAGAGAAAATATATTTTTTAATGATATTTGGTTCTATAAGTGTCGAAATTCGATTGTATTTCGTTTCTAGAAATCTTAAAACTCTTTAAACTTTTATGTTTTCCGTTGTTCTTGCTTTGTCTTCTTAAGGCCCAGTTTTACAATCGTAGAATATGGACGGAATAACTGTTCGTCGAATATCCTTTAACGTTCCTCCATATCTATGTCACACCTACGTCACGTTATTCAAAGAATAATGCTTATTCGAGGATTATAAAATCGGGCCTAAGTAAATTACTTTGCCTTACAATGAATACCTAAATTTTTTCTGCTTTTAATTTTGGTCTGGCGATTTCTATTTGTTTGACCAGGTTTAGTTTGTGAATGTAGAGTTTTAGCGACTAATGCCCGATTTCTTCATGAGATGGAAAACCTGCAGATAAAGAACCTTTCAGTTAAAGTTATCTGCTGGGTATTCCGCAGGGTGTGTTACTTTAATTGGTGGATAGATTGTATCTAAGAGTGAAGAAACACAAAACTACTGTTTGACAGATTTTATTTCCGAGATATTCTTATCTGTTACTTCAATTAGTACGAAGAAATCGGGCATAAATCGTGAAATAGAAAATCGCTTGTGTGCGCCTAGCCTAATTGTAACACGACATTTCGTTGCCTAATTCGTAGAGTTGTCAAATTAATTTGACAGCTCGATAAAATATTCTGAAAAGAAAAATGGCGTTTCTTATGTTAAATAACGTTTCGATAAGGAACACTTGTAGATGTCTGCGATAAGGCAAAGGAATGGCATTTGGCGTGCGACGCAACGGAAGAGCGGGAATAAGATGTTTAAAAACAATAAAGCGAGCAGGGCGTACGTGGGGGTTGGCAACCCTTTTATTGGAGAACGAGTTATAAAACACGTCGGTTTTGTGTTGCGCGTGTGGTCCGCGCTCCGCAGCACAATGGCGTGCGTTTATATCATCGCGTATACATAATCGGCAATTTGAATGAGTTATGCGCGCAAACAACGAGACTTTTCATCTAAATTATTCATAACGCATAAATTCATATTTGCGGCCGGCCGCTCGTTGCTCTCCGGACCGTTAACATAAACCTGTCAATTGTTAAATTCGCATTAATTACCGCTCGTTATCCCGCTTCTTTATTGGCCCGATTTTAATCGACCGACGTCGAGAAGGAGAAAAAAGTCGGCCGAATTCCGGGATGCCCCGCGGCGTCCTTTGTCCGGACGTTATCCGTAATGAAGCCGGCGATTTATACGCCGTGCGTCTCGGACGTAAATTAGAAATCGGAGTGGACGCAGAGACGGCGTCAGTTTACGACGTGCTGGATAACCGAGCGTGAAATGATAGTTTGTTACACCTTGCTGCCTCCAATACAAGATCATTCGATAAATTAAATGATAATTCTACGGAGACCGGACTGGGCTTTTATGCCTACTTAGTGGTTACGTGGTCGGAGGTGTCAGGCTTGACGAGTGAAAAATCGTCTCACGCTGAAAAGGCAGAATCTCACTTTCGTCTTCACAATAACGCCCCGCTTACAATTACTCTAATACGTATGGATCTTCTTTGTTGATTCTCGATTCGTTCGGCCGTGACGTCCACTGTGATTTTCATTTTCTAATTACGTACATACCAAATTCGTTCAACCCGGAAGACCAATGGGTCTGAATTATTTCAAATTCTGCAACGATTTTACTTGAAATGAAACCAAGCTTAATGTAATTGTTGATGGAAAAGAAAAGATGTAAAGTCTTATTTGACTTGCTACACACATGCTCCGATTACAGAGAGTGAATAAGTCTAGTAAGGTGATTTGGGCAAGAACGTATTTGACTGGCTCAAAATGAGGCTACAAGATTATAAATTCATACATGGTTCCATTTTGCAAGTCAAGTTACTTCAATCAGTTAATTTCGGCGTCTAGCGTCTCTAATATACAATAACATCTGAACCAATATCTAAGTACCTACATAGAAGACTACAGAAACATTAAAAAGATAAGATTTGACCTCCGGCTCTTTTTATCCATTTTAATATTTTATAATTGTAAATTAAATGTTAATGTTAATTCTTCTACCTCGATTAATTTAAATTACTAGAAGAGTTCAGTTGGTCGTGGTCGAAGCAGCTGTCGGTTTATTTTTCATTCCATCCAAATGAAATTTCTTCTTCATTCTGGCAGTGATGCGTGAGCGTGCCTCACGAACACGAATGATTTGGTAGCGACCCACGAGGGCACAGTTAGGTGGAAGCTGGGGGTGATCCGCGTGCATGTGTGTGATTGTGTATTTAATTGCGGCCGTGGGTGGTTCTGGTGCGCACGTCTCATAAGAAGCGATGTTTACGAGCCCGACCAGACGGGGCCCGGCTCCTCTTGTATTTCAACCGGCCTAGGCCCGGGACGCTGACACCGGGGGCCCGCCGCTAATAACTCGTTGCGCGTCGCAAACTTCGATTAAGACTGCAAGCGGGGTGGCTGCGAGGGGGGCGCCGGTTATAATTGCAATGCGAACGCATGTGGGTCATTAATCACCGGCCTCCGAAAAAGTAATTAAGCTATTCATTCCATCGGCGCTCCGGGCAGCGGCAGATGCGCCCCGCTCGAAAAGCGGAGAACGGATTAAGCTACGAGTCTCTTGTACCACAGGAATTGATGTGCCTTTTGCAACATTTGCCTGATTATAACAAAAACAATAAACAAAATAAAGTGATCGCTAGAGAAAAACAGTTGGTTTTTGTAGAAAGATCAACGTCATTATCTCATCAGTACTGCCTGGATTAATAATAATTCGAATAGTAAAGTTATTATAACGAATTCAGAAATATCCTTAAAAGGAGGATGGAAGCGAATTTTATCAATATTTCTGCTAGTTCCAAGAGGATTATTTGAGCCTGTTTGAAGAAATAAAAGACGAATACTTTAATAGTTTGAAACCTGTAATGCGATGTAATACGATGAGTTAATATGTTCTTAACCAAAAGTTAATATTTTTTAATTGCAATTGAAAATTGTACCCAAAATTACTGCACGGCGCTGGCATTACGTTGAATGAAAACTCTTGCATTTTACGGCTGTATCTAACAAAGTTTTATTGTCTCGTAGGTATCTCAGATTGTGACGACCTTCACATCGGTGCGTAAGTTATTATGATCAGCCGTGATTTTGTAAAGTTATGCATAAATGACTGACTGAGTTCGCACAGTGCGTTATGGTCCGTTTTCACGCTCAAGCAATTTGCGCAAACGGATTTGTGCAAGCATTTGCACATACAAATTTGCTTGCGCCAAAGCATGCAGTTTGCCAACCTTTTTAGCTTGTGCAAGCAAAAAAATACGTTTTCATGCAACGACTTCCTTGTGTGCACAAGCACACAAATTGCTTGAGCGTGAAAACGGACCATAATGGTTGCATGAAAACGTATTTTTTTGCTTGCACAAGCTAAAAAGGTTGGCAAACTGCATGCATTGGCGCAAGCAAATTTGTATGCGCATATGCTTGCACAAATCCGTTTGCGCAAATTGCTTGAGCGTGAAAACGGACCATTATTTAAGCAATCTAGCTGGACAAAAATGAATATAGATGTATACTCAAAAGTATAAAATCGCACATTAAATCGGTAGAACAATATTCATTTTGTCATAAAAGGAAAAAAATATTAAAAAGAAATAACCATGGGTGATGATTAATTCGATACAAAGCCATGCTACTTAATAAGACCAAAAATAATACAATATATTTAAGTATTTTTTAAAAGTATATTTGTTAGGAAACTTTTAATTATATATTTATATCTACTTATCAGTGCCTTATGCTACTTAAGGTAAATGTAAAATATGTTATTACCTATTAAGATCTTCGTAAAATTATTATATTCTTGAATGGCTATTTTTAAATTTCAGTTAAGGTTTTAATGCTGTATACCGTTTTATACTAAATTAATTTTTTTATAGTTGAAAGCTATACCTATAAACTCTCCAAAACGCTTATAAAGATTTCAGACAAATAATGACATCCATTCTTTTTTCTTAATTTTATCTAAATTGTGATTGCAAGGCACACCCTAATAGTTGGCTATGGCGTTGCATAATGATACATAAAGGGCCGTATTCATAAAGAACTCTAAATGGTATGATTTATAAATGATTTCATTTATGTAAATGAAATGCAAAATCAAACAACGTATTCACAAATCAAAAATGCGACATTTCTTCCACTGATTTATAAATCATTCATAAATCAGACGACGTTTGGCAACACTGCAAAAATGGGAACTTTTACTTCATCAGAAGATTAAGAAGTTGATTATTATGCTCATTTTTCGGTCTTCTTCTTACAAGTGATGTATATAGAATTTGTTACTCAGATTTGGGTATTGAAAACAGAATTTATGTACCTTAATATCTTAATATCTTAATACCTAATATCTATCTATACCATTTTCTCTTGGTAGGTAATAAATTTATAAATATAATTATATTTACAAAAAATTGTTTTGAATAATCAATGTATATTGAATTAATCTTATCATACATTTTGGTTAAAATTGTTATGTGACTTTATTCTGGAAAGTTTAGATAAATCACCCATACAAGTACAATTTAGAAACAGTTTCATTTATTTGACATTAATTTAATTACATATGCTAAATGAAGCTTTATGAATAGGAAAAATAGCTAAATCATCCGTTTAGGCTCCATTAAGCCTCTGTTTAATTTATTAACAAATCAGACCTAAATGGACGATTTATAAATCATTACCAAATACTAAACGGAGCATTTAAAGTAAATGATGCTTTGTGAATACGACCAAAAGAGTTTACGATTGTTTCAAATTCGAACTATCTATGAAAATCTGACATTTTGTACTGACATCGTACGAAAAGATGATACAAATTTCTCGCCGGTCAATTTTTGATATATGGATTCTTCATTCGAAGAGAACAAGTACAGATGCCATTATAACATTTCTTTTACGAAAGCTGGACAAAATTTCACTGCCGAATAATATTTTAGAGAATTTAAAATTCTGGTCTGTGGAATTTGTGGAACTACCTGTTGATTTAATTCTACATTGACATTGAAATACACTAAAATATACTGGCTAAAACTTAAATTTTTAATAGTGTTTATAAAAAAAATAAATTCGAAGTAATTTGTAAAAATAATGTAAATGTATTATTATGAATACAGTTAAAATAGTTTCGTATTATGTCTTTACTTTTTCAATATACAGGCTGTTTCAAATTCGATCCTCACCATTGGGATCTCGCTTATTTGAAGAGATAGACGGTAGGTTTAAATTTGGCAAAGTTGCTAAATTTTATGAACATTAATAATCCGCAAAGAAATAACTTCTATGTTAACTCTTATTCGAAATAAAGGTAAAAAATGAAAAATTGTCGTATTCTTATTTTTCCTCTATCTTCTTTATTTGAAGAGATATCAAAAAAATAAAAGTACTTTCTTATGACACTTTTGAATTCTCTACACACTAATGAATACCATTTTGCTATAACACGTTTCGTCAATTTGAGATCATCATCAAGTTCATTTTTTCTTATGGGCGCTATATTGAAATTTGGTCGCAAAAAAATCTACTCTTCCTGCTGATTACGGCTGTATATCACATGTTATCAAAATTATTTAAAATAATGTCAGAATTAAATTAAAAATGTTTGATTTGATATAAGAAAAGTTGTAGTTAACAGAAGGTAATTTTGTAGTTAACAGAAGATAACTTTGGAGTCAAATCAAAAGCAATTTATTTGATGTAGGCACTAGTTTAATAAATATTACCGGCACAGCAATAAGATAAGAGAAACAGAATATGTATGTTACATGTGTTTTATTCGTACAACAGAAAAGCAAAACCAGCAAGTGAACTGTAGGTACTTTCAAACCTACTCGGAGAACAAACAGTTTAGAACAGTACTTTTACAATTAGACAAAAATATTGAAGAGTATGAATCATTTACTAGAATACGTACGTACAGTAACAAAATTTAGAACTAAATTGAAGAAATAATAATACTAACACAAATAAATAAAGGCACTCAAAATAAGATAGTTACATTAAATGTTCAAACAAATTTCCATTTTGATTTATACATAATTGCGATCGTTTGCTTAAACTTAATGCAGCTCTTCGAATGTTCAAAATACAATTCACTTGCTGTTTTCGTATGTGGCACGAATACAACACCTAACACCTCGTTTTTCTTCATTGCTAAACATTATGCTTTTGTTATTATGTTAATATTTAGCAACAAGTGTGTATTAATATGACAGATTATATTGTTTTTGATCTGAATCCAAAGTCACCTTCCGTTAATTGCCAATTTTGTCTCACAGAAATAAATTTTAATTTTGACATTATTTTAAGGAATTTTGATAACATGTGCTATATTAGCGTAATCAGCAGGAAAAGTAGATTATTTTCCAGCCAAATTTCAATATGGCGCCCATAAGAAAAAATGAACTTGATGATATCAATTTGACGAAACGTGTTATAGTAAAATGGTATTCATCAGTATGTGGAGAATTCAAAAGTGTTTTAAGAAAGTACTTTTATTTTTTTGATATCTCTTCAAATAAAGAAGATAGAGGAAAAGTAAGAAAATGACAATTTTTCATTTTTTACAATTATTTCGAATAAAGAGTTAACATAGAAGTTATTTCTTTGCGGATTATTAATGCTCATAAAATTTAGCAACTTTGCCAAATTTAAACCTACCGTCTATTTCTTCAAATAAGCGAGATCCCAATGGTGAGGGTCGAATTTGAAACAGCCTGTATACAGCACACAGAAATGCAAGTTGTTCTTACATAAAAAAGCGTCATTCTCATTTAAAATGAAGTGTAAGAATATATCAAAATACATTTCCATGTTTTCTGAACAAAGCAAAAACAGTTTTACTATTGCAGTACTAATTTACTACAGTGAAATCTTCAATGAAGAGAACTGACAAAATAGTATCTTATAATACAAGTGCATAAGAAAGCCTTTAAAGCACGCGCGACGGGTTTAAAAGCGCGACGCGCAGCTGAGCGCTTTTAACGGCGTTTCCAGGCATGGGAGCAAATATTTCACTAAATATGATAATGAATTGCCCTTTCTGTTAATAAAATAATCCTTAAACCAACTACCTTAATTTTTTTGGAGTAATATTTTTGTCCAGCTAGATTGCTTAAATAACGCACTGTGCATCGGCTAGTCTTTTACATTGCTCAGCGCTGGATTTTTGAAAAAGAACCCGACATGTTCAAGCGATTTTAAACACCATCGTCTCTAATATAATCAGTAATTTATCTTAATACTTATTTCCAAGTAATTCAATTAATACGTTTAAAAATCCTTTAATTGCTTACGGCGTACAAGGACCCTTACTTCAGAACAAATACAAAATAACTAATCGCACTTAAGGCAATCCCACTACTGCATGTAATTTACGTGACGCACATCTGTTGATTGTAACTTCTGATATCACCATTCTCCTTGACTTCTTAACAAATAATTTGCGTAAAAAACATCTATTTTATTCTTCCGAACCAGTTGGTACTATACCCGCCAAAAAAATTGGTTCTATTGTAAATGCGACGCATTAAGTATTGCTGTTAATTTTGTCAAATATTTTCATTTTAACTGACAAAATGCCTCCTCATCTAAGAGAAGCGGACCGTGTGCATATTATTGTGATGCTGGAAAATGGATGGTCCATACGAGGAGTGACAGAAGAGCTCGGTGTCAGCAAAAATACTCTACTAGTTTACTCTCTTAACAAAAATGGAGAGAGGAAAGAATACTTGCAAGAAAGGTAGGATCCGGCAGACCGAAGGTATCTAGAGACAAGATGATCAGGCATTAATAACTTACCTCGAAGATCATCCTTTTGAAACAGCAGTGAGAGCTAAACAAGAGACACATTTCCCAGGTACTCAAAGAACTGCATTACGTCGTTTAAAGTCCTCTAACTTAAGAAACTATTCTGCCGTTAGGAAATTCCTTTTAACGGATACCCATAGACAAAGACGTCTTAAATTTGCTCGGAAATATATTGATGCGGGCAAAGAATTTTGGAATAATGTAGTTTTCTCGGACGAAAAAACTTTTCAGTCCTATCACAATGGTCGTGTGAGAGTATACCCACCTCGTAATACTAATCGGTACTCTTAACGATACATTAAGGAAATTTAAAAAAGTGGACGATTTTCGGTCAACTTTTTGGGCATGGATAGGCGTTTATGGACCAGGAGTTTGTTGGCGCATAAATGAACGATTTACGAGTCATATTTATGCAAGGATCTTGGAAAATATTATGTTGCCATCAGTTAGCCAAATATTCCCTGAGAATTTCACTTTTCAGCACGATAACAGCCCAGTGCCCATGTAGGTAGAGAGTTGTCCCAGTTTTGTTTGGTGGGCGTAGTACCTACGTCAAGTAATTGGCAGTGAGACATCAGTAAAATTTCATTGCAGTTTTACCTTTCTTTACAAAGCATCGTGTTGTATTACCCAACATGATTATAGAGTAAATTTTTAATTCATTCTAATTTATTCATTACAATTTTTTTTAACATTTTTCTCGTAGTCTTTGACATGGTTTTTCCTACTGGTGTTATAATTTCACCTTGCTTATCAAATATTCAACAAAAAAGAACCTCTAGTTATGCATGGTATCGTAGATTGAATTATAAGACAAGATAAAATAAAATATTTTTTAGTGTAGCAAGCACATAAATACATACAATGTGATTACACTGTAAGGACCCGAAAAATCGTAGAGAGATTTCGAAATTATTTTCTTTGTTTCCAGTTTTACCTGTCTCAGAAGACAGACACCAGTGAGTAGGAAACACATATGATTTTCATTAAACTAGAACGTGCTTTAAAACCAGAGGCAATATTAAGTTGCGGTGATAAAGTTTTTCAATTCTCATTGAGTCAGCAAAGCCGTGCGGCCAGCTTCTCTGAACGTTAACCGAGCGACACGTGGATAAAAAAGGGTAAAAGCTAAGGTGACTGAGAAGTGATCGAGAAGGTAGCGCCAACTTTCTATCTCTTTTAATTTGGGGTTAATCGAATTCATTCATAAACTCCTTAGCAACAGTAACTTGTTATGTATCTATCCTTTTTCTTCTTTAGCGTTTCATCGCGTCCTTTTTAATTTGGGGGACGAAGCTGCGGAAATGAATGGCGGTACCTTCTAAAATACAGGAACCTTAGTAAAAGCAGGATGAGTACGCCATCTCGTGGAAAGCAACTCACCGCTGGAAGGTCGAATTAACAGCACGTTTCGCGGGAATATGCTGACTATTAAAAAAATCCCTCTTTTGTTTTTCCAGAGTGGAAGTGAAAGCTTAAGTAGACGCGAAGAACGAAAAAACGACAGTTCCCGGTTTCCTAAGTTTTTATTCGCGTTAATTTTCATCGAAATTTTAGTTTAATTAATTTTTGTTCTAAGTTCGGTTTTGTTTTAATTTAATATTAAAATTTTCCAAATTTTGTTATCGGTTTCGGGTAGAAAAAGGCACAAGCTTTTTTTCGTGTAGTTTTTTTGTGTCAGTTATTTTAAAATAAATTCGCTAGCTAACGAATATTTCTCGTAAATCTAAATCGATAGTGTTTTCCTAAGTTACGGATACGAGAAAAATCATTTAAGATTCGTCCCCGGTAAGCTCAAAGTATTTGTTGCTTAAAAAGTTGGATAAATATTAACAAAAAGCATTTTTCTAAGTGTTATTACACCAATCTCCTTTCTTGTCGAAGTTTGTTTTGTTTTGTTTTTTTCTTTTCAGGATATTTTGCATAGTCATTGTTTTATCTGTTTTATTATCAATTTTGTTATAAAGTTCTTTATTATGTTTTGTTCAGAAGTCTCAAAATTAATTCATCATTAACTCTATAATTGTTCTTGATATTTAGTTTCGTAATTAGTTGATTTGGTTTGTTAATTTTTTTTTTTTTTGCTTATGTAAATTATTTGTTTTCGTTAAATTTTCTTCAATATAATTTTATTTGCTAAACTTTTCGAGATTTTATTTATTATTCAAAGTAGGATTTAGAGAACCTTTTTATTAAGCGGTAAATCGAACAAGGAGAGGAGAAAGATTCAACAATTCCAAAATAGTAAGTCCGACGGTCGAAAGGACCAAAATTCATTCATTCATTCATTCATTCAATTGAGCTACGAAAACAAGTGGACGTGATTAGACAAATTTCTCTCTTTATTTTTTTTAGTGCCCACTTGAATATTTACCGAATCTGTATATCGGTCCTTTCTTTTAGAGAGGAGTTATATAAACAAAAACTCTAGGTTCATTCCTGTATCGTTGACATTGCATTATGAACGTTGCAGATTATGAAAACAAAGAATTTAGGTTATCGCTTTTATTATTAGTATTATTATTATTTCTTGACGCAGAAATGAAAATGAAAAATTCTCTTAAACATGTTTTACATTATCTTATCATAGATGATGGTACTAAAAAAATGTATGCTTTAGAACAATGTAAAACAGGTCTTCTTTATGCTGAGATTATAGTGTTGCCAGACCTAGGCACTAAAGCTAGTTCACTGAGCGTTAATAGCAAAGTCTTCCCAATAAAATTTTATGTCGCGATCTAAAAGGAAGTTGAATTTTATTTCACGTTTTTATTTTGTATTTGTTTTTCTGCTTGCTCGTTTGCTTGTTCGCCAACTTATTATTTTGGCTAGACGGGATTAAGCCGTAATAATAATAATAATAATAATAATAATATATATTTATCTACAGATGTGTACAAATGTTTAAAAAATACATATTAGTACCATCAAGAGATACGTCCGCTGTGATGTGATAATTGACAAGTGATGTAAACATTAATCAGTATTGTTCGATGAGTGGTAGAACAGTACACGAGCCATTCTGGAGCTGTAGTCGAATATACTTGACGATGAGAAGGTGCTGTAGAAGTAGTCGAGCGCAAGAACAAGGTTTCGGAGACCAGTGAAATCTAAAATTATATAGGTGAGTAAAGTAACTTTATGTACATGATTAGAATTTGTTTTTATTTAGGAGTGTCTTCGATTGATGCTTGAAGTGACGACTTGAAGTCTGAATAATCTAATAATAATTTAACATTTGTAGGAGAAACATTACTTTTGATTCTGACTGTACATCTTAGCTAAACTTCATACGCTGAAAGTACGCTCACGTAGAATTTGTAATCCAGTTTAACAAATTTATTAATTCCAAAGAGATGTCTTATCCTTATCATGGCCCTATTTACTTGAAATTTACTCTTTTGTCATATTCAGGCCTACGATGTATCATTGGTGTAAGGATAACAGCGCTGTTATCTGTGTAACGGCTATCAGTGTCAAAAATTGACAATTATGCTCGATTAGTGTTATTTGTGATCTGATAAATAATCAGGCTTGCTGTATCATTGGTGTTAAGAAAAACAGCGCTATTACGTGTGCAACTGCTTTCGCTGTCAAAAAATGACATGATGAATCATCTTAACGTAACTTGTACAGGGCTTCTATAAATGAGGCAAAGGCAAAGTAGGCATCATAGATTAATAAGGAAAGATGTGAATCTACCATATCGACCGTAAGACAAGAATGTTTGCGCCACCTAGGATCAGAGAACAAAATTAAAAGCGCGATTGCAAATTATTGCACTTGTTTATATTAAAATTACTTTTTCAAAATAAAATCCCACTTATTACTGTTCACATGTATGAGCAGCAATAGATATGACTTTTTTGTATGTTTAACATACAAACTCTATAAAAAGAGAAAACAAATACACAAAGTAAAATCACTGAGAATAATTAGTCAGTTTATTAAAAGCAACTAATTAATAATTCACAATATGATTTACAAGACACAATAGCTCATCTCCAAATGAAATAAGGTAAAGGCAACCCGCTTACTTGATTTAAAAAAATATATTAAATTTTTTAAATAATTTTTTTTTTAGATATGGGTTGTGATACACGGTTGAAACGAGAAAAAAAAATGCTATTTAATCGTACAAAAATTCAATATGACGTCCATTTAAAATAAGAAAGTTGCTATCAATATCTTGACAGCCGCCATCTTGAATTTTATTTTGACTGTATTTTCAGCTGTATTTTATCAAACATAGTAACTTTTATATGAAATATTTTTTCATATTTTTATAATTGCGAAGTTATTGGACATTAAAGAAAATAGCGATTTTCAGTTTTTCTGCGATAATATCTGAACTATTCGGAATTTTCAAATTTTCTCAACGGAACCTTACATAACCTTACAGAACCAGCACATAAAACTGCAAAATATTGCCCATTTAACCAAATCTCTATCTTCACTAATAAGAAAGTTACCCATGGTAGCCTACTCAGTCTGGGACACACTGTATATGTATTATCTCTTTTCCACCTACTTTGAATAACTTATGATAACAATATCCAGATTTCACACTTAATTCATTTATAGCTGTTTGGTTAGATGATCCTTGGTCAGAGACAGTAGCCAAAATTTTTAAATTGGTTTTCGTATGAATAGTTGTTATGACTCATTTAATGAGAAATTTTAATTTATCTTTTTTTGTTGCTGACTGCACAAAGTAAAATGAAACTGCTTGCTTCCATTTCCTATTTATCCTTCTTAACATGAAGCAAATAGCATGATCAGCAACATAATTGGTTCTTTCGTCGCCATAATCAACCAAACCTTCTACTAATTGTTTTCTTAAATTTAAATTTAAGTTGGGCATTAATGCTATTTCCTCAAACATCAGTATACAATAAGTATCCATTGGCTTCATTTTGTAGGATAACTGTGAAATATGTTGTATGAATTTTTCATTAATGCCTGTATTAATTGGCATATGTTTTCCAAACATTTTGCCAAAGTCCTTGTAGATGGTAAAGTAAAATATCTTCTTAGTAATCTGTAGCCTTTAGGACTGCGCTTAAATATTGACAGTGCTAATGCCTTGTCTTTATTCGAAAACCGCCTTCCTTTTGGATGTATAGGTTGCAGCCGCAATTGACTATTAATAAAATTTTGACATATTGGAGAAACATTATTTAACATATCTTGAAATTGTTGCTTTTCAAATGTTTGCAATACATTGCTACTTTTGGATTTTGTCTTTACTTTTAATTTATTTATCACTTTGCGACATTGCAGTAATTCTTGATACATTCTCTTTTTTCTAGGACTCAAGGCTTTTGAGGTGTAGCAACCAATGTCTCGAATTGTGAATGCTTTGTTTCTTTTCTGAGACGTGGGTTGAATAAATTCTGAAATAAAAACAAAAACACTTTTAACTGATCTTGAGCATGATAAAAATATGTTATTCATTTCTTATCAATTTTCTAACATAGAATGTAATCGCATGTGCATTAATGTACTTAAATGATCAGTGGAACTGCAACACTCTTCATAGTAAGATATTCTCAATTAGAAATCAATATTTACACCTTACAAATTTCCATTTTTGTGTATGTAAATCATCAATTTATTTATTTACTTTATTTATTCTGAAGAAACTGTCAAAAACACCACTCAACATCTAAAAGTGAATTCAAAAGTATACATACCATTTTGTAGAACTTGTGGTTGATTAGAAATGGTAGGAACACTAGTTCGATTCACTTCCTTTTTATTTAAAACCTTTGTGACACTGTCAAAATCTGAAAAGTGATATGGAATTATTAAGAATGGTATAAGAGCCATGTGACATAATGTAGAATTTTATATCAGTTTTGATAAAAAGTGGAAGAGATAGGGGTAATTATTTACAATAGCTGCAAGTGGTTCAACAACTAGAAATTTTATAAGGATATGTTGTAACCATAATTAAATGTGATTCAAATGCACTTAAAGTCTCTTTACACTATCTGATTTTCCATTTGATTTTGAATTTGACTTCAGAAATATATGTTCGTCTTCACACTGTTTGAATTTTTATTTGAGTTGTACGGTTTGATTTCTCATGTGACTTTTTATAACAATGGAATTGGCTATTTATTTTTCTCAAATGCTTTTATCAAATACAAAATCAAACGGAAAATCACATAGTGTAAAGCGGCTATTAAAAATAAAAAAATTATTGCAATTTTTTTAAGTTAGAGCCATTTTACACTTGTTAAATTTGATAACAATTTTGTTACCAAAGTGAGAGAGATAAACTACCACAGTGAATTCTGATTGGTTGAATTGGCACTTCTCACTCACTTCGTAACAAATTTTACATGAAAAATATCATAGTGTAATACGGCTCTTATTATTTTGTTACAGCATATACAGACTTGTCCCAGATGTTTTTAGTGGGTGTAGTATACATGGTACTTTCATGAGAAAATTATTTATTAACAGTAAATAGTTAATTCAAAAGTATACATACCAGATTGTGGTTGATTAGAAATGGTGGGAATGACTATTTGATCCAATTTCTTTGAAACCTCTATATTTTCAGAATCTAAAAAACGATATAGTATGTACATCATATGCATAATTCAAAAACAGCAGACAGGTTATCCATGTTTATCATCAAACAGTAATTTTTGTCATAATTACAGTAGACTCTTGTCTGATGAAAATTGTTTTTAATTTTTAACTGGACACTAGAAATTGCACAAAAGCTCAACGTTGCACTGTCGGTTGATAGCTACTTGCCAAAGCTATTAACTGATAGTTAAACGTTGAGCTTTTGTGCAATTTCTAGTGTCCAGTTAAAGACTAAAAACAATTTTCATCAAAGAGTCGACCTTCAATCAAAATTAATATTAATAATAATAAGTTTTTTATATATTTGCATACTTACCTATTTGTACAAGTTGTGGTCGATTGAAAATAGTGGGAACAGCATTTCGGTTCAGCTTTTTCTTGCAGATGTTTGAAAAGAAGATATTTCAAAATGTATAGAACATAGCATATAGTTATGCCGCATTTGATTTCTGGGTATTTGAGATAATTCTGGCATATATTTTAGCCACTCTTCTAATCTTTGCAAATCTTGAGGAAAGAAATGAAACGTCAAGTCCGGGTGCGTTGTGGATGTATTGGCGCATTTTGGAGCTTTACAATACTTTCTTGTGGGCATTTCTTCAAAACTATCCAATCTAAATGTACCAAAATTGTTCACATACACAAAAAAAAACCTTTTTAGAAATAAATAAATATACTCACGATTCACAAGAATTCTCGACGTGCACAACTTCATACTACGTCAAATAACACAAGTTGTTCACATGAAATGGAAGTAATGTTCTGCACTGTAATTCCTGTAATATTATGACAGGTAAGTGCAGAAACCTGTAAAACTGCCATCTCTGAGACGAGAACAACAATATCATATCTATTTAACCTTGATCATAAGACATTCAACCCCCTGGTAGGCATTCGATAATTGCGTTAGATATTCCACCTCCTTTTGAATGTGATAGGAATATGCAGCTAAGCGTTCGCCACCTGGTGTCAACTAAACAAACCCTTGCATGCTACATGATATATGGTGTTTTGGCGACGATACTGAAGTGTATGATGTATCAGGATCGTGTTATGTGTCTCATTTAAATAAAATCAACTTGTGTATTTGAATTGGTACGCACTTAAAGACGTGCATCACAAAAATTCCGCATAGCTTATAGAGGTTCCTATTTATCCGCGATAGCGCTGCGATCTTAAAATCAAACGCCTATTATTCTACTATCTGAGAAATGTCAGTGTCAATATTGTCATAAACTTTTAGGTTACGAAGTGAATTATTAAAACTTTGTTTACACAAAATTAGAAAAATTAAAAATTATCTTTCTTTGAAATTACAATAGGTGTTGAAAATGTTGACCGTTACTTGGCTACACATATTCTCGCTTTTCTTTTCATATTACGAAAAATATTGTGTAGCATTTCCTGATGCCTACCTATACTAAGGCCCGAATTCATAATCGCAAATTGAGGTGTTATCCAAGTGTAGTTAAGATAACGGAGTTATCTTGAATGTTATCTTAACACCCATGGTACATCATAAACCTGAATATGCACTTATTTGATTAAACATTAAACCTTTGATGCACTGCACTAAAAATTGTCGATGCATTTAAACGAGTTTTTATCAAAGTGCAGTTAAGATAACGTAACTGTTGAATGTAACTAATGAAACATCATAGGCCTGATTATGTTTTGAAACAGTTATTAGAAGTAAATTTTAGAAAATACAAATTTTAATTAGAAGTCGAAGCTGGAAGCCATTGAAAAATATACAGAGGCGGATTAAACCCTTCACCTTAATGAAAGTTGCAGATTAGATTTTGAATTATCCGCGTCGGAGTTTAAGACGCGATGACGTACGTACATACGTTTCGGATTCTGAGGATGTTTCCTCGTTGGCGGAGGCGGCGAGCAGCCGGCATGTGCCTGGTTATTGCATGTATAAATTACAAGTCAGGGTGCTAATTGCTCCATAAATCCAGCGGCGGCGCCCTCCGCCCGCCCGCCCGCCCCCAGGTACCCACTTTTACTAGTTTTAATTAGTTACAAGTTAAGTGCTGCAGAACTACACCCTTTCGCCTCCTACCGCCTCCGCCGCCACCGGCGGCTAATAACGCAACGCGCGGATTAAATTATTAACTACCGCACGGATGTTTCATTCGGCAATTACGCAAAACGTTTGCGATAATGCAATCCCCCTTCAACTATTTCAATAAACGCAATACGTTTCGCTTGCTTTACGACGACGCCGACGTCCTAAGCTTTTGTGAACGCGCACGCCGTCGCCGTCGGTTTATTGTTCTTGTTAACAGTCTATTTCCTCGATGATAATGAAGATGATGGCGTGACGAAATGTAATCACACTAAAAACCGTATTGAAAAGATTAATCACAGATGCAATGTTTTCTTTACATACATGTTGGCAAGTATGCCAAACGAAAACCAAACCGTAACCGATATCTCTTTATCTCTTGTAACCGAAGGTAAACGTGCATTAGTTGCGTGAGAGACATCACCCTATCAGATCAGCCGATGTCAACACATACAAAGTGTGTATCAAGTATCACGTCACTCATCCGGCGAATGATTTTCGAAGAAACCAGTGCTATCGCAGAGCAAGTATTTACACCGGAAACTGGAGCGTTCCGGGTCCATGCTTCATCGCACGGAGTGCAGCTGTTATCGGAGTTTATTACACCTTAATATACTTGCGACGACAATTGCAGCCGGGGCCCGGACTCATTGCCCGGAAACACATGCACCCGCCCTCCCCGTTTCCGGGGCTCGTATTAACAACTCGCGAGCTCGTATTTCACCCAGCTCTTTGCAACTCTAGCAGTTACCTTACTTGCATTGTAGTCCCTCTGTACTTAATTAGATGAAGGATGTGAAATTGCATTGTTAAAAACAAAAGAATGGTGCCGAGAATTTCAAGTTATAATTG
Source organism: Dorcus parallelipipedus (assembly GCA_958336345.1). Classification (NCBI taxonomy): domain Eukaryota; kingdom Metazoa; phylum Arthropoda; class Insecta; order Coleoptera; family Lucanidae; genus Dorcus; species Dorcus parallelipipedus. Next base: position 31,864,663 of record OY284477.1, on the reverse strand, counting down.
CTAGCGAAAACGGAAATAGTGTTACTCGTGTACCATAATTTAGGGTATTGTGAAACTAAGAAGCTACATATGAAAGCACCAATCAAATATAAATTCCGCAGGAATAAAATTTAATAGTAATTTGTATCACTAGACCAGAAACTGTCATTTTGCATGCGAGCACAGTTTGCGAAGGCGAGGCGCAGCCGAGACTTCGCAAATGAAAGCACTTGCAACGCAGTTTCGGACCGTGTGATACACACTATTTTTTGGTCCGACCTATTTTAAATTGTTTCAAAAGTTCAAAAATAAAAAACTAAATAGTTTGCGCTAGGAAAGTTACATGTATTCAGGTTGGCAACACAATGTCCAAACGATTTTGAATTTGAAATTAAAAATCAAGTTACCTACAGTTTTTTGACATTTAGTAAAAACCAAATATTATTCAACTCCATTTTATTGTTTATACATATTTAAATAAGTATAATGGATACTCCAGCACACATTACTCAGGCTGCCGAACATGTTAATTCTTTATTACCTGAGAAATCTTCCAGCAAATATTGGAAGGAATATGAATTATTTGTGAAGTGGTGTACCGATAATTTGCAGTTGTAAATGTGGTTGTAAACGGATTACCAATATTGCCAACATTATTTTGGTAATTTTTTTGATGGCCTAGTACGTCAATAGGGCTGTTTCCGGACGATTTTGACGAATGCAACATCAATGTTTCTGGCCGGAGGACCAAAAAATTGATTAACGTGCACATCATCTTAGTTATGCACACAACTACATACCATCCTAGGTATAAACCTAATTAAGACACTCATCGATTGTGAGTAATTCTTTATTAAGTATGTGCAACCGAAATGAAAAGACATATTAGCGAGTTATCGCAATCATCACGCTAACTTACGTGGTTCCGTTCATTTTCCATTGGATCACATGATCTTAACGTTTACGGTAAGTTAACGTGATGATTGCGATAACTCACTATTGTAGATGAAGGAGATGTTAGGGAACCGCCATCCTAATCGTCCTAATTTTAAAGATGAATGATGGATAAACTTGCAGCATTGAACAAACTGACTTTTTGATTATCGTCATACACAGCACACAGTATCAAACTATACCTAATTAATAGATAGACTAATCGTCAGTGACCAGGTACTATGTATATACAGGGTGGGCCAAATTTGACACTTTTAATAGGAAACACCTGTTTTTAGAAGAGTTAGACAAAAACTGACCTCGGTGCCTCGAGCTCGATTTTTATTAGAAACTCAGTGGTGAAGACCGCATTTTGATATCTTGCACCGGAGCGACAGGGTGTTTTTCGAAATTCTGTAATTTCTATAAACCATCGTAGCTCTTTTGCTTATGAAAATATCTGATTTCTGTAAAAACATTCTTAAGGCACTTTTTGGCGTAGAATTCATTGCTCTTAATTACAATTTTCTGAAGCGCATAGTTTTCGAGATATAAGCAGAACTTCCCAATTTTTATATGGAACACCCTGTATATTTTTGCATTTTTAAAAAGAGCATAAAATTACCTTCACAAAAATATAATATATTTGATATATTAATTAAAGCATTTGCAAGATATAAGCTTTTCAACATTTTTGCAATATTTCAGTAGGCTATGACTTATTATTGAAACAATTGACGTTCTTTTGCATTGTCACAGTAGACTACTGTCAAACGTTCAACGCATACTCTAAAGCGATTGTGAGATTTCTTAAATTATTTTCTTAAAAATTAATGCCAAATGGGAGAAGTACGATATGTTAAAATGCTACTTCTATAAATAGGTGAAAATGCAGATGCAGCTTGTAATTTCTATCAGGAACGATTCCTTGAAAGAAGACAATCCTTTACAGACATTTTCTTCAGCCTAATTTAGTAATTTAGTAAATTTTGGATCATTTTTAGGTGAAAAAAAATGTCTTTAAAAGGTTACCATCATTTTTAGGCGGAAGAAAATGTCTGTAAAGGGTTGCCTTCTTTCAGGGTATCGTTCCTGGTAGAAATTAAAAGCTGCATCTGCATTTTCACCTACTTTTATAAAGCATTTTAATATATCGTACTTCTCACATTTTGCATTGATTAAAAAAAAATAAATTAAGAAATCTCACAATCGCTTTAAAGTGTGCGTTGAACTTTCACAGTAGTCTACTGTGACAATGCAAAAGAACGTCAATTGTTACAAGTCATAGCCTACTGAAATATTGCAAAAATCTTGAAAAGCTTATATTTCGCAAATGCTTTGATTAACATATCAAGTATATTATATTTTTGTAAAGGTAATTTTATGCTCTTTTTAAAAATGCAAAAATATACAAGATGTTCCTAGAAAAATTGGGAAGTTATGCTTATATCTCGAAAACTATGAGCTTCAGAAAATTGTAATTAAGAGCAGTGAATTCTACGCTTAAAAGTGCCTTAAGATTGTTTTTATAGAAATCAGAAATTTTCATAAACAAAAGAGCTACGATGGTTTTTAGAAATTGCAGAATTTCAAAAAACGCCTTGTAGCTCCGAAACGGTGCAAGATATCAAAATGCGGTTTTCACCATTGAGTTTCTAATAAAATGAATGACGATGTTTATCATTGATATGAATAACCTCTTTACTACGAATGTATGAGGGGCGTTCAAAGTGTATTGCAACTCGGACATTGAAGCAACTAACAGCAATTAAATTCGTTTATTATTTCTCAATGTAGTACCCCCTAAGTTCAATACATTTGTCCCACTTCTCGTTTCCTCTTGTCCTGCAAACCACGCTTCCGTCTCCTCTTTAAGACTTTAAATACTTAAAGATAATAATACTTATACTTAAGACTTTCGTCATCCGGCGCCCCCGAAGATATTTCTTGAGGTATCTGAATAAGTAAAAGTCGCTAGAAGCCAGGTCCGGGCTGTAAGGTGGATGGTTAAATTGTTCGAACCAGCAATCCTTCAGTGCAGCCCGTGCAAATCTGGCCTTGTGGACTGGAGCATTGTCATGCAGTAAGAAAATCTCCTTGGACAGTTCTCCACGTCTCTTTTCTTTAATTAATTAATTAATTCATTAATTAATCGATTAATATACATTGTTCACGACCTATTTAGACTCTAGAGGGCCATGCTTTTTTTTCGTTAAGTTACGTACATGGATTTTGATAGAACTCAAAATGTGACAAATGTAAAATTCTGACACTTTAACGTCAGTCCCATCGACTATATTGCTTCTTATACTCTACGTTGGCATGAAGAAAGTAAAATAATAGCATTAAAACAAATAAATTACTTGTGACTTTGTAATACTAAGTCAAAATGCTCAAAATCATCAATATTTTTTTGTGTCAGTTTTCAAAAATATAACCATCAAATTAAAATGGAACATATTCACTTGGAGGTACCAACAAAAGTGTCACCCTAACATGGCCTACTCTGAGTCTAAAAAGATCGTGAATGGATTATAGCAACCCTTGACAATCCCAAAAAACCGACGCCATGATCTTCCCAGCAGGGGTCTGCGTCTTGAATTTTTTCGGAGCAGGAGAGCCTGAATACTTCCATTGATTGCATCGACTCTTGCTTCGTTTCGTAATGAAGCCATGTCTCATCTCCAGTCACAAGTCGAGCCATAAACTCACCTGGACTAGAATTAAAAAGGTCGGGGAGCTCGCGTGATGCTCCCATTCTTCAGAGCTTATCCTGAATAGAAAGATTTCTGGGCACCCATTTGGCTGACACTTTCGACATGTGCAGAGCGGTATGAATGATGTTGTAAACACTTCTTTGTGAAACACCAATCTCTTGGGTAATTTCTGATACCTTTATACGCCTATTTGCGAGTGTCAGTGATTCAACCTGTGAGTCACATGTTCATCATCGGTAGCAGGTTTTGGTCCTCCGCGTTTTGGATCATCTTCAATGCTCTGACGGCCGTGCTTGAATTGTTTAAACCACCTAGTAACCGTAGCATACGAAGGCGCGTTCGATTTGTACACTTTCAATAAGCGATCAAAAATTTCCTTTGCATTTACACCCTCTTTGCACAAAAACTTGATTATGCTTCGATACTCGAAACTCTTCAAACTACACTCGGCCATATTTCACAACTGACAGAAGGAAAACAAAAGCAGATAGAACAACCAATTGTTGAAATCAAGGGTAACTAGATCTAATGTCTCAAACAAAATTTGCACGAAATCTAAACTTTGTTAGATACCCCCATATTGCCACACACTTTGAACGCCCCTCGTATGTACACATAGGTATTCTTATCAGAACGAAGATATTACTTTCAAAATATCTTTTTACATTGTTCATTTCCACCAACGAATGTGTCGTCCAACAACTAAAATTAACGAGTAAAAACTAGATCTTATCCATATACGAACATTTTGAGGTTAATTAAATTTTATCCATTTTTAACATATAAAACATGAGTTATGCAAGTCACGACATATGATTTTTTCCAAGGTTGAATCTTTTTCTTGAAGGCTTGTTAGTATTCACAATAAAAACTTTAGCAACTGCTATTCTTATTTTTTATTCTTAAGAAATGAAACCAGATCTACAGAGGCGACAACTCGAAAGCTGCCTCCCCCCCCCCTTGTGATATTAAACTCTACCTTTATTTCACAAAATCTTTTAACCGGACACTAAATCTCGCACTATACACTTAACGTTTCACCGTCGTTCGACAGCCTCGTCAAAATAAACAAGGTTGTCAACGGAAACTGAAAAGGTAAATTGATTTAATTTTTTTTTTAATAAAACATAATAAATAATTTATTTTAATAAATGTTAAAAATTGACAGATCTATATTCTATTTAAAGAATCGAGAAAACTAGAAAATGTATCGTTTAAACTCGCAAAATCTGTACGTTTGTTAATAGAATTCGACGACATTTTTATTTTACACATTTCTATAAAACGTCTTTTAAAAATATTAGACTCATAATATAAAATATTAGTGTTTTCAAAATCAAAATTATGGTTAGTTTCTAACGAATGTTCAACAAGCATTGAATGATTTTGATTATTTTTTTGAATATGATATTTATGTCGATTGATGTAACTATTTCGTTTACTCATGCGCTTTCTACTATTCTATCCTTCATTTACTCACGATAAACGCATAGGCAGTGGTGGCCAGGCCAACTATGTATGTATAACTTGTTGCGTAAATTATGTGGCAACAAATTCAGCCTCCCGCAACAGAATATTGTTCGATAGTATGACCGGCAATAAGTCCGTTCCATCTCTATTCAAAATTAAAATATAAACAACTTTTTAAGTTACCTACAAATTATTTGAAACATATTCTTGTTTATTTTGGCAATGAAGCCACGTAAAGTATTACAGTCTTACCTACTACTATTATCCATCTTTACAAGAAAACCCACCACTACACCACTGATCATGAAATGTTCGCTGCCCGTCGGTCAGATTTCGATGAGCCATCATGTACTTCTTAGGCTGAGCAGAGTCTACCAATGAATTCAGAAAGTAATATGCTTGTCTAAACAACAACAATCGGGCCCGTAAGATAAAATGAAATTAGCTGTGAAAAAACAAAAACAAATCGCTCCAGAAATAAAGTACGTTCGGCATTCAATCAAGCGTAAAAAGTTGCGTCAGGAATGTTTTCACAGATTTTGAAAAAAGTTATAAATAAAGAAGTTATGTCCGATTTTCGAAAATCGCAATTTTTAGTTTTTCGCCGATTGTGAAGAAATCTTTGGAGATATTTTAAATTTCTTGACAGATTAATAATCAGCATGAAATTTATCAACTTTGTCTGCATTTAATCGATTCCCTATCTCTTATAATAAACGAGATGCCCTTGCTAGCCCTCGAATTTCAATCAGCAATGTGGCTGTATATGGCAACTGTAAGTGAGAGTGGCTGAAACGGAAAATTACTGTATGCGTAGCAAACTCTTAAGCTAAGCGTCCACATATCGGCAACGGACGCATCGCATGGATCGCATTTATTTGACAACTGCGTCCATTGAATTGGATTATTCGAATTTTCGAAGTGACGAAGTCACTGCTCTAGCTCTTGTATTTTACATATCAAATAAAGATCAATATGATGAAAAATTTGTTGTCGCTAGTTGCTTGTTGGCAGAAAAAAAATTCTGATGTGTGATGTGTGCGTTGCGTCCGAGGCGTCCGTTCCCGTTCCACTTATCGACAACGCATCGGCCGCAACGCACGGATCGTATTACAGGATTCTTTATATTATTTACCACTGCGTTCACGTATCCGCATCGTATGAATCGGACATTGACAGTGCCGATAAGAATTCCGACAGGTGCAAAAATTGCGATCCGTCTGATGCGTGCTCCCTAAATTTTCTGTGTTCTGTTTATATTTCTTCCGGCAACAAGCAACTAACAACAAGTTTTTTATCATATTCATCTTTCTTTGATGTAAATATGTAATACACAGAGCTAGAGCAGTGACTTCGTCACTTCGAAAATACGCATAATCCAAATTCAATGGACGCAGTATGTGGATCTCTTTGAATTCGCAAACTATGTTTTCTAAGTATATTTTAAACAAAGTGTGTCAGGTAAGCGGTAAAAATAGGTAACCTTGATCCAGACACTTCTGTGATTTCATTAATAGTGAGTATGTAGATAACAAAATTGTTCTAATTAAGGTCTGTTTTTAATCAAGGAATTACGGCGATGTTTCACTAAGCGAAAGCGATCTCCCATTCACGTAGTTAGAAGCAAGGAATCTAATAGTGCGTTATGATTTGAAAGCAACATTTTAATGGCCAGACAGTTTTTCCCCAATCTCAAAAAAAGTTTGATTGAAGTTGCACCGTGCGACTTTTAAGTAAACCGATTGAGGTGGTTATAATATTATTCAAAAATTGCAACTTACATATATTTTAGACTCGCCTGTAAAAGTATAAGTGATTTTAAATGTTATACTTAGCACTTTCTTTTAAAGACATTCCTAAATACAACAATATAACATTAGTCCGGTTAAAAAAAGTTTTGTGAGATTTTCACGCCAACCAAATTGAATCCTCTCCCATAACTTCGTAGGTTGTTTGTTGATGTAATTAGTTCTTGGGCTATTGATTGATGGCTGACTGTTTCGAGCAAAACAAATACTTTTTTCCGCTCGATACGATTAATTGCTTCGTAAATATTTAAGCGAGCAAGACGCCTTCTCTGTACACAACGCACGCATACGTGGGCGGGAAGCCTCCCAAATTCGAGGCACGTTCAAAAAACGAGCATGTTTAAAAGGAGAAAGAAGAACCGCCGACTTCATGTTTAAGCCGATAAACCAAATAGTAGTCGGGTTTGTTGATGTTAACAGACCAATAAATATGTTGCTCTGACGAAGAAGGTGTCCTGGACTTCGTTAAGATATCGCGGGTGCGTGCGTGCGTATATTTGTGTACGCTCTTGGAGTGCCATGATGAGTACGAGCGGGTGAGGTATGCGTGCCGGTGGGAGGCACCTGCAATTACCTCTGGTACGCACCAATGACGGCTCTGCCATGGCGTAGTCCCACCTTACCGTGTACATTACCAACGCCGCATGCACATACACACACACACACAGTTTTATGGCCACTGCATTAGCTCATTAGCATTTCCCATTTCCTCCGAATGCAACGTGTAAGACGCCCTCTGCCATCCCGCCCGCCGCCCCCACACGGCCGCTCCAAATAACGAACGTCGTGCTAATGAAAAGAAACCAAACTATGACACTCCGAAGTTGCAGCGTCTGCTGCTGGTGCTTCTGTTTCGTTCGCTGGAGAAGATTTACGGCCGGGGCGGGTGGAAGATGAGTATATCATCTCGATGAAGCAGCAACGAGATATTATATGCCGATATTTTTATGGCACGAAACGTCTTCCCGCCCGCGCATAAGTCATGAATATTTGCGATTCAATTCCTGAGACTCCCATCTCGACGCGTTCATGTTTTATTTAGCGCCCTCTGTCGAATACGTCGTTTGTTTAAACTTGTTCGCTCGTTTTTTTTTCTATGAAAACGTGAAAATTCCATCGCATTTATGTCTTCCACGAAGCTGGAGCTTTTCTAGTGAGTAGAGTTAGCTCACTAGAATCGAATCTTAATCTATTCGCGATAGTGAGCTATTCCGAGTTTAAATACTATTAATTCAAGGATCTGCTTTTGATTGTAATGGACATCGAACGTCAAACTCGTTCATTTTAAGCATTACCTCTATAGCTATTACCAATTGACAGGCCTAGACGAGTTTACTATTGACTTTATTGTAACATTAGGTCTGTTTGTTCTCCTGCAGTGGTGTACTAGTGTACACTTTTTTTACGAAATATACTTTAATGGGGCCTAAATTTTTTGATAATGTGTCAATACAAATCAGGGGACATCCGAACTGCGGTCAAAATTGAAACAGGTAAGAAAGTCATTAAGGAGGTTGTTTTTCGCGACTGAACTAGGGTCAGGCCCTAAATCCCGGGACGGGGGCCTTAATCCCTTAATATTTTTGTCGTAAAAATTATATTTTAATCGATACCAAATATAAAATTATATTAAATTTCTACCTAAATTTTATTAATAATCCTTAATGTTGCTCACGTTGAAATTCTGACCGCAGTTCGGACAAGGATTATATCCTGCCACGTTCATAGAAATGTTTTGACCACAATTCGGTCACTTTCGAAAAACGGACCGCAGTTCGGTTGCACCGTACAAATCATACTCATTCATACTCACATACATACTACAAAAACATTTCAGGTTGCATTAAAGCGTGTTTTGTGAAAAAGTATGCATTGGTGTACACCAGTGCAGGATAACAAACAGACCTATTATTAGCCAGTTTGTATCCAATTATGAAGCTTGTAACTAAATTTTATCTAATCTGCTGATTTAGATTTTGTCATAAATGTCATAAATACAGTGACTCACAGCTTAAATGATGCAGTTGTGTTTAAAATGACTAAAGTGCCATAAATGACATATACATTTATTTTAATTGAACCTGAGATGGTTAAAAGAAATTAATAAGAACATGTCACAGCTTAAATGATGCATAGCTTAAAGGAACCAAAATTAAGAACACTAAAAATACCTATGGATTTAATAAATGATATTTAATATTTTGTTGGTCCTCCTGCATTATCAATAACATTTTGTAGCCGTCATGGTATTGATTCGACTAATTTCTTGGTATTCTCCGGAGAAATCGTATTCCATTCCTATATTGTTTTGGATATAGCCAAAGAAACATAGCCAAAATGGTAAATAAATGCTCATCAAATGTGCAACATATTATTGACATATAGTAAGGAAAATTGAGTCGTAAATAAATCAAGAGTGGCTCTAAATAAGATTTTTAGCTAACATAAACAACGACAGATTGTTGAGAAATGACGAAAATCCCAAAAAAGCGTACCTAAACTAACAGTTGAAGTGAAAAAATTTGGAAAACGATGTAATCCGGAAACTATTTGGCCCATATTGTGAAAGAACAGTTTATATAACCGAACCGCAAGAAATAAGTCGTTTGTTAGCCGAAAATAGAAACTTTTAGGATTACAGATTGTCCGGGAGCATCCTAATAAAAATATGGAGTTCTGAAATTCAGTCATATTTGCGGATGAGACAAAAGTCCATTTTTGAGTCCGACGGACAGATTTCAGTGTGGAGAAAACCAAATGAAGAACTGAAATTAAAGAAAATTACAGTCACACTAAAGTAAGGTGGAGATAGCGTCCTGTTATGGAGTTACATGTCATTTGTTGGAGTGAGTAACATACATTTCATTGACGGAAACATGAATCAATACTTATAATTGGACATTTTAAGGCTGCATATAACAAGTAGTACACAAAAAAAATTGGTATAAATGACAACTACCACTTTTATCATAACAATATCCAAAGCACACATCATATCGAGTCTGTGGATGGTTATTTTGTAATTATCCACGAGTTGTTAAATACCACCTCAGTCACCCGATCTTAATGTCATTGAAAATTTATGGTTAAAATTAAAACAATTAAGTAAAAACTGCGTATGTATCCAACAAAAATGATTTAAAAGCAAAATAATGGTGGAATCGAATACGATTTCCACGGAGTAGACCAGGAAATTAGTCGAATCAATACCAAGATGGCTACAAAATGTTATAGATAATGCAGAAGAACTCATATGCTTTTTTTGTGTTCTTAATTTTGGTACTTTTAAGCTATGCATCATTTAAGCTGTGACATTAATTTCGCGCATAATTTGATTTTAATGTTTAGTGTTATTATATTATATTACCTTTTTGTTAAAATAAAGTACAGAATTTTCAGTGAGTTCTTATTAATTTCTTTTAAGCATTTCAAGTTCGATTAAAATAAATGTGTATTCCATTTTAGCACTTTAGTCGTTTTAAACACAACTGCATCATTTAAGCTGTGAGTCACTGTAAGTCTACGTCCAAGATCGCCGCGCCCTATTGTGCGATATGTGCGGCGCACACAGACAGGCAAAAAACGGCGGCCGTAAGCAGAAAGGTTTAAAATTGAACTTTTATTTGCCATTACAAAAATATCGCTAAGAAATCAACCCTAAACTACTCAAGAAAAAATCGCTTTAGGAAAAAATACAACAGGGTTGTAAAAGCGAGTTTGTATGACCAAATGTTACTAATTATTAAATTCTATTCACATTTTTGTAAGAAAAAGTGTTTAATTATTGTTTTACTTGTTTTTTAGAAGACATTATTACAAAAACCAGTAATATGTTGAAAAATCTTGTGGAATAGGAGTACTAAATTTTGTAAGAAAATCAAAAATATCTAAGATGTTTGCGGTATTAAGTTTTACTATATTTGGTATTTTTTGGCAGTTTTCAATCATTATTTTCTTTATATACTTCTAGGAGAAATTTTAAAAAATGTATTAATAAACGACACAGTAAATCCGGAATCGCCGCAGTGCGATGTAAAGTTTACAAGAAATTTTAAGAAATGTTCTACAATTTTTCGTAATAATCTTAACAAAAAGATATAAAACGCCTAGATAGTAAATTAAGCAAAACATGTTGTTTGAAATGGCAACAATAAATGAGTATTTACAGCAAATTGTCTGTGCATTACTCATATAAAATTGTAAAATTCATTATTGAAAGTTATATCAGATGTACTTACAATTTTTAACTACAATTTTGTTGAAATTTGTACTACAAACTATTTCTGTCCCTATTTGTATTATTTTTTGTAGGAAATTTGTAGAAATTTGTCCCAAATATTTTTTCCTGTGTACTTTGTCCCAAGAGAAACCTAATTAAATTAGTGGTCTATACAATATACGAGTAATAGCAGTGGTTACCAAAGTTACCAAACCTTCTCCTAAGTCTAGGGATTTTTTTTATATTTGGTTTCGATGTATAATTTACCTTACGCATTAAGAGGGCAATGAGGTTTTTCTTCCTCCATACTTAAATTTATATCTATTTCTCAATATCTACATCTTTGCTATTTTAGTGGCGTATCCCTAAAGGTACGTCAACTTTTACCTCTTCCAAAAAACTTTCTAAAAAATTCTGAGAAAGAGGAAATTGGAAACTTCTCAAAAAGCTGTTAAAGTATGCATCAAAAACCAAAGTTTTCAATAAAACAAAGCAAACGGAAATATCTTTCAATTCCTAAAAAAAATGTAAGTATGAAGATACAAGGCATATATGTATATCTACACAGTGTGTAATCGAATAAGTTTCACTTACTCTAACCACTATTAATAGAAGAAAAGAAGCGGAGTTATGATATACAGGGTGTCTGTAAAAGGTCTTTCCACACACCTACCACATATTGCTTAGACCAAAATAAGCCGAAGAAAATTTACCTTAATACAAAGATGCTTAGCTTGGCGGCTATACGGTCTTCAAGTTACAATTTTGAAATCGTTTTTTTATTAAAATTTTAAAATGACTTCTGCGATTTTACTAAAATTTGGTACGTTGACGTAATTTTATAAGACAGATAAACCCATGTCAAAATTATGATTAACATCAATCCATAGGCGTAGAACGTCGGTTTTTAAATAATTGTACATTTCAAATTTCTACATCAATGGAAGAAAAGGGGTTTAAGTATAGAATTTAGATTGTGTAACTTATTTACTACAAAAAAGGTACTGATAAGACTCGATTACTCTCGAGTTTTTGCGAAATTTGAATTTTAATAATTCGCAGTAAGTTTTAAAATACAACAGTTTAAACAGTTTTCATGCCATTTTTATTATTTGTATTAATGTTTTACTTACTTAATTTAAACCAAATGTCATAAAAAGTGTTCACCGTTTGCATGCAATAATTACAATGCATACGACGAAGAAAATTAAATTATATTCTTAGCATAACTTGTTCATCACCTTTAAGGTTATTTGTTGCATCTCGAATACGCCCTCTAACGACGGGTGGAAGAACTGTTCAACTGTTCTTCCCCCCGTCGCGTCGTTAGAGGGTATGGAAAATGTCACATTTACTGTCACATTCTGTGAATGATGTCACCCATATGTCACCTACGGTTCATTATTTTGATCTGTGATAAAACTATTGTGAAATTTAGAACACAAATTATTATTAAGTTGGAAAAGTTACTGTCAAGGAAATGGTCGAGAGTGTGTTAGGGTGTATTCTGAAAGGTTTCCAAATCGTCGTATACCAAGCCACCCAACGTTTGCTGCCATTGAGAGACGCCTTCGGGAGACCGCTCGCTTTGCTCCTCAAACCGCTAATTATGGAAGGCAGCCTTTGATCCCTAAAGTTGAAGAAGAAATTTTAGAGAGTTGGAGAAGATCCAGAACTAAGGACCAGACGAATAGGTAGAGAACTAGGAATATGTAAGGATGTCGTTCATGCAGTAATTAAAGAACTGTTACTGTATCCCTACCTTAAGATGGCAGTTCAAGATCTCTTATTCCAAGATCCTGAAATGCGCCTGGGATTTTGTCGGTTTGTTAATAGGCAAAAAGAAAGAGATTTAAATTTTGGCAACAATATTTTGTTTACCGATGAGGCCTGTTTCACAAGACGAGGGGTAACTAATTTTCATTATGAACACGTTTATGGAGTTGAAAATCCGCATGCAATCAAGGTAAAACATTTTCAACACGAATTTTAAAAAAATGTGTGGGCTGGACTAATTGGTAATTTTATTGTTGGTCCTGTTATTTTTCCACGAAGATTAACGGGAGACAACATCTACAAAATACGTTGCCAGATTTGTTAGAAGATCTACCTCTACAGCTTCGGAGAGGTATGTGGTTTATGGACGATGGGGCTCCACCACATTTTTCATTACATGTTGGGATTCACTTAAATCAACACTACCCCAATAAATGAATCATTAAGTGATTCCACCTCTTCAATAGAAACCTCCTTCTTCTCGGATTCTCAGTTCGATGGAAAAATTTAATTAACTTTTTTTAATGTTTTTCACTAATATGTGTATGTATGATCCGTTTAGAACGATTACAAGATTAAATTACCTTAGGAGGTAATGAGGCACTTGTAAATTGGCCACCACGTTCACCAGACTTAACACCCATGGATTATTTTTTCTGGGGACATCTGAAGTCCATAGTTTACAGGACACCCGTAGATAATGAAGAACAACTTTGGCAGCATATTCAAGATGCAACAAATAATCTTAAAGGTCATGAAGAAGTTATGCAAAGAACATAATTTAATTTTCTTCGTCGTATAAATCATTGTATGCATGCAAATGATGGACACTTTGAAGAGTTTTTATGACATTTTTATTATATGTATTTACTTTGTTTTATTCATGTAAAATGCTAGACTTTTATAAGCAGCTCTTATAAACTGTATTCACAGTACGTAAAAATTAGCTTAAAATTAATGAATTCAGTAATCAACGCAAGTAGATATTTAGAAGCTTTTCTCGTGACCGTGAATTTTGATAGAGCTTTTTTGTTTTACGAGTTTATATACAAAGTGGTCAAGAATAACTGTTTGAGTTGGCAACACAATTAAGAGCATTTCTTTATTCAGCTATTTGCAACACTGCAACCGGATATTAGGCGAGTTTTCGCGATAGTAAAGTTGTAACTTTGTTACAACTTTGACAGCAAAAAGTCGTTTTCGCGGATAACGTTTTAACTTTAGCCGGAAGTGCCGCCATGTTCACTTTCAGTCAAGTTATAACGTTGGTCAAGAGCAAAGTTAAAGACGTCATAGAACTGTCACTGCTTAAATTTGGTTAGATGTAATTTTATTCCACAACAAATCCGAAGTCATGATTTCATGAATTTATACTATAGATTACAGAGCACTCCATTCATACTTTCTGAAATTCAAAAAAGCTTTAATTTTCACTTTAATGATTTTATTTGAACTGACAACCTTCAAGTAAGAACGATTTTCGTTTTCGCGATAACTTAAAGTTAGAATTATAGAGATGTCATTTAAGTTACTTTCAGTTATAACTTCGCGTTTTAACTTTGTACCGCGAAAACTCGACTAATGTTTCGTTGGTTTATTTGACGTAACCTGAACAGCGACAAGATTATAGGTTATGTAAATAACAATTAGCGTTTTAATTTGAATTTGGAACGTCAAGGTGACGTTGTCAAAGTGACGGCTGTCTGTGTCAAGCCGTCAACAACCGGAAGTTACTCCAGTTGTACCATTTAAAAACAAAATTCAGTACTGCCAACTCAAACAGTGATTCTTGACCACTTTGTAGAAACCGAAGACGCACGTACATACTACGTATATTATTTTTATTACTATTACTTTTTTTTTCAGAGAAATGTTTTTTAAAACTCATTAAGACGGTATCCAATAACAGGGAATTAAATCCTTACGTATCCTTTATTTGGTTAGATTAAAAGCTTTTTTCAGGATTTCGAATAATAAACCAATATCTATTCCCCTATTATTTGATCTGCTCTAATTCGTAGGTCGTTTTGGTAGGGCTATATTTTTTATACATATACATATTATTTATTATTTTAATTTTTATTAATTTTTTAATAATTATTATGATTAGGTGGTTATTAGATTTCATAAAGTGCTTTTATTGTTACTGTGTCACTACGTGTATTGTCACTGCCGAAATACGTATGATATACAGTGTGTCCCAAAAAGTTTTAGACAAATGGAGAAAAAGTTTATCTTACATTTCACAAAAAAAACTATTCTTTATAAAAAGCTCTGCATGACTTGTAGATCCATAATCAGGTACAAAATTTTTAAAAAATTGGCTGGAATACAGGGAAAATAAAAAATAATGATTTGGACGGAGAGCAAAATACATTCAAACTGTAGTGGAGAGCAAAATGTTCAATGAAATTGTGATTAAATAGCAAAAAATTATGCACACTTGTAGATTATTGATATTCCCAGATAAAAATTGATAACACAATTACTGTGAATTTAATTTTTTATGAATGAAGAAAGAGTTAAATAATAACAAATTACTTGTCCTACAATTTCCTATTGATGGAATAAATTCTGTATGTAAAGAACGATATTGAACAAATCACGCCATCTATCGACATGCAAAAGAACTAAAACTTTCAAAAATATATTTTCTATCAAAAAATATATTCATAAACATATCTTAAATTACCCTATTTTAAAATAAATAAGGAGCGCCATCTGTAGGCGCGTAATGTAAACCAAAAGCTGGGTTGAGAACGGTTGCATTTTGTCTATCGACATAAAAAAGAAATATGTAATTGTTATTTTTCACAATTTTTTTATACATAATAGATTAGTAAGTTGCGAAATAATTTTTTTTTTCATAAATGAAGAAATTCGGTCTTAAAACAAATAATAATAAATTACTTGTCCTGCATTGTCCTATTGACGGAGTAAATTCTGTATTTAAAGAAGAATTGAAAAAATCGCGCCATCTATCGACATGCAAAAGAATTAAAACTTTAAAAAATATGTATATTTTTATCCAAAAGAAAAAAATCCAATACATCTTACAAAGTTTCAATAAAAATTAAATAAAATAAAAAAGCACCATTTCATAGATATTGATTTTAAGTAACTGAGGAGCGCCATCTGTCGACGCATAATGTGAACTAAAAGTTCGGTTGAGAACCGAGGAAAGAATGTCACGAAATTTTGATTTAATTTTATGCCTGCGCTGCGGTATCAATTCTCTCTATTTAAAGAGTAATTGAAAAAGTCGCACCATCTCTAGACATGCAAAAGATTTTTTCCCGATACACACAATTTCAATTTTTAAAATAAAAAGCACTATTTAACAGATACCAGATACTTATCCTAAATAAATAAAAAGCGCCATCTGTTATCTTACGATTGCACTAGAGTATATTATTAATTGCATGAATCACAAAGAAAGTGCGCCATCTATCGACGTAAAAAAGAACGAATTTTCAACAGCAGTTTCGCAACCGTCAGAATTAGTTGCTCATCGAAGAAATGATCGATTTTAACAGCGCAATCAAA
Organism: Dorcus parallelipipedus; assembly: GCA_958336345.1. Lineage (NCBI taxonomy): Eukaryota > Metazoa > Arthropoda > Insecta > Coleoptera > Lucanidae > Dorcus > Dorcus parallelipipedus. The sequence continues at coordinate 31,848,215 of OY284477.1, read as the reverse complement.
TACACAACTTTGATGAACGCACGCTTTCGACGGTTTTGGACTAGCCAGAAATTGCTGCTGGAACAAACCTACTAAACAAACAAAAAAAATAAACAGCGCCATCTGTCGGCAGTAAATTAAACTAGTAAATTAAACTAAAATTAAAAGCAGAGTTGACAACCACTGAATTTTATAATTTTTTTTTACGGTTATCGAAGGAATACCTTTCTTTTTATTTCTGCGTATCAGGCAAGTAATTTCTTTTCATTATAAAAATAATGTATTTACATAACCTCACAATCGGGCTCGCTACATTCGCGGGATTACTGACAATTGCTGAAGTGTTTATTTTTTAATTTTTATCTGGGAATATCAATAATCCACAAGTGTGCATAATTTTTTGCTATTTAATCACAATTTCAATGAACATTTTGCTCTCCACTACAGTTTGAACGTATTTTGCTCTCCCGTCCAAATCATTATTTTTTATTTTCCCTGTATTCCAGCCAATTTTTTTAAAATTTTGTACCTGATTATGGATCTACAAGTCATGCAGAGCTTTTTATAAAGAATCGTTTTTTTGTGAAATGTAAGATAAACTTTTTCTCCATTTGTATAAAACTTTTTGGGACACACTGTATGTATAGGTATGGTGGGCAGAGATTGTTTATTAATTATTTCTTAAACCACAGTCTCCTTTACTATATTTATTTGATGGAAAATTAAAAAATCAACAACGAACTTCAGTGTCATATTTTAAAAAGGTAGTAATTAAGACAACAATGAAATACCTAATTAAAAATATTTTTACACGTCCCATAAGATTTAATACTCAATCCGTCGCTTCACTTTGAAGCATTACCAGACTTGTAACTAACTCACGCGGACCTGGTTTGTTCAAGAGGGTTAAAATTTGAAGTGGCCAATTATTATCTTGTCAAAACACGCAAATTGCAAAAAGCAATTAAGCATTTCTTTGCACTTCGACGATGTAATATTCACAGAAAAATGATTTGGTGACACCTTACAGCATCAATTGCGCTCCTAAATATTTAAAGAATTGTTATTAGGCGAGGCAGACACACGTAGGGTTTTGATATACAAGTGGCATCGGGGGGCCGCCGGGGTAAACCGACGTTTTACGGCAGGGCGGGTAAACATAAATTACTTGACTCCTCCGCTTTGGTCCAGTTTTGAGCTCGTATTCCTATATTCTTATGTAATACGTGCGGTAAGTGGTGTCTTGTTGCTTCCGGGGCGCTTTTTTGTAATTTATGTTTGTATGCAGCGAGCGGCTCTGCCTCCTCTTCTTCTTCTTCTCCTCCTTCCTCAAGTTTGTCCGTTTGGGAGGTGTTTTACGATGATTAAGCACACACTTGTGTGAAATGATTTTTTTATATGCTCGTTACTCTGAACAAAAATGACTAACTATACTTTAAAACTAAATACACGAAATGCTAAGTGGGATGTGATAAGTATTATCTAAAGAAAAAAAATACATAACGTCTAAATTGAAGGAGGCTTGGAATTGACATGGAATTCTACATGGTTTCGCTAAATTGCATAGATTGCAATTTATCTGTATCCAAAAGTGCTTCGTTAAGCAAGACTCTTTAAACCATCTTAATTTCTCGGTGTTCACGCTGTATACTAGATGCAGAAGCGTTTTGCGTATGTAAATTTTTATGAAAATCCATAATAAAGAAAAATCTCTTTTGTAGCATACTTTTTGAAAGGCAGTGTATGTAGGTACATATACAATAATTTTCCATTTCCACTTAACCAATTCTCTATCTCTTACAATAAGCGATATCCCCATGCTTTTCTCGAATTTCAGTCTATGGAATCATTTCGATCTACAGTATGTCCACGGATTGAGTTTACAATAGGGAAAAGAATTTTATTTTCAATTTTACATAAAAATGCCAAAGGAAAAAAAATTTGCTTGTTTTATAACGGACATATTTGTTTAAAACTTCAATATTAATACTTAAAATTAATAATTAAAATCGAAAAGAACAAAAACAAAATCAACATTTTAAATTATTCGATTAATCCACCACCTCCAATAGATACTTCAAGTCTACGTCGTAGCTCGTTATAACTGTTAAGGATTTCTTGAATTGTTAAAAATGCAATAAATTCTTCTGTTATGTAACGGTAACTTTTATCTCGTATCATAATATTATTGCAACGTTAACATTTTTTGGCAAAGAATTTCACCCTTCTGTTATTTATTATTTAATTTGAATTTCAATTTTATCTGACTTTAAATTATTAAAGCTTTTCTTTTGGGGTCAGTTAACTTGCCCCCCCCCCCCCCCCCGTAACGTTTTTCAAAGTTTTCTTGCACCAAATGATTGCACCCTTAATGCACCCTTATGCACCGCCAAAATAAATTTTTGCACCCATCCAGGAGAGAAACTGCAGGCAAATTTCACTGGGAGGGGCCAAGTTAACCGCAGCCCCCCCTCCCCCCCCCAGTGAAAATTTTCGAAGTTTCTTTAGTGCACCTTGTTGCACCCCTTATGCACCCTTATGCACCACATTTTTTAACTTTTACACCGCTCAAATAGCTGAGAAAAAAAATAACTGAAATAACTTTCCATTTTATTTTTTTTCTCAGCTATTTGAGCGGTGCAAAAGTTAAAAAAGGTGGTGCATAAGGGTGCGTAAGGGGTGCAACAAGGTGCACTAAAGAAACTTCGAAAATTTTCACTGGGGGGGGGGGGGGGGGGGCTGCGGTTAACTTGGCCCTTCCCAGTGAAATTTGCCTGCAGTTTCTCTCCTGGAGGGGTGCAAAAATTTATTTTGGTGGTGCATAAGGGTGCATTAAGGGTGCAATAATTTGGTGCAAGAAAACTTTGAAAAACGTTACTGGGGGGGGGGGGGCAAGTTAACTGATCCTTTCTTTTGCTCAGTCTGATCGAATCAAACTAAACACAGTATTTTTTTTAATGTTTACTTTGTTAATTTTGGGTGTTTCGGTGAATAATAATAACTAAAAGTTCAGTTGGGAATGCATTTTACTCATGTTGTTATTTAATAGCGCGGAATATTACAATGCGCTGTTTCACCAGCAAAAAAACAACTGCAAACGCGCTCATATGATATCACGTGTAAAAGTGAATCACTGTTTTTAAGACAACAAGTTAGGTAATCGAATAAGGTAATTATTTTATGAGGATCCTGGCATTCTTGTTGCAACTGTGCTGAGTAAAAATGCGTACGAGTGACCCTTGCCAGCTACAAGAGGTTACAGGTTGGTGAATTATTTTGCAGTTGTGAACATTGGGTGTTTATATAGAAATGCGTGAAAAGTATTTCTGTTGGGCATTTTACGGATTAATTAAGAATAGTCACTGTTGTTCAAATCTTAGAACCGTGATGGGCCTAAGATGAGAAGGGTCTGGTATTCCTGAAAGCTACGGTGTGCGGTTTCCCGCGATGGACTGTGAGGCGAGAACCTCGTCTGGTTTCCCTTGGTTCTCATTGCACAACCTACAGCAGGATAGGAAACCAAGTGGTTCCTAACCGGAGAATTCCAGTAGAGAAAACTACACGAGGTAGTATTATTTTCTGAGACCTACTATGAGAATAGAAACTCGTGCGGTTTCCCTTGGTTCTCATTGCACAACCTACAGTAGTGCGGTTACATAGTTGACATATTAGGTACCTTTACACTAAAGACAGGCGGCCACTGGACGCGAAACTAAGCTAAGCTAAGCGAAACTAAGTTTTTTGAAAATTAGATCCAACGTAATCTTACGCGAACACGGCAACTAAAGCTAAGGGAAGCGAAGTTAGGATAGCAAAGATGTAAAACAATGTTTATCTTTGCTCAGTTGCCTCGTCCGCGTAAGATTACGTTGGATCTAATTTTCAAAAAACTTAGTTTCGCTTAGCTTAGCTTCGTGCGCAGTGGCCGCTCGCCCTTACGCTCCGGAGCGCCCCGTTGGAATCACATGCGAAAGCGCGCCAGTTTAAATGTAAATAATCACGCATGCTCAGACGTGTTAAAACCCGCATACATTTCGAGCAGTTAAAAGTTTTGTCTTTATATTTTCACGCGGTTATATTTTAATATAATTTGAAATAATTAAAAGGTAAGTACTTTAATTAATATCACTCGGGGAATTTGACGTTTTTCAATTTACATTAGCAGTTTTATCACCTGACGTTTAACGTTGCATTCTAAAACCGCGTGATTAAAGCGTTGCAATTTTTAGGAACAAATTGTAAGACGCGACACTCTTGACCACGGTAAAACACGCGTGATTAGACGGGGTGCTCCAAGCACACGTGTTTGAACGTATGTGTAAAGGTACCTATTCCTGAAAGCTACGGTGTGCGGTTTCCGGCCGTGGACTGTGAGGCGAGAACCTCGTGCGGTTTCCCTTGGTTCTCATTGCACAACCTACAGCAGGCCATTGTGCCGGGGAATTATGTTAAAGTTGAAAGAGCCCTTGTATGGAGTTGCGTGCGTTTTCCCGAACTCCAATCGTAATCTAATGATGATGGTCGACGCCAAAACGTTGAAGTTGCGGTTACTGTAGTTGAATCATTTTGATCATTGACCGTTCACACACTTGTCGCTCTGAGGGATTTACTGATAAATCGTAAAGTTAAGTACAGCTCTTCGGCGTGTGCGAATAGTTTTTTAAAATAGAAGATCAATCTAATGAACCCTTAAATTACTTCACGTCATTAAATGAATTAATCAATAAATAAATGATTAATTACGTTTTTTGTGTTTTTCTTAAAACTGAGTCTTACAAAAGTTAGCAGATGTCAGAAAATTAACAGAATGAAATAACAGCATGTTTCGTATCATGATTAAAATATCTAAAGTGTACGATAAAGTGTAACGATAATTTCAATAAAACTTACTAATATTAATTTAAGGTTAGGTTAATACAACAAACAAACATTCTGTGATTCAGTGGGGAAAGGGGATTATTGATCATGTTACAAATTTCTGAGCAGGCGGAGTGAATCGCAGTTCAAAAGAACACGAATCACTTAAAATTTATAGCTTTGATGCGATCACTTTGAGCAAAAGAAAAGCCCTATTATTTCACATTTCTCAGTCAACGCCAACCGCTATAAAAATCTATAAAAAGTTGTAATTACTAGAAAAATGAAATCAAAAAAGTTATTTTAAGAACACACTGTATTAATGTTGAAGTTTTAATTACAGATTTGTTCGTTAGAAATCAAGCAAAACATTATTTCCTTTGACATTTTTTCATAAAATTTAAAATAATTATTGTTTCCCTCTTGTAAACTCAATCCGGGGACATACTGTGGGATTACCTGTACATTCTAAAATTAAAAAAATATACAGGCTGACCTATTTAATTTTTTTTTACTTAAAACCACTTCCGCTCAAACCGGAAGTGGTGGATATTGTTTCATGCTGTCAAATAAACTATTCGTACGCCTATATTATTTACACCAAATATCGTTTCCCTAAAGATAGAAATAAAAAAGTACAAGGGTGAGAATACCAAACTGAATCACCCGGTATTTTGAAAAATATAAAGTGTATTCTCTTAACAATTTTCTACTATTTCATATAAGGAAAAAAGATAAAAATGACATAACTGTAACATTCCTGTCATTAACAGAAATTATAATAAAAAAATTATTTGTGACAAATGGATATTTCATGCAGCCTGGACAGGAAGGGGTAACAAGGTAGACCACAGAAACTAGACCCTGTGGGATTCCAAGTGCAATGTGATGAAATTGAGTTTCATCGAGTACATCCAACAGAAACTGAAAGATTTTTTCTTTGCTAATGTAAATCATTTGTTATTAGAAGAAATAAAAAGAAATGGTTGTTGTTCAGTATCAATAATAAACGTAGATTTAATTGAAAGCGATATAATCTGTGTAAAAAATTCCAATCGAATTCCCGTCTCTTTGGATCGCGTCGGGAAAAAACCCGTTTCGTTCCGATTAATTACTGCCTTTTCAGCGTCACAATGAAAAGCGCGAAATAATTTACGCGACGACATATTTCAATTCGCCCGAATGATATACGCACGCAAACTTCGAACAGCATAAAAGGCAATAAAAGGCGCAGATAAGGAATCCGAAACGGACGTAATTAAAATACCCGTTTTCATTCAGGTGTTGCGTCGCGGCCCGACCGGCGACGGAGAGAACCTCGCCGATCAGGTTCTGCTGCCGCCTTCGAGTGCATACATACATTGTTGCGCTGGAATTTAAAATTTCCCAAATCTCATTATGTATCGCATTAAATTTCCAGCCATAAAGTTAATTTATACGGCGGACTTGCGAGAGAGATTATTAAAGATATTAAGCGTGTAAGCCCCCATTGGACGATACCTGATAGGTTTCCTAAACATTCGGCTCTCAAACCTGTTATTATAACTCAAAACAGGCACAAAAAAAACGGTCCCAGCGAGCTGATGGGTCCGGGATATTGATAGGCAGCCGGTAATGACGAGGTCAGGGCCGTATCCCACCCACCGTAGACGGACACCCGCCCCCGCACTAAACCACCTAATTACGAAAACCGAATCATCTTCGGTATGGGCGCAGATAATTTTTACAACAACTGTCTTTAAAACTTAGAAACATTTTGAAACCCAAAAATTCAGTGATAATAATCATCGCAAAGGGAAGTCATCTAACTAAAATCATGTTAATATTGGTTTCTTCCTAAAATCATATTCAACCGCATTTGACGTTTTTTATTTATGCAACTGGTCTTATCTGCCATAAATCAATCGCCATCTACTTTTGACTGTCATGAACCGATTATCCTCTGTTCTGTGTTCTATTTTGCTTCCCCTTGTTGAAAACACAATCTAGTACTCTATAATCTTTCATTTCAAACATTTCACTCATCGATAATTCGAGGTTTCATCGGTTAATTAGTCTTTTTCTTTTGTATCACTAAAGAAAACCAATGATTACGATATAGGCACAATTGAATTGAATATTGAATTGAATAATAGGAAACCAAAAACATTGAACCTGTACGATTTAAGCGATCAAGTCCTTTCTACCGATCTATTCTTTTGTTTAATTCATCGAACGACTCTTCATTTATTTATGTCTTTTATGTCAATTATCTGTCAGCAATCGATCGTTACCTATTTTTCTTCATTTTATTTACCTGTTATTCATCTCATTTTAATTTTTTCTTCTCGGAGATTCTCTTTCGTCTTTCTGTTGCCGAAAACACAACCTTGTAATCGACGATTGTTCGTTTTATTCCGTCTAACTCTTCACTAATGCGCTTTTCATCGATTAATTAATGTCTTGTCTTTCCGGAAATAATTGTTTATTAATTAATTAAACTAAAGCTTCATTCACAACCTTGTAATTTATACATAAATTAAGATGTAAAATTGTAGTTATACTTGCAGTAAAACACCAACATTCAAAATGTTTAATTCAAATTAAAATTTCAGTTTCATGAAGGTCCTGTTGTACCATACTAGTTTAAATTTGAACTGAAACTTAAACCCATAACAACGATTATTTCAACAATAATTGTTGTTAAGAGTTTAAGCTTTTGCTTAAAGTTAAACTGGAATTGTACAACTAGGCCTTAATTAGCTAAACAATTTATTGTTACTATTTTTTTTTCTTCATTAAGCTTTAGTTTGTTACAATCCCCACTCATCTTGATGTTTTATATTTGTCCATCCATTGTCTTTCGAGAAATCTTGCTTTGTTTTCGTCCCCATCAATCGATCGCTTTTTTATTCCTTAGTTGCTAAAATGCCGCTGGACGTTTGATTTGTTTTTAATTGATCGATTATTTTTCAATTTTCTTATTATGTGCCTTGATCGATCGATTGCAACTGCTAAAAATGTAAAACCTAAGTGATTCGTGTTCGTTCTTTGATCACGTTTATTGTTTTTTTTTTTCCGCTAAATATGAAATGCGTTTAGGGCCCACAAGTTTGAAGTAATTTTGGTCAAGGCTACTTTATAACAAAGAGTTCGCGTTTCGGATTCGGTGCCCCATAAATCGCCCGTTTCCGCCGTCTTCGACGGGGAGAGTCACCTGCGCGCCCCGAAACAAATTAATTCATGGGACGCCGCGATCTCATGTTTATTTATAGTCGGCATAAGGAATTTTATTTCCGATCAGATTCGGACCACGAAACGAATGTAATCCGTCGGACATTTGTTAATGCGCGGGCCGGAGCAAGCGGGGGCGAGGGGCCCCGCATACGTACGAGGGCGCAATAAAAGGCAGCACGGCCAGGTAACATTCTTGAGGAGGGAACCGAATTAATTTTTTTTCACCGTTACCGCCTCGCCCGCCCGCTTCTCTCTTTCTCTACGCGGTAATTTATGTTGAGCGCACGAATTCGTTTCGTTTTACGATGTAATCTCGATTTACATATCATATTTGAGTAAACTCCGGAATTTATCGTCGTCTTCTCTCTCTATCTTACTATCCGCGTTACACGCCGAGGCAATTAAAAAACGGCCCCCAGCGAAACACCAACTGTAGAGAAAAAGAAACAAACTCAAACTTTTTTTTTCTTTGTTTTATATTATGCGTTACAAGACTTGTAACACAAAAACCGATTATCATAGTAGAAAATCATGTTGGTTCTCCAATAATAGATGGCGGTTAAATTCTCTCACAACAGCTAGTACAGAACTTATTCATCAAAAGAGAACAATAAAAAAAAAATATGAAAAATATTATTTTGTTTAAACAGATTTGATTGGCCGAGAAATGGCATCAATAAGCTTTCATTTTATTTAAACTGATTCGATTGATTATTAATAGAGAGATGGCGTTGATAAATAATTTTTCATTTAAAGAAAACTGTCGCAAAATGCGACAACTAGAAAAGTTTTATGAATTATCTTATCTACTCCATATTTTATTTGCTTATCTTTTTTTATAAAGATGATAACTTTAATTGTTGTAGTATTTGGGGCATTTTTAGGATGGGAATTAGCTCAATTGGCTTTAAGATATAAATCTAAGTCTCTCCTCCGTGTTGTTAATTCGATTCACTGCTCTAGGAGAGCACTCTCAGAGTATTCTCATCTTATTTTGAGAGAAGATTAAAATACTCTATGCTCTAAAAAAGTAATGAATCGAAACGCTAATAATTTATCTCTTCGTTTTCTAACAATTGCACAAAAGCAAATAGGATTGTGCAAGACTTGACGATTTTTCGAAATCCACCTGTGTATACATACACATAGCGGTGTACCCGTCCAGGTGATGACGCAGAGGAAGCGGATGATGGCACTTCGCCGATAAGCGGTGCTAATTGCGGGCCATAAAGATCGGGCACCTGATGCACGCCGTTTCCACGCACTCGCGACGAAATGCGCTCGCCGTCGCCGCCGCCTCCGATCTACCATTGCGAGCGGCCATCCGGCCCGTCTGGCCGACCGTTAATTAATGACAGCACATGACGAATGCACGTACAGGTGCATCATTCGCCCCCGAAACAAAACTTATTATGGGAAGCGGTTTGGACGATGCCGAGGTTATTAGTTTCGAGTATTTCATGGAACAAAACATTTAATAAAAAATAAAAGACATAAAAACACCCTCAACACCTATGATAAAAGAGGGTATGACAAAGAAAAAGCAGGTGTACCTACAGAATTACACAAAATGAGATAATGTGTATGTAAGAATATGTCATTAAACAATTGAAATCTACATCAATCAAAAACACTGATTCGAATGTAGTGAAACCTCGATTATAATAGTGGGGGAATGATATATGTATTCAGGTGTATACATATACACATTTTTACAAAGAACTACAAATAAACATATTGCAATGTTAATGAATCTCAGGTTTTTCTATTATTTTATTAATTTCTTATTATTTTTATGTCTTATTAGCGAGTTATCGCAACATCACGTTAACTTACGGTAAACGTTAAAATTACGTGGCCCCATTCATTTTCCATTGGATCACATGATCTTAACGTTTACCGTAAGATCACGTGATGGTTGCGATAACTTCCTAGTGTTATTCTTATCGCTTTCTTACTTCGTTTCTTTGCTGCGACGGCTCCTGCTCCGATGATGTATTTTGCAATGTATCTCGTCGGTTAATTCTTGCTCGTAGTGTATTTGTCGTGTCATAAATTTGGATGTAGATGGCACTCGCTAGCCTTCACATTCAAAATTATCTGCGTCGGTGTGTGTGTGTAGGGGAATAAATAAGGAAGAATGCTCGTAGAATAAGATAGAAAACAACAGTTTATTAATTTAATTTCCGAAGAATCGCACAAACAAATACAGCTCATAGGAAAGTTCAGAGTAGTGGTGGGCAAACCGATAATTGTTACTTAGCGATAATGACCCTTAGGTATAATGTATCTAAGGTTTACTATTGCTAACTAGCAACCATCGATAGTTATACTTGCTACTTAACGATAATGACCCTTAGGTATAATGTATCTAAGGTTCACTATTGCTAACTAGCAACCATCGATTTGGCCACCGCTAGTTCGGAGGTTTACAAAATCGAAACTTATTTACTTGGTCGCGAAACAGGCGAAATATTACTTACATTAAATTCCGTATCGCTTCCGTGACTGATATTTAACGCAGACACTTTGCTGTTGTACAGGCGCCCCGGGGACTTTAGTTTACAATAGCTAAACGCGGCGCCCTCACTGATTCAATTTCCGAACTCCTCGCTACTTTCTTCTAACATCCATATTATCATAACATCATTAAATAAATTTTTCTAAATATTACAATTCTAAGCTTGAATCTTACGTATTTACATTTCAAAAATTCTAAATATTTTATTTGTAATAAACATGTAATTTTAAAGCACCTATTTCTAAAAATATTTACATAAACTTAATATATTTGAAAAACACACACGAATTTAATAACTATACAAACAAATCCTGTAAAACACAAATAATACATTGCTCTGAATTTTACTCTATTATTTACAAAATTATTTCTTTATGAAAAATCTAAAAACATATTACTTTCTGCTCATAAACACCGCAATATGATAAAAAACTACAAAATTTTGAAATTTTTATTCATACAAAGTGTTTCAGTCTATTCAAATTTTTATTGTCATTTGACAATTTGAGGTTTAGTTTAAATAATAATACAAAAAGTATCGTTTAGAATTTAGACAATAAGTATTGTGTTTTATTAAGCATTTCGGTAAGCCAGCAAACTAAAAACATGTTCAGTGCTAAATTTCCGCTAAAATTTATTAGATTCTTCAAAACATTCTGTAATAAATAATAGTTAAGTAAGAAACTTTTTTATAGATTAAATAGTGATGGAGAAACGAATTGTTTATCTCGTAAAATCAATATATTAGAAATTTGGTGCCTTTTTATACAATGAAACTCTAGGAAGAGTCGATAGATAATTGATCTCTTTTTCCGAGATCTTATTATAAACATTATTGAATTCTCTTATGTGATTATTAACTTAGAAATGCTGAGGTAAAGCACTAATATTCGAAACTTTGTTAAGCTGATTTATAATGTAAGACCCAGTTTACAGAAACTTTAATTGCAATCAAATTTTAATGACATTGTTCATTTGACATTTGGGAATGTAATTCTTATGGCGACTTATCGTAATTAGTTTAATTCGCAATTAAATATTTGATTTGCTTTCTGTAAATCCACCCTATATTTTGCTTGTAATACTTAGATAAATATATTTAAATTCCAAGGCCTATTAGACAACATTTTTTCCTTTGTAACATGCGTTTAACAAAGTTCTACCTCTAGTCATCCATAGAGACAAAAGTATGTATAAATAAATAGGTACAGTTCATTTTTTCAATATATGTCGATCGTATCAACCTGAATTAGCAAAATATACGACGAAACGACATGACATGACAAATGTCGCAAGGCTCTTTCACAAAAGTTAGAAGAGATTAGCTATGTATATAAAAATTCTTTGGCTTATCAATCGATGATCGGTATACATATTGCTGAGTAATTTCCTTTCTAGGATAGTTAAAACTTAAATGAAAAGGATACGCACTTTGAATTTGTTTTATTTTGTAAAACGTTCATTTTCTCTTGGTTTTTGGGTGCCATTTTTTCCATTATGTTTGTATAAAAGGGTCCCCTAGAGTTCTGAAAATTAAGTTTCATTAAGATTTTTCTTTTACTTATATTTCTATTTTGTTAAATGCAGAGTTTACCTAACCTGGAAGACGATCCTTTGAGTCTCGACTCACCAAATACGGCCAATTAGACACCGAGGCAATGCCTGATTATACCACACCACCTTCTAGGCCTGTTATTTCGATGCCTGAAGTCCCAAATGCATCGGTCAGGAAGGTTGGGTTTCCGGATTTAGAAACGCCTGTCCCTCAGCAGATGGAGGCTGCTGAATTCGAGGAAGCTGTTAAAAAGCTTCCTCGTGAGTTCCTAAAGGACCGCCGCGGGAACAAGCGTCGATATCTGCTCCACCTTCCGGATGGGGCGAAGGGGCTGAAAGTGGAGGCTCTTCGTCTGGATTAATAGGCTGGCCTACGAAGAATTAGTTTAATTGTTATACTTTTGGATTATATAGAGTCGCATTTTTCTGTTGACTTTTGTTGAATTTTTAATTTTAATTTTGCATTTTGAGGTTATATTTTCTTTTGGGGCATGTTTTAGTTGGCTTGTTTCCCTATATAAGTAAAATTTAAGTCTTCCTTTGGCAGTGTTGGTGAAACCATCTCTTCTAGAATGGTAAACAGTTTTAAAATTTATTAATATTGTTGTTAATTTTTGATTTGACTCTACACTTTTTATTTTTATTTATTTGGTATTTAACCAACCGTATACAGATTAGAAGTTTTATCTTAACTGATACATTTTAGAATTTGTTTATAGCAAAGACGTTATAGAATAGTTATATTGCGATTTGCTATAACGAAGTTAATGCCCAACACGAACATCACACCGCTGTATTTAACCAACCGTATACAGATTAGATGTTTTATCTTAACTGATACGTTTTAGAATTTGTTTATAGCAAAGACGTTATAGAATAATTATATTGCGATTTGCTATAACGGAGTTAATGCCCAACACGAACATCACACCTCTGTATTTAACCAACCGTATACAGATTAGATGTTTTATCTTAACTGATACGTTTTAGAATTTGTTTATAGCAAAGACGTTATAGAATAATTATATTGCGATTTGCTATAACGAAGTTAATGCCTAACACGAACATCACACCTTTGTATTTAACCGATCGTATACAGATTAGATGATTTATCTTACTGGTGCGTTTAGAATTTGCTTATGGCAAACACAAAATGGAATAGTTGCATTGAGTTTTGCTATAGCAAAGTTAGTTTTCACACTACATTTCATCAATTTACAATATACCTGTTACATAATCAAGCAACACTTTCACCCCACAACTATTTCATTGCATTCAACGATTTTCAGAATTTTTAGGGACACGAACTCAAGGTATTTTGCCTTAGCGGTCTCTGAAAACAATTTAACTGTTTGTTTAGATGAATTTGAGCTTGAGATCTATCAATTTCAATTCATCGTAGCAAATTATATTGTAATTTATGTACATTTTTCAACTGATATGTATTTTTGGTTATGTAAACACACATTTTGACATTTACTGTTTAACGTTGGTAATTTTGCAACTTAATAAATTTGTTACTAAGATATTTGATTTTTACTTACCCATACACCACGTTGCTCGTAAATTTGCACAACAACATTTCAATTAATGCTTTTGGAGTCTCTATTGCTACTTAAATTGCGACTTTGCATAGGAACCTCGTGCAGTGTTGTAACTTGTCTAACAATAAAATCACTAGGTCCTGAGATTTCAATTATTTCTAAAAAGGTATATGCTCAAAACCACAGCAATATATTGGAAAAATGAACTGTAGGAATAGTGCTGATTGTGGAGATGCTATGATTTATAAAAATATAAAATTATGCGAAGGAATTCAAAACAAACTATATCTATTAATACATTCCTTCAATCAAAGATGTTTCTTTCAAGATATCATGTACGGTTCATTCCCACCAATTTGGTAATGTTGCTACCTATCCTACAATATCTACCTAACTGACCATGCGTGAATTGCGAACGCTGGGGGACTCGTCGATGTTGGCGAAAACCTACCTGGAATTATGCCCAGCTGAGTGGAGACGGGGTGTGCTACAATAGGATTGCCACTAGCTCGATACCTAGGGCGCCACCTAGCGTTATGTAAGTTCCAAGCAGTATGGTGAAACACGTGGCACCATGATTAGAAGCGTTTAAGAATCCGTCAGGTTTGATTTCCACAACAAAAGAAAATGTTTGTCAGACAACCTGTATACAACGCAACTATTGGCCACCCTATATATTGATTTAAAAAAATGGGTCAAACGATAATACGGAGTTTATTAAAAATCGTGATGAAACAGCGTTCAATTATAGATTGTTCAACAAACGATAAATAAGGGGGGTTACGTTAAAATGCCCCAAAAAAAGTCTAGTTAAAGTTAATTAAATTGAAATTTACAAAGCGTCAGCAAACGCGTAATCACCGGCGAGGATATCCTGTACGGCTCACAAAATAACGTACAATAAATTCTGTCAGGACAATAGACGCAATTTCAAGATCGAAAGTTTAAGATCGCATACTATGAAACGCGGTTTTTAAGGAACCTCGGCCTCAGACAGGCAAGAGCGGTATCACAAGGCACCGAAGATACCCAATCATCAATTTAGAGACGCAAATAATTAAAAGACAGAGGGTTTGTGCAATACCACACTCGTAAACCGAATATCAGCCTAATGCATGAATTTTGGATTTTCTGATTTCTCATGAATCCATATAATTTAAGTATGGACCGTAGACTACATCCGAAAAATTAAAATGCGAGAAGACTATAGCCTCCAGAATGATACATTTCATATCAATTTGAATTTAAAAAATAAGTTCCGAAACATGAAGTGCAACACTGTGTATAATACCACAGTATAAGTAATTACCCAGTAGCGACACTTAAACGTCAGTGTCAGAAAAAGCCGCCATACTGTTTGATATCCTTATGGAAATGCAATGTACAGTTGTGTTCAAAAAGGTGTTGTACAGCTACGTTTTAAATATCGTTGCTTTTGAGCGGCAGTTGGTTTTTCTATTTTTGTGTTCAATAATATTATTATCACAAAATCTTTTAACCGGACACTAAATCGCGCACTATACACTTAACGTTTCACCGTCGTTCGACAGCTTCCTCAAGTTTAAACGATACATTTTCTAGTTTTCTCGATTCTTTAAATAGAATATAGATCTGTCAATTTTTAACATTTATTAAAATAAAATATTTATGTTTAAAAAGGAAAAAAAATCAATTTACCTTTTCAGTTTCCGTTTACAACCTTGTTTATTTTGACAACGTGTTTATATTTTTCACTTCTGACGAAGCTGTCGAACGACGGTAAAACGTTAAGTGTATAGTGCGCGATTTAGTGCCCGGTTAAAAGATTTTGTGATACAAATTTCATCGGACAAGAATCAACCGTATATGTATGTAACAAAACAACTTGTACAACAATTTTTTGACTTCATGAATGCACATACAAGTTTACACAGTACAGATTCTGTACAACACTTTTTTGAACACGACTGTACTAATTTGTAAGTCGGTAGGTATCAAAGAAAATGGCAAATGTGACAGTTATACTCGAGTTACGCTACTGTGTGACTGTTATACTGTAATTGTGTTCGGCAATGCAATCTTTTTCATCAATCACCTCAGAATCGTTCGGTAATTAAAAGACAGAGCTTACTTTGACAGATCTAAAGCGTTCGGCAAATACAGATCAGATGAAAAAGATCGTGCTCGCTCAGCTCGGAATATTTTGGAAGAGCTCTTAGATTTAGCCATTGTTAAGAATAAGAATTAAGAATAATCGTCTGATTTAAACGTTTTAGGCCCGGTTTTTCCATGTTCAGTTAACTTTATCTAACGGTTTATTCCCATAGTAACAATTGTGATCGCAATCGTTACTATGGGAATTAATCGCCAGATAAAGTTAATTGGAGATGAAAAACCGGGCCTTAGTGTTGTACTATGTAAAATAACGAAATAAAGACGAATCTCAACATTATAATGAGTATAAATAATTTCAAGAAATAATGTTTGATGATTAGGAATACAACCAATTTCTAAAAGTGAATTATTTTGCAACAGAGGCAGTTCCCAGGTAGAGTTCAAATCAATTTGTAACAAAGTGACATTCCATTACTGATTATTTAGAATTTTTAATGTCTATTTTAATGGTTATTGTATATATTTAGTTAGCGTTGTATTTTATAGTTGAAAATCAGTTTACTTCGCGCAGATTAAAGCACAATTTAGGTGGGAGTTCCAAAAGAGTGGGGCTCCCTCACGCGAAAGCCTTTATAAGCGCGCCGAGAGCACGCTTTAGTCAATCATCCGCCAAGTTATCGAGCCGCCGGTCGTGGCTCGAAGGCAGAGATCCACCGGGCCATCGAGCCACCGGTCGTGGCTCGAAAGCAGTCGCTCGCCCATTCATCCGTCGGTGCTTTGACTTAAACGCGCTAAGCGATCTGAGCTTGCGTTCGCGTTTCCTGCAACCGCTCCTCCTGTTTTTATCCCGATCCAGAGTGAGAGTTTCACTCTTACTTACCAGGCACGGGTATTTCGTGTATCCCGATCCTGAGTGGGCGCCTCAGGCCGGGCGCAGACTGATCAAGCAAAAACGTCTTCAGACAAAACGTTTTTGTTTGAACTTGCCAAAACCTGTTTTTTGCATGCATTAAAGAGGTACCATCGCACACTGATGAAACAATACTTGCCAACAAAACACAACGCTGTTAAACAAATTGTTGTGTGAAAAGACAAATTTTCTTAATCAATGTGCAGCGACATCTAACAAAACATTGTTCAACAAAACGAATTGCTTTGTATAAAAAATTTTCTGTCTAATCAGTGTGCGCATACCAGCAGGCACCATCCAACAGGTTACAACAAGATGCAGCGTGTTGGGAGTGCAAACATAAATTTTTGTTTGACGTTCGTTCGGCCGACTGTTTTGACTAAAGTCGTTTTGCATCATCAATGTGCATTAAACCCAAACAAAGCTTTATGGAACAAAATGAAACAGTTTTGTTGTGAGGCGTTTTGATGCATCCAGTATTTTGCAAGATAAAACAAAATGTTTTTCAGTTCCACAAAACGTTTTGCCTGAAGACGTTTTTGCTTGATCAGTCTGCGCCCGGCCTCACTCTTATTTACCTGACACGGACGTTTTGTGTATCCCGATCCTGAATGGGCGTCTCACTCTTGTTTAGCTGGCACGGACGTTTCGAGTATCCCGATTCTGAGTGAGCATCTCACTCTTGTTTACCTGACACAGACGTTTCATGTATCCCGATCCTGGTGGGCGTCTCAATCTTGCTTACCTGACAAGGATGTTTCTGTATTCCGACCGTGAGTGGGCGTGTCACTCATTCATACCTGACACGGGTATTTCGTGTATACTGACCCTGAGTGGGCGTCTCACTCATTCATACCTGACACGGGCGTTTCATGTATCCCGACCCCAGAGTGGGAGTTTTAGTTTTTCACACCTGACACGGGCGTTTCATGTATCCTGACCCTAGAGTGAGAGTTTCACTCTTTCACACCTGACACTTAATGAGCGTTTTCACACTTGACGACACCGCAACGACACGACACCAGCAACGACACTTTACCTTTGTCGGTGCCTGTAACGACGTGTCGTCAAGTGTGAAAGCGGTTCCATAAGATTACATGAAATTTCGCGCCCACCAACATCGTTGCTGGTGTCGTGTCATAGCGGTGTCGTTCCAGTGTCGTCAAGTGTGAAAACGCTCAATACCGTACCACCGATCCGATTCCCGGAGCCTGTACCGAAACGTGAACAGAGTGCGTTGTCATTAGTGTCCGTAAAACACACTGTATATTGCCACTCCTGAAAATACCATCCGGAAGTTTAACATTTCGTTTACCGTCAAGTGAATTTCGTTTACCGGAATATAAACATTCAAATTTGTAAATACGTGTAAATATAAACTATGTTTGTTAATAAAGTTGTATTACTAAGTGGTCGACGCTTTTATTTCCATTGAACCTGGACACCGACGAGCAAACCCGAACCGCCGGACCGACGTCGAACAGAGCAACGATCAGCAACGCCAGAGACAGAAAGACGACCCGTTACATGACGAACCGTTACAAATTTAAGCAACATTTCTTTTTATTATTACCAAACACTAGATTTTTTGTTAAGTAATTTGGCTTAACTGTCAGAATCTACACTCCATTGCTCGAAATCGTTCGAGCAGTACAAAGATCCGATTCATTTGATTCAGCTTGCGAACGACTTGTCGCTTCTTGATACTAGTAGTTCGAATTCGATAAGAATCTCGAATTCGTACCGTACAAATTCCAACAAGAATTCGTATCATTTATACGAATAGGACCCACCTCTATTTCAGATTTGTTTCTACTTTGTGGATTGATCTTAGCACACTTGCTTGAGACAAATCACAAAAATATTTGTACAGATTATATTTTTACTACAAGCCGATCATATAAAATATAAGTTAAGAAAATATATGACGAAATGACGTCACTTGACAAAAACCACAAGGCTGTTTCACGAAAATTAGAAGGAGATGGCTACATTAAATTTCTTTGAGTTATCTATCGATCGATCGGCATACAAAAAAAATGAACTGAAGTAGGTATGGCTTTTTACGTAGTATAAGTATTTTGCTAAATTATACTCCTACAATTTACAACCGCGTGCACCGTGTTTAATCGAAAGTTTAAAGTAAAATTTTGATTTAAAAGAGCTGGTGCCCCAGCATTATTTACTGCACCGAACGCATCAATAAACGACTTTTGCTTTTGTTTCGACAACAGGAGAGCTTAATTACAGTCGGTGATTCCCCTGCTTCGCAACAAATGAATTTTTACTCCCAGTTGATTACGCTCCTGCGTCGTTTCCGCCGAGCCGACAGAATTGTTAATGCAAAGTTCGCGAGACTACCCCCTATTTGCATAAAGCGCTCGTTACGTATGCGGCCCGCAAGGAGATTTAATTGCTTAACTGCGAGTTAAGACGCCGCCGATAGTCATACAGAAGTAATTAAATAAAGCCGGGAAACAATTTTCGGTTCGGGCGCGCCCCGATTACGGACTTTTTGCCGCCCCAATCGGTTTTGTTTTGCCGTCGTTCGGGGACGCTAATGCTGCCGCCAAGAAGTTATCTCGAGCTCCTAATGGGCGCGTGGGAATCTCTCTCTCTCCGGTTTGCTTCTACGAGTTTTACAGGAAGACCAAGTTTCGATGATTAATGTAAAAAGCTCGTTCTTGCACGACTTTTTGAAGAAACGAAAAAAAACTGCTCATCAGTACTAAAGCGAACTCTATTTTCCGTGCAAAATCTTTTTGTTACAATGATTCAAACACAGAGATTTGAAAAAATTCAATATAAAATCAAAAACTGTTACATCACGTATCGTATGTGTCCCAGAGAAGTCTTGTAATTAATTATTATAAAGAGCGTTTTTTTTTAATCTGGCGTCCAAGTTGGCCATGAAAATTTCAATATGAACCATCATCGTCATTGACAATTTGACGTTTGAATTTGCAATTCCTAATCTTGCTGTCGAGGTTTCGAACTCAACAGTACGATAGGACAACACAAGAATATGATTGCAATAAACGAAAAACGAGAATGAGATCTGTTGTAACAATGAAAACAGACAATAAGAATGTTGACTATGAACTATGACACGTACTCCGTATTTAAATATGTTGCACCTTCATTCTCCATTTTCTAAACGACGTCCATTAAAGAAATAATTTTCAATAACAAACGTTAACAAACAAATTCAAAATTATTATTAATTGAGTTACGTATGTAAGAGTAGACTTTAAGTGCCGGTACTTCAGTCACTGATCAACCTTTGGTTTATTCCCATGCCTACAATTGTAAAAACAATTGTTTCTGTGGGAGTAAACCATAGATTGAAGTTAACCAGTGATTAAAGTGCCGGCCATAAGAGTCGACTTCATCAACGTTGATTAAATTTAACTAATTATTAACTCCGTAGATACATTTGTGATAACTATAACAGCAATTATTTCGAAGAACCGGTTAAATTTAAGTAACTGGTGAAATTGGTAGTTATGAGTTGATGCTGTTGAAATCTGTAAGGATCGTAAGATCTATAAGCCTATAAACTCAATTAATAAAAAATCTAATTTTCAAGTTCTCTGTATAAGATATTTCTCCTAGGTCTCTAGAATTACTCGTAAGTCTCTACTATATTATCTTAGACATTTACAAGAAATCGTATCTTATAGAGGACTGCAAAATTCCATTTTTTATTAATTGAATTACAGGCTTACAGATCTTACGATCCTTACAGATTTGAACAGAATCAATTCATTAGTCATGTAAAATATTTACAAGATTTACGTAAAATAATATAATATACACACTAGGTACATAGTGATATTTGTTTAAGTATTATTAACAGGTATTTAACGTTTTTAAGGTTTTAATAAAATAAAAATAAGTATTCAAAGTACGGTTTACCAAACGTAGGCTCCTAGATTAGAGCTTTTGAGACAAATGTTAGAATAAAATATTGCAAATAAAACACAAATTTCACTCGGAAATAAAAGCGTCTAATTAATTTACGTAAAAAATGAAAAATTTATTTTTTTCTAACTGATCTACGCCTAACTTGTAACATCACATATTATAAAAAAATACTACGTGGCTAAACGTCCGCCGGCGGAACCATGCATTTCGAAATTCCGCCGTCCGGCGGATTTAAATAATCTTAGCCCACAATTCCGCCGAAAATTCAACTGATGTGCGCACGTACGGCGGAATACTTCTCTAAAAAGTAACAATACCGCCGAACGGCGGACTTTATGGAATAAAATGCTTAATCCGCCGTTCTATTGCTGTGATGTTAAAGTAGTTCACTATTCTAACAATTAACTTTATATTACAGATATGTTGACGATATTTTTTTAATTTTACGTAATGGTAAAGTAAATTATATGTTCAAAAGAAATTAATAATTCCATCAGATATTTAGACCATTTATTACCAAATTTTACAATTCACTTAAATATAAAACATATCGTAAACCAACTCAAACTTATAATTGCATTAATTATAATTCATTTTACCCTTTTGAACATAAAATGGCTGCATTTCGATCTTTCTTTAACTTTTTCCATTCCATATGTTGGAAATTTATCAATGAAGATAAAAAAATTATTAAAATTAGGTTTAAAAAATTTATTCACCAATCAAATAACTTTTTCAAATTTACTATGTCATAATAAAGACAAAATTGATAATTTTTCAAAAAATGGTGTTCACTCTAAATTGTAGGACTTGTTAAGCAACATATATTGGACAAACTAGTAGGAACCTAAAAACTCGTATTAATGAACATCTAAAATCATTGAGATTAAATAAATCCGATTCGAATTTTGCTAATCATCTACTAAACACATCCCACACATTTGATTATTCCTCAAATATCAATTTATTACATGATCTTCCAAAAGGAAACAAACTTGGTATAGCCGAGAATTTAGAAATATTTTTACATTGTAATTTTTTCTTAATACTGTTCAATGAACAAACATTTTTTTTTCATAATAATAATTTCTTTAATTCTACATATAAATTGAAAATTGTGTATCTGATTTCTTAACATTCATTCAATTTGCAGTACAGTTATAAAACTGAACTCAATATTTTCTGCAATTTTTTCAAAACCGGCCGGCCAAAACTCGGGAGTACCTTAGATCGATAGATTTGAATGTTCTCTTTCATATTTTGCAAGAAATTCCGTTGTGCAACGTTTCCATGTGGGTTTGTGATACCAATTTGTTATTAAATTACAATTTTGTCTCATAATATTTACATAATATTTACATGTAGAAAACTTATGCTATTTTTATTCTCTCCTTCGATAGTAAATTGCAACCTGTTATGAATAGAATTGAATTGATTTAAAATATAATTTACTTTACCATGAGGTAAAATTAAAAAAATATCGTCAACATATCTGTAATATAAAGTTAATTGTTAGAATAGTGAACTACTTTAACATCACAGCAACAGAACGGCGGATTAAGCATTTTATTCCATAAAGTCCGCCGTTCGGCGGTATTATTACTTTTTAGAGTAGCGTTCCGCCGTACGTGCGCAAAACAGTTGAATTTTCGGCGGAATTGTGGGCTAAGATTATTTAAATCCTCCGGACGGCGAAATTTCGAAATACAGTGCATGGTTCCGCCGGCGAACGATTAGCCACTTCGTATAAAATATCACAAATAAAAACGAATTCATTTTTGAATGGCGGCAGATAAAGAGCATTTTTTCAAATTTTTCAAATTTTTCCAAATTAACTCTACAACTAAAAATTAAATTCGCTGGAGAAATTTCGAAAATTGTCAAACGTTTTTAATACATTTTATTTCCCGGCTTGGACTGGTTTTTTTCTCTCCTTCTCTTTCGGAAACGACTGACGGCAATAAAACATTGATGATGGTTTTTAAAATTAAAGGGCCAGATTATTTATGTAGCGTTATTTACGTAACTGCACAACTAAAAGTAAACACAACTTTTATATAGAAAAATGCCACAAGGTAGTATTTACTTTAAACGCTTCAAAATTTACAACATTTTGCAATTAACATTGAATCATGTGAAAATTTCAGATCGTTTAAAAAAATAGTCTATTGTGAACAATTATTAGAAAATTTTGATCTCCATTTAAATTGAATTAATTGAATGTTAGATTTATGATTTAGTTTTAATGTAATAAATTAATAATTATATGTATGTAATTTTACGGATCATATAAATGATTATTATTATTATTTGTAACTAGTGGCAAATTGCTAAATAAGCGACTTATTATTATGAATAAGGTAGGTTAACTGTCAGCAATAACTTCGGAATAATCGGAATAGTACTCATAGCGACATCCCACGTAGACGAAGCGAAGCGCGCAGCAGCTAGCTAATTAAATTATAGTAATATTAATAGTATGTTTATTTGTTTCATGTTATAAAACACGTCACAGTAAAACCTATTGACAAACATTTGTACAAAAAAATCACCAGAAAAATTACTAAGTTGATTAACAGGATCACTGAAGAAACTTTCTACGGAGTAGAGCGTTCTGCTTAAAACAATACATTTCAATTGCTTTTTGAAGATGTTTGTTGGAAGAACCTTAAGATCAGTTGTTAAAGAATTTAAAATGATACATTGACAAATGAGATAATAGCTGCGTTCCTTTTGCCACAAATCTCACCTCAGATCGCTTAAACATCATTTCCGTTAGCACGAACAAGTAAGATGGAATGGATATTTCAGCCTAGCAACTAATGAGTGTTCGAACGGAAAGGTGGGAGATCTAAATATCAATTCAAACTCACTTATTCGTGCTAACACGGAAATGATGTTTATCTGATCTGAGGTAAAATTTGTGGTAAAAGGAAAGCACCTATTGACCTCGTCTAATTGAGATTGCCAGGACAGATGCACATCAATTTTTAGCTCCAGGAATGAAGCTTCTTCACCACAGGTAAGCTTTCTTTGTTGTATTTCTAAGTTTTCAGGAATTCTACCATACGCCAGAAACTGCGTTTTTTCAAGGTTTAATTTTAAATTGTGATCTATAAACCATTTATGCAAAAAAGAAAGATTAGTTTCAAGATTGTGAATTGCTTCTTCGGTGGTTTGTGCTTTCACCACTACAGATGTGTCATCACCAAAGAGTATTGAGAGACAGTCTACTACTTCGGGAATGTCGTTTACATAAAGAATGAAAAGCAAAGGTCCCAGTATGTATCCTTGTGGTACTCCAAGTAATATTTCCGAACATTTTGATCTTATTTGTTTACCGCTGCTATCACTTGTTATTACACATTCATTGCCTTCTGTGAGACAGATATTATTATGTAACAGAGCTGTGCGAGTATTTACTGTTACAAATACAAGTCAATTACAAGCACAAGCACTTTTGGACTCGTACTTGTGCTTAAGCACAATTAATTACAATTGTGCTTAGTACTTGTACTTGTATTTATACTTGTGCTTATTACCGCAAGTACACTTCACAGCTGTGCGTATACTTATGGTTATACGTACAGTCGTACAAGTATTAAAATGTTAATGTTAACATTTACAAAATAACGCAAGATAAATAAAAATGAGATTGTCCAAAGTTGCAATTAGTTTTAGAATATAATGAGATTGTTTTTCCATAGTTAGGTACTTGCAATTAGTTTTAGAATCAACAAATGCACATAATATATCTATCGCTGAGTTATTTTTATTTTCCGCATATTCCTTGATGATGCGATACGTACATATATGTACATATCTAGAGAGACGCGGCCTATCTGCGCGACAAAATATTGATGCTTCATAGTCTGGCCGCCAGCGAGTCGTTCCCCCACTAATAAGTATTTATAAGCACGAGTCCAAATACAATTACTTTTGGATTTGTGCTTGTATTTAAGTGCAATTAAGCACTATTGTACTTGTGCTTGTGCTTGTTGTATTTATAAGTAGTACTTGGCACAGCTCTGTTATGTAATCCATTTAAATATTAGACCTCGGAATCCCATGACTTTCATGTTTTAGAGTAGAACCTCATGATCCACATTGTCGAAAACCTTAGTAAGATCCATGAAAGCACATATAGCAGGACTTTTAGAGTTGATGCTATCCGAAATCTCTTGTATTAGTTGAAAAATTGCTCTTGTAGTGGATCGATTTGTTATATATATATATATCCATTTTGGGAATAATTTAGTAGACTACATTTGTTTATAAAAGTTATAATTCTATCGAAAACAATTTTCTCTATTATTTTTGATATATTTGAGATCAAAGCAATTGGTCTGTAGTTGCTAAATTTCGAGACATCACCGTTTTTATGAACAGGTAAAACAAGTGTGTTTTTCATATTGCTTGGAAATGTGCCTGATTGAAAAGACATGTTTGTAATATAAGCTATTAGTTCTGCTAGGATTTCGGAGCAGAATTGTAGAAGTAGGTATCACTGGAATTTCGTCGTCTCCTACTGCCGTTGTTTTATTTAGTTGCATTATGGTTTTCTTTACTTCTTCACGATCGGTTAAATATAATGAGAAAGTGTGGGGATTTCGTTTCAAGTTCTTATCTACGGGATAATTGCTTGTTTTGACGTCCTTACATGTGTTTACGAAGTAATTATTCACTGCAGTGAGAATATCTACATAGCTCTGATATTTGGCATTAAAGGATGACAAGGAGAAGGTTGTTATTTTAACTGAAGCACCTTGTAGGTACATTCCAAGTCGCTTTGGTTTGATTTACTCCATTTGTAATATAGTCGGAGAGCGCCTATTAAAGCTGATGTCTCTTGCAGTGTCTTTTGCCCGTTGCACAATTGCAATAATTATTTGACGATTCGGTGTACGACTCCGGTGATATTTACGCTCTGCAGCACTTGCATCGTACCTACATTCTCCGTACGTTAAAATAATGTCAACAATTTCGTTATTTGTGTAAGCTGATCCTGACCTGACACTGACCCGCACACTCCGAAATCTGTTCAGACATTGAACGTGCGTTGTTTGTTTGTCGTAAAACAATAAACCATCTGGGAATTTATGGCAAGGGATCGCCCGTCCGGATGGCGTTCGGCACGTGGGTGTAACAGTAGATAAAAAAATCAGTGGTTTCAAAACAATTTTTATCGATTTTTGTTTGAATTTTTTCCTGGAAAACGAAAGCCTCAGCACCCTCTAATGTAAAGGCTTTTTTACTGCACAGAGTGTTCTCAATACGTGGTTTGAAGGTGTTCAATACTTTTTTTATCATTCTATCGTGCATCAATGGGCGTGTTCAGCGGACACAACAGTTGACTAAAACCAGAAACGTGTTTCATTTATGTTGCGTTTAAAGAAGAGAAAACTAAGAAATCCAGCAATTCAAAGGAGGTTAGAATCTATGGTCTCACTGGCACCGCACTCACCGTAAATTATTTCTGGTGAGTAAATTCGGCAACTGTTGGCAGTAACCATTAACCGTTCAGCGTACCAAACAAGTCAACATACTCATCAGTTGTGTCCGTTGAACGCGACCAATGAAAAAATTAACTGCTGTAGTTCCTTTTTTGTATTCAAATCAAAGAAACAAAATAGCTCACTTATGAAAGACCCGCATGTTTCTTCACATGTTCCTTCAAGTTCCACTACTTTTTGTTTCTGTCAGTTTTCTTTAAGCCTCCAACGTTAAGTGATAAAATCAATTTTCGCATGAAAAGCGAAAAAATAGTATACGCAACTCGTTAGAAAAGTGTTCTCTAAACTCGTACGGCTTTTAAAGTTACTCGCTCGTTACGCTCGCTTGTACTTAAACGAGCCAAACTCGTTTAGTAAACCTTCACTTTTCTACACATGTTACACTTGTAATATACTATTAACAGCCTTGGCTGTTATGGATAGCATACAACCAAGGAAACAGTGCAGATATGAAGAAATAACTTCCAAGTACTACGAAAAATAATTTAAAATACGTGGACTATCTTGTAAAGCTTTACATACAGTACAGGTACATAACAGATTTTAGGTGGATGTGAATCGATCAACGACGGATACGATTCGTTTTTGTTTGTGTAACATAAATTCGATTTTAGGGACGTAATTTGATATCGAACGTCTGACTTTAACGGCCGCATTGTCCGGGAACACATGTTAGGTGCGCGTGTAATTGGATACGAGAGAGTTATTTTGATGAAAAGCCGAAACGATTTTCAACATCACAATTAAGGAACGGGCCTTAATTAGAATCCGTGGGACCGGAGAGGTCGAATAATAATTGAAAGTGGAGAGACGCAGCGGTCGAGACCCGAGTCATATAAAGAATATTATTTATTGGCAGGGTATACAATGAGACTGTAATGGGCGAGCGAGCAGAGTGGGCCCCGAGAGGTTCGGGCTCGTTGGGCTCTCAAAGGGACCGATCTCCGTATATTTATGCAGCAATTAGTGCATGTAGACGCGGCCATTAACATGGCCGCACGGCCACCACCGGCCCGTATTTCATTTTTATTATTATAAACTCCTGTTATGAACAAACGCGCGGCGTCGTCTCCGACGGATCCGAATTTCGGCGAGAATCAACTTCTTTCGATTCGATGCGGGCCCTCTTGCGCCGGGAAAAATCATTAAGCTGTCAGATCGGGGGTTCCGAATAGCGGAACGGCTCTCGTAAATTTCGGGGAACTTTGCGTCCTATTTGGAACTCGTCGGCCGTACCTCCCTAAGTAATTCATTCGGGGATGCGATTATTTTTTGTGTGTCTTTCTCTGTTTGACCATCGAATAAATGACCAATATCTGAAACGGACGCCTTAATAATACACTGAAGCCCCCACACCATTAGTTAGTTGGTAGCATCCGAAAATGCAACATATTATTCAATGTCAATCTTTCAAAAGGTAAAGTTGCTTAATGAGCATAGTTGGGACACACTTTGAGAAGCTCGCCCGCAAAAAAACAATAAATCCACCGAGAATTAATTTTTACTTTTTAGTGGATTGGTAGGGACGCAGTTTCATAAGCTCTACACAAATTTGGACATCTGTTAGAAAATACTTCTAAATATCTCTTTAATTTCACGTCAAATATTTATGATGAATTAAAAAATTAGAAACAGTATATTTTTGAGCATAAAACTACAAA
This sequence comes from Dorcus parallelipipedus, assembly GCA_958336345.1. NCBI lineage: Eukaryota > Metazoa > Arthropoda > Insecta > Coleoptera > Lucanidae > Dorcus > Dorcus parallelipipedus. The sequence continues at coordinate 31,820,439 of OY284477.1, read as the reverse complement.
TCTGCAATTAAATGTCAAGAAGACATGCTATAGAAGCTAGTATAAAGTTGAATTGGGTCGTGACAAGCGAACAATATAAAAATGAATTAGGGTAGGCGTCGGAATTTAAATGCATGTCTTGGATAACGTCATATTAATACCAATTGTCAATTAATTGTAACACAAATAACTGTCGGAAATGTTCTTTAACGTTAGTCACGCAGTAATTCATAGAGTTAAAACGTGTCTTGATGCAGCAGGCAGCGGTCATTTTACGCATCTACTTTAATTTTTTTTAAATAAAACTGTTTTCTTGCTTTGTAGAAATGTCAAAGTGACTGAAGGAACGTTCAATGCACATACCGCAAATTCCGACAGAAGTTGGTTTTCCCCTTAAATCTCTTAAATATTTCCACGATTTTACAATAATTATTACCCGTCGAGCATCGAACATATTGCTGTTATTTCACTACTTAGAAAATAAGAAGGATACACACGTCTAGTTATATTTTTCTTAAATGTTTATTCTTCATGGCCCATGTTTTTACATTTCGATAATTTTTATTTTTTCATGGTGATGATATTTAGAGTGTAGTCGGTTTTTCTGATCAAGATGTACATATCTCACATTTTTGACCAACTTATCGCTTTTTATTTAACTGTTAACTAAGGACGACTTCAACAAAAATCTGAACGTTTTTAATAATTTGCAACATTTTTTATAATAAAAATGCTTTCATGTTTTCAGACTATTATGATTTTAAGAAGAAAATATTTTTGACCGCTTGAATCATACTGTACAAGGTCGGCCATGAAAATTGAATTATTAACCATTTAACGAAACAGTAATTCCACGTCCGATTCCGCAAGAAAGCTTAAACGACCGGCGATTATTAACACCGACTTTATTTCTTCGCCTTTTTGTAATCGACGTGCTGATTGTGGTTTCCCTTGTAGGTAATTACAGGCGAGCCGGGTCTGGTTTCTTTTCAGCGCAAAACTATTTCAACCACTTTAATAACCGAGCATAGCTGGAGATCTTATCGCATGTGGTACGAACCGAACCTGCCCATTTGCTCTTGTCACACTCGCTGGGGACTCGAGGGGCCTCTCCGTGATAATGCGCCGTAACGACAGAATGGCAATAAATATCCGTCTCTGCGCCGCTGTGAAAACAAAAATTTCTTGTTGCATAACATCTGGCCGGGTCCATCGTGTCTTCGGAGAAGTCGACTCAGGTCCCAAATATCGATTTCGAAAAAGAGGATATTAACGGAATTTGTTCCGCTCAAGAGGCTAATAACGTTCGAGACACTTTAACGCACGACAGATATACGAGTGTTTTGGGCTCAAAGACGAAAACGGCGTAATTTTTATCTCTAATTGAGAAGACTAATATTAAAATTGAAAGCCCCACTATTATCTGATGCTGAAAATAAATGAAATAATATTAAAAGAAGATATTACGAAAAATTTCGGTAGAGAAAGGAAATTTTAACAAAAAATACGAACACAGTTGAAGGGTTTACAGGAAAAACGTATCTATCAAGTCACATTAGTTAATTTTAAATGAGAGCATTTTTAAAATTCCTCTATTAACTTCTCTTTAACGTGTCTTTGTTATAAACATACCTTATATTTTTCCTTCATGCTTTAAGGGAAAATATACGGAACATTAGAGAGTTTTAGCAATTTTTACGATATGGATAACGTTTACGCTAAATGCTACAAAACTATTAATGCGCATGCTCACAAATATATAAGCAAGAGCGTTACTCTTTTTACAGCATTTAGCGTAAACATTATCCATATCGTAAAAATTGCTAAAAGTCTCTATTAGAGAGTTTTAGCAATTTAACAAAATTGTTACAAAGATACGCAATTATAACAAAGATACGTTAAAGAGGAGTGAGCAGAGGAATTTAAAAAATATTCTCCTTTAAAATTAACAAATGTGATTTGATACGTTTTTCCCGTAAACCCTTCAATTTAAACTGTAAACAATACCCAACAATAATGTTTTAGGGCAAGAGAAGGCAATTACGAGTGTTAAGTTAAGTACTGTACTAAAAAGCGTGGAAATGTTTATGAAACGAACTCGCTAAAATAACAAAACTACATTACTTAAGTGAACTTTTAATTACTATCGATTAATTGAATTTTATCTCGCAGTTAGATATGACTCGAAAAGGTATGTCGTAAAATATACACAGTCGCGTTTATTTTGATATTTAAGTTATCGGTATTGTGTTGTGCTGTGATATTGCAAATTTTAGCACAGAAATTGAATTAGAAATAGCGTTTACAGTAGTCCACAAAGCTTAAAGAGGGAAACACATTGAGGCGGTTGCGGTAGCGATTGCGATAACGGTGGCGATGAAAACCGTTCACATGTATGCGACAATGAATTTACGTAACTTTACCGTGATCGTTCGCATGTGAACGTTTGCGACCGCCACCGCAATCGCTACCGCAACCGCCTCAATGTGTCTCCCGCTTTAACGTTTGAAAGTTATTTTCGAAACGGACGGAAATTAGATGGTGTTTGGATATACATACAGTGTGTGAATAAAGTCTGGAACAAAATTCATATTTCTGTTATCTTGGGTTTGATGAAAAAATCCTGAAACAGGTCGATTTAGGTTTTGTAACGTGCACTTTATAACATAGTGAATTTGATTCTGTGGCCATCTGATTGCACCCAGCCGTGATGTCATCAGTTTTTCAAACTCCCGATTTTTATTATCCCTTGTCGTTTGGTATTCCATGATGTAAAAAGTTTGGTACCTTACATAATATTTTTTTGGAGAAAAACACTTTCGAATTTCAAAAAATAAAATTTTTATTACTGTGATAAACTAATCAAAAACTGTCAAAAAATTAGATAAATTATCGTCCGAGATGTACCTCGAATTGTCTTCAATCGAGACATCGAGCAGACTCGAGCAATCGAGTTAAGGAAAACCAAAAAAAAGCCTATGCAGGCCTTACCGCTTGTTCGTAGTACCGAATGATTTTTTCAATTTCCGGTCTAGTCATTTGATTTTTTTTTACAAATGAAAAGCGCGAGTAACGTATACTGTCAATTAGTTTATAACCATACACCAAGTACTGCACCTGAGTGTTCGTTGTGGCTAGACTGGAAATTTTAAAAATCGCTTGGTACTTGCTCAATTGGTAGTGTTGACAGTGCATCGTGAAAATGGCTCATTTGGGTGAACAAGAGAGAATTCAAATTCTTACTATGGTTGGCTTTGGTGATAAAATATACTATACGTAGCCATGAGCATGAAGAAGCCTGTCAATTGTTCAATGAAGAAAACCGAACACCGATTTCGCGGTCAACGGTGAGCAAAATTGTGGCAAAATTTGCTGAAACTGGCAGTATGAAAAACAGGCCTCGTCAAGGTCGTTCAAGAATTGAGGAAGATACTAGGCTGAATATTCTCTTGAAAGTTCAGAACAACCCCCACACTTCAACAAGGAACATTGCCAGAGATAATGCAGTCGACTTTTCCACAGTCGCAAAGTACCTTAAGAAGGAAAAACTTCATCCATATAAAGTCCATCTGGTTCAGGAACTGAATGAAGATAACTCCGACCGTCGAATCGAGTTCTGTGAAGAATTGATGTTACGATACGATGAGAATCCCGCATTTCTCAGCAATGTGCTTTTTAGCGACGAAGCAACAAACAACAAAAATCGCGCCCATAAGAAAAAATGAAGTTGGCTCTGAAAAAACAAAAACGAATTGCTCTAGAAATAAAGTACGATCGACATTCAATCCAGCGAAAAAAATTGCTTCAGCAATGTTTTCACAGATTTTGAAAAAGTCATTAATAAAGAAGTTATGTCCGATTTTTGAAAATCGCAATTTTTCGTTTTTCTTCGATTGTGAAGAAACCGTTCGAGATATTTCAAATTTCTTAACAGATTATTTATCAGCATGAAATTTGGAAACTTTGCCTCCATTTAACCGATTCTCTATCATTTATAATAAGCGGGATCCCGATGCTGGCCCTCGAATTTCAATCACCCTGTATAAGAAAATTGAGTTTTGTCATTTTGAAATTTCTGATATTTTGTTTATTAACATGACCAACATAATCTTATGTATCAATTATATCTGTGCCGATTTTTTTTCTTAGAGTTAAAAATAAATAAAATATGAATGAATAAAATAGTGATTGTAAATGGCAGTTTTTAGGCAAAATGTTATATATCTCAAGAACAGTTAGATTTATCTATAGATAATGACACACAGAAAATGTGTAGAATTTTATGAGCAATTCAAATTTTGTATCATAGGTAGGGTGTGCCATTTGAAATAAAAAAGTTGTGTACGGTACCACAGGTTTGATTCACTCAGGATAGATGAAAATAATTTTATGTTGTAGACCTCTAAAGTTGAAAAAAAAAATTGTGTTGAAAATGTTTTTATATCTTCAGTAGTTATCGAGATATTGCCCGAGAACTCACTGTTGGGACACCTGTATATTACAATTACAAAAAATGAACGAAATTCAGTCAAAATTGAATAAATATTCTTCTCTTAATCAATAGAAAATAATGTTCCATGTATTATCGTCATCCTTGACTCACTACTTTCGAGTAGTACCACTCTCTCTTCGATTCTTTTGAACGAAAAATTCTACATGTGTTATGATATTACAAATTCACTATGAAATTTTATCTGAAGAATGAACGCTTTACTTATTTTTGTTTTAATTTTTAAATTTGTGTCTTACATTTTTAAAGGTACATTATTTATTATTTCATGTTTCCTTCGTAAAGCAGCCCAACATAACATGTATGTACACAAGTTCAAGCCTACGCTCCAGAGCATTCCAGAATAGTACTTACAGTGACTTCTATCGTTGATGGGACGAAGCGCATAGCAGCACTTGAATGAATTATTAATTAAAGTTTACAGATATCTTTCGAATCTTATTATTTTCTTTTTAACATTTACTTCCTACTATTTTATGACGATTTTCATTTTTCAATGTTTGAAATAAAAAGATATCATTTACTGATGTATTTGTAAGCAGCCAGAAAATCAGAATGAAGGTATTAATTCTTTTTCATAATTATACGCAAGAATTCGACGTTCAAAATGACTTGCCAATATCGAAAAAGAAATCCCCAGTCTAAACATGTTGTCATTAACATGAGTGGTATTCCAGACGGTTCCAATATAATAAATAATCTATAAAAGTACAAGCGCGAAAAGAAACAATTTCGGCATTAGCAATTAACTTAAGTGGGAAGTCAGATATGTCTAAGATAAATATTAGCATAATTACCAATCGACACGTGCGATTATAACTCCGCGCGTTAGAAAATGATCAATCAGATTTTAAAATTATCTAATTACTACCCTGTAGATAGGCAACTTAAGTTACTTGAGTGACTTAAATGAACGGGATCAAAAAGGGAATTTAGATAGGTGGCAGCACATTGCATCAATTGCGCGAAATTCTAATATAAACAAAGGGGTTGTCGCGGTCAGAGAAGAAGTCAAAATCCTTAGTCTTCATCCAACCTTTTCTGAAAACAGAAGGTTTGCTTTTTCTCAAAATTTAAACACTAGTGATTAATAAAATTTATTACCGTTAAATCACCTAACGAATATCTTCAACGAACGTACCTGATCTTTAAATGAAAAATCAATTTTTGTGATTAAAGTTCATTAATTTTAAACTTGAGTTCAATTCAATCGCAACCCGTTTTTACGCAAGAGTTTTCATTTTAATATTTTGGTGTGGGTAAAAAGAAAGGTGTAGAAGAAACACCTTCGCCTGGAGCTCCTTCCCCTGCTTTCTCTGCTTCTGCGTTCTACTCTCCAAAAGGTAGGAATCTTCATGTACTACTGTTTTGATCATATGAAAAATTAGTTTCAATATACCCTATTTTAAGCACACAGTTGACTTTTATTTCTAGTAGAGTAGTTTGCGGATATAATGCGCGCTTGCACAGTTCCAGCCCGAAAGAACCTACTTCCAAAGAGATATCAATAGGCCATGTAATTTAATTAAGCAGAATAGGGTCCGGAATTCCCTTAAAACTCCGGTGGTGGCAGCAAACTCCGTTATTTTTAGCTTTTTTTTTAATTTTCTCAATTTGATTTTGGTTTACATATTTAGTTACATTTCTTGCTAAAATTACGCTACCGAAGTAAGAAGGGTTAAAAACGGGGAAAGGTCTTCTATTTTCACCCCAGACCCTTCCTACATATTATAATAACTGTTTTTCATGTCTTCAAAAGTTAATAAAAGTGTACTGACTTTATTTCTCCCACTTTCCGCAAGTACCTACTGATAATAGACATTAGGCGGTACCGAATTCTACAGAAACAGAAAATAGATTAAGAACATCTTAACCCTTTCAATCCTGAATAATTTTTTATATTTCATTTTCCATGACCGGGGGCTATTTTAATGTTAATTAAATTTCGCTTTCGACCTATTGGCGGATACAGCAGAAAGTTTTTTCACATACGGGATATTTTTTTATTATGTTATAAATTGATTTCTCAGAAAAATTCATTCTACTTTTATTTTTCGAGATACGCGGAAATATTATTTGAAAAAATCATTCAGAATTATTACGAGATCTCAAATATGAAATCATGGCTGTCATCGATGTGTGTATCGTAGAACTTTCATTATGCAAAGATGGATATTTTTTTCATATATGATTTGAATATACTATGCACTATAGGATATGTTTTTTCCTTCCTATTAGTTCCTTCCTATTGGCTGTTAGTTCTTTCCTGTTAGTTCCTTCCTGTTAGTTCTTTCCTATCAGTTTTATATTCCATATAACTTTGTTTGTTTATCCTGGTCTAACTGAATCACTGATTTCAGAAACACCCTAAGCCACACAAGTTTAGTTTGAAGATAATTACAAAAAACTGATTATCTTTCTCAAATTTTTTTAAATAAGTGTCATTCTAAAGACAGACCTACTACAACATATTGTAGTGTTGCGTTCTTTACAGACGTGGTAAGTATCAAAATTGTTGATTTTCTCTTTTATTCTACCCGTTAAACCACATCCACTACACAATTACGTAGTCTAGTAGTCTTTTATGAATGTTATTTTTAAATGTCAAAGTGGCAGTACAGGGTGGGAACTCTCAATGTCAATTTTTTATTCAATCTTGACAGATAACTTAAATATTTCAAACCTAATGTTAAACTAAGTAAGTATATTTCATTTTATTAACATTACAACAATATTTTAAATTAAATTACATAACTAACACGAAATACCATAATAAAATTTTAAATATTAACCTAACCGCGTAAATGTTTCTCACATAAATTTTGATAGTCTACTATTTTGACCGGAATTTTTCTACTTTCTATCCTATATCTTCTACCATCATTCAAATATACTAATCTTTTGTTTTTGTTAGATGTCTTCCTCTTGTCTTTTTGGATTGGCCAATACCTCGCCGTAAGTGGATGTTGCAGACAGCTCCCGTATACACGCTCCAGCCAGTTGGTAAAATCGATCCAGTCCACCAAATTTAGAAATGGTAGATTATATTCTGGTATTCTAATTTGGACCTTGTTGTTGTACAATACAGAGACTGTTTAATTTGATGTGTGGATATAAATATGATGTAGATCGTTGTATTTTGGAGAAAGTTATATGAAGAATTTGTGAGATTTTGTATATTTGAGGAATTTTATGTGAAGAATGTTATATTTTGGAAAGTTTTTTATATGATGTGGAGATTCCTTGAAACAGCTTACGATGAATAAATTTCTGATGATAGGTAAATATCACTGCAATATGGTATAATAAATTACTGAAAACAATAAATTCAGATTAGGTCAACTCACATCAGAAAGTGAAAAGGCATATGGACTTAGGTTGTTTCTGAATTAAATGAATGAAAAATTTGAAACTTTTTAAAATTTTGTTATAAAAATCGTAAACGAACTGGAAGAAATGTTAATAGACCAACCAAAATCAAAATAGTATAGAGTACCATACTTCCAAAAAGTCAATTTTGTGCATCTTTATTTATAGTAGGCAATTCTAGAATTTCTCTCCAAAAGTTTTGGGATTTTATATATTCGTCAACAAACCTATAAATTGTTTGATGTGTTCCATTTTTTTCTTAGAAATTGGAACTTTTTTATTGGAAATAGCAGGATCTACTTGAAAGAAACTTATTTATAACATTTTCGATTGGCCGCTCTAAAGCACTCTCAGAATATTATTACATGCGGTTAAAGTAAATGAGAATACTTTGAAAATACTCTAGAGTAGTCAATCGAAAAGTTATTTTATTACGATTGTTGTACCACTGAACATCGAAAAATTCCTAAACTAACCTAAAAATCATTCACTTTTAACTTAAGCCCATAATGTGCTATAATAACATATCAGTGTATCGTTTTCGTACACCACTAATCACAGATACTAAATAAATAGGTACATATATTCGTACTCGCTCAGATACAAACAAAAAGTCCAGCAATATTTTTTTCACTACGGATGTCAACAAATAGCCTTATTGCAGAAACTGACCTACCGTAAAGTGGTAACTTCCGTCAAATGTAATTCCGTTCTCCCATACCGTTTGTTCCCCCCTTCGGCTGTCAGCCGTCATTTATTGCTGTCAATTGTTTGATCTTTGATTGACGATGTGATTTAAAATCAGTGTTAGTTGTTTTATCCTTCATGCAAAATATTAAAAGGTCCACTCATAGAGCAGTTCTGATTAGTTTGGAACCGTTGGAAATATGCACCAATGAACGTTTTACAACTAATGCAACTATCGAAATTGATCATTACTTCGATGGGTAAGTTAATTCTAACGATTCCAAACTACAAGTTTCGTGCAAATGATTGACAGATGTGTTTTGGTGTGTCTATTCACAATCAACACACGGTTTGCAATAAGTTTATTGTGAATAGATACACCTCAATGTATTTGTCAAACATTTGCACTGGTAATCTGCAGGACCAATTTGCACTATTTTCTGCACTAATTCAATTCTGAATGATACTTTACGGGCCAGTTTACAGAAAATTTTATTGCAATCAAACTTTAATGACGTTGTTAATTTGACAGTTCGCAATGTAATTCTTATGGCAACTTAATCGTGATTACTTTAATTCGAAATTAAATATTTGATTTGCTTTCTGTAAACCCACCCTACAAATTGCAATTGCACTGTGTTGCACCAGTGTACTCTGGTTGCACTGTACGACTGTACCCAAAATTCAAATTTGGTACTTAAGTGTCACCAATTCTGATACTCAAAATATCCCTAATGAGAATAACATTGCCACAAGCGTCTGGCCGGAGAAAATATACTACCCCACGAACAGCTACGAATATGACCGAGGGAATGCGAACGATTTTTGAATATGATTAATGCCCTCTGTTTTTCAATCATTAGTTAATTTTAACTTTTAGTTTATTCCTACAGTAACAATTATTATAAACTTATAAAATTAAAATACAAAATTATAAACAATACAATTTTAATTTTTTCTGCCTAATGTAAAAAAAAAACTTATAATTCAAGTGTAGTGTCTTGTATTATTTGTTTCTACAATGGAATACTACGGAGTACTAAAAGGAATAGGTATGCAAATAAAATAGCTAATTGTTTTATTTCAATTTCTTTTTCTAACATTAAAATAGCTAATTGTTTTATTTCAATTTCTTTTTCTAACATTCATCTGTCATTTCCAATTAGAGATGAGACGTTATTTCGTAACCTGTTATTTTGTCACAGTGATTTTTCTGTAACAGTGACAACCAATGATACGTAACTGGAACTGGTAACGTTTAATAGTACCTGTTATTGTTCCACGTAGTAACGACTTGTCACTGTTACACAAAAATAACGTGTTCTGACGTATGTACATGAGTGACAAAATAATAAATTATTTTAAATCAAACGCTCCTAGATTCCTTTTTTTAAAGAATTTCGGAAGTTACAGCGAATTAGTAATTAAACAAACTTTTCAATTGACGCAAGATGTTTGAATTGATTTGATTGAAGTGATTTCACCTTGGCGTGAAATGGGCTTAACATTGTAGTTTCCGTTCATGTAACTGACTTTGAAATAAGAATAGATGAACATTATACCCGTGGAACAGTGCCGATAATAAAAAACGGCTGATTCACCCACTAAAAATTAAGAAATTAAAATATAATAGGGTAATTGCGGGGGAAATGGCCATACGGGAGAGATGGCCAGCGAAATTTTTTTGTTACTTAAATTTGATAAGTGGCACACTTTTAAATTTTATTTTTCCGAAATTTCACATGTCCACCTATTCCTATCCTTGGTGCGAAAGGAATTAGTCCATCGGCTGCACCACCTATTAAATTTAAATTTTAAAAAAATTCGTTGGTGATCTCTCTCGTATGACCATCTCCCCCGGAATTACCCTACACTTTTTAATTAAAGTAATCTTTATTTTTGACACAAAGACGTATCGTTAATAAAACCGTTCTAAGTAACGAAGAAATTAAAAAACATTTTACAAATAAACTAATATTTCCATTTATCTTGTATTTTACACACATACATATAACGAGTTTTGTTTAAGTAAGTGCAATATGTAACATGAAAATGATACAAAACGTTCTAATGAACATGAAAATCGGGTAAAATTTATCACAAATTCGGAGGACAATAACGGAGACAGAAATTGCACACTAATTACTTAACGTTTCGCTATCGGTTATGTTTATTTATTCTGTATTGTTAAGGAACATTATTTCTTTTACTATTTTATTTTATTTTAGTACGGTTTTATTAACAACACGTGTTTGTGTCAAAAATAAAGATTACTTTAACTAAAAAGTGTATTATATTTTTATTTTTTATTTTATTTTATTTCTATTCGAACATTTTGCGTCAGTTGAAAAGTTGGTTTAATTACTAATTCGCTGTAACTTCCGAAATTCATTAAAAAAAGAAATCTAGGAGCGTTTGATTTAAAATAATTTATTATTTTGTCACTTATGTACATACGTCAAAACACGTTATTTTTGTGTAATAGTGACAAGTCGTTACTACGTGGAACAGTAACAGGTACAACTAAACGTTACCAGTTCCAGTTACGTATCATTGTTTGTCACTGTTACAGAAAAATCACTGTGACAAAATAACAGGTTACGAAATAACGTCTCATCTGTTTCCAATGCTAATTTTTCAATTTCAAGGTTAGAAGGATTCTTTAAGTTATTTGATTTTCTTTTCCTTTTATTTTTAGTGGAGAAAAATCTTCTTTGATTTTCAATTTTTTTATTGGCTGGTTCACTATTTAATATTTGAGGCAACATAACATTTTTCGTGGATTGGCTTTGAACTATACTTTCCAAAGGTGCTAAATGTTTTGAGACAGCTTTTAATTGTGCCTCATTTTCAATCATACTTTGTATTTTTATAAATTTTTGAAGTAGTTGCTCCTTTTTATCGGAAAACTGACTGATGCTTGCTTCTTGGCTTAACGTGTTGATAATAATTGCATCTTCTGTGGATACAGGTGTCCGTGCTGTTGTAGACCAATTTATGTTTAATGAAACTTCATCTGAAATATCCATTTGTTTATTTGTCTTATTTTTCAAATATAAGCAAACAGTATGAATATGTTTGCACATATTCCATTTTTTTTATTGATGAATCTATGCAAGTACAACTACGAGGAGCGTTCAAATATGAGTGAGAATTTAGTTGCCTTGAGCATAGAAAACAATGGATGGAAACAAGCGCTCTGGGTCATGTTCTGGCATATTCCAATTTATCATTAGCAATGATCAAATTCTTCTCATTTACGTCTGCCAATAATAAATTAGCATCTCAGAGAAAAAGTACCGTGTTTTGTTGCACAACACATAATCTTTAAATTTTTAGTGAAGGAAAGTGTTTTATCATCTGAAATCTTTACAAGACTTCAAGTCCAGTTAGAGGATGAATGTATGCCCAAGAAATGGGTGTTTGATTGGGCGAAAAAATTTCGAGAAGATCGAGAACCGCGTAGAAAACATATCCCCTGTGATACGACCGAAAACGCCCTTAACTTCTGACAATGTTGGGACGATTGATCAATTTATTCGTGTTGATCATTGGATAACTGTGAGAAAATTGTCAGAAGAAGTTGTTATAGCTGTGGGAAATCATTTGCTTTCACCATTGAAACAGTTTTTAAGTGGCTATAAATTTAGGGATAATAAAGAACTCATTACAACTGTGCAAAACTGGATACGCACGCAACCAAAAACCTTCTTCTAAAATAGTATACGTAAGCTTCCAGAACGTTGTCGCAAGTGTATTGCAATCGAGGGGGACTACGTTGAAAAATAGCATGTAACACGTTTTTGTTTCATTGATAATTAAGACGTTTTAAACTCATTCTCATTCATATCTGAACGCTCCTCGTATATGCATGTATACAAACTGCACATTCTGTACAACGTAAATCAAAATTGCAGTCCATATTCCGTTTGTGAACTTCATAAATATCTTTATTTTCTGAAGAAATTATATTCCAATAGTTATCGCTTTCCAATACACTGCAATTAAATTCTAAAGATTTATTATGCCTCGATCTTAAAGTTTTCAATTTGGTGGTAAGTTTTCCCTTATTTAACAATATCAATCTATTAAATAATTTATCTCTAATAAATTTTAATAAAATATAAATTGCCTTATCCAAGCGTTTTATTTTTTTGCCGTCAAAGTAGAAGTGTTTTATAATTTTATGCATATTTTCTAAATTCATGTTGGTGTTAATATGACAATGCTTCCTATAACAATATGCCCAAGCAGAAGCAATATTTGTATAATATTGTTCAAAATACACGCCAAATTATTTGCTGTCCGAATCTTGAGATATATCTTTAAGAAATCGATCACACATTATGTGAAAAATTTTTTCGTCGGTCTCAAACATTAATATTTTCAGTTTTTTATAAATTATAGCTTGTTTTTATTTTGTCTTAATTTTGTTTAAATTTTTCCTCCAAGCATGGTCTACGAGCCAATTACAATATAAACGATGTTCAACTGTAGACATTGCAACGGACCAGGCGTTATAAAAAGTATCGTCCATATATGACATAAACACTTTTGGGACTATAGAACAATTATTTAAGCATATTTTAAGCGTGTTAAAAAATAATTTCATTGCTGGTATCTCCTCTATTTGAAAATAAAAAACATTGGAATCCCTGATATCATCAAGAACCATCACAGTATATAATTGAAAATCGTATGCATTTAACCCGTGTGTCCCATCAACACATATGCATTCTTTTCCAAATCTTTCTAACATGTCTAATTGCGCATCGTTCATAATAATAAGAAAGAAGTGTTCACGTTTAAACTCAGGATAATCTTCTAAAAGTACACCCTGTGGTTTATACAGTCTAATTAGGTTTTCAGAAATCTGCATGTGAGAAACCCAAGCATCAACGCTAATACAATCATTTTTATCTAACATTGATTCATTGATACAATGTTCCATAAATCTTTTCGTGTCAATAAATGAACACGTTGTAATTCATCGTTTGTAACAGAATCGCGTATCTCGTCCAAAACTTGGCCAAAAGGTATTTTTAGGGCTAACTTTTGTGCAATATTTTTCCTTTCTGCATCGCTGATAGTTAATCGCCCTAGTTCCAGTTGATGACCTACATGTGTACCAATGTAAAGTACAACAACGCATTGTTCACTTTTACATACTACAATTTTAGCTGGACAATGAGCATTGATCTTAATAGAACCATGCAACTTAATATGTCTTAAATTTTTACCCTCTCAAGTAAAAATTCCATCTCTGTGGCAAACGTATGTAATTTTTTCAGTACCATCTTTATGTTTGTAGGTTCCAAATTTTTTCACAAATTGTGAATTCGTTTCGACTTCAGTTTTAGTTTTCCACAAGTTAAACTCTTCAATCTGATTAAAAATTAAACGTTCTTCATTTAAAGTAATTGCATGCACCTCTTGATAATGTTGAAGCATTATTTTTTTATTCAGACTCATGTGGTCGCAAATAGCACACTTCACACCTTTCAATGGACGAGCAACATTATCATTAACCATATGTGAGAATGTCTTGTTACTATCAGTGCAAACAAGATTTTCTTTTCTTTTTCATGTTTCCACCTTACATGGGAAAGTAAAGCAGCTTTATTTACAAATTCTGTTTCGCAATACGTTTGTATTCATATTAGTGAATCCTAATAACAGAAAAAATAATTACCAATATAAAATGTTTGTTAATTGAAACTTTGTATACCTAGTATGTACGTACTTCTGTTGTAACTACTAGTTATTTATTAAAACACAACAGACAACTTCGCTATCAGCTAATAATAATTTTCAATTATTACTAAGAAAGTAAATGATGACAATTTAAAAAGAAAAACTGAAAAACTGTTAAGAGCGATTTACACGAACAAGTTTTCCTTTTCAAGCGGCTTTAAAAGTGACGTTAAAAGTATACCTACATGTAAAAGTGTTTCTTGTAAATTTTATTGCTTATGCAAAACTGCCAACTTTAGAACGAATGTAAATATAAACATGATAAGAACCAAATAAGAACATAACCTTTGAAAATGAAAGGGACAGGACAGTCTGCCATTGCCACATTTATGACGTCACATATGCAGTGACCGTGTTATACAATGAGTAACCCTTCTAGCGATCTGTTGAACAAGCGGTTATTACTAGTAAGGTTATGTACGTTTACGATTTTTCGCGCCTGACAATCAAATGCTCGGTTAAGTACAGTGAAAACTGTCGTCATTAGTTTAGTCATTATTATTAAAGAACTGATTGCAATAGTTCCAAGTACATAGTTCTATACACTGCACAAATGGCTGAATCGAAAATGAGTGCTAAATTAGTTGAAATCACTAAAACAAATTTAATAAGAACATATCTTGTACATATTTACAATTCACTTACCACATCAATTTAAAATTTTTTTAAAAGTCGGTTAGCTTTAAACTTTTTGAGGTTATATCATAAACGTAAATAACTGGCAAATATAACCGATGTGTTTTCGCGATGTATAATACCGTGTTAATATTTTACATCACTGAAGTAGTGGGGCAGATACCGCTTGCAATTACCACATCTTAAAACGGTTAGTCGCGAAAAAATGATTAAAGATACAAACTTCTAATTATCGGAATTAAGAGGAATCCTACAAAGTTACCCCTCAGAAGTTCGCATTTTACTATCCCTACTTTTTGCTACGTTAAGGGGAAATATTTGTGATATTATGATTGGTTGGTTGGCAGTCGCCTGCCGACCATGCGGCTATTGAAAACCACCAACATTAGTTGCTTAGAGCTATCTCTGTTCAACACATATTGCGAAAGAACGATAATAACTCTTGCGTGTCGGTGGTTCCGTCATCATAAGCAACTTACTAGGCTGCGTTCGGTCATAATGTTCAGTATTCAACGGGTTCAGAAATACACATGCATGTACATAATTATATTCAAATACTTACACATTTTTTACGGTAAATTGTAATAAGACGCAATTATCGTTCAAAGTAGACTTTATTTTTAATTGCACGTATGCGTCGTATAATAGAAAAGGAACAAGTAGTTATCTATATTTGTAAAATATTGAAGAGGATTGAAGCTGCAACACCAAAAATTTTACGTATAATCCTATTTCATGCCCATGCGAAATTTTAATATTACCTGCAGCTCAACAGTGTAATGAAATTCATTATTTTATTTATTTAAATTGTAAACATGGGTAAATTAAACTCCATTAACAAGAAGGTCACATATAGGAAAAGAAAAATCGGCGGTAAATATATAAATGTAAATATGTATCTACATATATTTTTTCGAAAATTGTTAAAAAATGTTGATAATTAAGTACATGACAAACATCATGACGCGAAGTGACTGTTTTTTGTTTGCAGAACGTAAAAGTCTTTTGCACTGGCGTCACATCTTTTGGTGTCATCGGAACGCCAGTGTCGTTTACTATAAGGTAAATGAAATAAATTTTTCAAAAATTTACGATGATATAAACATAGATGTAAATCTGCAAGGTTTGGATATTACAAAAGAAATGGTTGAGTATGTAGTAGTCGAAAAAATATTTTTCGCCTAACATATGTGAAAGTAACTCATATTAACCCTAAAAATGTGACGGAAAGTAATTTTTATCTGCCCTAGGGCTGCTAAACTCATAACAACACGATTTATAGTTCGTAACCTAGCAACACATTGACTTTCATTTGCGCGCTTTGACATTTCACAGAATTTTTCATTAAACGTCAGTTTTAAACAAAGTTTGAATTTGATTTAGGGCTAAGCGAAAAACAGTTGTGTGTCACACACGCAGAAACGCATTAGCAGCCCTTAGATATGAGCTGCCCTCGCTTCGCTTCGCTCACTCGTGCAGCTCATAGCCGCGGGTTGCTAATGCTCACTTTCTACCCCTGTGACACAATATACTATATATGTACCACGGCAGCAAAGTGTCTTTATCGACCTCGTTTGCTTGCTCATAAATGGTACATAAATAACTATTAAATCCAGAATGTAAAAATATTTCGCATCTTGCAATTTTTGATTGAAGAAAAGGCCACAGTTTAAGAAAATATCAAAAAAGTTTATTTCTTTTGAAGCCGATATGAAGTTGGCAATAACTTTCAGCAATAAAAAAAAATTCTAAAATAATACCAAAACAGTTTCAGTATTTATGTATTAGTATAAAAATCTACTAATTAAGTAATATTCAATAACTTAAAATGAATATTTTTAGAAATTGATTCCAATTAGTTTAACATGTATAGTATGCAAAATTTTAGAAAAACTTCTGACGAACTATCTTCAATATTTTTGTGATAAACATAATATTATTAAAAGAAATCAACATGGTTTTAGAAAACATTTTTCCTGTGTTACTCAACTGATAAATTTTCATACTGAATTGACAGAAATAATTGATGATAAGGGACAGGTAGACGCAATTTTCATCGATTTTACAAAAACCTTTGATAAAGTTCCTCATGATTTTATTATAAGAAAATTACAAAATTTGGGGTGTGATATGCGAGCTGTAAAATGGATAAACGAATATCTTAAGGACAGGAAACAGAGAGTTAGAATAAATAATATCTATTCATCTGAGCTGACTGTCATTTCTGGAGTACCTCAAGGTAGTGTGATCGGACCAATATTATTCATTATATTTATAAATGATATTTCACAAAATTTAAGTTGCGAAACGAAATTATTTGCTGATGACTGCGTTATTTATAACAAAAGAAAAAATACATAAGATTGGATTTTACTCCAGAAAGATTTAGACAAAATTCATATGTGGTGTGACGAGAATAAAATGGAAATTAATACAAAGAAATGTGTTGCAATATCGTTTGGTATTACAAAATTATTTCAGACCCATTCATACAAATTAGAAAATGAATTACTAACATATAATGATACGTGTAAATATCTAGGAGTGACCTTTAGAAATGATTTAAATTGGAGTAGTCATATTCAGAATATCTTCAAAAAAAGCTTATAAATCACTATATTGCATTAGAAGAAATCTTAAAGACTCTGGAGAACCTGTACTTAAAAAAGCTTATATGACATATATCCGTCCCAAAGTTGAGTACGCACACGAAGTTTGGGATCCGCACCAACAATATTTAATTGAAGATCTAGAAATATTGCAGCATAAAGCAGCTCTTTATGTTATGAATGACCATAGAACAATTTCATCTGTTTCACGCATACTATGGGAATTAAATTGGGAAACTTTATCTTCTAGAAGACAAGAAGCAAGATTAAAATTATTTTGTTATATTCATTTCAAAGTTGATTCGATGCACAATTTTCTAACTAAATTACAAATAAATGATTCGAGCACTAGAAAAAATCATAAATTCATCTATAAAATTCCATTTTCGAAAACTAACAATCATAAATTTTCTTTTTTTCCGAAAACAATTCAAGATTGGAATAATTTAAGTGGAACAAATTTGAAAAAATTAATTGAAAATTGTGCAAAGAAAATAAAAGTTAGGACGTAATTTTTAAAATGCAAATTTTAAGTATTATTAATGTTATAAAACGTATTAGTTGTTTATTTAATGTTTAAGTTTGTATATTAGACCACTATATACGATGTACTGTACATCTAATTATATATATAAATAAAATAAAAATAAAATTGACCTATCAAGTAATGTTGCGCGAGGCGTACTCAACTTTTTCAAAAATGACAGCGTTGTCTTATTTTTAAATCAAATATTTTTAGACGAAAATAATCTATCAATAAGGGGCTTTTGATAGTGTAAAAACAAAAAGGGACATATTTTTTGTTCGGCCACAATTAAATCTTAAACTTTAGTTCCGCATACTCCGACGCGCACTTCGTTTTTCTCAAAAATGACAGCGTTGTCTTATTTTAAATGATATGTTTTCAGACGAAAAAATCTATTAATAACGGGTTTTCGATAGTGTAAAAACAAAAAGAGACATATTTTTTTGTTCGGCCACAATTAAATCTTAAACTTTAGTTCCGCAGGACGCGCGTTTCGTTTTCTCAAAAATGACAGCGTTGTCTTATTTTTAAATCAAATAAAGAGGCGTTTAGTACTGTAAAAAAAGCATTGTGTATCTTTTTATTTTCAATTACATACTTATTTTGAACAAGTTTTCAAATCACCTTAGATTTTCGATGTCCTGGAGTATGCGGAATGAAAGTTTAAGATTTTATTGTGGCCGAACAAAAAATATATCCCTTTTTGTTTTTATATTATCGAAAGCCTAGTTATTAATAGATTACTTTCGTCTATAAACATTTGATTTAAAAATAAGACAACGCTGTCATTTTTGAGAAAAACGAAGCGAGAGTCCTACTATACGCGGAGCTAAAGTTTAAGATTTAATTGTGTCCAAACAAAAAATATGTCCCTTTTTGTTTTTACACTATCGAAAGCCCGTTATTAATAGATAATTTTCGTCTAAAAATATTTGATTTAAAAATAAGACAACGCTGTCATTTTTGAAGAAGTTGAGTACGCCTAACGCAAAATTACTTGATAGGTCAATTTCGAATCAATTTCTAAAAATATTCATTTTAAGTTATTGAATATTACTTAATTATTAGATTTTTATACTAATATATAAATACTGAAACTGTTTATTTTTGAAAGTTATTGCTAACTTCATTTGAACTTCTTTTCTAATTCTATTTAAATGTACATTTTTATGTTTTTACTATTTCGCTTCTAATACACATAAGTTGATTCAAACACAAAATTACAAAAAAAAGAAAAAAACGTAAGTGTCCCACTTCAAATTTTTAAGGAGTGCATTTAAATAAATAACGAGAAAAAGGAGTTGATGCAAAAGTTAGTTACACAAAATAATGTTTTACACAAAAAAGTTGTACGTCAGAATAGGCAAAACGATGATTCTATAAAAATGTAATTTTCCTAGTGATGTAATTTAGCCGGCTAAAAATACCTTTTTCTCCAACTGTGGAAAAAGCCGTACCTTTGAATACTATTCACAGATAGTGAAGTTGATCTTTTCCTGACTAACAAGAAATGTACTTGTTGCTAGACCTCAGTGTATGTATAAATAAATATTAAAATACCAAAAACGTACTGGAAAAAGCAGTGCACAAACTTAAATATGTTTAAATTACCCGCCTTAATCCTATCTGAGATCATGCGCAATAACCCCTAAAAAATCGGAACGCAAAATATATTCTCGGGCCGTGAAAAAAGATCACGTGATTGTCTAGTTTGTTACCGCCCCCAGCTCTTAAGGTGGGGAGAATATATTCACGCCTTACAGAAATAATTCACTAAAAACATACAAATCGGGCGACTTCATAACTTAATTATGGTTACATATTTTTAAAAGCTGTTTTCACTGATTTGTTAACAAAACTTCAATCTACAAAGTGACCAACACGTTTTTCAAAATTCGATCTGGAAGTATTTTTACTATCGCTGTAAAATTCAACTACAATTTTTCAATGTTAATTATTTTTTTCTTAATTACCAGATGATGATAGAGAAATTTCCTGTGGTCACTTTGTAGTGCTAGTTGTCGGGTATATAGGAAAAAAAAAATGAATTAATTATATTCAGAAATAAAGTCTCTATGAATTCGCCCGTTTTAATGGTTTTCGTATATGGAGTTATTTCGTAAGATTGCTCTTAAAGGTTATAATGAATCGCACGTTGTAAAGTTAAGTTGGTATATCGTGAAATTGGTAAATTGCACTTGCGCAAACCGTAAACTTTTACAGAAACTTGTAGAAAATAGCGTTTGTTCCAGTTTTCCTGTAAAAGTTTTCTTGTACAAGTAAACTTTCAAGCAATTAGTTGTTTCTTTCTAATGCATGCAAATATTAGAGAGAGAAAACTTTTAATGTCACTTGCAAAGAAAAACTTATTCGTGTAAATCGCTCTTTAGAAATATTGCATATCGTATGAAACCATATTCAAAAAGCGTTCGCAATATCTCGGGCATATTCGTAAGTGTTCGTGGGGTAGTATATTTTCTCCTGCCAAACGCTTGTCAACATTATTGCCTTTTAATTTTAGGTTAAAATCTACATTAAGAGGTGTTCTCAAAATGTGGAAGGCCATAAACAAAATTTCACAACAGCAAGCAGGCCTTTTAACTGCGGTAAACCTACTGCACCAGCAGTTACGGGTAAATTCTCATTTTGCCTAAGCGCAACGTAAAATATAAACATAACCTCAAAGCTTAGGGTTCGTGTTTGCAGACGACGTTCATTCTTAAACGAAAGAACCCGCCGAAACTGCATGGGAAAGGCTCGCTTCCGAGACGTCTAAGAAACCAACACTTTATCTACGAGTTGGTCGAAGATACAAGCTGTCGTAAGCAGGTGGAGCTTGATGTTATATTAAGAACGTACGTTGAAGGTTTAGGGGATGTGGGCGATAAAGTCACGGTAAAACGTAACTATGCCTACAATAAACTTTTGCTGCCCGGTTTGGCTGTGTATGCGAGCCCTGATAACTGCGAGAAATACAAAAATGAGGGAACCGTGAAACAGGAAATTACACGAAGTTCACCAGCTGTCGACAGGGTGAGTTGCAATTTGAGTTGATGTTTAATATTTTTGTGCTTATTGTATTTTTAGACCATTAATTGCTTGACGACTCACAGGCTTGCGATTGTCATGAATAAAGAGATGCCTTGGACACTCAAACCCTGGCATGTGCGAGCTTCATTTCGCAAAAGTGGTTATTGTGTTCCTGAAGATGCCATCAAGTTACCTGAAATGCCCATAACAGGTCCGAACATGGACTTGGAAGGGAAAGAATTTTACGTTATTGTTACTGTAAGTCAATTGAAAATGCTTTTAGATTAATACTTTGTATTCTTTACTAAACTTTGGACATGTTCATTATTGTGCTTAGATTATTCGGATTACATTTACCCATTCACGATAAATATTCATGCATTACAAACTATATTCGTGATTGTTATCGATGAGATAGACAACATGGATCAAATTATTAGATCAAGGTGACGTTTCATATTGTTCTCTGAATACTACGACTGGGTAACTTGAAATTAGTACTTTCTCAGTTAAAAGCCCATTCATAATGACTTAATGTAATAAAATTAAATTAAGGAAATTAGAGTGTTAATTTATCTGTCCACAATAAAGGAATTTCTTGTTCTTTGCATGGGCAAGTACTTGTAAACTGTTAGTGCTTGTGCAGGTTAATAAATAGGATAAAATTATTTTGCTCAACTCGACTCACAAGACTACACTTACTATACATTTTTAGAATGCTGTTGATAAAGGTGACCATACACACTGATTTTACCAGTACAGGAATTTTGGTAATTGGTCCTGATTAGCCGTGAAATGTAACCAGTATAAATTACGAACATAAAATTACAAATGCTGTTATCGACTGTTTTGAGTTGGACAAAGCACACTTTAACGTTTGCTATAGAAAAAGAAAATTATCTCATTTATCTTATAATAATTAAAAATGCTAACGATACTGATGATGAATATCGATCCGAAAAGAGTATTTGTTTATTTAGAATCCCTCAAGGTGTAAGAAACGAGACATGGCGTCGAAATTTGGCGTGTTTATCCGCCATTTTGAGTGGAATTTAGATTTACATTGGCTTAATTAATGAATAGCGGTATCTGACTCCTATCTGATGAAAATTTGTATAACAATAATTGTTATACAATAAAGCAATTATTGCTTTATAACCTTTTGGCAGACATTTATAGTACTATACTAAATTATTATTATTATTACAGATAAACAACACAGAAAAAGTGAATGTCCTCTGTCACATTCGCCACTGGAGCACTTTGATAGAAGACCGATTACCTTGGGTGCCTGAATTCTGGAAGAAAGAACTTGAGCCTCTCTTTCCCGAGGACACTCCCATATTACAATCAATAAATGCAACAACCGAAAAAATAAGATCAACTTATACAAAGTAACAATTTATTATGAAATAAAGCAGCACTAAATTCATTGCTTTTTTGTCTTATCAGATACTGTATATTTTTCATAACTTTTTGTGGGATCATACGGTTCCCAACGGCTTGCAGGGAAAATATGTTTATTCCGTTCATACCAGCTTCGCATCAAGACCTTCCCAGCATGAGACTCCTCCTTTTCAATACTAGCATCATTTACCAACCTGATATCATCATGAACATCAAACTGAAATAAAGGTCCGCTTTTTCCTCTAGCCTTTGTTACTATGAAATCGTAGAATGTATAATGATGGGGCAGAATCAAATCTTCCTTCACATACATTAATTGGTCAGCCATGACCGTCTTCAATTCTGAGAATTCCCGTCTTAGAAGCTCCAATACTTTCTGCAGGAATTGGTAAACCGAATTCCCTAAAATACTTTGGCGTTTTTTATGTAATGAAATATTTTAAAAATGTGCACCTTTTTTTATGCGGACGGTCCTTCGATGCCCCGATCCATCCCAATAACTGAAGGTAATATCAATTTCCTCTTCTTTTAACTTCTGCTGTTGCTCGGCCCACTCTTGACGCAGCTCCTCTCTCAACTTGTTTTCTTCCTCTTCCCTTTCCCTGTCTGGTAGGAAACTTGTGTCGACAGTTGGATCTTTTTTTATCTTTTTTCGAACTTTCTTTTCGTTTCTCCACGGTATTTCCTCTTTTCCCTCGGCGTCTTCCTCATCTTCATCCAAAGTGAACGACAATGCTTGAATCTAATGTGAAATTACTGCAGCACATAAGCTATGCATTGTTCGGCAGGACTTACTTGTCGTTTCTGTTTGTTCTTTTCAGCCTGTTTTGCCTCCATCTGTCTCTGACGTTCACGCTCTTTCTCTGCTTGTTTTTGGGCAAGTTTCTTCTCTCGTTCTTTAACTATGTTTTCCTGTTTGGCTTTCATTTCATCCAGCGTGACAAGCCCGATGGTTGAGCTCTAGTGCAACGAAAGCACTTAAGTTTGGATTCTTAAAAAATGAGAACACTTACTTTTAGCTGCTGCTCGACTGCATCATAATGAGTGGCGAATTTGTTTTCGATGTTGTTCAGCTTCAAGTCCTCTTCAATCTTCTTCTTACGAATCTCGATATCCTGCATTTGTTGCTCTCGCTTTTTCATCAGTTGCATTGCTCTGCCAGCTTCGCTGGCGGCCCCCTTATAGTGAGCCATGATGTTAATTCTGAAAATGAAACACTTTAAAAAGTGTAATCAAAATCTATGTTGGAATTGCTTTGAAAAATCCAACTGAAAGTCGACTTCATTTAACTTAATCAGTAATCACTAACGTCCTTCTTCTTCTTCTTATTATTTTATGGTTTCCGGCTGATGAGCCACTCTAACCAGTCGCAGAGTAGTGTGAGATTTCCAGATAAAGGGAATCTAGGTAAACAGAGGATTATCACTCTTCTCGAGCCGGAGCTCCAGCGACTCTATCACACCCGAAAGGAGCCTCGGATTAAGTACCTTCACCAGTCTAAGCATAAAGAGAAGTCAGAGTTTTGTGTTAGATTTAAGAATAAAATCATAAAGAAGGTTAATCACTAACTTCAAACGTAAATCATCTATTTGACATTTACAGACAATCACAGTGTCGCCAACGTAGTGTTGCCAACCTTGCCTAACCAAACTATCCTACGGGTATACCAAAATTATTGTACATCAGGGGGGCGTTCAAGTTTTACGCCGAACGTTACCGGACGTTGTGTTTGTCGTTCACAAATCAACGCCGACTATTTTGTCAAGCGTTCATATTTAATGCTAGACGTCGTCGGACAGAGCAACTTTTTACCTATCTTTAACAGATGGGTAAAAATTGTCCCGCATGCGCAAAAGTATGTTTTGTGTTATTACACGTGTTGTTGTCTGTCGTGCTAACCTACGTATCCGTTAAAAAACAACACCACAAAACAAATAGCAATATTGAATATAATGGAAAATAATAGATTGCTATCTCTATTTGATGCAAGCTCTGGCCAGACATACAATGTGCTTATATCTGTCCATGATTATAATAAAGCCATTGCAGGTACTTAAAGAGATTAATTATCTTAATACAAAGGACATACTTTGAATATTTTGCCATAATTGTGGATCTGATATTCAACGCTATACCCATGCTATACTTTAATTACCCGACCTTTGCACATAACCTGTAATGTAAACACGAATGAATACTGCTATCAGCTGTTTTGAAGCATTTTGGGCGTTCAGTTACGTCCGGTACGTTACCCGACGCTTTTCCTAAAACAACCGGTTGTGAAACTTGAACGCCCCCCTGGAATAGCGGCGAATAACGCTAGAATATTCCAGTAAATTCTATCATTAATTTGTTTATAAAACAACTAACTGACAGCGGAAAGATAAGAATGAATTTTGAATTCTTACTCATATTAACAATTGTGATTTATTCAAAATAATATTTTTGTGACCCTCTTGGACGTCATTATGTAAAAATAGCAGACTTATGAAAGAGTTTGTTGGGATTGAAGGTTCTAAAAAGCACATTTGGTGAAGAAATGCTTAAATAAATGAATATTTAAGTTATAGACTTGATATTTGTACTTTATATCGTTAAACAAATGGCTGAAAATACTTTAATTTTTACTTTTTTATATATGTGTGTATTAATAAAGTGAAGAGTTGAACGCTTTTTAACATTTACAACTTCACTAGTGTTGAATAAAAGAATTTTTAATTTTCGATTCTATTCTACTATTTGATCTTTTAATAAAATTGAATCAAAAATGGAAGGATTTCTGTTGTTAATGTTTAATTTATTTATTTATTGTTGTATTGGAAAAACAAAACATTTTTTAATAAAATAAAATCACGAATTAGAATTTAATTAATTGGCACCATTAGAGTTTTACTTTTATCATTACGATTATTTGCTAAACATGTTGATTAAAAATATAACACGTGATCAATATCTTTTCTAATCAAGTGACCTATGGAAAAAAATTATATCTTTGTTTGGTTCATTATTTCAAATGCCATTTGAACTATTTTTATTGCATTCCTATCGTCTTGTATAGGAATGCAATATAAATATGTAATACAAGTGGCATTTGAAATAATAAACTAATTAAAGACACATAATTTTATTTCCATAGGTCACTTGATTAGAAAAGATATTGATCACCTGTTATAAAAAAATCAAGTACATGTTTATCGACTTATAACTGTTAATTTGTAGAGTAAACTATCAAAACGTCTTTTTAATTTAATTCGACGCTTGTTTTTAATTTTTTATCAAACGAATGCTTTCGCTGACTTATTTGTTTGTATGTGGTCAGTGCAATAGTAAAGTAAGTCATAATCAAATATTTTGTAAAGAAAATTGTTACTTGTTTAAGCATTTTTGTACATAATCTGTTTCAATAAACTTTTCAAATGTCGTGTCACGTTCATTTAAAACACCATCATCTTCATCATTACCCAATGTGCTTATATCTGTCCATGATTATAATAAAGCCATTGCAGGTACTTAAAGAGATTAATTATCTTAATACAAAGGACACACTTTGAATATTTTGCCATAATTGTGGATCTGATATTCAACGCTATACCCGTGCTATACTTTAATTACCCGACCTTTGCACATAACCTATAATGTAAACACGAATGAATACTGTTATAAGCTGTTTTGAAGCGTTTTGGGCGTTCACAAATCAACTACGTCCGGTACGTTACCCGACGCTTTTCCTAAAACAACCGATTGTGAAACTTGAACGCCCCCTAGGTCTGTTCCATTTGATAGAATTTCAAATTCTGAACCATTCGAATCATGCCCAGTATGAAATTTATATCCAATTTTGTGCACTGCTCATGCTCAGTGCGATTTTGAACGTTTCAGAACTCGAAATCCTGACGAATGGAACAGACCTATTATCAACTTTCACTTTCCAAATTATTGTACATTTACAGAGTTTCATTTTTTGTTATTTTTGGATAAAGAATACCAACATTTAATTCATTTTTCTTTATTGAAAAAGAATTACTACAAAAATAGTACCGAGTAACTTTTAGGGTGCGTTTAATTTGCGCGCTCAAATGCTTTGAGCGCTAATAAGCATTGCTTAAACCATTCCGTTTGGGTTTGCAAAGGCTTATAAAGCGCCAGCTGACGAAATGATAACATCATATGACGTCATAGTTTTCGCTCACAATTGCTTATTCCATGGAGGTAGGGCAGCAAAAGCGTAAGCGCTTATGCCCCTAACGGAACATATGAGACGTGTATGAGAAGATCAGCTAATCATAGTCAGATTATAAACAAACATTACACTTCAGAAACAGCTGCAGCAGCTATAATTGGATCAATTTAACTACTAAAATTATATTTTTAAGGTTATGAATTCGTTGTGCAAACAAAAGTCAAAAGAAACACCTTTACGTATAACAGCTTAAGCGACTAAACGCCAAAGGAAAAACAGAAAACAGCGCTTATAAGCGTGAGCGCTTATAGCGTGTGAGCGTGCAAACGAAACGCACCCTTAATGATTGAAAATTATTTTATTAGATTGGCAACACTTTTCAAAGTTTATGTTGGTGTACTGGATTTTCAAATTCAAAATTTAGATTTAGATTAGTGCACTAGATCGTCAAACTCAAATAAATTCGTTTAATGTCGAATTAAGAAAACCAAATAAATTAGTATTTAATTATCACAATTTATTACCAGAATGGATTTGAACACAGAACAAAATACATTTTTATTGATCGCTTATTTTCGAAGCGGAGTACAAAATGAAAATGTTAAATAAATTTATTCACAGCAGCAGGCCTACAATGATTTTATTGAAATATACCCTGGGGTTCGTTCATAAAGTCCATGGAGTTAACTCGAAGTTAACTCTAGTAACTGTAAACCGTTCATAAATTGCCCGAGTTAATGGAGTAAACCCTACTCACAGCGTTCATATTTTGAAGTTAAAATCACTCAAAGTTAACTTTTTCTACTCACCTCTGAGAGGTAAGTAAAATTTACTCGACATGCGCAATGAAAGAAAATTGAAAGTACTCTGCACGGGCTTCATATGTAATCGAATCAATGCAAGTTAACTAACACTACTAAAAGTAACTGATACAAATTCGTTGCGAATTGTTATTACATAAGAGTATGATGTTTTCGTCTTCATCACAGTACCCTCTTGTAATAATTATTATTAAATCATATATGTACATACAGCTGAATTTAAAAAAAACGGGAAATGATTTTTTTCCAGTTGTAAATTTGGTTCAATTTGTCAGTTAATTATCTACTTGACAATACATACATACCTTTCAAAAAAATTAACCTATTTACCTATAAACTGACATACCGTCAAATAATTCTAACCTATTTCTAATAAATCCATGTTCACGCTATGAAAAATATTGAAAAAAACGTGTCGATTTATTTTGACATTTCCCGATTTTTTTGATTTCAGCTGTACATCATATTATGTAAATAACATTTTGCACACCATTTGTTTAATATTCAACAGACATTCCGGTAACTTTGCATCAGTATTTTAATCTTTGCTTTTGCTTAATAATGATTGTCCCTCCAGGAAATATATCGGTCTCATATTTAACGTTAAAGTGACGACACAGTGTTCCATGTATTTCCGAATCTCTAGCTCACGTAAACACCATTGTTCTAAGAAGCAACACTCAGTTCTCACGCACCCCAATTTGTATTTACCTCACCCTGACCACCCTTAGATTTTAAGAAGTAGCGTTAGATCAGTTGTAGATGAGACGTTGAATAAATAAGTTCGTTATTACTTTGACTCTCATTCAATACACTCAATACATGCTCAATACAGTGAACCATTAGCAGAAACGTCGTAAAGGTGCTGAACAATCAGATAACAGCCCGAGACGTCACCATAAACTGGTCCTTCGAGTTCTGATATAAGTGCAGTATACAGAAGAAGCTGTCGCAGCCGGAAGAATATCCCGGAACAAGCCTATCCAACACCGTTCAGGAGAAGCTGACGCAGCCGGAGCAACCGGAACAAGCTTATCCAACATCGTGCAGAGCAGATTCAACAAGGTAATCAAGTTAGTAATTCCTTTCTTTCTCATTTCCTTCTTATTTGGTAACGGTTTCACTTGAGCAAAATTGAGAAATTATCGTTGTCGCAATTAAATGTCAAGCGAGGTGTTTTCAAAAGGCAATTAACAAATTTAAGTCAATTTTTAGAGTCATTTGTTAAGGGTCAGATAAATCAAAGCGATATTGACGATATCTCATCTAGATTTGAAAAATTAGAAACCCAATTTTCAGCTTTTGAACAAATTCAAGAAGGTATCGAACTTGTAACCGATAAATTAGATGAGGAATGTGATATTAGATTTGAAATCGAGTCGCGATACTATAACATTCGAAAAACTGTACACTCATTCATTAGTGATCGTCAAGATATAGTTAGTGATCCTCAAAATATAGCAGTAGAACACAAAAAACATCAAACGGTTAAATTGCCAACAATTGAATTGCCCTCGTTTGACGGAGAAATTACAAAATGGCGTGCTTTTGAAGACGCATTTACAGCGCTCATACACCAGAATGCTAAATTAACCGACGTAGAAAAATTATGCTACCTTAGATCATCAGTAAAAGGCGACGCACTTAATGCCATTCAAGCTTTAGAAACTACTTCCGCTAATTATCAAGAAACTCTTCAAATCCTTAAGGATAGATTCAGCAGCACGCGTAAAATCATTTATCATCATGTTAAACAGTTACTAACTTCCACTCATAATAACTTAAAATCACTTATCAATTGCGTTGAACAACACATTCGTAGTTTAAAAACCTTAAATGTAGAAACAGAAAAATGGGATGCATTTTTAGTTCCGTTAGTACTAATAAACTTAGATCAGCGAGTTCACAGAGATTGGGAAAATCACTTAAATTCAAAATATTCCAAACATTTTATTCCTTCTTTTCAAGAATTAATTACCTTCCTGCAAGATCGTATTGATTGCTATGAAAGTTCAAAAAAGAATTCGCAAAATTTCAAATTAAATCAACGTTCTTTTAACAACGGCAAAAAGCGACCACGCCATGTGTCCATTGTGTAAAGCTCATCATGCAATTTATTTCTGTAACGAATTTTTAAGTAAATCTATACAAGATAGAATCAAGTTTGTTAATAATTCAAAACTATGCCGCAATTGTCTAAAAGCAGGACATTTGTCAAATGAGTGTAAGGGTTCAAAATGTAGAAAATGCAGTGCTTCACACAATACATTATTACACATGTCAGATCAAAGAAATCAAGTAGGTCCAAGTAGCGAAATATTAACATCAAATCCAACAATTATTTCAAATTGTGCTACAAAAATAGCACTGTACACACAAACTTTACTTCCGACGGTAGAAGTTTACATTTTTGATAAGCAAGGGAACAAACACATTGTAAGAGCCTTATTAGATTCAACGTCCCAATCTAACTTCATCAGTAAACGTCTTGTAAGTCGTTTAAATCTTGATAAGCATAATTCAAGTATTCGTATAAGTGGTATCAGCCAACATTATTCTAACGTACAGCAATGTACAAAAGCCAAAATTTCATCAAGATTCAATAACAACTCATTTAACCTGTCCTTTCTAATTTTGAATCAGATAACTGAAAATATTCCTCAACAGTCATTTGATTTAGAATCATTACATATACCGTCAAATATTAATTTAGCAGACACTACGTTAAACAACTCATCATCAATCGATTTGCTCATTGGAACAACTGCTTTTTGGGATATTATTATTGATGGAAAAATCAATCTGTCGAACAAGTTAAACTTGCAAAATTCAAAATTCGGGTGGATAGTTTTCGGACAAATTCCATATGATAATCAAATATCAAAATTGCCGGGTTATGCGTCAATGTCGTATTTGAGCTTAGAATCAGAGATTGAGCGATTTTGGAAAATTGATGATTTTAAGAACGATTTAGCGGTATTCTCGTCCGAAGAATTAACATGCGAACAGATATTTAAGGACACTGTTACACGTGATGCGTCCGGAAGGTTTGTAGTTCACATTCCGTTCAAGGAAAATTTCGAAATTATCGGTGATACCAAGCAAGGTGCAACAAAACGATTCTTTTCATTTGAAAATAAATTGCAAAGGAACTCAAACCTAAAACAAAAATATATCGATTTCATGAAAGAATATAAGAATTTAGGGCACATGTCTAAGGTTGACGACCAACTTTATTCAACAAATTCATGTTATTACTTACCTCATCACCCTGTGATCAAGGAATCTAGTGCAACCACTAAATTAAGAGTTGTTTTCGATGGCTCTTATAAATCAAACTCAGGTATTTCATTAAATGATACGCAGTTCATTGGCCGAACGCAACAATCAGACTTGTTCTCAATTTTAATAAGATTTAGGCAACATAGATACGTAGTCACATTTGATATTGAAAAGATGTACCGCCAAATTTGGCTACATAAACCACACAGAAAATATCAAAGAATAATCTGGCGCGAAAATCCAAGTGATAAACTAGCAACTTATGAATTAAACACGGTAACATATGGGACAGCCAGCGCACCGTATTTAGCAATACGTTGTCTGGAACAATTAGCTAAAAATTCAGAAATTTCATTTCCTAAGGAATCAACAATTATTCAAAGAGATTTTTATGTCGATGACATGTTGACAGGCTCAGACGATATAGAGGAATTAATCTCCCTTTGTTCAAATATCTCGTCGATTTTAAGGTCTGCCGGTTTTAAACTTCATAAATGGACATTAATTCATCATCATTTGCATTGCTAAAAAACATTCAACTTCAAAATGACTCCCTAGATTTAACTAAACACGACATGAAAACTTTAGGAATCCATTTCAATCCGATAAGCGACTTGTTCCAGTTTTCGTTCAATACATCTGACACAATCAAGACCATCACAAAACGCAGGATTCTTAGTGAAACTGCAAAAATATTTGACCCACTTGGTTTACTTTGTCCAATAACTATTGTTCCAAAAATATTAATTCAAACCTTGTGGATTAAACAAATAGGCTGGGATGAAGAACTTCATTTTGAATTTCAACAAAAATGGTTGCAATTTCGCGACAAGTTGCATTTTATAGGTAACATACACATTCCACGATATATCACAAGTACAAATAAAATACGTGATGAACTACATGGATTCGCAGATGCTTCAGAACGAGCATACGGAGCCTGCGTTTACATTAAAACAATTCATAATGATAAATGCAGCATTCATCTGATTGCAGCTAAATCGCAAGTCGCTCCCATCAAAAATGTGTCAATTCCGCGCTTAGAACTCTGTGCAGCAGTTTTGCTGGCAGAACTAACAACCAGAATCTGTGAAATCTTGGATATTAAATTCGACAGTAAGCATCTCTGGTCAGATTTACAGATTACATTATCTTGGATAATTGGGGCTCCTTCACGCTGGAAACCCTTTGTGGCTAACCGGGTGTCTGAGATACAACGTTTAATTGATATAAAATCATGGCATTATGTAAATACGAAAGAAAATCCTGCTGATTTAATTTCTCGAGGTGTCAATCCAAGCGAATTAAAAAATAACGCGCTCTGGTGGCACGGTCCTAATTGGCTAGCACAATCAAACATTCAATTATTTAACATCATTGAAAATTCTCTAGACAATATTCCTGAAGAAAGAAAAACAAAAATTTCACTGCCAATATTAATTGATAATTCTATTTTTTCTAAATTTTCTAATTTAAACAAACTAATTAATGTTGTAGCATATTGTAAGTGGTTTGCATATAACTGCAGTCATGCTCAGACACGATCGGGAATGTTAACGACATCAGAGAGACAGGATGCCTTAAATTCACTTATAAGGTTGGCGCAATTAGAACTGTATTCGCGAGAAATTGATAATTTAGTTAAAGGTTGTAATTTAAACAATAAATCAAAAATTTTATCTTTATCTCCATTCTTACACGATGGTCTTTTACGGGTTGGTGGAAGACTTATGCACTCAAATTTCAACTTTAATCAAAGACATCAAATCATTCTTCCACCGGATCACTTATTGACAAAATTAATAATAACTCAAGCGCACGTTGTAAACTTACACTGTGGATCACAACAATTACTGTACACTTTACGACAAAAATATTGGCCCATCTCTGCCAAGAGTACAATACGACAAATTATTCATAACTGTTTAACTTGCTATCGTTATAAACCAAAACCATATAATGAACAAATGGGACATTTACCAGCATACAGATTAACACCTTCACCTCCGTTTTATTTCTGCGGCGTTGACTATGCTGGACCTTTTCTTACGCGAGATAGAAGAGCTCGTGGTTACAAAACGTATAAATCCTATATATGTTTATTTATATGTATGAATACTCGGGCAATTCATATGGAAGTAGTTTCTGATTTATCAAGTGTAGCATTCTTGGCGTCTCTTCGGAGATTTATTGCGCGCAGAGGACAACCTCACACAATTTGTTCGGATAATGGTATCAATTTTGTCGGTGCAAATTCAGAATTAAATCAATTATACAAAACCATATCCAACGATTGTGATAAATTAATAAAACAACTCTCAAACGAGGGCAAAACCATTGAATGGAAATTTATACCACCTAGATCGCCTCATTTTGGAGGAATATGGGAAAGCCAAATTAGAATAATAAAAATGCACCTATCAAAGGTTATTGGGCAAGCAATCGTTACATTCGAAGAGTTTTCTACTCTACTTGCTCAAGTGGAGGCTGTTGTTAATTCAAGACCGATTTCTCCCTTGAGTACTGATCCAAATGACCTTTCTCCTTTAACCCCTGCTCATTTCTTGATCGGCCGTCCACTGACAGCTGCCCCTGATGAAGACTACGTAACAACACCGGATAATAGACTATCAGCGTTTCAACGGATGCAAAAAATCGTCCAACATTTTTGGAAGCGCTGGCAAAGGGAATATGTTAATACTCTACAACCCAGGAATAAATGGAGGAAACAAAATTCCAGGCCTCTCAAGGAAGGTGACCTGGTGATATTAACGGAAGAGCAAGGCCCTCCAGCAACGTGGAAAATGGGTCGAATAACGAAGTTGTGGCCCGGAAAGGATGGTTTAGTGCGTGTAGTGACTGTACATACCGCCTCAGGTGCTTACAAACGGTCTGTAGGAAAGTTGTGTTTACTGCCCGTGGACAGTGCTGGTGAAGGGTTTTAAGTTATTTAATATGTCATTTATTGTTTAATTTATTATTGTCATTTATTATTTAATTGTTAAAGGACTAAAGTCCTTCAAGGCGGGCGGCATGTTTAATATTCAACAGACATTCCGGTAACTTTGCATCAGTATTTTAATCTTTGCTTTTGCTTAATAATGATTGTCCCTTCAGGAAATATATCGGTCTCATATTTAACGTTAAAGTGACGACACAGTGTTCCATGTATTTCCGAATCTCTAGCTCACGTAAACACCATTGTTCTAAGAAGCAACACTCAGTTCTCACGCACCCCAATTTGTATTTACCTCACCCTGACCACCCTTAGATTTTAAGAAGTAGCGTTAGATCAGTTGTAGATGAGACGTTGAATAAATAAGTTCGTTATTACTTTGACTCTCATTCAATACACTCAATACATGCTCAATACAGTGAACCATTAGCAGAAACGTCGTAAAGGTGCTGAACAATCAGATAACAGCCCGAGACGTCAACACCATTTATGATAGAGTAGGTGTGCTATAACAGTTGCTTTTAACAATTTATGTAATTTATCCCAAACAGTTAGGTTAAGTGTATGTATGTGTAACTCTTATCGTTTAAAAATGTGCTTGTAATATTATAACTCCACAGAGTAATTCGTAATAACTCAACATTCACTCGACTCTACTCTAAATCTACTCGGGGTAAACTTCCTGAACGCACTTCAGAACAACAAATTGAGTTTTGTCTTTTTTTCACAACACTGTTGTTGTTGCAAACTGGTAATGTAGAAAAAGGAAAATTCACTGGTCGCCTCGCTATAATAACACCCGATATTGTACAAAATGTTAATGACATTGTACAACAGAATCCTCATGTTCCCTAAGAATTCTCTCGGAAGATCTTGAAAAGCACCTTCATTTCTGACATACAAATTTTTAATGGTTCAACAACTTCACCCACCCAATTTTCTTCAACGAATTCAGTTTTGTAAGTGGTATAGCAATAATTTGATAATTTTGACCAACAGGATATTATTTTCTTCTCTAAGGAAGCCTAGTTACGACTATCTGGGTTTATCAATTCACAAAATTTCAGGACTTGGTTGCACGTAATCCCTTTAATGTGATTGAAGTGCCCTTACATCCACTTAAAATTGGTGTTTGCGTGGCAATGTCTCGGAGAAGAATTATTGGACTAATATTCTTCCGGGAAACAATTAACGCCCACAGATATCAGAAACTTATATTGAAACCATTTATAAATCAGTTAGACGACATTGAATTAGAGGAGTTTTTCCCAGTTTATCTCACAGTAATGGTTGGTGGCCTAGTAAATCAACCGATTTGATAACCCTGGACTTCTTTTTATTTTCACATTCAATAAATGTGGTGTTCCGTAATCATATTAACAATTTTGAAGAATTACAGCATGCAATTGCAAATATCAGACCTGAAACGTTAATAATGTCTTCAATAATTATTTCAAAGGATTCAGCGGTGCTTATGTAAAGAGGCCAATATTTCTAGGCTCCGAATAATAATAATAATTTAAACAATTTTCATCCTCACAGTAAACATCAATTATAACCTATAACTACACAATCGCACCAATTGGATACTGCCAATTCCTCAGTGTTCCCAACATACTAAATTTGCTTCAATCATTAAAAGTCACTCGGTATATGTACAGTTCATTTTTTTATTATATGCCATTATATCGATCGTCAAAGAACTTTTATGTAGCTGTCTCCCTCTAACTTTCGTGAAACGCCTTGCAGCTTTTGTCATGTCATGTCATGTCATTTAAATTTCTTAACTCAAAACTCAGATCTATACGATCGGCATATAATAAGAAATGAACTTTATTCATCACTTTTTTAATATATGCGATATATACGATTGGCATATATTAAAAAAGTGATGAATAATTTTAAAAACTTTTATATATAGCTATCTTCTTTTAATTGTCGCGAAATAGATTTGCCACTTGCAATTGGGGGTCACGTTGTGTTCTTAGCTCAGATTGATCAGATCGGCTTATTGTAAAAAATGACGTATAGGTAATATACTAAAAACAAATATAACATCAGAAAACATAGTTTAAAAAAATTATACTGATAATACTGATGAAATTGACCACGAAAGAGTCGAAATTGACTTGATTTATCAAAAAAATTGATTTTTGTTGCCTTATCATTCAAACGACATCAATTTCATCAGTATTGTCTGAATACTTTACTGCCCTTTCACAATAGTGTTAATGTTAATGGCAATGTTAAAATGGTAGTATCCAGAAAATGATAGTATATGGAGAGTGTTCACAATAATGTTAGTGGTGATGTTAACTTAAGATGGTAATGTTATAGTCCAGAAAATTTCTGGTTGTTTAACATCTGTATTAACAGCCACCAATGAATACACGACTGCGGCGCATGCGAAATGTGTGGCACGGCCATGCAACAGGTTAGATGTGAGGTTAGAAATCTATCATAGCCTTTGGTGCTTTGTGGCCATTGCGTAGCCGTAGCTAGCAATTACAAGTGTACGTTAAAAAAATAGAAATTAGGTTGGTGAGTAGGAATCATACTTTCCTATGATCAAATCAAGAACTTCTTTCTCCGCCCCCTTTCAAGTGGGAAATTCAAAATGTTTAACGTCGCCAACATTATTCTGAACACGGAAACCATTAACATTAACATTACCTGTTTAACATTACCATTAACATTAACACTATTGTGAAAGGGCAGTTACTTGCCGCAACTACTTAAATTCTTCCCATTGTCCCATTGTTTTTGTTATTGTTTTGAGTTTTAAACTTCTGAACGTGAAATCAGTATACGAACGTCACCGTGAAGCTAGCAAAAT
This sequence comes from Dorcus parallelipipedus, assembly GCA_958336345.1. Lineage (NCBI taxonomy): Eukaryota > Metazoa > Arthropoda > Insecta > Coleoptera > Lucanidae > Dorcus > Dorcus parallelipipedus. The sequence goes on along the minus strand of OY284477.1, from coordinate 31,783,857 downwards.
AAGACGGTGATGAATTATTGAAAATATTGAATGAAAATAATATTCCGCTTATCATTATTGATATGAAATTTCGCTGATATTTGATATGAAATTTGAATGAAATTTGATATGAAAATTCGCTGAAAAAGTCATCAAAATTATTGTAAAAATATTATACAAAAAAGGCTACCGTACGCGTCCTTAATATTGTCATACAATTCGATAATTATTGTTCAGTTGGCAACTGCGCCAACGTTATATTTATGTTATATTTTGTTGAGTCAAGGTTGCCAGCTTGAGGTGCGTTCGTTTATTACAGATTTATTACATCCCACAGATCAGATTCCTCTAAATCGTTCGTTTATTGCTTATCGAGGAAGTAGTTATAAGTACATCGAATATTCACGATGCGATGTTTCAGATTCACCTCGACTTGCTCGGAGTATTTGGACGAGGTTCAAATTTTTAACAATCGCGCATGCGCTATGATAAAAGAGTCCTTGAAAATTTCAAATTTATACGGAAGTTTTTAAGATAATGTGTCTTTTTTTACATTTAGGTACTAAATTGGTGTTTTGGTTGGTATTTTTTCTTGTTTTCATTTCGTTTAATAACCAATATAAAAAAATAACGATAACTGGCAAATAATATAAATTTACGGCCACTGGACATTTTAATGAAGGTTTCGAAACAAGAGAAATATGTGTTACATAATAGGTCCGTTCCATTCGTCAGGATTTCGAGTTCTGAACCATTCAAAATTGTACTGAGCATGAGCAGTACACAAAATTGGATATAAATTTAATTCATACTGCGCATGATTTGAACGGTTCATAACTTCAACTTCAAATTCTGTCAAATGGAACAGACCTATTGTGTATTTATCTTTCTATGAAAAATGTGTATTTGACCGAGGGGTTTGGTCCGCTACATACGGATCAAATCCGACGGTTTAACCGTCACGGATTAAACCTGCAGTTAAAAGTTTGTGTAGGCGTTTTCGTAAATTCGACCGGGTTGCCTAGATTCCTACCGGGTTACAGAAATACGCGTTCGTTTAATACGGGTTGCAAAGTGATCGTTAAAGCAGTAGAGTTGGGCAAAATAGCTCATTTGATTGATCTATGTATATGTATAGTTCAATGATTCTCGTTCGCGACAAAGAGCTAGCTCACTTGTGTAGTTCAGTTGTTCAGTAGCTTTTTCTGCGCGCGCAGCTTTCTTGCATTCGGTTTAGAGCCGCGATCTTTTACCGCGTATCAGACGAGCAATAATATAAACTATAGAAATTCGTATACCGTGAATTTATTTTAACATAAACATTGCTGTTACCTACGAATCTGAGAATCCATAACATTTACAATTTGTAAATTAAACTGTCCTTTTTAAAATAGAACATGAGATGACATCTGTCATGAATCTGTTCTGTTATTACAGCGTTTTCGATTAACGCCACTAGTGCGCACTCAGAATATCTTCATCTCGTGTTATTACATGAGGTTAAGATGCAAATACACTGAGTGTAACCAGTGCAAGTGAATCGAAAACGCTATTGGTGATTTCGATATATGTAGTACTTGTACTACAAAATAATAGCGACTCTTATTAATTTTTCTTTTAGTTTTATTCTCTAAACCCCATTCCAAGCTTGAGAAAACTACAAATCTCAGGTAAAAATTGTACGAATTGTCTGACGCCATTTTGGACGCTAACCAGTCTGTTCTTTCTTTCTATTCAGGCTTTTACTTTGGTGGACATAGATGGGTCTGACTTAGCGTAAACGTAAAGTACAACTGATCAACTATGAAATAGGATTTTTACATCATGGCCGAGCAACGGTAGAGGAACAGTTCCACCACCCCTTATACTTCTCCGCAAGTGTTTCGCGCTTATTCCAGTTTAAATTCAAATCGGCACGCAATATAATGTTTCGACGAGTGGCGAATATTTTCGACTGTCGCCGATTACAGTTGTTGCTTGTGGAGGGGATGAACTCACCACGACTACATTAAGTAAGACTTGAGGTTCAAGTTGAACTTAAGACTTGTCTATGAATACAGTCATAATATAGAACTCATTATAGTCGATAACTTTTATACAAGATACTTTCCTTTATAATCAATAGTTAAGGAGCTATTGAAGAAATCCATACCAATGTAGCACGCTGTATTTTTGTCCGCTCCCTAATAATTATTCTTATCTGTAACTGGAAATATTACGTCAAGGTTATTATTATTACTAACCGATGCAGAAAAGAACGTCAGTCCATCTGATGAACGTGAAGTTGTTAAGTAGTTGTACGATTAACCATGCGATTGCTCTCAATAATATATTTAACGCTCGCATTACTGTCGTGTTTGAAAAGCATTAACTGTAAATGCAAAACGAGTTTTCTGACTACCTGCGAAAGCCTAAAAGACGTCGTAAAATACGGCACAGGGCATTGGTCGAAGCTAGTGATCCAAGATGACCTTTGCTCTTCAGTAATTTCAAAGCCTCAAGATATCTTAGAACCCAGTACATTCAACAATGTAGTTAATTTGGAACATTTATACATAGTGAAGAAGCTCAATGAAATCAAACCAAAGGCCTTTGCAATTTTATCTAACTTGCATTTCCTGCAACTGTTTAAAAATGAGCTGCAAGTCCTACACAAAAACACCTTCACCGGCTTCAAAAATCTTCACAAATTAGAGGCGTCGTATAACGGAATCGAAAATATAGTCCACGGTTTGTTTGAAGATACCGCCGTACAAGAAATTGATTTTTCCAATAATAAATTAACGAACATCCAAGTTGGCCAGTTGAATATACCCAGCCTGAAAAAATTAATATTAAGAAACAACAAAATAAGCCAATTAGTTGTGGGATGTTTTCACGACAATCTGGAATACTTAAATCTGGATCACAATCAGCTGGATACTGTAGACGTCATGGTTTTCGGCCTTCTGACTAATCTCAAGATGTTAATTCTGAGCAACAATAAATTTCACACTGTCGTAAAAATTCCACGAATGGACAGCCTTGAACACTTGGATTTATCACACAACATGATATATGATTTTGCCAGTGACGCTTTCAAAGAACTAAGCGAGTTGAAATTTCTTTCTTTGAGCAATAACAAGGTAACGGCGCTCACCAACAATATGTTACCCTTAAATTCGCAAATTAAGGTTCTACACCTTCATATGAATTACTTAACGAATTTGCTAGAGGATTCTGCAAGAACTTTGCCGGCCGTGAAGGAGATAACTCTTGGCGGGAACCCTTGGATTTGTAAGTGCTTATTGCTCATTAAAAATTTCTTGAAGGCAAATAACGTAAGCCTATCAAGTTGTGATTCGCAGTTCTTTGACAGGGGTTCATCTCCAGTGTGCGTAGTAGAAGATCAAACGAATTGCAAGACGCAACGGATCAGTCCAAGTTTTCTGAACGAGCAGTATGCCTTGGAATTTAGAAAGATGACTAACTACGATTGCTAAATAATCTTTGCCGAATTGGTAATTGTGTTTCAAGATGAGTAATGCAAATAAAAGCAAATATTTAAACATACTTTTTTACTGATCTTTATTTTAAATTTTAAGTATAAAAATAACCGCATTGTTTAATGTCAGTGGCGCAGATAGGAGTGGGAGACGAGCCCCCCCGAAATTTTTCTAACAGCACAAGTAGTCACACTTCGAATTAGTTCCAAGACAGAAAAAAGTTACAAACTAATCACTACCTACTGGGTGTCCGGTAAAGAATGGGCCATACTTCAAGGGTGGCTTCTTTGGGTCAAAACAAATCAATTTACAGAAAATTTACAACAGATCAATTTATCTTAGTACAATTTTGCTTCATTAAAAAGTTATGGCCTTTCAAAGATAACTTTTTTATTTCAATATTTTAGCAAAACTCGTTCATTTTTGGAGGTATTTAATTGTAATTTGATATTTAAAGGTTTCTTGTACTGCTGAATCTGAATATCTTCCTATTTTTAACGTAACATATAGGGGGCGCTCTTGAGATCCTGACATTCCTTTGTTTATTGCTGTACTTTTTTTTAACGTGAATATTTTTTAAATTATATTCATTTTCTTGAAAGAACTTTTAATGTACTTTAGAAAAGGTACTTGTTACATGTCGCTAAAGTATACCAGTTTTGAGAAAAATGGTTTTGAATATGATAATGCTGAATATTACTGTTTTAGATCGTCGCTAAAGTATACCAGTTTTGAGAAAAATGGCTTTGAATATGATAATGCTGAATATTACTGTTTTAGATCTACATTGAATCAGGCACATAGACCCGTATTTCAGTTACAGTTTAACTTTAATCTTTACTTACTATGGGAGTAATCTGGAGTTGAAAGTTAAAACTATGAGTGAAATACGCGACCATAGCAAACGTAATAAAAAAAAAATTACGCAATGTATCGTTGATTTAACGATAAATGTGGAATTGTAAATTTTTTTCAATTTTAAGTAAATTACGAAGTAGTGCAACTTTAGGTAATTGTCTATTCAGCCTGAAGTAGCGTTACTGATGTAGTAAGTATTCAACATTTTCACATTCAAAGCTATTTTTCTCAAAACTGGTGTACTTTAGCGACATGTGATATACCTTTTTAAAGTAAATTAAATGTCGTTTCAAACAAACGAAACATACTTTAAAAATATTCACGTAAAAAAAGTACGACAATAAATAAGAGAATGTCAGGGTCTCTAGAGCGCCCTCTATACGTTACGTTAAAAATAAGCAGATATTCAGATTCAGCAGTGCAAGAAACCTCTAAATACCAAATTAAAATTAAATGTCTCCAAAAATGAGCGAGTTTTGCTAAAATATTGATATAAAAAAATTATCTTTGAAAGGCCATAACTTTTTAATGAAGCAAAATTGTACTAAGATAAATTGACCTAAATCGGTTTATTTTGATCCAAAGAAGCCACCCTTGAAGTATGGCCCATTATTTACCGGACACCCCGTATAAGAGAAAATTGAACCAAAATAACATAAATACATTCAACAACAATTGTCATTATCCCAATGAAAATATTGACAATGAAAATACTGATATTAATCACCATCTCTGCTAATTTTAATTATTACTTTGATAAATGTTTTCCAACTAAACGAGTAAATGATGCAAAATTACCGTGGTTTAACAATAATTTAAAAAACAAAAAAGATAAACTAAAACAACTAAATTGGCTAAGAAAATTTATTGCTGATGATAATCTTGAATCAACTTACAAATGTGAATGAAAATAAGAAAAAAATCTTTGTAAATAAAATTAACACTGCAAACAATAAGGTCAAAGCGCTATGCGATATAGTAAAAGCTCAGGCAAATCATGAGAATACGGTAAAAACAAAAATAGTTATCAAATGTAAGAACAGTCTCTACAATGATCCACGGGATGTTGCAAACCTATTTGGTAAACATTTTGCTGAAACTTTACCTATCCAAGTGAATAACTATTTCTCTAATAAAACAAATATTGGCTGTACTGCTTCACATTTCAATTCAACGATGTTTTTTCTACCCACAACTGAGGTTGAAGTAATTAGTATAAATCAAAAGCTAAAAAATACTGTTGGCCCTGATGGTATTCCCATAAAAATCCTAAGAATCTGCAGTCGCCACATTGATCTCCTCTTAAGCAAAATAATCACAACTATGCATATTGAAAGTCATGAAAAATTTCTGATACTACAATACCTGTATTTTGTTAATTTTAATACGCTGATTTCAAATTTGCTGTACTTTTTTCTCTATCACATCAGGATTTTCCACAAAAGGAGGTTGAATATTTAAAACAAAAACGCCACGTTTTTGACATTAAAAATACATATTAAAATTGGTGCGATAAAATACAAAGTTGAAACCTATCCTTAAGTATAAATATGAAACACCTCTTAAATCTAACTACCCCGCGATTAGTTAATTCCGGTGTTACAATGATCTTTTCAAACTTTTTGTCATATGTTCATATCCATCATCATCCTTCTTTAGCATCCAACAATAATCAGCTAGCATGTTAACATTCCACTTCCATTGGAACCTCTTTTCCATATCTTTGATATCTTTCACCTTGCTCTTCACTAAATGTTCCCAAATTGTCTGGGAAATTGTCGAAGTGTGAATGTAAAAAAATGTACCTTTAGACTCATACGACACTCAAGTTTTTCAAATTTACTTAGCATATTTTCAACAATTTCTACATAATTGTCACTTTTATTGATTCCCAAAAAATTTCAATCACATTTGTAAAAGTTTTCCATGCTTGTTTTTTTATATCAGTTATCGTTGGCACAAAGTTTATATCTTTTATCAATTTTCGTATATCTGGCCCAGTAAATATGCCTTCTTTTACTTTAGCGTCAGATAACTTTGAGAATTTTGACCTGAAATACTTGAAAAATCTCCTTCTTTCGGTAAAGCCTTGACAAATTGCTTCATTAATCTCACAATTCAAGAACGTAGCGAAAACTGTAGCATGCTATTTAAAATAAGCGACTTGATAGCGACTTCCGGTATAAACGGAAGTATCTTGAAGTCAGTTTTGTTTTATTTGAAAAGGTCCTTTTGAAATATCTCTGCTCCGTAAATTTCAAATTTCTATCTACATTTTTTCCTTGAAAACTTTTAAGGAATCCTTTGCGCGAATAACCCTCTAGAGATAAAACCGATAATTATGTATTACAAAAAAACCTGATGTGATGGATTATTTATATTATTTTTCCTGGTATCTGTGAACAAATAACTAGCGGAAACCGTTATCACGATTACAGAATTTTTTAGTTGCATAGCTGTGAATCAATACCTCATTTTCTGTGGGTCAATTCCCAGACGCTTTAAAAATATCGACTGTTATACCAATCCACAGGAAATCAGATACAATTAATATCGAGAATTACAGACCGATATCATTGTCAAGTTCTTTCTCTAAAATCATAGTAGATTAATTGATTATCTTAATCATTACAAGCTTTTATCGAATTGTCATTTGTCAATATGGCTTCCGCAAAGGCCTATCCACTGAAACTGCTGCTACAGTCCATACGCGGCTTGCTTAGAAACAGGTAAATTTTTAATTTTAAAAAGACCTATTATTGCAAAAATCTTTTCTCGATCGGCATTTGTTTTTCCGCTGTGACGTCATCATTAATTTTTTTAAATGGCAACCCTAACTTTTTAATGCAGATTTTGATAGTCCTTCTTGTCAGCAAAATGGCAATGTAAAAAAGTTAGTACTTTCCACAACAAATTTTTCGAAGAAAATAGACATTACAATTCATAAATACAATGTTATTTTATTTCATTTTAATGATAATCTTCAAATTGAAAACAACAACAAGTAGAAATTAACGAACATCTTGAAGCTGTTCTCCAGGAATCAATTGTTGAGATTTTCATTGCAGCAATACATAAATTTTTCAAAAAAATTCCAGACGATGCGATGCGATGGTCTGGATCATGTCTATGTTATTCGAAAATTTTGTTGTAGAAAGTACTAACTTTTTTACATCGCCATTTTGCTGACAAGAAGGACTATCAAAATCATCAATAAAAAATTAGGGTTGCCATTTAAAAAACTTAATGATGACGTCACAGCGGAAAAACAAATGCCGATCGAGAAAAGATTTTTGCAATAAAAGGTGTCTTTAAAATTAAAAATTTACCTGTTTCAGGATTTTGCGAAAAAACATTAAATAAACAAATTAAGAGCTTGTTGCGGAACTTTATCAGCACCGTGTATATTGGATAAACTGGTAGGAACCTAAAAACTCGTATTAATGAACATCTAAGATCATTGAAATTAAATAAATGGGATTCAAGTTTTGCTAATCATCAACTGAAATTACATCATTTACAGAAATATGTTATACACGTTTAGGTACACATATAATTACCAGAATTTAGAAGATAACATAAGTTTTTACTTTTTTAAAGTATTATAATGTATTTTCTTTAATTTTTTACTTGAAGGTTAAATATGTATTTATAAAATGTTCTACGGAGGATCCCGACTAGGCGAAACCGGTTTAGAAAGAAATACAGTCGCACCTCTATAACTCGGGAGCACGACAATTCGGTGTACGACAGTTCGGTGTGCGACAATTCGGTGAACGACAATTCGGTGTATGCGACAATTCGGTGTGCGACAATTCGGTGTACGCGACAATTCGGTGTATGCGACAATTCGGTGTACGAAAATTCGGTGTACAACAAAATTTGGTGTAAAATAATTTGTATAGGTGTAAAGCTGGATTTACATGGAGCGTTGAACACGTCAGAACGCCGGGCGTAATGTACTCTCATTGGCTACTGCTCTTTACGTAACGAGCACTAACCAATGAGAGTAGAGTACGCCCAGCGTTTTCACGCGTTCAACGTTCCATGTAAATCCAGCTTAATGCAGTGACCGCACAGTATGGAAGAAAAATTATTATTGATTTTTTTTAAACTTTGTGCTAATAATTTATGCATGTTCCATAACTAAATATAACAGATCCAGTGAGAAATCTTTAGTCTTGTTAAAAATGGTACCTATTTAAAATATGAAAATTAAAAAAAAAATGTTATAATATGAATTTGTTGGACATATTAGACAAAATTTTAGCAAGATATTATAAGCTTTTGCAAAAGATGTTCCATGTAAATCATACAACATATTCTCTGACATAATAACTTGAAAAAAAGATTTTTCATTTTCTTAGTTTCATTCAAGATATGAAGCGCAAAGGGGTTCTTGGTATTTAACTTTTACGAGTAGTTAACTTATTCATTTATATCCACAAAAACTATATAAAGGAACACATTTTCTTTTCAATTCTTAACTGTTGCATGCACAATAAAATTTGAGACGATTTTTCACATTTCTGATTTTCGGCTTCTTTATGCAAAAATTTATGTTATCACTTTTGATTTGTTAACCCATCGCAATTTTAATAATTTTAATTTAGTCTAAATATACCGAAAATTTTGAGGTTTTTTTATGCCTGCAACAGTAAGAATGCAAGAGGAAGTTTGAATCTTTTATTTTTTTATTATAATTAAGAAAAAATGGCGTCTTAAATTGTAATGTTATCAATTAAGGATAACGATTAATACATTAATGTTTTGCAATTTTATTAATAAACATACTACATACATACGTGTAAACGTTTCATATACAGTGTGTGCCCAGATGGACTAAAAAAGGGGAAAAACTTTTTTGTTTTCAGCAAGCTTCAATTTCTTTCTTGATTCTGATAACTTATTGAATTCTCTATCCAATTATATCAAAAATTTTTGATATTTTATGGAAAAAACATTGAGAAAAACATTATTGAAAATGACGTATAGTCCGCCTCTCATTATCTGATAATAAGAAAAATTTCGTATTGCTAAGTATTCTTGGCACTGTTTCAAGAGATTTTACCGATAATGAAAGTTCTTTTCACTATGCGTTCTCTAATGTCAATAACAAATGTTCAAAATAAATGTTTTTCAAAATAAGAAAGGTGTATGGAACTGCTTATTTTTTATTGTGTTTTCTCCTTATAATTATTTTTATTATTAAAGAGTGAGATGCGGCCAACGTCATTTTTAATATTTCTTTTCTCAATTTTTTTTCCCATAAAACATTTTTTGATGTAATTGGATAGAGAATTCATTGAGCTATCAGAAACAAGAAAAAAAATTGGGAGTTGCTATTAAAAAAAAAGTTTTGATGACGGCATTACTCGAAAACAAATGACTGTCAAGAATTTATTTTCACAAAAAAACTTATACATTTTAAAAACAAAATTTAACTGTACGAGCATTTTTTAGAAATGTCAAATGTAAAGAAATTACGAATTTTATTCCAAACTTTTAGGCTCACTGTATAAATATATGGTGCGGATTTCTTTGCGCTGACTCTGCATTATACCCACGATTATACCTATATCAAATTGTCGTACACCGAATTATCGTACACCGAATTGTCGTACACCGAATTGTCGTACACCGAATTGTCGCATACACCGAATTGTCACGTACACCGAATTGTCGTACACCCAATTGTCGCGTACACCGAATTGTCGCACACCGAATTGTCGCATACACCGAATTGTCGTTCACCGAATTGTCGCACACCGAACTGTCGTACACCGAATTGTCTTTCACCGAATTGTCGTAGACCCATTGACTCGAACCCCCACAACTCGAAACTCTCTGTAAGTCGAAATTTACTGATGTCCCTGCACATTGTGTATAAAGCTGGATTTAACATTTTTGTGTATAAAGCTGGATTTTTCTCATTGGCTATTGCTCTTTACGTAACGAGCACTAACCAATGGGAGTTCAATACGCCCGGCGTTTTGACGCGTTCAACGCTCCATGTAAATCCAGCTATACTGAAATCTCTTTCTTTAACTCGAAATTTCTATAACTCGAAGTGATTTTCCGGTCCCTTGAGATTCGAGTTATGGAGGTTCGACTGTAATTAAAGATTTTGTAGTTAAAAGACTTCTCATTTCTTAAATTTAAAACTTGAAATATTTCTCTTCTAAATTCAGCAGAAAGAACTACCAGCTACCAACAATCTGCGTAAGTACACTGATAAAAGTTTTTGTGTAAATTTACTGTGAATATCGATGGCTGCCAGTGACCACCGATAATTATAGTAAATTTAAACTCATAATTACAGTAAATTTACACAAAAACTTTTATCAGTGTAGGTATATACCTTAGATAGGTAAAGTTTTTGTGTAAATTTACTGTAATTATGATAATAATAATAATAATTTACTATAATTATCGGTGGTCACTGGCAGTCACCGATATTCACAGTAAATTTACATTTATCAATGTAGTCTTCAGGTTTGTTTAATACAGTGCCTACCTTAAAGTATGTATGTATGTGTAATTACACGTTAATAACTGGTAATGAAGATTCTTCAATGACGCAAGTTAAAAGCTATTTAATAATGGCCTGCATTTAAGATGTTTCTTCGTTGACGGGATTTATCTCGCTAAAAACTAGGTTTAGTTATAAAAATATGTTAATAAAATATTTTCCAAATTGATAGATATGTAATAATATTGTTACATTCTGAGAAGTAAATTCTATTTTTATACTGGTCGTGCCACCTGTGACGCAGACAAGATTCTAATCTATTCTAGACCCACACCGAATTTACTGGAAAAATCTAACATTATTCGTCGTCATTCGCGAAACAGCGCTCGCTGTTACAAAACCCAGAGAAAGCGCGATATTCAATTCAGTCTTATTTAGAAGGCAATGTGTAGCAAGCGAATTTATTAACGTTTAAGTGTTATTTTGTCTCGATATTATTGTATTTCAATGTGTGTAATGATCGTAGACATTAAAGTGTTTAAGAAAATACAAAGAATATTTTAAGTAGCGACATCTACTGCAATGTCAGGTCAAAAAGCGATCGAAAGATGTCGCTACTGTTCATTATAAAATGTTCATTACTTTCACATCGCATTGGCGAATAACCTAGGACAGATCGGTTTGGTTTGCAGTGGAGTTCTCAAGCTACGGTTCTGCTGACGAAGGCCCAACTATGCCTGAAACAGCTGTACAGAGCCTGCTCGAGGAATCCGCTGTATCAAAACCGATTTGCACAAAAATTTTTAAAATAAATAACATTTAAATTTGTGAACCCCGAAGTCGTAACAATATATAGGATGTCCACCGAGTGCCGCGGTCTTTTCTACCGTCTATAGTATATAAGATGACGAGCTAAGATGTAGCTCAGTCAGTTCTACTTCATAAAATTATTTTTGGCTATACAGAGTGTTCAGTAACTGAGAGGCATATCAAAGTTATATTTTTTTAAATGGAACACCCAGTATATTTTTAGATATTTCGAAAGTACGCATAACGAATAGGTAATAACCAAAAATTTAGGAAGTTTTAGTTAAGAGTTTGTAAGATATTGATGTTTAAGTGTAAAAAATTGCCACAATATGAGTACTTATATCTTTGTTATTTATTTACATTGCGTCTTGAATTTTTGTAGGTACTCAATACAATATCTTTTCTACAGGAATTTCAAAACTGCTTCGATTTATCTGTTATTATGTGTACAGAGTGTTGAGAATAAAACATATTCATTGATTTATCAGCAAATCAAAACAGAAGAATCGGACAGAAAGGTTAAATAACGGCAATATTGAGAGAAAGAAAAATTATTAATTTTTGTCTCATGACTTCTTCAGTTTAGACAAATACATTTGGCGTTTTATGAAAGCTTATTAAAACAGTGTTTCACGAGAGTCTAGATATACTGTGTGTTCTATTTAAAAATTTTGAGAAAAATTATCTTTTGCAAAACTCAACACCCTGTACACATAATAAGTGATAGACCGAAGCTGTTTTGAAATTTCTGTAGAAAAGATATTGTATTGAGTACCTACAAAAATTCAAGACGAAATGTAAATAAATAACAAAGATATGAGCACTCATATCATGGTTTTTTTTTACACTTAAACATCAATATCTTACAAACTCTTAAGTAAAACTTCCGAAATTTTTGGTTATTACTTATTCATTTTGCGTACTTTCGAAATATGTAAAAATATACTGGGTGTTCCATTTAAAAAAATATAACTTTGGTATGCCTCTCAGTTACTAAACACTCTGTATAGCCAAAAATAATTTTATGAAGTAGAACTGACTGAGTTACCTCTTAGCTCGTTTGAATATCTTATATACTATAAACGGTAGGGAAGACCGCGGCACTCGGTGAACACGCTGTATAGGGCATTCCGTGTGAAAAATTAAAGGTACTTGCTGACACTTGTAAAATGAACAACCTGTGTAATTGTAAATAAATTTAACGTATAGAGTTTTTTTATTAGAGGATGATAGCATTTGAATTTTTTTTATATTAAAAACGCTGTTCTTCCATAAAAGCCTGTACTGTATGTGTCGCATCATCCACCACCTAGTGTGACGTCACGTTCCGCGCCTTCTCGGCCTTTTCTACTGTACGGCCTAGGTCTAGCCCCTCGGCTACAGAAAAATACGAAATAATCAAAACGAAGTTAATAGCTGCGTATTCCGATTCTCAAGAACGGCAAATTAAAAAGCTGCTAACTGAATTGGAATTGGGAGGCCAGAAACCGTCTCAGTTGTTGCGGGAGATGAAGGCACTGGCAGGTAATCGCAGTAGTAGTGTTAAGTACTGTATTTATGATGTTTAAAAAAATGTTGATGTATCGAGTGTGCTTTTTGAATAATAAACAGATTGACAGAAAAGAAATTTCAAAAAAAATACTGCTTATTTTTTAATGAGAAAATACTGATTGCCACTGGAATTATCTTCATTACTAGTGACGGTCAAAACATTGGTCCTTCGTCAGCCGGATACAGAAGCATTTACAGAAGAAGTTGCAACACCAGCAATCCGCCGGCGTCACGTCACGCCGCAGCAAATTTAACGAGTAAGTCTCGTTTCGTTTAAAGTGTGCCTTTTCTTATCTTAAACGCTTCTTTATACACAAATCAAAGAATCATGCCTGAATTAACGCTCAAAGAACTCAAAAATAAGAAAGCGAACCTGAAACGCAATTTGACAAGATGTATAACATATTTGAATACAGCAACTAGTACTACGGTATCAGAACTTCAGGAACGTTATGCAAAAATCGAACCTTTATGGCAACAATTCGAGGATATTCAATCAGAAATTCAACTTCATACAGATGAACTTGGTGAACACGAAAATGTAGATTATGAAGTAGAATCAGTAGATTTTGAAAATAATTATTTCAAATTATTAGCATGGTTAAAAGAACTCATAGTAGGCAATAGTGTCACAAATAATGCAAACAAAATTAGCACCGAACCACCACAAGAGCAATCTAGTAATCATATTAAACTTCCCACTATAAAATTACCTAATTTTTCTGGAAAATACGTAGATTGGTTTCCATTTTATGATACTTTCAAATCTTTGATACACAACAATGCCAGTTTATCAGAAATTCAGAAATTTCATTATCTAAGATCATCATTGCAAGAGGAAGCTGCCAGCGTAATAGACTCATTAGAGATTTCAGCTGAAAATTATATCGAAGCTTGGGAAATGTTACCAAATAGATACGATAATAAGCGATTAATTGTTCAAGGTCATATTAGCGCAATTCATAATTTACCGACAGCTTCTAAAGAAAATCATGTATTGTTACGTACATTATTAGATGGAGCTTTAAAGCACATTAGAGCACTAAAAGCATTAAATAGACCCACAGATTCTTGGGATGATTTAATAATTTACATCATAACGGGGAAGTTAGATTCAACTACAAAAAGAGAATGGGAGAATAGTTTAAATAACACGAATTTGCCTACGTTTAAAGAATTTATAGAGTTTTTAAATCACAAATGTCAGACTCTAGAAGCTTTATTCAAGGGATCACAATCACATGAACATTTCAATAAATGGATGCCAAATCAAGTCAAAAGAGTTCTTTCCTCCAATATATCGTCAGCTAAAATAACATGTCCAATATGTACTGCAGAACACCCTGTTTATCGTTGCAAGAAACTATTAGATCTCTCAATTGATGAACGCATTTCAATGGTGAAGAGTAAAAAACTATGTCTAAACTGTTTAAAGTCAAATCATTTCGCATCTAAATGTAATGCAGGTTCTTGCCAGAAATGTCATAGAAAACATAATACGCTATTACATATAGATCAAATACGCAATGACATTCCATCGACCAGCTCGAATCACAGTTCTAACAATAAAAAAATATCAGCACATTTTTTCCTGTCAACGGCTGTTATTGATATTTATCACTCAAGAGGTAAACGTCATTCATGTCGTGCTCTATTGGATTCTTTGTCTCAGTCAAACTTTATTACAACTAATCTTTCAAAAAAACTTGGTCTCACTAGGAATTCATTTGCCTCATCAATAACAGGAATAAACCAGTCGTCCGTTACCATTTCTCATTCTGTTCAAGTGAAAATACGATCTCGATATAATGCATTCGAAGCAAATATGGAATGTCTCATTCTAGACAATATCTCAGGCAGAATACCTATTGTTTCCATTGCAAAAACTGAAATTCACATACCAAGAACAATCAAACTCGCTGATCCACATTTTAATGTTTGCAAGGACATCGACTTACTAATTGGGGCAGAAGTTTTCTGTCAGTTATTATGTGTCGGTCAGATCAAAACATCTTCGAATCAACCATACTTACAGAAGACACATCTTGGTTGGGTGGTATCAGGGAAGCTCATTTCTAATGGAACCACCAATCTTATGACGAATTGTCATCTATCAGTAGCTTTAAATATTAAAGAACTCGATGAATCTATAAAAAAATTTTGGGAACTGGAATCTTATTCAACTAAAAGCAATCTTACGCAAGAAGAACAAGCATGTGAAAATCACTTTTTTCAAACTCATTAGAGAACCGTAAAAGGGAGATTCGTGGTTTCCTTGCCTATAAAGGGTGAAGTGACGACACTTGGTGATTCCAGACAACAAGCTTTGAAAAGGTTTCATTATTTAGAAAGAAAATTAAGTAAAAATCCAGATATGAAAATACAATATGATGCATTTATGGAAGAATATTTGAACTTAGGGCACATGGAAGAAATCTTCGAGAGTCAACTTAAAATGAATTCATCCCCAAGTTTTTACCTGCCTCATCATGCCGTTATGAAACAAAGTAGTCTGACAACCAAACTAAGAGTAGTTTTTGACGGATCGTGCAATTCCACTACTGGTATATCTCTCAATGATTTGCTAATGATTGGACCCAAACTACAACAAGACTTATTTTGTATAATATCAAGATTTAGAACCTTCAAGTTTGTTCTAACCGCTGACATCGCCAAAATGTATAGGCAAATCATAGTAAATAAGGAACACAGACGCCTTCAACGCATTCTATGGAGAAACAGTAATCTAGAAGAAATTAAAACGTTTGAATTAACTACGGTTACATACGGAACAGCGTCGGCGTCTTATCTTGCTGTAAAATCACTACAACAAGTCGCACGTGAAGAATCCTCTACATATCCTGTGGGCTCTGAAATAATACTTAGAGATTTTTACGTAGACGATCTCCTTACAGGAGCTAATACCAAATGTGTAGCAGAACAAATAAAAAATCAAGTGATCACCATTCTAGCAAAGGGAGGGTTTGAATTGCGAAAATGGTGTTCTAATAATCCAGAATTGTTAAGTGACATATCATCAACTTCAGATACATCTGTTCTGGATTTGACAAAAAATGACAGTATCAAAACATTAGGCCT
The DNA here is from genome assembly GCA_958336345.1 of Dorcus parallelipipedus. NCBI lineage: Eukaryota > Metazoa > Arthropoda > Insecta > Coleoptera > Lucanidae > Dorcus > Dorcus parallelipipedus. Next base: position 31,767,603 of record OY284477.1, on the reverse strand, counting down.
TCTATGGAATTCTAGTTCAGACAGTCTTCAATATTCAGTTATCTCTGAATCTTCTACCAAGCGAATCACAAAAAGAGTAATATTATCAACAATATCTAAAATTTTCGATCCTTTGGGACTCATTGGGCCTGTACTAATCAATGCTAAAATTCTCATGCAAGAAATTTGGGCATTAAAGATTGATTGGGATGAATCACTTCCAATAGAAATTCACACAAAATGGAGCCAATATGAAATGGAGTTACATGGAATAAGTGCAATAAAAATCCCTCGTTTTGTAGTAGAATTTGAAGATCCAAAACAATTAGAAATTCACGGATTTTGTGATGCGAGTGAGAAGGCGTATGGAGCGTGTATTTATATTCGATCCGTTGATAGACACGATAATATTAGGTTGTAACTTGCTTTGTGCCAAATCGAGAGTTGCACCTTTAAGAAATATTTCTCTTCCACGATTGGAACTCTGTGGAGCACTCTTGCTATCTCAATTAACTCATACTGTGATTGAATCAATACCTTATGAAATACACAAAGTGTTTTATTGGACTGATTCTACTATTGTTTTGTTTTGGATAAACTCAAATTCTAGAAATTGGAAAACATTTGTTTCTAATCGCGTTGGAGAAATACACGAAATAACTAATCCTTCGCAATGGAAGCACATCAGTACGAATGAGAATCCAGCGGACATCATTTCCAGAGGAACATCCCCTTGTCTTCTTTTACAGAAAGATCTTTGGTGGAAGGGACCTGATTGGTTACGAAAAGAATCATGTCACTGGCCAAAACCTATCATTTTTCCGCAATCAATTGTCATACCAGAGCAACGAATCACAACTTTGTTTTCTGCCACTGAATCCCATTGGGAAATATTTCATAAATATTCAGATTTCTGCAAACTGATTCGTATTACAGCCTACTGTCTTCGATTTAAAAATAATATTTCCGCACGTTTGGAAAACATTTTAATGATTAAGATCCAATTACTTCAACTGAATTAAACAACGCCACAATTGCCTTAATAAAAAACATTCAAAAAACATCATTTCACAATGACATTGACCATTTACAAAAACACGGAGGTGTATCCACTAATAGCCCGTTATTGAGTTTAAATCCATTTCTCGAAAGTGGCATTTTAAGAGTTGGTGGTCGTTTGCGAAACTCCAACATACCTTATGATCAAAAACATCAAATATTATTACCATCACGGCATCCATTCACAGAGTTGTTAATAAGATATGAACATTCTGAACAACTTCATTCAGGTGTGCAAGCTACCATAGCTGCCATACGATGTAAATATTGGATCATAGGTGCTCGCAATTCGCTAAAATCTGTAATTAAAAAATGCGTCACCTGTTTTCGAGCAAGACCAGCAAATATTCATTATATAATGGGCGACTTGCCTGCTAAGCGTTCCCGACCATCTCGTCCCTTTGAAAACGTGGGAGTTGACTATTTTGTTCCTTTATATATAATATATATATATATATTATATATATATATATATTATATATAATGTATATCCGTGAAGGCATTAGAAAAAATAAAAAATTAAAAAAAGCATACGGTGCTGTATTCATATGTTTTGCTACAAAAGCGGTACATGTAGAACTAGTAGGAGACATGACTTCAGAAGCTTTTATAGGAGCATTAAGAAGATTTATGAGTCGCAGAGGAAAACCCAGTAACATCTATTCAGACAATGGAACGCAGTTTTTAGGAGCCAATAAGGAATTGAAATTATTACATAATCATTTTTATACACAATTTCGAGAAAATCTATTTTTAAATTTAATTTCAAAGGAAAATATAAATTGGCAATTCATACCACCCAGATCGCCACATTTTGGAGGTATCTGGGAAGCAGCAGTCAAGTCTTTCAAGCATCACCTCAATCGGATATTAAAAAACTCAACTCTCAATTTCGAAGAAACATACACATTGTTGGTGCAAATTGAAGGCATTTTGAATTCACGTCCCCTAACACCTCTTTCAAATGACCCGAATGATTTATCATTTCTCACCCCAGCACATTTTTTAATTGGAGATTCAATGAAGACTATCTCAGAACCAAGCTTGACACACTTAAAGGTGAACTCATTATCACGTTGGCAATATCTGCAACAACTACGTGAACACTTTTGGGCGAGATGGTATAAGGAATATTTAAACCAATTTCAAGTCCGAAGCAAGTGGAAGATCAATCGAGGTGTACAATTACAACCAGGACTATTGGTACTATTACGAGATGAACAACTCCCATCTATGCAGTGGCCTATTGGACGAATTGAAGAAGTATTTCCTGGAACCGATGGAGTTATTCGCTCCGCAAGTGTAAGAACTTTACGAGGAGTCACCCGTCGCGCAACAGCTAAATTATGTGTCCTACCTATAGACAATGAACAATGAACTCGGCTATAATTTTTTGAAAGCTCATGCTTTCAAGGCGGGCGGTATATGTTAAGTACTGTATTTATGATGTTTAAAAAAATGTTGATGTATCGAGTGTGCTTTTTGAATAATAAACAGATTGACAGAAAAGAAATATCAAAAAAAATACTGCTTATTTTTTAATGAGAAAATACTGATTGCCACTGGAATTATCTTCATTACTAGTGACGGTCAAAACAAGTAGCGAGGTGCTTAAAACGTTGTGGTTGCAACGACTGCCACCACATGTGCAATTAGTCTTATCTGCTAGCGAAGGTGTCACCCTGAAAAAAATGGGAGGTATAGCAGACATATAGGCTGAAATACGCGCCGTTGGTTCAATGTCTATTCTGCCCTGCTAAGAGAAAGTGCCGTATGTACAAAAACGGCCAGAATGAAATGTTGGGATAGCTGTACTACTACGAGCATTCTGCACTCTCTTTACTAAGCAAAAACGCCGTATATGCCACAACTAGTGGAAATATTCGTTAATTTTGTTTGCCGTATGCACAAAATTGACTGTAAATACTAGATAAAAACGCAGTGTCTGCAGTATATTAAACAAAAGTGCAGCATATGCTGTGTATATACTGCACTTTTCTTTAGCACGTGTCAGTTACTGCGTTTTTGCTTAGTAAGTTGACGAGATTGCGCGATACGTGACAGTCTGTTTGGGGGTTACCAAGTAGATTGTTAGTTTGTTTCTTCACGTCGTCGGTTTCTTCAATTATTATCAAAAGTGACTTTTGATGATGTCGAGGCGTACTGATTTAATTATGGCACTTGCCAAGAAAAACTCTAAACCAATGATAAGTAGTTCATCTGTGAGTAGCAATGAAAATTTAGTTCTGGAAAAATGTTTACCGACGATGCTTCCTTGTGACGATGAGACATCAGAACCAGAGGAACAAGGTATTATTATTCTACAGGAAAGACCAGAAATCACACAACGTGGTAAGTTAACATATCCCTTATTTCAAATTAATTAAGCTAAACTAAAAAATTAAATTAAGAATTATTAATTATTCTTAATTTTTTAACGTTACCAAGTTTTTAAACCAGTATCACTTAAGAACTACATTTTTCAGATGATATTATGGAGTGGATAGAATCACTACCAGTTGTACTTGCCACGGGAAACGATCCTGAAACCCTACAGATAGACAACGCTGTTGTAGACAATGACTTACTACAGAGCGAAACTACCAATTATATAATTGTACAACGTACTCCCCAAGAAATTATAATAGACCATACTGAAGCCAACTCTGAAAATGTACTTAATGAAAACAGCTTAGAGGATCAGCTTGAATTAAACGCTAATCCATCTGAAGACACAGTTTTAGCAAACAACAATATAGAAGATGCCACAACAGCATCAGTGGAAGCATGCGGCCACCATCCTTCGGACGACAAAGTATTACCACGACCACCTTGCCAAGTATGCTGACATAACCCGTCCAGCACTTCTAGCCAAATCACCTGGAACCACTGTAAACTACATACAGACTACAGGACCCCCAGTAGCGCAGAATTGTCGGCGACTTCCCTCTGAAAAATTAAAAATCGCCAAGGCTGAATTCCAGTATATGCTAGAGCAAGGAATTTGCAGACAGTCAAAGAGTCCGTGGGCAAGTCCTTTGCATCTCGTACCCAAAAAGACTCCTGGTGAGTGGCGTCCGTGCGGCGATTATCGTAAGCTGAACAGTGTGACAGTGCCCGATAGATACCCAGTTCCGCACATCCAAGACTTTTCATTAAGGTTACAGGGAAAAAGTGTATTCGGAACAATAGGACCTTGTACGTGCGTACCATCAAATCCCCATAGCCGAGGAAGACATTCCCAAGACCGCGTTCACTACTCCTTTCGGACTTTTTGAGTTTAATGTAATGACGTTCGGCCTTTGAAATGCCGCCCAAACTTTTCAAAGACATTTGAACTCCGTACCACAGTATAAGAATCAAACAGTAGCGTCACTGGAGTATAACTGTCACATTTGCTCTTTTGTTTGACACCTACCCAAATTACATTGCATTTCCATAAGGGTATCAAATAGAATGGCGTCTTTTTTTGACACTGACGTTTAAGTGACGCTACTGGGTAATTACTTATAATGTGTCCGTACGTTTAGGTTTGGTCTTTTGTTTTTATTACACTGGGTGTCCGGTAAAGAATGGGCCATACTTCAAGGGTGGCTTCTTTGGATCAAAATAAATCGATTTAGATCAACAATTTTGCTTCACTAAAAAGTTATGGCCTTTCAAAGATAATTTTTTTATTTCAATATTTTAGCAAAACTCGCTCATTTTTGGAGACATTTAATTGTAATTTGGTATCATATTCAAAGCCATTTTTCTCAAAACTGGTATACTTTAGTGACATGTAACAAGTATACCTTTTTTAAAGTAAATTAAAAGTTCTTTCAAGAAAATGAATATAATTTAAAAAATATTTGCGTTAAAAAAAAGTACAGCAATAAACAAAGGAATGTCAGGATCTCGAGAGCGCCCCCTATATGTTACGTTAAAAATAGGAAGATATTCAGATTCAGCAGTACAAGAAACCTCTAAATACCAAATTACAATTAAATACCTCCAAAAATGAACGAGTTTTGCTAAAATATTGAAATAAAAAAATTATCTTTGAAAGGCCATAACTTTTTAATGAAGCAAAATTGTACTAAGATAAATTGATCTATATCGATTTGTTTTGACCCAAAGAAGCCACCCTTGAAGTATGGCCCATTGTTTACCGGACACCCAGTATAGACGATATTCTTATCGCATCTAGTACTTGCCCAGAGGAGCATTTAGAACACCTTGGCCTAGTTTTCAAACGGTTACGCGAGTTTGGAATCGTTATGAATCCCGCGAAATGTGTTTTCGGCGCCTCTCAAGTAGACTATTTTGGACACCGAATTTCAGCAGAAGGTATCAAGCCGTTACGCAACAAAGTAGCTATAATCAACGATTTTCCTAAGTCTACAACAATAAAACAGTTGCGACGTTTTCTCGGAATGTTAAATTTTTATGTAGATTTGTTAGAAACTCAGCTGAGTTCCAGACACCGTTGAATGATTAAAAAAAAACAACGAAAAGAATGATGAAATAGTGTGGACTCCTGAGGCAGATGCAGCATTTGCCCGGTGTAAAGAAAAATTAGCAAACTCAACCCTTTTGGCCCACCCCTACGAATAAGCGCCTGTGATCGACGCTAGTGATTCCAATTCAAATTGTTGCTTTCCTACTGCTAGATACAGGCTGTTGTGGTTGACCACGCAGGTGCTGTCCTTCCAAGCGAATGGTGTTGATGTTAATTTGTAGAGAGTCCATTGTCTTGATTTGGTCTTTGTTGGAACCTTGACTGTGATGGTTAGCTGATTACTTCCGATGCTGCAGTCGATAATGGGCAACTGGTAATATCTTCCGACGTTTTCTACTGGGATGACTAACTCCTGTTCTTCTTTGGATAGTGTCATGTCCAGTCTTCTTGAATCATTACTTAGTGTGTCTGGATTCACCATTAATATTGGAAGCTGAGGACCTTTGCATGAGGAGATGATGGATGTGAACTTGATGGAATTACTCAATGCGTATAGACGTCTGATGTTCATGAAGATGTGATACAATGAACGATGTACTGCATTGGATAATTCACGTCTTGTTGTACTATTCTCTTCGTTCAGTGCTTCTATGGCCTTGATTCTCGTTTGAATTATTTCCATCGAGCTTGCCACCTGGTATTGATAATGTTGAAATTTTTCAGAGTTGGTTCCAAAAATCTTATAATTCTTCTTGAAGTCCCTTGGTTAATCTTTTGATGTTTTCTTCAATATCTTCGTCTTCTGACATGATGTCGTCTAATTGATGCTGTGTTGCTACGCCGCAACACCAATTTAGAGCGTCACCCATAAAGTTAAGTGACCTCTTCGAAATATTTTCTGTCATGTCTTCCACTTCGCTTTCTGGAAACTGGATTTGGAATTCACTAAAGGTCCACTCTCGCTGAAGGATTTTCAGTTCTTGGTCCAGTGCGAATCCTAGTTGTTCCAACTTCTGGCTCATTTGATATTCGAGGGTCTGGTTTGTACGACATTCGATGTCTTTAACGTAGTTGGCGTCAAGGTTTGTTGGTTTCCACGGGGCCTGGTATATCACTGGTACAGTTGCTTCATAGACCATCTTTTCTGGTAGCGGTTTCAAGATGGACGAGCAGAGAGCCTGATTCCGCAACGCTGTGTCCTTAAGTATACTTCTCTTTGAAGAACTTGGAGAACTCTGATCGAACAAACAAGAAGTCGTCGTTTCGAGAAGATGGACACGTTTCGTCACTACATTTGAAGAACTCGAAAAATCGTTCCAGTCCTGTCAGTACAATCTAAACAGTGAACTCGAAGGTATGTGCCCTAACGAACTACCCTCAACACAGTTATAATTACTTTGGGCAATACTGAGGAAGAAGCCCAGAGGGTAAACCGAAGAAAGTGGAAATGCCAAATAAACATCAAGAAGATGGATGTAGTGTTAAGATGAGCCAGGACATTGATGACAACATCCTTGGATGCATAAAGAAAAAACCAGCAGAGATTAAACTCAGTTTACCTAATGCATACCGAAAGAAAATTTCAGATGTTTTCTTTTTTTGTTTGTTTTAATGTTTACAGTAATTAGATTAACCGTACAAATGAGTTGTAACAACCCCTATTCTTTCTCCTCATATGATTATGTATTAAATTTTGAAAATTTTCTCTTGTTGTAATGTTACCGAGTAATGTAAGAATCTGATACTCGTTTTTTGTTATATGTAACCATTGACATGGAGACCCTGAAATGAGGCACACTAGATACTCAACTTGGAGATCAATGTCAAACACATAAACGACCCGAGGATATGGCGTCCGGAATGGTCCTTCTACCCAAGCCATTACGCTACGAGAAGGATCCTAAATCAGCCGATCGAGCGGACCCTGACCAATAAGTTCCAGCCATTATAACGAGATCTGTGAAGGAATGGATACCTCCCCATCCTCATAGAATGGACTCGTTCAACAGTGGATAGTTGTGTCATTGATAAGTGTTGTGCCTCATGCTAGACTCATGTGTCCATGTCACGATGTTTCTGATTTCTCTTTTGTATTAGGTTAAGGTAATGGTAATGTAAGGAACTCAGCAGCAGATCACCTATACAAACCTTAAAAGGTGTTGACCATCGGGTCAACACTTTTTCTAAGGGGGAAGGGATGTAAACGGCCGAAAGTTTTCGCCCTAAATTCAATTACAAAATTTAATTCTAAATGCGAACCGTGTAAAAGGAATTTCAATTTAATCTTAACATAAACAAGTTCCCAGGCGAGTTAACCCAAACATCCCTCTTAAAGAACCATTTGATAACGCTAAGGTAAAAAAATTTATCGTCAGCAAAGCTCGACTGTGAGAACGGACTCGACGCCCACGGGGCAGATAGCGATGGTCGAAATTAAGGCCCGAAATTACCTGAACGTTAGGCAACTTTAGTCACTTCGGTGCCCAAAATTTGCGTTTTAGTTAGAGTTTGCTCGATTGGCCAAGAGAGGCCAGCATTTCCTAAGGGGAGTTTGTTTACGTTTTGAATTGAGATAATACCGCGCGGAAGGAAGGAGTTGAAAAATCAAAATTTAATGTTCATCTTCCCTCCGAATAGATCGGACATTCCCTTTTCAATTAATTAAATTTCATTTTCATTTTCTTATATTGATGTTACAGTATTCACCCTTACATATATAAATTTGTGTTTTTAACGCGATCCGCGAATAAAATCCCCTTTTTCATTAAAAAATTCGTGTCTGTGAGTGAGCGTGCCAAGGGCCGAACCTTCCCCCCCAAGGAAAGGGCCGTCGAGCTCCCGCCCTCGGGATCAAGTCCCAGACACCTCTGCTGCTGGGTTCTATCTCTCCTTCACCAAACAAACGGTAGGTGAACTGTTAATTTTATTGTTATGAAGAAGTTGCAATTGTCGTAATAATGTAACCCCTTTCCCAGGGAAATCAAACTTCCTTCTTTTCTATCAATATACCCTATATTAAGCTAGATCATGTCTTTGATTTCCATTAGGGTAGTTCACGGAAACGCGCTTGCACAGTTCTAAGCTCAAGAGCCCTCCTCCGAATTTCAAAGTAAATGTAATTAATTAATCTAAATTTAATGAGGGACCGGACCCCTTTTGCCTAAATCCGGTGGTGGCAACGATAAATCGAATAATTCTATTTTCATTTCATGCGTTAACCACCCATTTACTTGAACTGTAAAAATTGCGCTACCAGTAAGAAGGGATAATTACGGGGAATAGTTATTATTCTTCAACCCCGAGTCCCTGCTTACAAAATGTCGCTTTCGTCACTCGTTGAACAATATACTATTTTGCGTTCGCATTGCATCTTTTGGTTTCATTGAAATGCCAGTGTCGTTTATAACGTATTATAAGGTAATGAAATACTTTTTTTTTAAATATACGAAGTTATCATATTGTTGTTGAACAATATATGCTTTTACCCGCCTAGGCAGGTAAAGTAACGTTTTCTCTCCTTGAATGGGTATGATAAAATTGTATTAAGTTAACCATTTCTGCTATGTTCAACAAATAAAAGATTTAAATCGCTTTCGAAATTTAAAAGACATTAATCTAACAATTTCACACAATTCTTAACAACTATTATTAAAAAAGAAGTCACATATAAACGAAATTACTATACTTAATCATTTATTTATATAAAAAATAACACATGTTATGCACCTAGCAGCTACAATGTTGGTGATACATAAAACCAGAAGACCCCTAGGGGAGCCGATGGTTACAATAATGAAACTTTTTTCAAACTTAACCGGTATTTTAAAATCTCAGTCTCAATCAACAACATAAATATTACGTGAGAAGTAAGCCTGTTAAACGAGCTGAACGCTAAACTTCGCCAAGTATCCCTGCAAGATGTTTAGAGACTGCTGGTTGATGTTATTTACGAAAGAGGGTAGACGACCGGGTTGCGATGCCCCCAAGGAGCCAAGGCTTTGGGCCAGGAACTGTCTGGGCTCAGTAATCGCTGCAAAATTGAAGAACTGAAGAATTGGTACAGCGAAATTTACAAATTCTAAAATAGAAACAAAAACAATGTGATTCAATTTACCTTGTAAAGGATCTGGCTTGGCATTGTTCGCGAAATTGAGTTTCGCACTTGTAGCTTGATACGTGGGGGTGTCATCAATTTCCACAAAGTGATCATCAGGGAAAGTGCTTTCATCCCTCGGCATTTCAAAGAAACAAATCAGAGCCTAGAATAAGGTAGAATATATTAGGGCAGACACTTTATACCAGTGTACCTGCAGTAAAGCAGACCAATGTTTCTGGTACGTCCCAGTATACATCTCTGGACATTCACAAAGGAGCTTCGTAATTCCGCATGAAACAATTTTCCTCTCGATCATACCCGATACTTTCTGAATTTCGGGAATTAGTAACTTTTCCAATACCATTCCGAACATTCTAAAAATTATGATTATGACACTTGGAACAGTTGCTAATTGAATGAAAAATGCGCATACTGTGCCTGTATTCCATCGACTGTCGCGACAAGCTCATTCGGAGAATATTTAATCGTGTATAAGCAGAAGAATACAATCAAACTGATCACGTACTTGGTCGTTTTACTTGACGATAACCTTTGAAACAGTAGAAAGAATATCTGCTTGATGTAGGGACCCAGGGCTTCGCTGCACATTTAATTACTTTCTAATTTTTTTATTCGTTACAAAGACTGAAATACGTACGTCGGAAAATGTTGGATGATGTTCTGCATCAGATGGAAACCTTCATGATCGTTGGCTTTCGAAGCGATCAGCTTTTGGAAGACACCCAAAAAACCGTTCTGAAACAATAAAAAACTTATCCAATGTTACTGTTAAAAATGTTTAATACTGACAAGTTTCTCTTGCGCGACGATTTGGGGCGCTGCCTGGGCGGCAAACGCGCTCAACAACCGCACTAGAGGACTAATGTTTGCGGGTCTCTCCCAAAGTACAGGTGCCAAAAGGCATGGCAGGAGCTGCATGTACGGATCGGGTATAGCACCGGGTGGTGTTAATTCCATTAAAAGCGATAACAATTGAAACACATAAGGGATGAACTCTGTAAAATTAATTTTTAAGAGCAAATCGTCAAATTTAAATTAGAAATCACCTTGGATATCCTGTTGGAGGATGCCTTGGAAAATTGGAAACAAAACATCTTCAAACGATGAAATTGCCGTTGTGTTACCTTGACAAACAATTCTGTAAATTTGTTATTGCATATCGAAGAAAATTAAAAACGTAAAGCACATGTTACCTAATGGCCAGTGAGAAAGTTTCAAATAAATAGTGATTAAAGTGTGGTCGAGACGGATTCTTGCAGACAGCCTGCAATTTCTCAGTTAATTTTGGCAGTGCGGCGCTCAAATAAGGAATGACTTTGTCTTGCAATGTTGAAAAGCTTCTCATTATTGCTGAAACACAAAGCAAATACTAGCTTTTTTATTCACAAACTAATAATAAAATATGATTAATGATTATGGACTAAATTAGTCATGACTGACTTACCCCCTTATATACCTCTATAACTCATAACGACGTTAAATAACGATAACCGTTAAATGACATATTTTGACCGATCAGTACATAGAAATTCGTTATATCTAAGCACTGATTGATCAAAATATGTCACTTAACGATTGTCGTTATTTAATAATGCCGTTATGAGTTACAGAATAAGGGGGTTAGTCGTCAGTTTTTGTCATGATTAAAAATTTATTCAACTAATGCCCTTGCGGCATGTAGAAGATGAAGTCTGCAGCCCCAACTCGAAATTACTTTTGCTTACTTTATCTGCCTCTACTTTCTTGTTAGGCCGGGCGCAGACTGATCAAGCAAAAACGTCTTCAGGCAAAACGTTTTGTGGAACTGAAAACATTTTGTTTTATCTTGCAAAAACGCTGGATGCACCAAAACGCTTTACAACAGAACTGTTTCATTTTGTTCTATAAAGCTTTGTTTGGGTTTAATGCACATTGATGATGCAAAACGACTTTAGTCAAAGCAGTCGGCTGAACGAACGTCAAACAAAAATTTATGTTTGCATTCCCAACACGCTGCATCTTGTTGTAACCTGTTGGATGGTGCCTGTTGGTATGCGCACACTGATTAGACAGAAAACGTTTTTATACAAAGCAATTCGTCTTGTTGGACAACGTTTTGTTAGATGTCGCTGCACACTGATTAAGCAAATTTGTCTTTTCACACAACAAGTTGTTTAACAGCGTTGTGTTTTGTTGGCAAGTATTGTTTCATCAGTGTGCGATGGTACCTTTTTAATGCATGTAAAAAACAGATTTTGGCAAGTTCGTTTTATGTGAAGACGTTTTTGCTTGATCAGTCTGCGCCCGGCCTTATTCATCCATCATTTTCCCTGCGACTTCATCTCGACCCTGAAGCGCTGTAATTAGTCCAGATTAAGATTCCGGCAAACTCACAAGCAGAATCACGAACTTCGTAGAACTTCTAATAGGGTAAATCACCCAATTATTGGACAGTTAAGCGTTTTTCTTTGTTTCAAATTAATGTCAAAATTTTATTTTTAGACTATGGACTTGTGTGTAAAACAAAATCATAGGTAATTTGTTTTGCCTTTAAGTATCAGTATGCTAATACCTGCTAATAAATATCTTTCTCGTACTATACAAAAAAGTCACCTCATGGCAAAAATTTCAGTTATTGGACATTTTTTTTAGTAATTGGACATGAACGATTTTAGTTGTTGGACATAAAGAAAATGTGTTTAAATTTATGAAGGTAGAAAATGACATATTACAGGTATAATTTAAGGTTTATAGCTAACTAGGTATCTAATTGTATCACAAACTCTTTTTAAAGAGGCTGCGCTCACACTGATGAAGCAAAAACGTTTTCAAACAAAACGTTTTTGACTAATTTTGTTGGAAAGCGTTTTTTCAATGCTTTAAATAGGATCAGGCTCACACTGATACATCAAAACAAAAAACAGTTTAAAGCACGCTAAAACATTTGCAGTCAAACCGTTTTTACTCAAAACGTTTTGATCTAATGACTGTGGTTTTAACATGAAACGAAATAGTTACATCACCCCAAAAAAACGATTTGTGCTAAAGTAGAGGTTTTTTCCTCGTAAACTACGAAGAGTTTTTTGACAGAGAGAGAATACCTACCTACTTTCGATCAAACAAAATGGGAGAGAAAGAGATATGAAAAATCGCAACGTGCAGGTTCCACAAGGCGATTATTTCGTTGCATTAAAATGCATCGTAAAAAAGCCCAGCGAAGCTTATGCTAGGCTTTACTTTCTTATCAATATAATTAAGCGAACCAAACTTTTCGAAGTGTTTCCTCTTGTCAGATGTGCAAACAAGAGCGGATTTAGACACGGTTTTTAAGGGCTGCAGCCCAAGGCCCCGTTCAATCGAAGGGCCCCCTCGTTATCAAAAAATAAAACTAAAAACAATCTAAATTTAAAATTTCAGAAAAAAGAAAATATTCAAAATTTTTCGTAACTAGATAAAGTTTAAATCGTTGGTTTGCAACAATATTGCATTTGAATAAAATATTAAAAATCAATGTTCTAATGACAATAAATAGTAAACACGGCGATTTTTGTTTTTATTTTCTTACTCTTTATTCTTGACCTAAGGATTTGTTCCTTCGTTTTTTTGTTTGTTATTAAAAGTAATACCTAAACATTTATTTTTGATGTTTGATATGTATATAAAACCTTTTTTCATTGTAACTGTTTACATATAAAAGTTTGTATATCCAAGTGCATCAAATAAAATAAATAAGAAAAATAAATAAATAAATAAATAAAGAGTTTTTCGACAAAATGGCGAATGAATCGCTACAACAAATTTTGAGTTTATTAGGTAAGCCCCCAAACAATGTTAATGCGCCCCCAAAGTTAACAGTCCGTTGTTTTATTCGAAGGCATTTTTAATTATTTATTTTTGCTGTTAGTAATTAAGGAAGTTAACAAAGAGGGTTTTAAAATCCCCAATATAGATAAAAAAGACTTGCGGTTATGCAAGTAGACGCCGAGAAGTAAATATATCAATAGAAGGACGTTTTTTGTCTCTTTAATATACGTCACACTGTTTTATAATGCAGCAAAACATTTTGTCCGAAAACGTTTTCGATTTATCAGTGTGAGCCTAGCCGAAACGTTTTACAATACAGCAAAACGTTTTGTCCGAAAACGTTTTTGCTTCATCAGTGTGAGCGCAGCCTTATGCGCCATTTAGTGTCCGTTTAAAAGAGTTTGTGATACAATTTTCATCGGACAAGAACCAGCTTTAATTATAGGTATCTAACATCATAGAAGCTCTTCTCTGGCATGACTAACAACTAACTAAAACATAAAATAGAACGTCTAGTTATGGGACAGTCAGTTATTTAGTTATTGGACATGTGTCCAATAACAGGTTGGAATGTAGACAGATAAAAAAAACTTGTATCAAAAGAAACAGTGTAAAGGCACTTCCCAAATGTTTCCCAGTACCTACACATAAAATTGGCTTCAATTAGTAATTAGACAGCAGTCCAATAATTAAAAAAAAACTGTATTACAGATTTTAGTTATTGGACACTCTTGTAAATTTTCAAATACATTAACAAAGTCATAAAACTCATCTTCGTATAAAACTGTAGTCACATTAAATGTTGGGTTCCACCAATCTTTGTTATATCCGTTAACTAATACAATAATTTGCCGCACACTTTCTGAGGAAAATACGAGCACTTTTCACAGGCCAGACCAAAACTTGGTACTATGACGACATAGGAAGAGTACGTGCTTGGCGGTAAAAAGCTATCAGGTAAAAGATAGCTAGTGAGACCTATGAATGGGTATCTAAACTAATAAAGTAAATAGAATTCTTATTTTTAATTATGAAAGACAAACTGTCCAATCAGTAACACGTGTCCAAAAACTGGGTGATTTACCCTATCTAATCTCAAAATTCAAACTCTCAAATAGTTTTTAGCATTTTTTTTCGCTCCTATTTCTTATACAGGGATATTCACGGTGAGTGGCCTATTAGAATATTTTGAAAACTACGCCTTACAGATGGTTGAAAATTTGCACATGGTACTAATCGATGAGGAACTATTTTAATATTACAAATCAGTCATGGAGTACTTCCGGTTCTACCGGAAATCGATACTAACTTTCCTATTTTAAATGGAACGTCCCGTATATTGTTACATTTTTGGATTCCCCGTTCAATTCTACATCTTTTGTATTAACATACATCAGGGCTAAAACGTTTTGTTTTGACATTAATTTTTTTGTAAAAATGTTGACGAATGCAGTGATTACAATAAACTGAAATATTTCAATAACTAAAAGAAATAGAGAATTGTACTTTTCACTGTTTGACCACAAAAGATAAATCGTATACTTTACACAGAGCTTACAGAAGTTAATAGTTTTCAACAATGAATAACTTGTTTTTTTTTTTTTTTAATGCATCCACCGACTTTTTCTGTGTCATCTGACGCGAAATGTAATTTTGGTACTGATACCGTAGACAACACGGTCACCGCACAGATTTTGCCCGGCAGACTGCCTCGTCCAATCCACGAAGCGTCAACTCGTAGGCCACGCCTACCTTAACCCAATAGAGTAAATATGCGCGCGTTCCGCCGTACAAGAGCCCCAAAATCGACTAGCTGAACTCCGATGTTGATTCTCTCTGGAGAATGATTCGAATTCTCGGCAAACGAGGAGCACCGCCCATGCCCCCCACATACGGAACAGGGGGTGTCGTCTACACCGATGAGGAAAAGGCCGAGGCTTTTGCCGACAATCTTAAACGTCACTGCAACCCTGTCTACGAAAATGCAGGTGTTGACCACATCGGCAGCATTCACCGTAGAGTCAGGCGTCTGTTCAGGCAGCGTGATGTCGAGCACATCGCCCCGGTAACGCCCTCGGAGGTGAAGAAGGCAGCGAAGAGGTGCAGAAGAGGAAGGCCCCAGGTCCCGACGGCAACGCGATGCTCCGTCTGCGGCACTTTCCATCCAGGTGGAAATCCGCGGACGTTATTGTGTTGAGGAAGCCTGGGCAAGCAGCAGAACTAACACCCGATCAGTCTGCTACCAGTTCTCGGCAAGCTGGCCGAAAAGGTCATTCTCCGACGACTCAAGGAACACATTGAGCGCCTGAAGGTCGTCCAGGATGAACAGTTCGGTTTCCGTCCGGGACATTCGACTGTCCACCAGATCCTACGCGTCACCGAGTGCGTAACCGAAGGATTGTTACGGTTGAAAAATTCATTTAGGTTTTTCATAGTATTTTCCGAACGCCCTGTATTAGCGTGGGAATCTAACGGCCAGGTTTGGTCTACGTGCTGGTCGTCATATTTCACAATGTTTCATAACCAAATCATACGTTGTTTTTTAGTCTTACAATATATTTCCATTTCACTCTGTCGCCACTCAGAATCTACGTTCATTCGTAACGACTTCTGTCTCAGCGCAAAGTGGAAGGAACACCGCGCCCATCTGGAGGTCATATTTGCATCAGCGCTCGCGTCGTGTGCTTCGTTTATTTGTGTCTTCAATCTTTGTGTTTCTCTCATGGAATTTGTGATTGAAACCTGAAACGGATTTTGTCCGAGATTTGCTAAAGAACGCCGAGTGACCTACAAGCTTGTTTAAACAGCATATCGACGGCCTGCTCCTGAGAAAAGGAACAGATATGTTTTGTTGGCCATTTTTAGGGCGTTGTTCCGTGAGTAACGCGTATTTCTCTTCTATTAGGCTTCAAATTCAAGTGGTAGTTCAAGTTCTAACTTGTAGTGGTAGTTTTTACCTTGGGTGAGAAAATCTTGGATGGAGAGAAAAGGCCGGAATCAGAGTTTGAAACTATAAAACCGCCGGCATCCCGGCCCAAAGTTAGTATATGGGAAGTTGTCTCATGCGCTCGAATTTACATGCTAAAAGCTGAGCGCCAATTCTCGGTGGTGGGCTGCGAGGACTGACGTCACGAGAGTCCGCCCAATGCTTTCGTACAATCTTTCCGTTTCAGTATAGGGCATTTCCAATGCATTTTTACGCAACGGAATTGCATATAGCGCCTTTCATATGAAAGATAACCCGGAAAGAAAATAACGTACGGTTACCGCCGAAAAAAACTGGTACAAGGTTTAAAATGCATAAAATGTAATCCATGAATTTTGAAGCCTTTACTTGACTGGTATCTCGCATACGTCACTCCGCCGAAAGGTGTCGAGTCCACCCGATGTTGCATGAGGCAACTTCCCATACACTATGGAACAAAAGTATGGAAACCTCTAAATATTTTAACAACGGTTAGGGCTATCAAAACGAAATTTGGAACAGTTAATTTAGATGATAGCGCGGATGTCAAGGTGGTGTCGGCGATGTTGTCAATATTTCAGATTTATCGCCAGTGCTACCAACTTTGTAATTTTAAATGAGATACCTAGTATTTTTTTAATTGTTTAAGTTGCTTAAATCATTATTAACATAATAACATGTAACATGTGTAACATGTCCTATACCTAATGTTTACTGTTTTACAAATATTTTAACATTTGTAAATTCGTAACATTAAAACGCGCACGTTTTTTAAAAAGCTAAGTTGGGGTTTGTAAATGTCAATTTTAAGTTAGTGTGAAAGTTCTGACTTATTACAATTTGTTAGAGGTTTCCATACTTTCGTCCCACAGTGTATACTAACTTTCATCCCGACCCACCCTTCGTTTAGAAAGTGGATTTGTCCGACCTGCAGAAGCGACGCCGCTTGATGACATAACGCCTACGTCAAAATACGTCACTGACTGACTGCACTTACCATTGTTGGAGAGCGCTCCCTCACTGTTGACAGCTGTTTGTCCTGATTACAAGGTCGGATTTACTCTAATTATTTTTCAATTACCCTACTGGATTGATTCACCTATTCGCGGCGTTGTAATTTTTATTCGCATTTAATCGTTGATCAAGTGAATTTCTTTAATCACTTTAAACGTTTATTGTACATGAAGAACAGATCTATTAGTCGGAAAAGTTCTAACTTGTCAGATTATTGATTTACTTGCATGTTCGTTTCACTGGACCCCGTTTGGGTCATATTATTTAACTTTATAAATTGAACACCTGTTTATTATTTTTACCAAATCTTTGAGCATTTTAAATAAAAACAAGTGTGCTCAGCTGGTGCTTTTTATTTTGTTCACTTCGCCCACCTTTTGCTTTGGGATTACGTCGAACCTCGCTTCTCCAAGAGCTTTGCCGAGCGGTGCTGGAGAAACATCAGTCACTCGCACAATTTGCTGGTCTTCAGGTAGGTAGCAGGGTTCAACAAAAAGGAGTATACGGGCCTCGTGTTGCTGGACGTGTCGAAGGCATTCGACAAGGTTTGGCACCAGGGCCTGGTCGACAAGATGTTGGAAGCGGGAATACTTTTGGGTATTGTGCAGCTGTCGGTTTTGTTCTTGAAACAACGCAAGTTCCGTATAAAGATTAACGGACTTCGTTCTTCGGAGAGAACTTTGAGTGCCGGTATGCCGCAAGGCTCCGTGCTGTCACCGGCGCTCTTCAACATCTTCGTGCGAGATATTCCTTGAACCAACGGTGTGAACGTCGCGCTTTACGCCGACGATGCAGCCCTGTATTGTCGTTCGAAGAGCGTCGCCATCCTGAGAAGGAAGCTGCAGACTGCTGCGGCCGATCTCGAAGGTTGATATCGTACCTGACGCATCCAGGTGAACGCCGAGAAGAGCACCGCCATCGTCATGGGCAGAAGAGGAAGGATCCGCCCGCCAGAAGAGATCGCCATGTTCGGACGAGGAATGTATTTCAGTATTTCTATTCATGCAGTTATCTCGGCTGTTACATGGCAAGAGGAGCTCTTTTTTTTTGTTAATGCACTTTTTTGCATAGATTAATTACAAGTAGCATAAGCTTTAACGTCACAGAAGGATAAAACGATAAAAAAATATTTTTGAGAGTCAGGACAAAGTATGGTGACATTCACAATTTTCAACTGTGAAACTGTCACAGTGTTCTCAACACATAAATATTTTTTGTGCTTTAAAATTACGTACGTTCAATGGCAAGTCTGTCTTGTCGCACGTATGTGAACGGTTTTCACCCCTACCGCAACCGCCTCAGTGTGCGGAACGCTTAGCTCCACAACATGCAAGAAAAATAACTCACCCTTCATTATATATTCATTCTCTTCTGAAACTGGCCGGTCCAAAGTGACGAACAAATTCGACAGCAAATCACCCGCTAGTGGGGCCAGATCATTGGAAGCAACTCTACAAAATTTGTTTTAATTCTGAGTTCGATAGGTCCTTGATCTAAAATGACTCACATGGGTAGATTTTGACTGTCTTTCATGACGAGTATTTTCTCAATAGCACAGGCAGCATATGTGTGGATGACAGCGCTTTCTGATGGCAGATGCCGCACTAACTGAGGCAGAGTACCAACCACCATTTCTTTTGGGAGTATCGTGCGGAAGGTCATCACATATTTAATAGCATCTGCTTTCAGAACTGGCAAGTCATTAACTGAAAATTTAAAAAAAATTACTTGCAACTTTCTAGATTGTCAAATTTGGCGATGCTTCATCTATAACTGCATGAAACATAAATGATAGCGTAGTTCCGAACGTGTTCCATGCAATCACGGGGAAAGATGGTTATTGTTAAACGTACCATCCTGTCGCTCAAGTTCAGGTAATATATGCTGTTGGCAGAATTGGGGTATTGAAACGAGAGGACTCGTTTGAGTTACCCCATGCCTTTGTGTAGCACCCCTGCTGACTAGGGACGTTACCAAGTATAGAGCTGCGTCTTTACTCCTCCAATTTTCATGAGCATTATCTGAATACTTTTGCAACATCACCTAAAACATTGAAAACAATATTAAATGGATCCTACTCACCCTAAATAGCCTAAATTAATGCCCTTCTAAAACAAACTAAAACTACATCTTCAATTATTTTCCTAATAAAAAATTTAATTATCATGATTAATATTGGCTTTATCATGAGTGCAAATCTATAAGATTAATGCCCTACGATGCAAAGACCTTCGACCAGTGTCGAGCGCGGTAGGAGAACATTACCACCACCCCTCACACTTCTCCGCAAGTATATCGCGCTTATTACGTACGACGTATACTTATTGCAATACGTTTAGCTCCTCTCACTTTACGTATCTTTATTCGGATACGTTAACCGTGACAAATACACCGACGTAAGAATTGTAAGGCTACGTTTGACTGAATACACACTTAGGACAAACACTGCGTATACTTATTCGTATTACGTATCCGTATATCTGTTAGTAGAACGTTTACTGATACGATCGGCTTTAAGCCGTTTAGTTAGGGCTATGGAATTTGGTTAATGTTTTACGTCGGACATTTAACAGATTCGTATGATTGTCAAAAAGAATCCTCATACAAAATACTGTATAAAAATTAAAAAGTTTAAAGGTAAGTACGCCGATTTACACTTCTTCGTACCAATTCAAATATTTCCTTAGAAAATTATGTGTGTTCGGAATTTTGGCCGATTTTTCAACAAACGATGTTTGTCACAAGACGACAAACTAATAATCTCCTCACTCAATACGAGTCGAATGCGATGCTGCTTTTTTACTTGTTCTTAGGGCCAGTTTCATAATCGAATTTAAAGGGGACTTTAAAACTAAAGTCACATTCAGATATGTAAACAAATGTGTTTTCACAGTTGTTTTTACATCTGAGAGTGACTTTAAATTTAAAGTCTCCTTTAAATTCGATTATGAAACTGGCCCTTAATAACTTAAGTGTTTTTATAACGTTGTGATAAGACGTCAACCCAGTTTGACAAAAAATTAGTTGATGTTTGTTAAATATCTTTCAAATGACAAGGAATAAAAATTTGAAATTTGGTACGCATGTGTAACTTGATTATACACTTTAAGAATAGGCATAGAAAAATAGGATTGCCATTTAAAAAAATAGTCGATGACGTCATATCTCAAATTTGGGACACGCTGTATAAAATGTTCTTAGATGAAAAAGAGCGCAATTTAAAATACTAATCGACGTGTCCGCGCATATTTCCGAAAAAAACCTGTCTTTGCTTTACCGAATTTATTCCAAGTTAGAGACTCGCACTGTATACATCTGGACTGCTAGCGGTTTTGAAAATGGGTCTCCAACATGAGCGACATGAAGTTGCCAAGTGGCGACTTTGGAAACTAATAATCGGTATTCGGTACATCTCTAATTATTATATATTTATTACAGCTATAATAACTTATTATAGCTTTACAGTGGATTTTAGAATTTTAAAATGTCTACCGGTGGAGTAACCGGTTAATTCTGAAATGTGCCCTACGTTTCATCAAAGGTATAAAATATTGACATAAACCTACTTTCTGAGATACACCAAGCCGCATTAAGTCAAATATAGCGCTACAATTCTTACGTCGCGTCGCATGGTGGTCTGGATCACGATCGTAGCGCGAATTAATTGTAAGCGTAAACAAAAGGATCGTAATCAATAGAAGAATTTCTTTAATTAATGCTGTGATATCCGTAAAACCAATTTAAACATTTATATATTTTTTTATTACAACAATCGTTTCTTGGCAAATCTTTAAATTTTAACCATTCTTCGAACAACTCCAAACGGGTAAAACGTACGGGAACTAAAATGAAAATATTTAAATAAAACTGAGAGAGGCGCTTTGGGGCACTTTTTTTTAAATAAAACTACTTTATCACATAATGTGATATAATAAAAAATAAAATATTAAATATACTGCAATGACTATTTGATAGTCTATCAAGAACGATTGAATTCTTGTAATGAGAAGCGCAAAATGCATAGAACGGACCACTGTGCGTCGGTGTATTTGTCAAGGTTAACGTATCCGAATAAAGATACGGAAAGTGGGAGACGCTAAACGTATTGCAATAAGTATACGTCGTACGGAGACGGATAAACAGCTCCCCCTAAAGGCCAGTACACAATGAATTTGCATAAAACAAAGACATAAGGCATAAGCCGTAACAGTAATTCGACATGTGATGAAGTGCGCTGTAACACAATAGCTCCGTAACGAGAACAAAGCAAATGTGTTTCTTACGGCTTATGTCTTATGTTTTATGCAAATCCATTGTGTTCTAGGCTTAAATGTCTACTAAGACACTTAGGAGGAGCTGTTTATCCGTATCCGTCTATTTTATTTTTTCTAGAATGCTCAGTTGTTGAGATATAAGCTAGAACTTTGATTTTTTATATGGAACACCCTATGTAAATTACAAAAAACAGCAAAGAGCTATGCTGGTTTCAAGCTGAACGCTATAAATTTCGACAAAGGAGACAAGAAAACCTGCAATCAATAGCAGTTCTTCACACCCTATACAACACAAGTTAGCAGCATATAACAGTATGATACACAGATTAATTAACATCCCTATGTCAAAAGAAAATTATGAAAAAGAACTAAATACAATAAAACACATAGCAAGCAACAATGGTTATAACCCCGTAATAGTAAAAAACATATTAACAAAAAAGCTTTATGATAAAGCTATGGTCTACCCTTGCATAAAAAATAACACAATTAATAAATATAAAGCAATAACATATATAGGCAAACCTACTGAAAAATTGTGAAAACTTTTAAAGAAACAGAATATTCAGTTAGCCTACAAAACTAATAACACTTTGTCCAAGTATATAAAAAATAACAAAGATCCAATTCCAAATAATACAAAATCAGGAATCTATAAGTTAACCTGTGATGTGTGCCAAAAGGTATATGTTGGATAAACTGGAAGAAATTTTGATACTAGAATAATAGAACACAGAAGGTCATTTATTAATAATAAAACAGATTCATCTTTTGCTAACCACCTAATTAATAATAATAACTTTTCAAACTTTGAATTCAAAATCTTACATACTGAAAATAAAGGTAGAAAATTAAATTTTCTTGAATCTTTAGAAATTAATAAACTTAAAAACTCTAATTATTTAATAAATGACCAAACAGAATTAAATAATTCACCGTTATTAAATTTATTTCGTAATTGAACATTTGTTGAATTGAACATATGTAATTTAGATAACTTGATTGTTTTGTACATTTCCTTCTTTTTCCGTCTAATTAAGTTTTAGATTTTCAAATCCTTAGTTTTACACAGAAAAATATTTTACACAAACCACCGCTGTTAAAAATAAGTCCGTGTCACTGCATAATGAACCCATCAAATATTTTTAGATTTGCCAACTCAGTTTCTTAGTATAGGATAATTGTGGCAGTAGGTATAAATTATCCTTCAGTAAGTAAATTAACGCAGATTCAATACACATCTGACGAAGACACTGTGTGTCGAAACAATTGTCATGTTTTAAACTAATAAAATTTGTGAAAATTCACTATTTTAGTGTTTTCATTAAGTGTGATAATGAATTTTCATCAAGTAAAGGCCGAATCAATCCAAATGTTGAAAATTGTGCTAATCGTTTTTTTGCGGAAAATATTAAAAATCAAATTTAATTAATCAAACTGATTATGTTGAAGGTGACAGTTATTCGCGCGTAAAATTTCGTGTTCCATTTCCGAACTAGTCAGAGCAGCTCCGAGAAGCCCAGGGTTCTAAGCACCGCGGACATTAAGCTCTCAAATGGAAAGCACCTAATGTGAATGTTAAACATGAAAATATTAATAGTCAATTAGAATTGTATGTTATACGTGATGGTGGCCCTCCACTAATCCGTGGAAACTGGTTAAAGAAATTGAAAGTAAATTTAAATAATCTTTTGGATATTAATTCCTTAAGTAGTTGCATGCTTTCGATTTCTGATCAAATGGTTAAAGAATATCCTGAGGTATTTTCTAAAGAGCTGGGTAGTTTTAAAGGAAAAAGGGCTAAATTACAATTACGAGCGGATTTCAAACCGGTATTTTGTAAAGCTAGGTCGCTACCTTTTTCATTAAAAGAAAAAGTAGAACATGAAATTGACGAACTTGTCAAAAGTAACATATTGTCACCTGTAGAATTTAGTGACTGGGCAACTCCGGTTGTTCTTGTTATTAAGAAAAACGGTCGAATTAGAATTGTAAGAGTTGGCGTAGACATTCAGATCAAATTCATAAAATTCCTAGTACTGATAAAACTCGTCCATATCATTCCTTACCAGCTTCCATGGCATTTTGTTATCCTAAGAACACAGACATGAATCAATTTAATAGTATATTATTATACAAGTTTCCCCATATACTAAGAAGATCAATATTTTTCATATTTTTGTTCAATAAGTGACGCAAAGTAGAAAAAATAGTATATTATACACGTTTCACAAGAAGGCTTATTGTGAAACGTGTATAATATACTATTTTTTCTACTTTGCGTCACTTATTGAACAAAAATATGAAAAATATTGATCTTCTTAGTATATGGGGAATTTTAGTTGTAATGCGTGGCAACACTGAAAACCTTTCGTTTTAATCAAAAGTCACATTAACAAGTTATTAATTTTTCTTATCCAGCTTCATTGTGAGTATATTGTTAAGTAACAAATAAATACTGAGTTATTTTGTAAAGTCTATTAAATATTTTCAATTAAATATGACTAAAATTTCCCCAAAAACAGTGTCACAATGAGCTTCATTGTGAAACTGTTTTTGGTGTCACAATGAATCCATTGTGAACGCAAAGTAGAAAATAGTATATTATTATACAGGTTTCACAAGAAGGCTTATTGTAACACGAGTGGGGTTGGGGTACGACTAGCGAAGCGTAGCGAGCTAGGAGTGCCCCAACGGAACGAGTGTTACAATGCCTCTTGTGAAACGTGTATAATATACTATTTTTTCTACTTTGCGTCACTTATTGAACAAAAATATGAAAAATATTGGATCTTCTTAGTATATGGGGAATTTTAGTTGTAATGCGTGGCAACACTGAAAACCTTTCGTTTTAATCAAAAGTCACATTAACAAGTTATTAATTTTTCTTATCCAGCTTCATTGTGAGTATATTGTTAAGTAACAAATAAATACTGAGCTATTTTGTAAAATCTATTAAATATTTTCAATTAAAAATGACTAAAATTTCCCCAAAAACAGTGTCACAATGAGCTTCATTGTGAAACTGTTTTTGGTGTCACAATGAATCCATTGTGAACGCAAAGTAGAAAAAAATAATTTCAAAACGACTGAACAAAATGAACCAGCCTACTGAAAAAAGATATAATTTACGACCTAGAAAATGAGTATTGTTATAATATACAAAAAATGTTTAATTTCTATTTAATGTTAATTAAGTATGTATTACTATTAAAATTAGAAGAGAGGTGTTAGATATTGAATATTATTTTAATAATAAGCGTTGTGTGTTGGTAGTCAAGAAAATATTGTTTTTTCCTACACTAGTAGAAAATTCAATTTTACCGCCTCATCAAAGAAGATAAAGCAAACGTTTCCACGTTTTCCAAGCTTTACCACTAGGTGGCGCAACAATAATTTCTGAAATGCATTCTCATCAACATCAAAAAATTAACAAACGTAAGTTTTTTTATTTATTTCCACTGGTATTTGGTTTTAAAAAAGATTAAATTATTTTTAAAAAAATCAACTCGGCGGCGGTGGGATTCGAACCCATGCCTCCGAAGAAACTGGTGTCTTAAACCATCGCCTTGACCGCTCGGCCACGCTAGCACATAGAACACCGTATTTTAAACCAACTATAATAATTTTAATAGTAGACCTATTTTAATATCTTTACTTCAAGAAAAAGAACGTTTGTGCGATATTAACAAAATTAATTATAATGTTGTGTAGGAAAAAAAATAATGTGTAAACCATGGCGGTAAAGTAGTTTTCCAGGCCTCAAGAAGTGGCCAGGCTCGGCTGCGCCTCGGTCTACAATATACTATTATTAATGATAATTTTGTTATTATAAAATTTGTATTGACAAATAAATAATTTATAAAGTTAAGTGGAATTACTCTGCAATCTGAAAACTTTAGTTATCAAATTGTCGGCAATTTTGTTCTAGAAACATAAACGGCACCGTTTTGTTTCACCAATTATTAAGGACAGGTAGTGGCGATTGGTTAATTTGTATCAACTTACGCAAGTTATTTTCAATTTCTCCCAATTCCCAAAATT
This sequence comes from Dorcus parallelipipedus, assembly GCA_958336345.1. Classification (NCBI taxonomy): domain Eukaryota; kingdom Metazoa; phylum Arthropoda; class Insecta; order Coleoptera; family Lucanidae; genus Dorcus; species Dorcus parallelipipedus. The sequence goes on along the minus strand of OY284477.1, from coordinate 31,741,927 downwards.
ATGACATCCTCTACTTCTTTAGTTCTGTTTTGAGATTCATAATTTATGGGTTTTGACAGGTTACATGACTTAAAATTTATTAATTTGTTATTATTAAATTGTTCTTTTTAAGAAAATATCTTGGAAGGATTGTCCTCTTTTCAGGATGCCACTCATGGTAAAAATTAATTGCTTCTTCTGCGTTTTCACCAACTTCTATAAAACACTTTAACATCTAATTTTAGTAAGAAGACAGTGGTTTAGAAATAATAAAAAAGTTTATATCCGTATATACCACGTGTCCACCGAGTGTGGTTTTCTTTTCTGGTGTCTAAACTATTTAATATAGAAAAAAATTTCAAACGCTATCATCCTCTAATAAAAAAACTCTATTCGCTAAATTTATTTGCAATTACACAGGGTGTTCATTTTACAGGTACCAGCAAGTACCTTTAATATTTCAAATGGAATACCCTATATATTATTACGAATTTCAAATGAAATTTTGATGTCTTGACTGGTAGTTTATGAGTGAAGTATTATTGGGGATGCAGTCAGTAAGGGTTTAGTAAAACTTCTTTAATTTATGTCGAGCTTTCAAGAATGGTTATTCCCTTCATCAGGACGAAATGAGTTACAAGTAAGACACATGCATTTCTGGCAAATGGAAGAACAAATCCAACTAATAATTTTTGTCACATATGATAAACAAGTTGTAAACGGGACTTAACACGAGTAGTTATTGTAGAACACATTAAAATAAACATTGATCTGAGTAAGTACGTGGTTAATTTACATTGACATAAGAAAAACTTGAAATATTTCACTTCTAAATTCAGCAGAAAGAACTGCCAGCCACCAACAATTTGCGTACTCTTCAGGTTTGTTTAATAAAGTGTTAGTTAGCTTAAAGCATGTGTAATAACACGCTAATAACTGATAATGAAGACTCTTCAATTAAGCAAGTTAAAAGCAATTTAATAAGAGCCTGCATTTAAGATGTTTCTTCGTTGACGCCATTTGTCTCGGTAAATACTAGGTTTAGGTATAGAAGTATGTTAATAAAATTGATAAATCTATCCAAATTCGTAATAATATATAGGGAATTAAATTTGAAATATTAAAGGTACTTGCTGACACTTGTAAAATGAACACCCTGTGTAATTGCAAATAAATTTAACGTATAGAACTTTTTTATTAGAGGATGATAGCGTTTGAATTTTTTTTCTATATTAAATAGTTTAGACACCAGAAAAGAAAACCACACTCGGTGGACACGTGGTATATAAATTAATTTATATCCATAGATACGTATCAGAGGCCTGCACGAGTACATAATAATAATAATAATAATAATAATAATAATAATAATATTTTATTTATCCACAAGACCTTACAAAGATATAGGATACGTCGAGATAAAATATATATATGGACAATTAATTATTACGTAGAGATTATTCATACGCTGTCTGACAGATATTCGTTTATCGAATAGTAGGCTTTTGATAACAACATTTTCCTTAATTTACTTTTAAACAGACTTATGTTAATGTTCTTAAAACTAACTGGTAACTTATTGTATAATATGATGCCTTGATACTTGGGGCTGGTTTTGAAAATAGCTAAATTATGCTGAGGAATCTCGAGTAGACCCTGATATCTAATGTTATAGGTATGATTAAAACCCAAAGGTTTGAAGTCATTAAAGTGAGTAACTACGTAAACCAAGGTTTCATAGATATAAAGGCAAGGAACCGTAAGAATTTGAAGTTCTTTAAAGTATTCTTTACAGCTTTCTAATCGTTGTACGCCTTTGATATTACGTATGGCTCTTTTCTGCATTCGGAACACTTTTAATGAATCCGCTGCCATACAGAATCGTCCGAGTACGATGCGAATACTCATTTGACGATTACAACGATGCGTATTGATGATACGTGTAATCATGTACGCATATGACGAGTAATAATTGGCATCGGCATCGTTGTGAATAGTAATCGGCATCGTCAGGTAATTTTTAGTTAAGTAATCATGGAAAACAAGCGTTGGTGGCCTTTCGAGGTATTATTGAGTTGCATGTGTGTGCATTGTCATATAAATCCTTAATGCGCTATTAAATTGCACAATTAAAAATTGCATGACAGACGATTACTAATGAGTAGTATCATTACGATGCCTGCGATGCGACGATGCCCACGATTCTGTATTTACGATTACATACTCGCATCGCCGCATAGGTAATCGGCGATTATTAATCGGTTACATTTTTACTTACTCGTGCAGGTCTCTAATACGTATATCGGCATTTACGCTGCCATCTTCAGTGCACCTATACATACACTCACAAGTTAAAAACACTTCATGAAATGTTTGGTTGGTATAAATATTATAACATCGCATTTCTCGTAGTTTTCATACATTTTTAATTATCTCCCTCTAGCCTACTTTAGAGGGACACTAAAATTCAAGAGAAACGTAACCGCTGTGCAAATTTTGACAGAGGTCTACTAAGATGTTACAAACTTATAGCGTTTTCGATTGATCGCACTGGTGCGCACTCAGAGTATCCTGCCTCATAAGCAGAAGTGCGGCATCTACTAGTTACAGAGTTTTGAGATAATAGCCCTGAGTATAATTAATCGATAATTTGGAACTAATGGGACACAACAACTACTATAATTTTTTAAATTTAAGCATATTTTTAGTTAATGGGAGTTTGTAATAATTATTATTTGAAATTTAAACTATAAAATGAAAAAAAAAATATTGGGAAAAAAGTAGATGCTGCACTTCTGCTAGGTTTAGTTAATATAGCAGTATTATGAATAAAAACATATAAATATGCGGTATCTACCTAGCGATTAAAAAAAGGATACTTACGAGTAAATAAAACAATAATTATTTAAACAGTTAAATGCAATATAATTACCAACTGATACAATAACTGATATATTTGTTAATTCTTAGATTTACGTTATAATAACTGTTCAAATAATGGTTGATCTGTCACTCAAAACATAAATGCGGCAAATGCATAAAACAATATACAATGTAGAAGTGCGGCTTCTACGAGTAGATGTCGCGTTTATGTTTAGAATTCCAGTAAAATTCTACAGATACCGCGTGTTTATCCGGTATCGTACTTATAATTTGTGACGATACGGCGTTTCTTAATATAAAAATTATATTTATATCAGTTTTTAAGTGAAAATATCGCGCTTTTGTACTGTATAAATGGGAAAAAAAGCATTATACTGATTGTGATGATACCATTATGTCAATTTCGATTTTTTTGGTAGATGCCGCACTTCTTAATTTTGTCTTAAAAATCGAGCTCCAGACACCTAGGTCAGTTTTTATCTAACTCTTCTAAAAACTTGTTTCCTATAAAGTGTCAAATTTGGCCCATCCTGTACAATTACCTATCTAATTAATTACTGCACACATCCACCGTTTTTACGTGGAAATAAAATGGCAACTAGAATAGAATGACAATAAAATTTGTATGGTATTATTTGATCTCTTGTAATATACTACTTGTCACGGCGACGAACGTATGCATCAGATAATCGCATTTTCCGCACCGCTGCGGTGCCGCTCGTCAAAAATCCAGACGTGTGCATCGAACCGAACTGCACACGCACGCTGCGGTACTCATTTGATCTATGGTTATACAGACCGCAACTCCGGCGCCGCTGCAGTGCCGCACGGTCAAAAACCGCACGTGTATATCGAGCCTTGTGTTCGTATTCATAGTGCTTCCTTGAGGCTACCTTCAATAAGGGACCTCTCAGAATGGTTATTGTTATAATGCAACCGCCCTACTACAATCCCATTCTAAAGGGTACCTCATTGAAGGAAGCCTCAAGGAAGCTCTCTGAATACGGATATTAGTGTTAGTGCGCATATTCAATGTCCGTTTCAAAGAATTTGTGATACAATTTTCATCGGAGAAGAACCTCCTTTAATTAATATTACTTTCCTTTTCTCTGTCATTGATATATCCTCAGCTGTTTGATTCCTACCACTTATCTGTAATTGCTATTTATGTGGTTCATAACTATGTAGTTGGCTTTTTTATTATTTCCACAATTTGTTTTATAAAACTGTTCGTTTTCTCTAGCTTTATGATTTGAATCTAAGTCAAGACCTATATTTTTCTCTTGCACTTAAGCAATTTATACAAGGTGGAGTAATATGGTGATATATTTTTAATAGTGTGTGGTTACATGAACATATCTTTACCAAATTATGATGTAAAAATCTGTAAAAAAAATCATACAGATTACTTAGCATATCAGAAATGTATGAGCTAAGTCAAAAGATTGTATCTATCGCGTGAAAACAATATCAGTTTTTTTTTTTAAACGGTGTACTTGTATCACACTTACCCCGGTGCTTGGGGTAAATCTGATAAGTTTCTTACTTAAATATATAGCAGATATGGGCGGGCTGAAGTGTGAAATAATATACTAGGTGCTTTCCTTTTACCACAAATCTTACCTCAGATCAGATAAACGTTATTTTCGTTAGCATGAAGTACCTACAATGAAAATCACGGAACTTGAGTGCTGCATAATCAATCGCCGAAGCAAGAACCGACAATTATTTCAGTATTATTTCTTTGTTAACGGTGAATGAGAAAAAAGAACGGAGTTATGATTCATAAGTCTCTTGATGCAACACCAGACAATGACGCAACGGTCTTCTCTTGTGAATAATACTGTAGTGAATTTGAATTGAAATTTTGATCCGCTCGAACAATCCCATTAGCTGGGCTGTGTTCGACAACTATACTCTCGAGTGCAAGTTGGGCGTGTATGGCATCTCTTTCATGCACGATTTCTAACTCATTTTGCATCTCGCTTATCTGTTTCAAGAAGTCTTGTGTTTACGTTATTTCCATGGCAACGATCGCATTTTTCACGCTCTAGTTAAAAGTGGGTTGTGAAAAATGCGTCCGTTGTCATGGTAATAGTGTAAACACGAGACGTCTTAAAAGGGATAAGCGAGATGTAAAATATGCTAAAACTCCTACGTAAGAAAGATGCGATACACGCCCAAATTGCACTCGAGGGTGTAGTTCTCGAACACAGCCCTATTAGGTTGAAATATCCTTTCCAACTTACTTGTTCGTGCTTACTTGTTCGTTTAAGCGATCTGAGGTAAGATTTGTTGCAAAAGGAACGCAGTTAATATTAAGAAACGCACTTGTTTCAAACTTTTTAAGACAGTAGCTGCGTTCTTTTTGCCACAAATCTTACCTCAGATCACTTAAACGTCATTTCCTTAACACAAACACGTAAGTTTGAACGAATATTTCAACTAATGGAAGTGTTCAAGTGGCAAGGTGGGAGATCGAAACCGCAATTCAATCTCACTTGTTTGTGCTAACGGAATGACATTTAAGTGATCTGAGGTAAGATTTGTGATAAAAGGGAAGCACCTAAAGTCTTTTGGGAAACTTTGTTAAACCAAAAATCTTTCAAATGAAATTGGGACCTATGCAAAGAACTTGGACATTAAAATCTGAAGACGGCTTAAGATTCAAATACCTTATTTTCCAAAAACGCTCAAATTTTGACTAGAATCACAGCTTTTTTTCAAAAGTAAGAAATTCACTTTTTATTACAAATCACTCTTTACACTCTCTCTGTAAGCAAAAACCATTATTTATTCATTCACAAACACATTTCACAAAAGTAAATGAATTACTGAAACAATTTCAATTATTTAGAAGTAATTACTTACAAGTACAAATTGAAATAGTGAAAAGTAATTATGATATTATAATATGAAATTACAAATTACTTTTGCAAATATTTTAATTCAATTATTATTACCCAGCTCTGAATAAAATACATTCACGACATTTTCATATCTTCACAACGTAAAACTAAAATTTGCTTACTTGCAGATACCGTCCAAAAATATTCATAATTCTTTCCTCGAAATTCTGGCTCAAGGTACTAACGAGGTCACAGGCTGCACGCCTCCTGGTATCTACATCTGAACCTTCTATGTCTCTCCGAGTGTACTCCTCAGGATTATCCTCAAATAATTCTTGATCCGATTCTAAAAATAAGCATTAAAATCACTTAGCAGCTGGATATCATCAAAGCCACATACGCCTGAATTCCATGTTTGGTATAATGACCTTCTCGCAGATGCTATTTAAGACAGTGTCGTCTTCAAAGAGGTTGCGATAGTGGGAACGATCTGCCACTGACGACAAAAACTGCAATGCATTAGACACCAACTGAAATTTAAACAAAAAGCTCAATTATTATGATTCCCAACTATTCAAACATTTTTTTTATAAAAATTTCAGCATCACTTCTGCTTATGAATAGGGATGTGCGGTACGATACGATATTTCCGTGTACCGGTACTTTTGCTTCCGATACTCGATATTTTGTACCGGTTTTACACTAAACGATACGATTCGATTCGTTACAGATTTACCCGAATATCGTATCGATTATCGCGGATCGACTATTCCTATATTTAGCAGCGTATTCTTGCGAACAATGGCAAAAACAATACCGATTATATGGAATCCTGCATCCTGCAAGAGGAGAATTTCTACTTTTGCTTCACGAACGTAGGTAATTTCCCGAATTGAAGTTTCATCCGCCTGTCGCCATTGCAGTACGCGTTCAGGCGTTCACAACATTAATATTAATGAAAGCTGTAGTTCTTGCCAAATGAAAATTGTAAATTAAATTGATTTGTTTAATTGGCAGTATTAGAGAATTAGAATATCTTATAAATCACGTGAATTATTTCGGCCTTATTGGGCCTCGTCAGAGTTATGTACTAAAAAATTACTTTTTGAAAGGATAATAATTAAAATTATAAACTTACATATTTTTGAATTTCCAAAATCCCAAAAACAAACCCTGAAAGAAAACTTTGAAAAACTGTCTAATATTTTGTAAAAATGAAGAAAACGTGTTATGTTTCATCAGTCAAAACGGCAAAATGTGACAGTAAACTAAATAACATAAGTAACTATTGCCCGGTTGCACCAACTTTTTAAGCAGAGCTTAAATTTAAGTTGTGTTTAGATTGTGACATTTACGTATGGTCAGTATAATGTCAAATACATTCTGATTGACATTTAAACTTCAACTTAAGTATCAATTAGAATGTGACTAACATTTTGTTAAATCTATATATAATGTCATAGTCTAAACACCACTTAAATTTAAGCTCTGCTTAAAAAGTTGGTGCAACCGGGCATATGTCACATTTTGCCGTTTTGACTGATGAAACATAACACGTTTCCTTCATTTTTACAAAATATTAGACAGTTTTTCAAAAAGTTTTCTTTCAGGGTTTGTTTTTGGGATTTTGGAAATTCAAAAATATGTAAGTTTATAATTTTAATTATTATCCTTTCAAAAAGTAATTTTTTAGTACATATCTCTGACGAGGCCCAATAAGGCCGAAATAATTCACGTGATTTATAAGATATTCTAATTCTCTAATACTGCCAATTAAACAAATCAATTTAATTTATTAATATTAATATTAATCTGGATCGGAAGTGTACCGGTACTTTAGATACCGGTACATAAGCTTTCGATTTTATACCGGACTGGTTTTCTCCGAATCGAGACGATACGATATGCTGTACCGGTACATTTCGCAGTATCGCACATCCCTACTTATGAATAATCTTACCAAATCATATTTAGGTTGCAATCCTGTGGATACCAGCAAGCTCCAGACATCAGTGACAAACTGGGGAAGGTAAGGTTGAAATTCTTCATCATATTTTTGAGCATATAATGCTATGTTGTCGCAGACTTGCGATTTTAATTGTTCCAAAACACCGGCCTCCTCATCATCCTAAACAAAACTGCAAATTACAAAGTGTCTATTTTGTGTTTTGTGTAAGTACCCCCGAATTCAAGCACTTCACATCAGCAGTCAACAACGTGTGAAAATTTGTCATCCACGTATTCATGTTATCCTCGAAGAACTCGGGTAGATCTTGAAAATTCAGTGAATAAAATACTTTGCAGACGAGCACAAGGGAGTTGTAGATGACCTTCAAAGCGTTTACGTCCGAAGCATGCACCTCAGTTAAATTCATAGTGGCCTGTAAAATCAAAGATTGCAACATCCACAAGCATAATTATAAAGTACACTTACGACAAGAAGATCAGTCAAGGGCTTAGCCAATTTATCCAAGACATGTTTGATTTCCGTCCATAATTCATTCGATTTGAACTCGTATCTGTACTTTTTGAAAAGCGAATGTGCAGTACGTAACACCCCATCAATTATGTGGAAGTCACCTGAGCAAAAAATTATGGTGACTAAATAAAAATACAATTTAATACACACCTGTAGCGAACTTCTCCACCATTTGCTCAATAAGCTCAGGCCATTTTTGAGGGAAGTCCGTCTTGCCTATTATACTTATGGCATCACTCAATTGTTTCTGAATAGCATCTGGGGAACTCAGCATCAAAGTAACAATAAGGCCCTTGATGGCATTGCGATCACTCTCGTGGATTCTATCGATTTGATCATCCTCCTACCACCAGGAAAATTAATTTTATCTAAATTATCACCTATCACGACGGTCATTTGATGCTTACGACACGCCAGTTTCTCTTGATGTAATTTTTAAATGCAATGGCCCCAGCTATTCTTATGGTCATATCGACATCGGATTTATGCACGAGATGCAACAAGAGCAGGGGGTAATTCTGGTTGACCTCGACTCCCTCTAAGAATTTCTCGGCTATTTGAATTTGGAAATTGCGGTTATTTTATACAATTGAAAAGTTAACAATAACAAGGACTAAACTCACCGGGCCTCCTGACATTAACGTCAGTGCTGAGCGTCTGCTGCAGGTATTGTCCCAAAGTGCGAAGGTTCTCGTCCGACACTTCCATCCTCGCTGGAAATTACGCATAAACAAAGAAATTCACTGCAAAACGATGCGTTTTAGATCAACGGACACTTAACCTCACTTAATGTTTGAATCATGGATGCCGGCTTGCCGAACAGCGAAAAACCACCAACTTGGTGGCAGGGTTGCCAGTATTTTCACGTTTCAAGTCGCCAGCTAAAGCAAAAACTGATGTCGCCCAAATCGCCTCTTTAAATAAGGGACTAAATCAACACTCCGTACAGGTAACGCAATCCCATTCCTCTCGGGAGAACAGCGAGAATTAGGCTGCGTTTAGTTTCGGTGGTTTAGTTCATGGGCGACGTTGTCGATTTCGTTCAGTCCGTAGTTACGTTGTCTGACTAATCACCTGAGTGGTCACGGTGGTCGTGATTTGAGATGCGACCATTAAGCAACCACGGTGGATATGAGTTCCGTTTAGAAAACAGTCCGCCCGAGCTCGTAAAGCGACGCGCAAACTAGAGCGGTAGCGAACGTGGTGGCGCGGTCACATGGTGAACAAACAAATCCGCACACCAACGCGTTCAATTATCGCTGCTAAATTTAAATTAGGTCTAAATTTTTCAACGATCGACGTAGAGGAAGCAGCTTTGCTTCTCGCCCTGTTAATATTCAAATGTCGTAAAAAATTGCATTTATGTAGGTACTAGCAATTTTCTGGATCCGACTTCTTAAATGAAAAGAACAATTATAAAATATGTAATTACTTTTGTACGAACGCTGTCAAACACACAATGAAATGTCTGTGCAAAAATAATTACATATTTTATAATAATTTTCATCAGACAAGAAAGTAGCGAACGCGGACGCGGTGGCAAAGCGATCAAACGCTGTGAATGTAATAAAACGAAAGAGCGCAAATCTGCGGCCTGCGCATCTAGCAAAAGCGCCCGACCTCCTTGCAGTGAACTATCGCGTACCGCTTAGCAGCCTGCGGTAGAACGCTGCATGCACCATTTCGCCTACTTCGCGCGATCTCCCTCAAAAGAAAACGTATGACACAGAAAAAATGATTGAAAAAGTGCGTGGGCAACCAATTTTATATGACTTGTCTCACAGTGAATATAAAAAAGAAAGACATCGAGCATCCTCTGTACAGCTGTCTCGGTCCTATTTGGGGCCTCGTCAGCAGAAGCGTAGCTCGAGAACTGGCTTCAATTTTGTCAATCCTAATGCAATGTCAGATCAAAAAGCGATCGCAGGATGTCGCTAGTTAAATTTTTATTTATTTAATTTAAGAATTCAGATGTAAAGAATCGTTTACTTCCCTCTGTGGTTCCTCATCTTCGTCCACCAACAGGGCGAGAAGCAAATCTGCTCCTTCTACGTCCATCGTTGAAAAATTTAGAAATAATTTAATTTAGCGATAAAATTGAACGCGTTGGTGTGCGGATTTGTTTGTTCGCCATGTGACCGCACTGCCACCGTGTTCGCCACCGCGATCGCTCCCGCTCTAGTTTGCGCGTGGCTTTTTCCCATGGGAGATTGTTCTACTGCAGGCCGCTAAGAGGTACGCTGTCGTTCGCTGCAAAGAGGGCGAACGCTTTTTGTCAGATCACGCCGATTTGCGTCCTTTCATTTTATTACATGCGCAGCGTTTGATCGCATCGCCACCGCGTTCGCTACCGCGCTCGTTACCGCTCTAATTTGCGCGTGGCTGTTAAACTTTGACGGTTCGTCTATCAACCATAGGTTGGGTCGTTGATGCACTTGCGTCGCGCTTTTAAACCCGTCGCGCATGCTTTAAAGGCTTTCTTATGCACTAGTATCACAGTATAAAGAATACAGTAGCGCAACTCGCTTGTCGGCACTTTGATCTCTTTACTGGATTTTCATTGACCTCGAGTAAATTAAAGGGGATGTGTTGAACTGTTTGTTCTGCTTTAAGTGTGAGCGATTTTGTTGTAAATTGTAAACTCACACGTGTTCACACACCAAGGCCGGATTGTAGCGTTTAGTGGACGTGGTAAAAAAAGGCATAAATAATGTATATTAACATAATTATAAAGATCCATTCGGCACCAGAGCCGTGAATGAATGAGCTCTGCATCTCGAGATTGTGACTCAGACCTTGCGCGGGATGTTATGCGCGAATTTAATATTTTCATGAGAGTCACGCTATTGTATAATCTTTATACTGTGCTAGTATTATACTATATATATATATATATATATATATATATATATATATATATATATATATATATTATAGTATGTATGATACTATTTGATCAAAAAATGTTTCGAAGTTGTTGCGTATATTTTTTATAGAATTTTTTATGTTTATATTCGTTTATTTATTCCTTTACATACCTATTGTAAATTTTTAATTTAGTACCCACTTAGTACCTATGCTAGATAGTGGATCATGGCTGTGCCGTACCTGTGAACGTATCTGTGTAAACTATAATGGGGAATAATGACTGGAGGGAGCGTCATGCGTCAGTTCAAATACGTGGCGGACCCGCCAAAGCTTGTGCTTATAGTGTCATAAAAGGTTTCTCAATATGGCCGGAGTTTCCAGTGCCGTAGCAGCGAAATAAAACTCATTAACAAATACTTGTTTTTATTGACCTTTAATAGTTGATAGTTTCAGTATTATTAGAAATATTTTTACAACTATATTTTATTCTTATATCTAAATAAATATCTATCACTATTGAATTAAAAGCAATATGTGCTCATGTTGTCTGGTTTTAAAAACACTTTTATTTAAAAAGAATTCCAACAAACTGGAAATTATATTAAATTTATTAATTTTAACTCCTTCAAGGTGGTAATTTATCCTGTAACTTTTTTCAGCTTCCACACAAATAACACGTGATCAATATCTTTTCTAATCAAGTGACCTATGGAAAAAAATTATATCTTTGTTTGGTTCAAAATTTCAAACGCCATTTGAATTATTTTTATTGCATTCCTATCATCTTGTATAGGAATGCAATATAAATATGTAAAACAAGTGGCATTTGAAATAATAAACTAATCAAAGACACATGATTTTATATCCATGAGTCACTTGATTAGAAAAGATATTGATCACCTGTTATAAATAACATCATCACTAGGATAGTTTAATCCTCCTCGAGATTTGAAGTCGATCAAACTACCCATTATATTTTCTTTTATGCCAAATAGTGATGATATACAGTGCGCGACACTTGATTACTCTCACTCCACAGTTGACGCCATTCTTTTAATAAACCAACGTTTTAGTTGTTAGGACTAGCAAGATAGTTGAATTAGGCATTTTCAACAAGTTTAGGCACCAGTTTGAATGAAAAATTTCAAAAACTAACTTTTGAGAATTTTTTTCCAGTATGATGGTTGTTGCCTAAGCGACACTTGATTACTCTCACACTAAATAAAACCAAAAAAAAATTAATAAATCAACTAATATTTATTTTAATATCGAGTATGACCTCCTCGTTTCTCAATAACGGCTAACAAGCGATGAGGTAATGAATTAAATAAACTATTTAATAAATTGATTGGAATTGCTTCCCAGGATGTTCTTATGGCTACCATTAGTTCCTCTCTGGTGTTGAATTGTCGTCCTTCCCCATAGACTTTTTTGGTCATCCAACCCCATAAATTTTCTATGATATTCAAGTCGGGGGAAAGAGCGGGCCACTCCAGAACGTCGATATTGTTCTCATTCAACCATGTGTTGATTATTCTTGCCATGTGAATTGGCGCATTGTCGTGCTGTAAAGTCCATTCTTGATCGGGAAATAACGCTGTAATGTTATCAACTTGTCTCTGGAGCAAGTCTAGGTACTTTTGAGCAGTCTGTCTCCCTTCCAGAATTTGTAGCCCCACTTGTCCTCGACTTGAAATCGCCGCCCAAACCATTACTGGTCCGGCTCGGCTATAACGACGTGATAAGACTCGTTCTTCCAACCTTACATCATGAAAATAATATTGGAAGCCATCAGGTCCATCCAAATGAAACTTTTTTTCGTCGCTGAAAACAACACTTTTCCACTCTTCTGCCCAATCACGATGATTGCGAGAAAATTAATCGGGCCCGCCGATGATGCTCCAGCAGGAGAGGTTTTTTACGCATTTTTTTTCGTTTTAAGTGTGGGCATTTCTTTATTACTCTTTGGATAGTTCGTACGGAGGCATCACTTCCGACTCTTCCGCTAATCTGCCTAGCTGTAGCACAAGAATTGGATGCTAGTCGTATAATCGCACGACGCTCCCTTGCAGTTGTTGCCGTTGCAATGCGACCTCGCCGATTTTTACCATAATTTTCTTTTAGGTAAGCATTAGGGAATACAATCCGGAACTATATTTTGGATCCAGGGATTTCGGGATTTTCTTTAAGTCATCCCGGGATCCCGGGATTATAGAAAATAATTAATAATATTAATAAAATTAAATTTATTATTCAAACTACAAATAATTTATTCGAAATATAAAACATTGTTTCTTAAAAATCCAAATAAACTATATTTTTCCTCTGAATATAATAAATAAATAGCTAATACATTTTAAACCAAATTAAAAATATATATATACAGGGTACCCAGATTTCGTAGGACCAACATGGGTAACTTTTTTATTCAAAGAGATAGATATATGGTTAATTTAGTAAAAAGGTGCGGGTTCAAGAGCTCATTGAGGATACATTTTCAAATTTTACTTGTCATGGCCAACTTGGTTAAAAGAAAAAAATTTATAATTTCTTTTATTTGCCGTAACTTTTTTGTTACTTAGGATATTTAGATGCCGTTTGAATTAATTTGTACAGTAATTTAAATATTTTTATTGGCAAAACAAAACCAAACTCATTTAACCATCTCTCTATCTCTTCAAATACAAAAGTTACCCGTGTTGTCCCTACGAAATCCGGGCACCCGGTATATGCAAAATAAATATAATAAGATAAACAATACATATTAAGTATTTTAACTTAATTTTTGAAAGTATAATCTCAAAAATATCAGTGCGTTAAGAGTATCGTCTCCTAGGCGACTTCTTATTTTTTGGCCGATATAATTGGCTGCCGAAAAAGCTTCAACGCTTATTGGAGGAATTGTCAACAAATATTAATAATGTTAATGAATATTATTTTTCATTAATTTAATAAAGAAGCATATCATATTTTTAAATATTGCCGGGCAATCCCGAAAATCCCGGGATTAGTACTTTCTAATCCCGGAATTTTCGGAATCAAAAATCGGTCGGGATCCCGGGATTGTATTCCCTAGTAAGCATTAATTACCCACGTGTTTCTTCCTATTTTTCTGGCGATTTCTCGATTGGAGTAGCGTTCTTGGTGAAAACTTTTGATTCTTCCTCTTTCTTCGGCAGATAAAGTTTTTCCACGACCCATACTGTTACAACGTGACAACTATTGTCGAACAATTGTTGACTCGTTGCTAAGCAACGTAATTTCCGTTTGTTGTATGACTATCAGCTAACGTTGATTAAAAAAAGATAGTGAGAGTAATCAAGTGTCGCGATGGAAATAACAATTTGACTTTAAGAAATTGCCCAGAATTGAAGCAGTTGAAATTATGAGGCAAACTTTATATACAGGTTGTCCCGTGACGTAATGTCACCACTTCACCTGCGTGATAATCAATTCAAACTAAGTGAAAAAGTCTAATAAAGTTTTGTTCTAAAGTAAACCGTTTCAAAAATACTGGGTGTTTGACGTTTAATTATTTAGTTTTTAAAATTTTAAAGTTCATCTAATCATTTATCCGTTCACCTAATAATCAATTCAAACTAAAAAAAAAACTCTAATGAAGCAAATCGTTTTTCAAGGATATGATGTTTCGTAATTTTCAGAATTTTTAAACTTTATCTCAAAAGGTGTTCAAAAGCACTTAGATCTCTTTTGAAGCGCATTAGAATATGTTTAGCAAACAACGGGGGTCATTTTGGACACCTTTTAATATAAAGTTTAAAAATTCTGAAAATTACAAAACACGTTGTATTCCTGAAAGGCGGTTTGCTTTATTAGAGTTTTTTTTTTCAGTTAGAATTGATCATTAGATGAACGGATAAATGATTAGATGAACTTTAAAATTTTAAAAAATAAAAAATTAAACATTAAACACCCAGTATTTTTGAAAGGGTTTACTTTAGAACAAAACATTATTAGAGTTTTTTACTTAGTTTGAATTGATTATCACATAGGTGAAGTGGTAACATTACGTCACGGGATACCTGTATATATGGATATAGATATAGATATTGGAGATAGAAAACAACAAATGAAGCAACAGACCAGGAGACCGAATGCACATTTGCTGCAACCACTGAGAAGACCCGTTGCTATACTGTGATGTTGCCCTCGAAATGCGGGTCTTCTCAGTGGTTGCAGCAAATGTACATTCGGTCTCCTGGTCTGTTGCTTTATTTGTTGTTTTCTATCTCCAAGTGTCAACACCTTACATCTTGGTTATACTGTCCTGATGAGGTCTAATAAGACCGAAACGTACGTCGACAGCTACTTTTCCTTGCCAGCTAAGCCGTTATTTACTTCTTTTATTGTTATTTTTTCCTGGCATTAACCCTTCCATTATTATATTATATATATATAATCTGTATAATCTAACTCCATGCCTGATTTTACGAACCAAAACAGTGATTTTTGAACAAAATCTCACCACTCAACGTGTGAGAGTAATCAAGTGTCGCGCACTGTATGTACAAATTGCACATTTTTTAGATTTTCCTAATTTAAACGATACAAATCCAGCAATATATATAACTACTTCTTCTACAAAATTAGATAGTGAATTTTCCTTTAAAGAAATAATTATGTTCTCTTAGCAGTAAATCAGCTCCATCTAATTCATTACTTTCACTCAAAATACTATATAAATTAAATGATCAGCATTTATCAGTTCTTCAGGTTTCTTTCTAGAAGAAGAACAATTTAAAATCGGCAATTGTTGCAGAGGAATACAATTTCCAACGCCTCTATCTGCTAATTCAGAGTGTAATGGCCGTTTTACACTATGACATTTTTAATCTAAAATTTGATACAAAGTGAGTGAGAAGTGCCAATTCAACCAATCAGAATTCACTGTGGTAGCTTATCTCTCTCACTTTGTACCAAAAAATGTTATAATGTAAAACAGCCTTAAGAGTAATTTTTTATAAGCACTTTTGAATTGGCTGCAAGTTGGGTTATCATTACAACCTCCTAAAGACCTCACTGAACTGAAAAACATTTCTAAGTGATCTTGGCTGCATTTATAAACTGGTAAAAATTTCAATAAAGGAGCATTATTTATTTAAATAAAATTATTATATGTAGATATTCACACATCATCACACCATTAATCCAATTATAAAGCCAAGAAAACCTGTTTTACGATTTGACGATATTACTAGCTGATTAACATTAAAAAATATTAATTCTTTCACGTAAGCAGTAAATTTTTCTGTAAATTTTACAGCTCACCATTCTTGTTTACTGTTGAGGATAAAATATGACAATGTACTAGAAGAAATTGCAAAAGTTATGTCTTATGGCCGTTTTACACTATCCTAAAATTTGATACAAAGTGAGTGAGAAGTGCCAATTCATCCAATCAGAATTCACTGTGGTAGCTTATCTCTCTCACTTTGTACTAGGGATGACGACGGGTACCCGTTTATTTAATTGGAACCGGTTCCCCTTTATGAATATCCGTTACCCGATAATTACCCGGGTACCCGGTAATTACCCGATACTCGGTAAGTGCCCGACAACCAAGGACCTCCTTTTAAATTTAAATTATTATAAAACAAGTACTTGGAGCGTTATTCTTGTTTTTTTTTTCTTTGAAAAAATTATCAGTATCAGTATCAGTATCAGTATATTAGCAGTATCAGTTCCTTGGGATATTGTTTTGAAAGATTTTTAAATTGTTATTCAATACTTATAGGATATGCAGATAGTTATTGGGTATCGGGTATCCGGGTACTTATCGGGTAACGGGTACCCGTTATTGGTACCCGGGTAACAAAATTATCGGGTATCGGTATCCCTACTTTGTACCAAAAAATGTTATAATGTAAAACAGCCTTTAGGCCCGTGTGACACCATGCAAGATTTGATAACATTTTTAATTGTTACAAAGTGAGGGAGATGAGCTATCACAGTGAATTCTGATTGGTTGAATTAGTACTTCTCGCTCACTTCGTACCAAATCTTGCACAAGAAATATAGTGTCACATGGCCTTAGGTATGAAATAAATATAAACTGAAAGGTAAATTGTCCAAAAATAATAAAATCGCACTACTGAAATATAAGTCAAAAACGCACTAATATGTAATTAAATTGATTAATCAATATGAAATGAAGGAAAACACAAAACAGATCACTAGGTAAACGCAGTGGTAAACACTATTGAAACAACCCAAACGCCTGACGCCATAAACTGGTATAAAATTTCGTTAGTTCTGCACGGGCGGGAAATATAAATAGGGTCACAAAAGCTGTTTGTGCGGTGTCTGTTCCGTTCACAAAATTTACATTGCAAGGATAGCAGATGCGGTCTCCAGTCATGACTCCCTCCACGATGTAAACAAATATAAATTGACAAATTGACAGTTGTTTGGTAACATGTAATTGTCAAAATTGGAAAAAGTTCTTTTATGGCTCTATCTACTATAGAATCAATTTTGCTGACGTGCGCAATATGTGCAAGCGTACATTTATTAGTCGTGCTGCTTGAGTCGATAGACCGTCCCAACCACTGTGATCACAGGGAACACATGAAAGCCATATCACGTTACCAGTTCTTCAACGCGAACGCATTGCCGAGGAATACCTATCAGAATCCTTATTATCACTAAGGAAAATAATTCTGCAATTTGTAAGCAATAAATTATTCTACTTAATTTTTTTAATGGCGATAAAGAAGATGCACTAGCTTTTTCCAAAATAAACTTTTTTAATAAGGCGGCATTTTATATGAAAATTGAAATTGAAAATTGCGATTTTCAGACAGCAGATGTCTATCCGTCTATGTTGGCATCACTGCCTCTAGCCATTTTCAGATTTAATAACTGACAAATACCACGCAGAATGCCATGAACATTATTAGGCGCATTCAGCAGAACATCAGTTCAGCTCGCGCACCAACAGTTGAGACTGAGCAGAGCAGTGAGCACTCATTTCTGCTGAACGAGCTTTCAAGTTTGAATGAAATATTTCTCAAAAACTAACGTAGAAAGAATTATTTTTACATTTTTCTCATACTCTCGGAAATCGCTTCTTATCGTGGCTTCATTTTGTCGCTATAATTAACAGTCACACTGTATGTTATTCAGTCGCTGCTATTCAGGGCCCTATTCCTGAAAAGTATGGACTAGTAATTTACAAGCGTTTTGTGGAGAACTTGTAGTAATACAAAATTAAAGCGTTCCTCGAAACATTTTTCTGCACTTGTAATTTACAACTCCATAATTATAAATTTATAGTTCTTTTTTTACAAGTTATAAGTGTTCTGTTCCTGGATACTATGAGTACTAGTAACTTACAAGTAACTTGTATAAATATCTTTACAGGTAAAATCAGAATTGTAATTTTGTTACAAGTTGTCTATTTTGTTGAATTTTTATTTTATTTGAAAATAATATGTGGTCTAGCGATAATGACAGTGATGATGAGGGCGGAAGACAACAATTTTGAAAGTTATTTTGAATACAATCAACGGTTTAGGTTAAGTTTTGCTGTTGTTGAACAATTATTACTGGACATAGGTTTTAGACTAGATCGCTTGACAAATAGAAACCAAGCTCTCTCAGCGAAAACTCAGTTGCTGATGTCACTGCATTGGCTAGGAAATGGTGGACAGTATCATGGAATAGCAGATATGCATGGTGTTGCAAAATCTACAGTTTGTCGTTCAGTGCATTCTGTTGTTAATGCCATAAACGAAATTAAATTCCCTCAAGTAGTTAACTGGCCTGAAATGTTGCTAACGTTGTACAACAATTTAATGAAATTGGAGGAATGCCGCATACTGTTGGTATCGTTGACGGTACATTAGTGAAAATAGATGCTCCAAGAGAACATGAAGAACAATTTATAGATCGTCATGGAAACCATTCAGTCAACTGTATGGTTGTTTGTGAACCTGATTATAAGTTTTATTATGCAAGTGCAAATTGGCCAGGCAGTGTACACGATGCAAGAGTGATGAGAAACAGCAGTCTCTATCGAAGAATGGAAGAAGGATGGCGTTCCTTTCCACGCTCGGTTATTCTTGGAGATACCGCTTATGGTCTAAAAGAATGGCTTATTACACCTAAACTTAATGATCTCGAAGATATACGGGTTATAAGATTCAACATAGCCCATAAAAGAACAAGATGCCTAATTGAAGACTCTATTGGCATTTTAAAGGAAAAGTTTCCTTGCTTGAATTATTTAAGAGTTGACCCTGTATTTGCAGCAAATACAGGGTAGCCCAAGTGAACGTATTTCTTCCTTAACGCGAAAACTGTTTAAAATAGGTAAAAATGTTTTATAAAAGTTTCCTAATTTTGTATTCTCCATCTTGTAAAATTATTTTCAAATATGAGTGACTTCCGGTTATACCGGAAGTAAGTGCCTACTTCGATATTTTAAATAGATTGACCCATATTTTATTACATTTTTGAATTCCTCGACGAATTTAAAGGTCAGTTTGTTAAAGGTTTGTTATACCTAAAATGCATCGTTTTTGATCAAATCGATGTTAAAGCAAAAAATACGCAGTAGCAGTGCTTCACGCCATCTTGAATAATTCAGAAAAGAATGTAGATAGGCATATGAGATTTTGCTATTCATTTCTACAAGAAATGTACTATCTTTTGTATCTACGCGGAAGAAATATTTTTTCAAATTAATTTAAATCTACAGCCGCCAATGAGGGCTCATTAAAATGGGCATAATTCATTTTTTTTTAATGGAACCCTATATTTTTTTACATTCATTAAATGTAAAATTAAATTTTCTTTTCACTAATGTAGGGTTATCGATACCTATCTTAATAGTTTTTGAGAAATTTACAATTTTGTAGAATTTTGGTATCATTATCTTTGCCATGGATGTTCAATTTTTGATTTTTGTATTATGAAATTACGTAACTATTAACAACAAAGTAAAGAAATTATTACAAACAAAATAACTAACAAAGAAACAGGAGTGTTAATTTTTATTAAGAATTTTCTACAACAAATGCTCAAAAAGATTTCCATTCTGATTAATACATAAATTAATTCGCTTGTGGAAAGCTCTATCAACTTTATTAAGCATTTGTGGAGTAATTTTTTCGAATGCCAACATTATTCTGTGTCTCATGTTATCAGAAGTTGTTGGGGGGGTTCGATATACTTCATTTTTTACAAAACCCCACAAAAAGAAATCCATATTTGTAAGGTCTGAAGATCTTGCCGGCCAAATCACAGGACCTCCTCTACCAATCCATTTGTTCGGAAAATTTTCATTTAAGTATAAACAGACTTCTCGGGTACTGTGAGCAGGAGCTCCGTCATGTTGCATCCACATACCCTGAAGTGTGGCAAGTGGAATATCTAAGAGTAAATTGTCCATTTCATTTTGCAAAAATTGCAAATAAATTTGCCCCGTTAGATTTCCATTAAAAAAGTACGGCCCTATGACATGTGTGCCCAGAATACCCGCCCAGACATTTAAAGACCATCATGCTGACTAGTCGTACGCAACATATGAGGATTTTCGGTGTCGTAATGATGAAAATTATGACGATTCACATATCCATTTCGATGAAATGTTGCTTCGTCAGAAAAAAGAACATTAAAAAAAAATGAATTATCTTCCCGCAGCTGGTCACGCGCCCATTCACAAAATATGCGTCTTCTATCATAATCCTCGGCTAGCAACTCTTGATGGATTTGGATGTGATATGGATGGTATCTATGTTTACGAAGAATTCTTTGCACCGATGTTCTGCTAATCTCACATGTATCACTAATTTCCTTCGCACTCACGTGTGGATTTTCTTGAATGGAACCGAGCACCAAAAATTCGTTTGCTTCGGTCAAAATTTTTTTAGATCCGCCTGTATTACGACGATTTATTTGTCCAGTGGTAACGAATCGTTCGAGTAATCTTCGAAAACATATTTGCTGAGGATGCCGCCGATCAGGAAAGCGATCCCTATAAATCCTTTCCGCCAATAATGGATTTCTTTGGCATTCTCCCAGTATAAATATCATATCTACCTTTTCTTCTCGTGTTAATGCCATTTTTTTCATAAAGCAATGACTAATTTCAAAAGAAGTGTCAAACACGAAAACAAATTAATAAAATGAGGAATAAAACAAAACATTAAACATCCAAGGCAAACGTGATGACACCAAAATTCTAGAAAATTGTAAATTTCTCAAAAACTATTAAGAGTAGGTATCGATAACCCTACATTAGTGAAAACGAAATTTAATTTTACATCTGATGAATGGAAAAAAATATAGGGTTCCATTTAAAAAAAATGAATTATGCCCATTTTAATGAGCCCTCATTGGCGGCTGTAGATTTAAATCAATTTGAAAAAATATTTCTTCCGCGTAGATACAAAAGATAGTACATTTCTTGTAGAAATGAATAGCAAAATCTCATATGCCTATGTACATTCTTTTCTGAATTATTCAAGATGGCGCGAAGCACTGCTACTGCGTATTTCTTGCTTTAGCAACGATTTGATCAATAACGATGCATTTTAGGTATAACAAATGTTTAACAAACTGACCTTTAAATTCGACAAGGAATTCAAAAATGTAATAAAATATGGGTCATTCCATTTAAAATATCGAAGTAGGTACTTACTTCCGGTATAACCGGAAGTCACTCATATTTGAAAATAATTTTACAAGATGGAGAATACAAAATTAGGAAACTTTTGTATAAAACATTTTTACCTATTTTAAACAGTTTTCGCGTTAAGGAAGAAATACGTTCACTTGGGCTACCCTGTATTTGCTGCAAATACAGGGTCAACTCTTAAATAATTCAAGCAAGGAAACTTTTCCTTTAAGTAAAGGCAACCCGCTTACTTGATTAGTAATAAGTAAAGGCAACCCGCTTACTTGATTTAAAGAAAAAAATATTAAATTTTTTAAATAATTTTTTTTTTAGATATGGGTTGTGATACACGGTTGAAACGAGAAAAAAAAATGCTATTTAATCGTACAAAAATTCAATATGGCGTCCATTTAAAATAAGAAAGTTGCTATCAATATCTTGACAGCCGCCATCTTGAATTTTATTTTGACTGTATTTTCAGCTGTATTTTATCAAACATAGTAACTTTTATATGAAACATTTTTTCATATTTTTATAATTGCGAAGTTATTGGACATTAAAGAAAATAGCGATTTTCAGTTTTTCTGCGATAATATCTGAACTATTCGGAATTTTCAAATTTTCTCAACGGAATCTGAACCAGCACATAAAACTGCAAAATATTGCCCATTTAACCAAATCTCTATCTTCACTAATAAGAAAGTTACCCAGGGTAGCCTACTCAATCTGGGACACACTGTATTTGTATCTTCGTCTTGTTTTTCATTATGTGAAACTGCTTCAAATATTTCAGGTACATTTAGACTAGTGACTACGGGAGATTCTTTGCGACGATGTCTAAAACTTTCATGTTTACATCGTTTAGCTTTGCATTTTTCCCCCACCAGCACCAGTCTTTTTTGCATTATCAATCTTTCCCTAAAATTATGCTTTAACTTTATCTACAAAATCGTTCATGACATCTATATTTTTTATAATAATTCTTATGTGTCCCAATAAAATTTCATTTTAAGCAGGCGACGATTAATGGAAAAGTTTACTATTATAAAACCATAATGTATTTATATTTACAAATTAATTATAAAAACATGCTTACCATTGTTGTTTTTCGTAAATTTGGCCAAAACACGTCCCTTACATAGGTCCATGTTTTACCTTCAAACAGGCCTTGCGATTGCCCCGCATTAAAAATTACTTGCCAAGTTTTTGCCTTATCTTGCTTTGTTAAGCTCGCATTAAAGGCGCCAAATAGCACGCCTTTATTTTTTTCCATTTCTTGCAAAATAAATAACTTCCCTTCTCGCGCCATGCTCACCATCACTTTTAAAATGAATCAGCTGACTTGTAAGAAGTTATGACGTCACTTGTAGAAATGTACTAATAATTATCAGTAAGCTCCTTTTCTTTGAGGAATACAATTTTACAACACCATACTTTACAAGGAAGGGAACTTGTAACTAATAATTTATCAGTCCATACTTCTCAGGAATAGGCCCCAGGCCTATGATGTATGTATTATCGGTGTTAAAATAACGTTCGAAAGTTATGATATCTTAACTGCATTTGGATAACACCTCATTTAAATGCATCGACAATTTTAGTATGACACATCAGTGGTTTAATAGCCGTCCTCCATTTACATTCACTTCACCCAAAATCAAATCAATTTGATTTTTACTGAACTGATTTCAAAGTGAACAGAGAGACTCTTAAAGGAATGATATTTTGGAACTAAAATTAACATAACCTCAAAATACTTATGAAATCACATGAAACTGATAACTGATTAAAAAGGCGTTTTCCCGCTAGCTCTGAACTTTGCGTTTCAAGCACAATTAGGGTTTAAACGCACGATGTTCTTGTATTAACATATGGCAACCTGCCTTACTGGAACGTGCGCTTCGTGATTTTTTGCACTTTTGTGCTCATTTGCGCGCACAAAGTAGGTAACGGGAAAGCGGCTTTAGAAAACCAGCTTGATCAGTACGGGGTGCGGGAGGGGAAACTCAATCACCTCCTCATCACTGATCGCCAAATGAGTAACTGCAAATGGAATGCAATCAGTGATTTGTAAGTGAATTTGAATCGATTCGCGTTCAAATAAGTTGTAAATGGAGGACGGCTGTTTAACCCTACGTTAGTCGCACGGTCTACGATCGTAGACCATGGTTTTTTAAATTGTGATATTTTTGAGTAGGTATTATTTGCCCATGCGTGCCTTTCAGTAGCTAGTTGTTATACATAGTTGGTCTGGCCATGACTACGTATGCGATTATTGTGAGTAAATGAAGGAGAGGCTCACTGAAACTTGTGTGGAAGTGAAATAGAGATATTATAATGTTGCTTGCGAAGGAAGGAATGTGGCGGCCGGAGCGTGGCCCGTGTTATCAATCGCCAACGTCGATTGATGTAGCTATTTCGTTTACTCATGCGGTTTCTACTATTCTATCCTTCATTTACTCACGATAAACGCATAGATAGTCCTGGCCAGACCAACCGTGTATAGTGTTTTACGAGCTTTGTTTTGGTTCTAACTTGGAACTGTTCTGTAACCGTTCGCACATGCGCATTATGCTTTTAGTGTTTTGGTACGTTCAGAGTCAGTTCCGAACTAACAATTTACTGTTTTGGTTAATTTCTGGAACTGTTCTAGAACAGTTACCTACCTTTTACTAGGAACTGATCCGGAATTCTGAGTTCGTACGTGCGCAAATCTTATACAGTCAGTATTGCTGTATTATATTGTCGCGATCGAAGAAGAGTGGTTATTATTTATCGATTTAAAAAACTAGTGGTTATTAATTTTACGAATTAAAATTACGAGAAAATGTCTTTCGATTATTTTTATTATTATAAATTACTCTAAGTCCCTTTTACTTTAAAACTTAATTAATCATTATAATTATTTTAAATATAATTCTTCACTTTACTTTAAACTAATACTTCACTTATTTTAAACTTATCGACTTACTTAATTACTTTTAATTAAATTCTACGTTACTTTAGGGCGAAAAGGGGTCTGGTCCGAGGCGACCAGCCCTGCGCTCGTGGAGAGCTCACTCGCTTGCTTCGCGCACTTGTTCACAACACTTGACTCTTAACCACTTAAAATAATAATCTGAGACTAATACTGCTAATACTACTTTTACTGTTTTACGACTGTTCTGTCTTACGACTGTCTTCACTGTCTACCCTATTCTACCTGCGGGTCGATCTTTTATACATCCCTATCTCTACGTCACAATTGGTTCCTTTGCTCTTGATGGCTGGGGGTTCGGTTCAATGTACAAAGTGCATCAGCAACAATTGATCCTTGCCAAATTTGTTTTTCTTAAAGCGTTCTAATTGCCTCGATCTTAATTGGCACATGTAAACAACACGCTCGCATTCCGCAAAGCTTGCATTCATGCGAGTAAGTTTAACGCGACTTGATCTACTTCAATGATTGCTGATTCGCATAATTTTGAAATGCACATGATTGCAATAATTACGAAATGAATTTAAATTTACTTATTTTCCCAGATAATGACATCGTGACAATATTAATGAAAATACGCTTCATATAATGAATTATTCATATAATTAACAAAAAATAATACAAATGTTTTTATAAAATACTTTCGCCTAAAATATAATTTTGAATTAGGTAGTGATTATACATGGATTATTCAACAACTAATCCAGTATATGTGAATAGAGTTAAAATTTAAGAAAGTATTTTTATTTACAAGTTAGTTTATTACAAATAGGTAGAATGTACTCTAACTTCTGTTTTAGTTTATGCAATAAGTAGTATATAAAATGTTACTTCTGGACCAGGGCATTTGGCACACGAAAACCCCATTGATAATCATCCAAAATCAAGCATAATTGCCTTAAATGCACCTAAAAAACATTACAAATTCGTTTGTTTTTAGACACTCCAAAATGGATTTTCATTTCTGGACCAAGTCCAGTCCAATTGGCGCATGCAAATACCATTGAAAAATGATCGAAAAAGAGCGAAAAGTCTTAAGGTCCCTTTTCACGCTCAAACAATTTGCGCAAATGTGCTTGTGCACACAAATTTGCGCATGTAAATTTGATTCAGTGAAAAATTGATAATCCATTTTCACGCTCAATTATGTTTGCACAAATTTATAGGTAATCCTGCACTTTAGACACTTATAAACGCGCAGCTCGTTGTGCACATTATGAGGGCAACACTGAAAATGTCTAGAATGCCATGTTTCTAAAAACAAATAAAATTAATTTTTATTTGACAGCCACTTTTTAATGTTTTGCGAGTTAATTGTCGTTTAGTTTGTTCGATTTGCTCTAATAGTTTTTTAATTATCATAATTTAAAGATTTTGTGTTCACCCAAAAATGAATTTGACTAGAGAACATTTCCGGGCTATTATTATTTACGATTTAAAATCATCATAATTCTTTTTCTTTCTGCGACATT
Organism: Dorcus parallelipipedus; assembly: GCA_958336345.1. NCBI lineage: Eukaryota > Metazoa > Arthropoda > Insecta > Coleoptera > Lucanidae > Dorcus > Dorcus parallelipipedus. Next base: position 31,715,778 of record OY284477.1, on the reverse strand, counting down.
ATTTACACAAAACACACAAAATAACTGATATAAGTATAGCGGTCACGTGAGTTTCGGAAAAATAATTTACCGTTTACTATTATCTACACACTACGCACGCGTTAAGTTGGAGTGTTGTTTACACGTTCAAACATTTGCGGCAACCGCAAGCAAATTATCTGACCAGGCAGATTTTACACAAGCAAAATTTTTTAGCTTGTGTAAGCAAAAAAATTACGTTTTCATGCAACGACTTCCTTGTACAAATTTGTGTGCACAAGCACATTTGCGCAAATTGTATGAGCGTGAAAACGGACCTTTACGCCTTTACGGCGACGGGCCACTGCGCGCGAAACTAAGCTAAGCTAAGCGAAACTAAGTTTTTTGAAAATTAGATTCAACGTAATCTTACGCAGACGAGGCAACCGAGTGAAGATAAACATTGTTTTATATCTTTGCTATCCTAACTTTGCTTCCCTTAGCTTTAAGTTGCCACGTTCGCGTAAGATTACGTTTGATCTAATTTTCAAAAACTTACGCCGATTTTAAGCGCATAACCGGTAATTACCGGTCAAAAATATTTTCCAATTGCACGGATGAGTTACTCGGAGCTACTTGGAGCAGCACTGGAATAACTCCGAGTAGTACCTGTGCATTTGGAAAGCATTTAGTTAAAAATATTTTTAACCGGTAATTACCGGTTATGCGCTTAAAATCGGCTTTAGTATCGCTTAGTTTAACGTTCAGTGGCCGCCTGCCTTTAAGCGTATTTTTAAGTATTTAAGTATTTTAAGTATTTTACAATTGAGGGATAGATGGCGTGAAACTTTACTAAAATGTGGCGATCTGTAATCTCTCTTGAAAAATGAGACTTGTACTGCTTGTACAAGAGGTGAGCGGCCAAAAACTCCAGACCTGCGCCTGCGCAAAAGTGCAGTTCAGGCGTGCTCCGCCAAGCACTGCTTACAGGGCGCTTTCTTAACCTAAAATCTTGACAGTTCTGTCACATGTGAATGGTGGATGAGTTCGTGTAAGAACAATTAATGTTATTGTTATAAAAATTTGAGCATACTGGATATTATTTACGTTGGAATAAGGTGGAGTATTTATGTCCTATTTCGACAACTTAATTTAGCATTAAACTATTACGGTTTTAGATGAAAATCTTACCTGCATATACTCAGAATTTCTGTGGTAAGCTACAACATGTATAATAAAGCTTCTTTTCTCATTGTGCGTAAATATCAACGCCTTTTTTAACACGTTTCACATTATCAAAAGTCGAAACTCTTTTACGTAACTTGTTGTAATTACCTATTCATAACACGAAAGCTTTTTAAAGTGCCAGTCTTTCTTTATAGTAGGGAATACACGATCCAACATGTCTTAACACATGTACGCGCGTACATGTTCGCCGAACATCAACGTCACATAGTACCATACTACACACGATCGAACTTGTCTTAAGACATCTTAATCCAGTTATCAACCAAGACGATGTCGGAAGAGTTATCTTTGGTGGCACTGGCGTGCGCTATTATGGTAAAACAAAAATACAAAAAAAATAATAATAAACAAAGCTGTGATAAGTCCCCAGTTTAATAGTTCCAATTGCAGGATCTACCACCACACATTTCCGGAAATTTATTTATTAAAAATCATAAATTGGCTGTTTCGAGGTGCTGTGGAAAAGAGTTTGCACGACGTCGACGCACTACATTGAATAAGTCCGTGGCGAACATGTGCGTTTGGCAACCACACGATCGAACATGTACGCGCAAACATCAACGCACGTACTTGTTTTCAGGAAATCCAGAAAACAAGTTCGACGGACTTTTTGTATGTGCGTACATGTTCGAAGCGTTTTTCGGGCCAACACACGCACGTTGATGTTCGGCGAACATGTATGCACGTACATGTGTTAAGACATGTGGGACCGTGTATTCCCTGCTTATTGAGCAAGCGTACTTCACTACGACGAGATCAAATGATTTGTGCATGAATCTATAGAGGTTATACGACATAAATTATCTTGTATTATGGTAATTACAATATTAATTAATTTTGCGTGAACTCACTTTGATTGACACTAATGACAGTGCACTTCACTCATTACCGTCAGTGCCCCATAACCAGCGCCAAAGTGTCGACTTTTGGCGTTTTCTCGAGCACAAAAATTCAATGTAAATTTTTCAAAACGCCCAGGCCAGTTAGAACTCGCTTTTGATTTAGAAGGCCATGTTCCAGACGATTGTGGGACCAGCGCAGACGGTTTTTTTTTAAATTTATTGCAATCAATTAGATTAGAAAACTTAAAAAGTCGAGTTTAAAATACCGAATAAAAACTATACCAGTGAGTATACTTTACATAAAGTGTTTTTAATGATATTAGCTTTTACGTTTTAAAATACCTATACCTAAATGTGTTTCGTATTAACATAGTCATGTAGTCCAAAAGTGATTGCATTAATTCATGAAGTATTTTTGCCATTCGACTTTATAAATTGTCATTTATGTTTAATTTAGTGTCAATTTTTTTAAGGGTTCAGAGGCAGAGCAGCACGTTTTTTTTTATAAAACACTGATCCGTAACCTTTTGGCCAATTTTATTCAAATTCATACTAGCTTGTACAGTGTACAATGTACACTGTACGTTATCCTAGTCAATAAACTATTATTATTTTATGAAAATGACTAGAAAAAGTTTCCGAATTTTTAAATGTTAGTTTTATTCTTAGAATTTCGAAAAAATAATTTAACAGAAAAAATTTCATCACATAAATAGTGTAATAAGAGGCCTTTCTCAATCGAACGGAGTTTAACGCCGGAAAAGCCCGAAAAGTTCGAAGTAAGATAGCGCCTTATACTGCTTACGTGGTACGTGTCGCTAAATATGCCGACGTAGAGTACTTTTACAATAAGATAGGTGTAGGCGTGGCTATGCGCAGTATAGACGAATTCGAGATAGATGAGTCCAATTTAGAAATGTTAGTGTTAGGCATAGATAAAGTAATATTATTGGAGTGTTAGGTATGGTCGATAATTTATAGCGAATGTTATTAAAATAGCGAGTTATCGCAACCATCACGTTAACTTACGGTAAACGTTAAGATCATGTCATCCAATGGAAAATGAATGGGGCCACGTAATTTTAGCGTTTACCGTAAGTTAACGTGATGGTTGCGATAACTCGCTAATCTCATTTTACATTGCAATATTTTTTAATTTTGCACTTTCTATTCCTAATTTTTAAGATGGTTTTAATTTATACAGGCAATTTAGTCCATTATCCCTTGAGAAGCATGTTTGATAAAACAAATGCGTTTTAAACTGAAGTATTAAATCAAGTTATGTAACTAGTTTGAACCAAACCACGTGGTATCGGTAGTGTGCCATCTTTGTCACTCTTAGAAAATGCTCATTCTATCTTTCTCTCTCTTTGCATTCATTTTCGTCACAGTATTTTTCAAAATCAAGTTGAAATATACAGTTGAAGCTATGTTGATTACTTCTTATTTTATTATTTATTGTAAACCAATTTTTTATTTTTATCAGATTACAATTGTAATTCTAATAATACAATAGACGTATAAAATTAAAATTTTTAAATCTATGAATTACATACATACATAGGCACATACCGCCTGTCCACTTGACAATGAGACATACATACATACATACATACATACAGGGTTAGTTAAAAGTATGGAGACGGCCATTTATTGGCGTTAATATTCATTTTAGGAAATTATGTCCTTTATATGAGTTTTTTAATGAAATTTTTATCTACAATTGAGAATACTTGAATTTTTTTTTCTTCAATTGTTTTTGAGTTACGCCTATCTGCGTAATTTTTTTAAATGGAAACTTGTTAATTCTTGTTTTTTTTTAGAATTGAGGGGTTTCTGAAAAAAAAATGGTTCAAGTATTCATTTCCCGTCGTGCATGCTTATTAGCGCCAGATCAGGTACATCTAAGTAAGCGATAAAAAAACTCGAGCGAGTAACTTTAGCTACGTTCCTCTTGCAACAAATCTTACCTCAAGTCACTTAAACGTCATTTCCGTTAGCACGAACAAGTAAGTTTGAATAGATATTTCAACCTAGCAACTAATGGGAGTACTCGAGCGGCAAGGTGGGAGGTTGAAATCTCAATTCAAACTCACTTATTCGTGGTAACGGAAATGACGTTTAAGTGATCTGAGGTAAGATTTGTGGTAAAAGGAAAGCACCTTTTATCAGTGGTTATTATTTACGTCAAATTCAATTGTGCAATTTACTGCTGTTAATATTAGGAATGGTGAGTTTAAATGAACGTGAATTGAAATGCTTATGATGCTGGGTTATGGAGATAGACGTAGAAGTTTACAAGACGTTTGTAATTTATTTAATAATACGCATCCTGACAATTTGAACACTTAATATAATTTACTTTATTATTTACTTTATTATTATTTACTTTATTTATTAGTTTTTTTGCTTTTGATTTTAATGATAAGATTGTGACCGATAACTTCAATTTTGTCTTAGATCTACCTAACTAAAATAAATATTTGAACCAGTGTTTTTAATTTCACAAAAACACAAAACAATTGAAGAAAAAAAATTCAAGTATTCTCAATTGTAGATAAGAATTTCCTAAAAAAACTTTCATAAAGGACATAATTTCCTACAATGAATATTAATGGCAATCAATGACATACTCCATACTTTTAACTAACCCTGGACAGATTTAACATGGGAAAACAGAAATTATTTTATTCTATCTGCCTGGTAAATTCATATGAATTTTTAGGTCGTAATCGGAAAGATTTTGATTATTGAAGCATTTTGGTATTAAACATATGGCATTTTAATGGTGAGTTTATACAGTAACTAACACTAACAACTAACGTAACTAATAATTAAATAGTTAAAAGTGAAGTTAAAATATATGCATAAGCAGAAGGGGTTTATACAACTTCACTAATAACTAAGCTTAAATAACATTGCTTAAGTTGTTAGTTTTAATGCTTAACTGTTAACTCTTAGTTAACTGATAAACCCATCTTAAGCGTTAATTACTTCTAAATTAAAGAAAAACTAATTAAAATCTCTAATTATACTTAATAGCATATTTTAACAACCAAAATTAATAATTCTTGTGGTCCAGGGTATTTAAGTTCAAATTTCGTAACCGTAGGGTTGTGAGATCAAACCCAGCCCACCACTTTTTTTTTACTTTTGACATTTTTTCAAACTTAATTCTTTCTTTAAGACGTTGGAATATTTATCAGCCTTATTTTGTTTGTTTTAGTTTTTTAATTTTTTTATTTAAGTTGCATTTTAATATTCTTGTTTGTAAAAGAGTCAATTAAATCATTTAACAATAATAAGTAACTCTTCCTTTTCTGAGTCAAACTGGTCAGACTATAGAAAGAGAATATCATATTTAAATAATCGCAAAGAAAACATTGTTCTTTTTGTTTGTCTTTATTTTTAATAAATATTTGAAATCACTTTTCTTTTCTTTTAAATCGATAAATCGGTAAATCAAATAAGTTTAATTTTTGATAAATTGGACAAAAAGAGATTTTATGCACGGTTATATTATAATTTGACAATTATACACGTTTCTTTGATATAAACGTCTTCTTGTAGCCCTCCTTCGAACTGTGAATGAATGAAAAATTGTTTATAATTGGTGGCCGAGGCATTCAGAGTGCATATTCAATTTTTCCATCGACCTTCCCAAAAGGAAAATAACAATTTAATTCCATTCAAGAAACATCATTTTGACCTATCTAAGAATGTTATTTGTTTTGGGAGCAAAGAGGACGAAAAAGTAATGACATTTAAAAAGATTAGCAACCCTAATATCTTCTTTTTAAGTAAAATCGATGGAAATATTTAATATAATCCATGGAGAAATGTTCTTTTATTGTTTTACCTGCCTTGGCTATCAAATACTGTCAAACACAGATTTATATTTGGATATCTTAATTTCTAATTAATATTACCATTAAATCTGCATTCAGGAACATTTTTACATAATCATACCTCTAGCGCACAATTCAAATTAAGCGCCAACGCCCTCCCATCACACGAAGTCATGAGTCATGAGGTCTGTTTGCTGTTTGTTATCCTGCACTGGTGTACACTAGTATACACTTTTTTTACGAAATATGCTTTAATGACGCCTAAATTCTTTGATAATGTGTCAATAGGAATCATACACATCCATACTGACATACCACACAAACATTTCAAGCTGCATTAAAGCGTATTTTGCGAAAAAGTATGCATTGGTGTACACCAGTTCAGGATAACAAACAGACCTATGTATCTACGATTTTAGCCGCTCGTTATATTTGTGGTCTCATTTAGATATAATCTTCCTTACAAAGTAGGTATGGTTTTTATCTAGCATGTCGATGTTTTATATCGTTAGAGGGAGCCATTAGCTTACCGGCAAAGTGAGAGCAAGACGCGAAGGGATGTGGAATAGGTAGAGTCACGCATTTTTATATTGGGTTAGGTATCTTAATCATGGCCGACTACATTAATAAGCTAACGCTTATATGGCCGTTTCAATTCGCCTAAAATTCGGTTCCGAGAAAGCATGCCATGATATACGGTGACCACGTCACCTATGAAAGTCACTTTAAACCACAGATCATAACTATACGAGCGTCTGGCTGCAGATCCACCTACAGCCAATCATAACAAGGATAGGTCAAATTACCAATCAGAAGCGTATACCACGCTCTAGCCAATTAGAATAAGGCAAAGTAATTCAAATTTTTGAATTCAAATTTAGGAATACAGTTTCAATAATAGTGTGACTAATATTAAACGGTACTATTGAGCTGGTGAACCAAAAGAACGTTTTAGCTTAAAGCTGGAGAAAGAAATACAGCAATGAATGAAAATACTTTTATTTGTCATGTTTGTGGCTTAATATATAAGTCAAATATAACTAATTTTAAACATTTAAACAAAAATAACATTGTGGAAAATGTCAGAACAATAAATTTAGAAACTAATTGTGATTTTACATTTACAAAATTTGAAAGATTAGAAAATGAAAATTTAGAACGCCATTTAGATGTCGATCATAATGTTAAACAAGACGTTACATTTTGGCAGTATTAATGTTGTACATACATGCATATACGTTTCTACAACTCAGATACTCCGTGAACATGGAACATTAGCACGAGTTCCCTTAATAATGATATTTTTAATTAAAATCATATTAAAAACATCAAAAAATAAATTCAAATATTTTTAAATTTAAAAATTTAAATAATTAATTAAATTTCAAGTATTGATTTGTCTATTGTTCCTAATATGTAAAAACCCTTAAAATTAAATTAATTAAATATTTAAATCAAAATTAATATTTGAATTTATTTTTTGATGTTTTTAATATAATTTTAATCAAATATGGCAGTATCGAAGATAATCATGCTAACATCCTATGTTCCGGATTGAAAACTGCTACTACCTGCGACAGTATGTATATCACAACTGATGATGCTGCAGAACAAGAAAGTGTTATACAAGAAGTTACTAATTGGACTATTAATTCTGATGAAAGTAATTATACTGTGAAAAAAATTTATTTGAGTAGCAGCCATGAATGTAAATTGAAATGTGTTATATGTGAATTGTTGCGTGCACGTATATTCTTGTACATGCACAGATTATTTAATTCATGCTACTGTATGTAAACTCATACATAAAGTAGGTATTATTAACAAAAAAGGTATAGGTTACCTAGGTATATATCCACAAGTAACGAAGTTCACAATAATTAAGACAAAGAGGAAATTCAAATGCCTTTAAAAACTTTAAAAAGAAATAATAATTTACAAACAGTACACACAGAAATTAATAATAACATTACTGAGGTTTCAGAATATTGTAAAAATAGTAAAAATTACGACTTATTATCTAAGATACGCAATTACTTAAAATTAATGAATAAAATGGTTAACAGGGTCCAGCATTCATGCAAGACAAATCAAAAAATAATAAATAAAAAATAAATTATAAATATAAATATGTTCCATATAATCTAAAAACTAAAAATAGTAAAGGAGACTGTGGTTTAAGCAATAATTGAAATTTATCTCCGCCCACAATAATTTTATATCCGTAGATACGTATTTCGGCAGCTAAGCTGCCATCTTCAGTACAATTTAATTTTTATATAAAACTACATGAAATCTAACAGCTACCTGCCTACCTACCTGACCATACTATCTATACTACTAATACTATCTAAAAATAACAAAATTAACACTAAAAAAATAGTAAAGGAGACTGTGGTTTAAGAAATAATTGAAAATTATCTCCGCCCACAATAATATTAACAGTCAAAACCTACCAAAAATGCAAATCAAATAAAACGGAAAAGAGTATTGGTCTAATATCCGAAAACGGTTCTTATTCTCCCGAATAAAGAACTTCTGTAAGCATTTAATTCCCTGTTATTTGATACCGCTTGAATTTATCCCTGAAATATATATATATATAATCCATATATATAATATAATCCATATAATTTTACTGGAAAATTCATTTTACAAACACTGAACATCAGCTTTCATCGTCTGATCATTAGATTATTCTTTCAAACTTCTATGTATTTATAATGCATACCCAGGACCTAATCGTTTACCAGCAAATTTATATGGAACTCACCATAGGTACAGTGCTCGGCATTAAAATAAAACGTTCTGCCAACCCAAAGCCTAACTAGCACTCAGAGCCTCACTTCTGTTGAAAAATTCTAATAAATTCTGCCTTGATAATATGATCATATTTACTCCTTATTAACAAGATTCATTATTTTCGAACGAAATTGTGGTTTTTTGGTTAGTTTTTAATGCCAAGCACTGTATTGGTGTTTTTTTTTTTTATATTTGCACCCTATCTAGATACTTTAACACCTACAGAAAAACTGTAAACACAAAAGTTGTAGGGATTTATAACCTGTGAGCAAATAAAAATCAGATTAGAGCAGGCAGTGCAAAGAAAATGTATGTCTGTGATTAAAAAAAGTCAATAAATTTGACAGCCCATGAATGTATTACATTAATTAATTCAGTTAATCACAGACATACATTTTCTTTGCACCGCCTACTCTAATCTAATTTTTATTTGCTCACTTTTTATGTATTATTTTTTAGAGTTTTCAAGCTCCTAAAGTAAACCTACATGTGGGGTGCAAAAAAAAAACATGCAAACATTTTTAATTGCTTCGTTTTTTACAAAATACATAATTTATAATTCATTTTAGATATCAATCAACAAAGGAAAAAAGAAATGCCATAATTCGTCTAGGAAACCTTCCCCAAAAGAAGTAGATTAGATTCATAGCATGTTAAACGAGAATTAGAATTATATTCCAGAAAAAATGTGCATTTTCAGTGTCCGTTAAAAGGATTCGTATTACAAAAGATTAAAGTTAACCAGTGACTAAAGTACCAGCCCTTATAGTTCTAATAAAATCAATTCCAAGTGATTTAAAACTGCTACTTATGTAGCTATTTAGTTGAAAGTTTCACTGAAATTAGAAATGGATCTCCTTTAAACTCTGTTTCTTCTGATCAGATGTTGCACTGAAATAAAACACATCTCATTAGAGTTCAAAGTGTCATGCAATTTTCTTACTTATCGTATGTATTGTATTTTAACGCCAGTGCTATTGATGCCATTCTTGAAATATAACACAGTATCCATCCTGACTCGATGTTCAAATGAATATTACGATTTGCATTGGATATCATATTTTTAATTGCTGTAAGTAAAAATAATAATATTAATACGAAAGAAACATAGACTATGGTATAAAAGCCAGGTTGAGTTTCTGCTGGTTTAAGGATCTCCGAGTTCTAACTGAAAGCATGTTGTAAAATATCTAACACGATTTGCTGTGTCTGTGCAAAATCCATATTCATGACATAACAGCTGATCTTGTGTACACTAAAAATTTACACGTTTTAATCATAATGTTACAGAATGAGCTTAAACTTAAAAATATTGCGGTCTGACTTACGTGTCAAATTATTAACTTCCAAATTTAAAGCGAGGTTATGAGCACCATGACGGCCTGATTACGGCTACCAGTACCAGTTACCATATCTTTTTTTAAAGATTTTCTAAGTTTTAAACGTTATTTTGCTTCACCAGTTTAATTAGTGTCCTTTAATGTGAACCACATCACTATTGGAACTGTATTCGTAAGTTTGAATTCGAAAATTTGAATTACTTTGTCCTATTCTAATTGGCCACAGTATATTATAATGTGATTGGTAATTTGAGCTATCCTTGTTCTGATTGGCTGTAGGTGGATCTGCAGCTAGACGCTCGTCATAACTATAAAAGATGAGTCAGTCAACGTTAAACAGCGAAGGCATAATAAAAGGCACTATAATATTGGTGCTCGGACGCAAAACTAAAACAAAAGGCGCGGATTATGAAATCCTTTCTCTGTGATTCTATTTTGACGTCTGTTAGATAGCAAGGGCTTCAGGTTTGCACCGCGTCACAAAGGTTTGTTCTGCCTTGTTCGTGACGCGGAGCAAACCAGCAGCCCTTACTACCATGAACTATGGTCGCGGAAGCCTTCAAATTAAATTCTATTGTTTTTATTTTGCGTTATTTTTGTACGTCCGACGAAAATTATATCATCCATTTTAGAAAATGCTTATGAAATACAACAAGATGTAAATTCGAGGGAGAGAAATCATAAACACAACACGAAAAGTAATAATGTATTCAAAAGAAAAACTCAAAATAAAGTTGTAACATTCATTATATTGTTATATGCGTTAGGAAATGAATAATATTTATCCATTGCTATAAATACCTACAGTAGGTCCAGATTTTAATGACAAATAATAATGGCAGATGCTCGAGCATTTTTAATAATTCTTTAATGCTTAAGCATTTTTACGGTCACTTTTGAGACACTTATGGACAACGTCTCGCACCTTTTGCATCAACAAAATGCATACTTCTTTGTCGGCTCACAGCATACATTTTCTTTTTCATTAGAGAAAGCTGATTATACACAGTCCGTTTACGTGGTGTTAATTGTTTCTGACGAACCACTCCCAGCTGCTTTAATACGCCTTTGGAATGTTGCCCCGAATATACAGATATATAAATATCAAGTGTCGAATAATTATTATAGTCCTGGGTGGCTGTGGTACCAAATATGAATGTACATTCTTACGGCACAAACAACAAACAAATTCTTGTTTACGTATTTAATGTTTTATTGCAATTGGAAACAACAATTACTTAAAAATGTTTGATTCCACAGCCACTCAGGACTACAATAAATAATTGTTGGACACGTTACATAACATGTAACGGCTCCAAAGTAGTACCTCATAAGCGTTGAATAATGATCATCATTTTACAGGGTCTGAAGTTTTTTTATTTGAATATAGTAATGTAACGAACGAAAATAATGTGTGTAAAAATTTGCCAACAAGTGGAGAATCAAAAAATTGTACAGAAACTTTTAAAGACTTGATTTTGCTAAACATTAATTTACGAGCCGTCGATATCCTTTACGGTATTAGTTCATTTTACCTGTTGGTGTATTACTCTCTCTATGAATTATTTCATTAGCATCACTCATACCAACGGCCTGAACAGTCAAAGGAACACATTCTGCAAATAAACATCGATTCATTATTATTTTTACTTCATTACTTTATACTTGTATTTTGTTTTTATGATTCTTATGCAATGCAACTTCCTAAGCTTACCTGTCAGAGGTGGTGAAGGTGTAACCGTTGATGTGCTGGGTTGCTGTATGTCATGGGCCCCAGCAGCAATTGACATCTTAGATAGCTGATAATCTTGAGATGTCTTGTAACTCCAAGCTCTTGCCTCCTCCATTCCTAGATATAGTCATAAATTAATAACAACGTATTGGTCCGCTTTGGTCACTTTATATAACCTTATAACGTTTCGTGCAATAATTAGTGTCGGTTTAAACGAATTTGTGATACAATTTAACAATATGATTGAAATGTGTTCTTGTCCAGTGAAAATATTGTTTAGAAAACGTTTCTCTTTTTACCGGACAATGAATTAATATGGAGCTTTTGACATTTCGGCAATAAGGATAAGCTTTGCATTAATTCAGTGTTCGATAGAAAGAGCAAAATTTAACAATATAATTTAGTAGTATGGAGTCCCTTACTGCAGACGTTAACCGTTGGAACTGCACCATAATTCAGGTTCCGTTTATTGGCACTAAAATTTTCCTCCATAAAATGCTGTTTACACACTCTTTTGTAATCATAAATTTCTGTGAACGACATGCCTTCCAACTGTGGATTGTTTATAATATCTAACCACACTTGGAAACGTGCCTTCCCGGAGACAGGATGTGGAAATCGATATCGAGGTGATATTTTATCTGTACACCCTGGTACGCAACATTTCTTGTAACCCATAATGAGGAGCTTAGATTACTGAAATTATAATTACTATAGTATTCATACTTCTACTTTAAATAAAAATTTTAGCACTCACCTCAGCTCTTTCTACAAATTTTCAGGGTAATTGTCTCTTAATAACACCTTTAAACAAAAATCCACTACTATACACAAATTAAATCTACAATATCTACAATAATATACAAACTAAATAATAATATCTACACACTAAAGATTTACTAATAATATTCATAAGTAAATTTAGTAAAATCACAAGGAATTATCTATGCAAGGAACACTGACGAACACGTGCAACCACCACATGCAACACTGCAAACAAAGAATGCAAAGAATGAATCATCCGGTCGTTGCGCGCTCCACATCCTTACCTCGATCATCGCGTCTTACCAGCCGATCAGTTTAAATTCAAAAACGATTCAAATTAACTTTTCGCGGGTTGCTAATAGCGCTTTGGTGCTCGGACGCTAAACTAAAATGAGGATTTTTATTACTCCATTTAAGATAACACCCCGTGCTTTAAACTTAAACCCACAAGATCGTTGCAAATTTCTTCGTATTAAGGAAAATCAATAAAGTCTGTTTGTTAACCTGCATTGGTTCAGACTTTTTTTTACGAAATATGCTTTAATGAAGCCTAAATTTTTTGATGATGTGTCAATACGAAATCATATATTGTATTTTTCTGTTATTTCCACGAGACAGCTTAAAATCAGCGGTCTCGCGATAAGAGGCCTATTCCATTCGTCAGGATTTCGAATTCTGAACCGTTCAAAATCGTACTGAGCATGAGCAGTGCACAAAATTGGATATAAATTTCATACTGCGCATGACTCGAACGGTTCAGAATTTGAAATTCTGTCAAATGTAACACACCCAAGATCACGAACCCGCTGGAGTGCGTTCAGGAAGTTTACCTGAGTAGAGTTAGAGTAGAGTCGAGTTATTACGAATTACTCTGTGGAGTTATAATAGGTGTGTTTGTTATCCTGCACTAGTGCAAACCAGTGTACACTTTTTTCTTAATACCTGTTTGGTATTATTCATTGCAGTTACACTACCTTGTTTGTTATGTTAGTGTAGTGTATTTCGTGTTACACAAACTACACCAGCACGGGAGAAAGAGTAACGAGTGCAGATAGGGTAGACATGCGCAATAGATTATTAAACGTCATTTGTGTGATCGATTGCACGTGGATATGTTTTGCTAAATCTCACAAGGAAATGCAAAATGATTTATTCAAAACGTAAAATACTCGTTTACAAAGGTTTTATTTTCGCCAGATGCGTTTACAACTAAAATAGACTGCCATGTATGCATTTTAATTCTATTTTGAAATAACATGTAAGATTTTAGGTTATAGTTGATGTTTACAAAGTTCAACGATTATAACACGTGGAAAAATAAACCGCACAAACTACACTTAAGCAGTTTGGTAGCACCAACTTCACCGCTGTACACTTCCTGCACTCGCGTTACTGCACTCGTTACACGAATGCTATCCCGTGTAATGTTACCAAACAGACCTAATATTACAAGCACGTTTTTGAACGATATGAGTTAAACATACATACACTTAATCTAACTGTTTGGAATAAATTATATAAATTGTTCAAAGCAACTGTTATAGCATACCTACTCTATCATAAATGGTGTACAAAATGTTATGGCACGTGTTTACATATTATGATTAGGGCTGGGTCGATGTATCGATATATCGATACGTATCGATACTCCAACTGTATCGATACACATTTTCAGCTGTATCGACGTATCGAATATCGATACGTATCGATATTCGATATATCGAAACGTATCGGTACCCGATACTCGATACATATCGATACAGAAATCGTATCGAAATTCGATACACAATTTCCCGTATCGCCAACCTCTAATTCTCAGTGCAAGTTTTTCCAGTAAAAGTACATTTGATTTACAGGTGTAGACCGCGCGCCTAACTGTGTTACATATTTTGTGTATAATCAGTTTTAAACTTTTGTGAGTAAGTAAATTGTTTTTAGAATATTTTATTTATTCTTTTGTGCATACGTTGTTTTCTTCTTTTAGGCCCAGTTTTTCAATTGATTGGTAAAGTATTGTTACTTGCCAATGGGATAAATTTAACTTCTTTGGTAAAGTGCTTGTTAAACAAAATCTGTCTTTCAATCTATAAGTTTCTGCTTGTTATTTAACAACCAAAATTTTCAATAAGTGCTAACAAGTTCTGAACAGCATTTTTGGAAAGTCGAAATCTGTGAATAAATTCCATATCGTTCCAGTAATTCATGTGATCTGGCCGTTGATGAATTACATGTCAGGCCCGCTGGGAGCGGGCGTGCAAGGCGTGCACCGCACACGGGCGGCACTTTCAAAGGGGCGGCAAAATGTGTTTTTATTATTAAGTTTAATACCCTTATTGTAGCATGAGATCTTTTGGGGCGGGTGAATTAGCACATTAATTGCACAATGGCTCAAGTGCTGCTTATTTATTTGGAAATAACGCAAAACAGAGCTGACTATTACAATGGCGTCGGTTATGGTGGTGGGTACTGTCCACGGTCTGTAAAGTGAATAGGTTGCCTTATTAGTGGTAGCGGGGAGTCAGATGACGTCAACTTTGTGCAGAGCTGCCGATCCGTTGAACGTTTTGAGGTGGTTTCGAGTTTATTCCCGTGGTTTTTAAAGTTTTTCTTGTGTTTTAATAAAAATATATAATCGTATAGAACTAGGTAGAAATATGCTTTCATGTAAATTTTTTTTATTTTCTAGACAGTCAAAAATTATCATCACAAAACGAAATAAACGCAAAATTATTAATTTAGGTTATCACGGTTCATAAATATATCAAGAAATACTACATAAATGTCCGAAAAAGGTAATTACAACTTAAAAACTAGCAAACAAAGTAACACGGCAATCTATCTGTGCACAAAGATGACGTCACACGAGTCAGGATTGATGAATCAAGGCAACCTATTCACTTTACGGACCGTGGGTACTGTCCGCGTGTGTTTTCTTGCGTCCCCGGATATCGCCCATGTCATAACTCTTAATATGCGGGTATTGGACACGCGATGGCGCCACCAGTTGAAAAAGGGTATTTTGCTACATTATTTGCATTAATCTGTTTGTATTAGAGGCAATAAAAATTCACAAACAGCCAAAAATTCCGAAGAAATATTACTCAATGACCAGACAGACCTCATGTACCTACTCTGCCTTATTGAATGTTTTCCGGAAATAACCCCTGTTTTGGTTCATTCCATGTGTTTACGTTTATTTAGTTCTAGAGCACTGTAGAAATAGTTTGTAAGCGTAATTTTTGATCACTTTGAAAATGGCATGGTATTCTTCGCATAATCTTTTGTACCGAACAGGATAGAGGAGGGGGCGGCATTGTTAAGTTTGCACGCGGGCGCTGAAGCGGTCAGCGGCGGGCCTGTTACATGTACTCTTCTATTCAGGTCCATAGCGTTTGCTAAATCATACATATCATCGTCCGAATCAGACTCATCAGAAAATATATTTACATTTCCCACGTTATTTATTTTCAATTTTTAAATCAAACACAAAGAAGCAGAATTGTACAGTCGCTTGCGCACATTTATGTATCCCCTCTACTTGTTACCGCTAACAAGCAAATTTACCGACTGTTATAGCGTTTTCGATTCACCTGCACCG
Organism: Dorcus parallelipipedus; assembly: GCA_958336345.1. Classification (NCBI taxonomy): domain Eukaryota; kingdom Metazoa; phylum Arthropoda; class Insecta; order Coleoptera; family Lucanidae; genus Dorcus; species Dorcus parallelipipedus. The sequence goes on along the minus strand of OY284477.1, from coordinate 31,699,645 downwards.
GTTGCACTCAGTGTATTTGCATCTTCTTTTAACCTCATGCAATAACATGAGATGAACATACTCTGAGTGCGCACTAGTGCGATCAATCGGAAACGCTATTAGTTTACCTCCTTGTTAAAAGGAATTTATGTCATTGTTAAGACTACCAGTAGATTGATAAACCAAAGCCGTCTATATCTTACAAGCCGTGCTGTTACGCTTGGCAACGTCGCATTGATACCCGAAAGTAGTCCTAATCGAACTTGACATCTACAACATAAACCTAATTAATAATTCAGAAAGAATAGTTATTTATTTACCTACAACGAAAAGTCAAGTTTTAAAGTAATTAGCAGCAAGTTGTTTAGCCGAGGCTGTAATTACTTCCAAGTATATACATTTAAAGTCAATTTTCGTTCGAGGTAAATATGAAATTTTCTTTCAAACTAGACGTTTAACGAGTTTAAAATTAAGTACTAGGACTTTAAAGTTACACTTTTTGTACCATTGAAAATCCGAAAAATGTCACATTGGTATGAAATAAAAGCAAATAAAGGAAAGCGAAAAAGTTTGGTTATCTAGCAGAATTAGGCTTTGTGGACTTACCTTGATTGTTAATATAACATTTAAAACGTTATTTTAGTCACCAATACTATAATAAACAATAAAATTTGATTGATAAGTACAGAATTACATTACTGCATTATCTAGTGCAATTTACGTCAAACTGGTGAAACTCGTGATCGGACTACTTGCTCTGTTGCCAAATTTACAAGTGCACGGCTTGTAAGATATAGACGGCTTTGGATAAACCCATTTTCTGTGCTAACAATCGGATAACGCTAACAGTCACTTTACCAATCGATTGAAAAACCGGGTCTTAATAATTCAGGTATAAATATGTCAGCTTTGAAGAAACGTCGCATTGATAGATCCTCCGACCCAAATCCTTGGAAGCTTGGATGCAGTGGTATAACGAATTATCAAGCGAGGATGAAATGCATAATTCAGTTCGTTGTTCTCCCACCACAAGTACAAATATATTCATTTAAAATCCATTTAGTCCTTTTATATGGAACCCAAAAAATTATTTCCGAATTCATTAAAAAAAACACACTTATATTAACAATAAATTATAAACAATGTTTAAAATTGTCTACACCTCGTCGTCTCAGTGTTTTTTTGTTCCATACCACATTTTTTGATATTTTAAGTTAAATCCACTTTTGGTAAATTCAGTGCATGTTTATTGTATTCACCAAACCTTCTGTAACAAGAAAAACTCTATCACTGGGAAATTAGATACCCATTTGTTCCATAATTCATTTTGGACATGTAATTTCCGTGCTTATGTGTTGATTATCTCCAAACCAAGTCTCGTTGTATGGCACAAATAAATACTGACGCGACGACCCTGTAGTGGGACTCTGTGCACTGTAGTATTCTATCTCTCGACTTGAAGCGATACGACTCGTACTCTGTAATACATTTCTACTCTAAGATTTCGTTCCCCCACTACCACTCATATCGCCAGCGAAGTCGACACGTTTTGAGGTGTCGTTTAAAAAGAGAAAACTGAATAGTTACATGAGTACGAAAGAGATAATGAGAACATGTGGCGCGCAAATGTTCAATTTAAGTTTCAGCCGGTTTTAGGGTTTCATTTATTAGATACAATTCAGTTAAAATGCGTAAATGTGCCTGCATTACGTATTATCAGTAGTTAAAATGCGAGTAACACAAGAACATTGGCAAGTTTTCCTTCAGCTTGCTGAAGAAAATCGTGGATTAATTTCCAATAAATTCAATGGGTCTCAAGGAAAAGCAGAGGGCCATGCATTATGGCAAACTATAGCCATTAAGTTGAATGCCTTAGGATATGGGCAAAAGACAGTAGCAGAATGGAGAAAGGTAAGTAATCGAAGTCATAAAAAGTCATAAAAAATGAAATAGTGTTTTCCACATCGAAATAATGTTGTTCTTTTTGTTTTATTACAGGCTGTAACGGACTGGAAGAGCAAAGTAAAAGCCAAAGCCTCCAAAATCAAGAGTGGAGCCAACCAAACTGGAGGTGGAACTCCATTAATAAATATTTTAACCCCTCTGGAAGAAAGGCTGCTGTCCCTAATGGGAACTAAATGTATAGAGGGAGATTCTGGAGTCCTAGAATTAGGTCTACCAGGAACAAGTAATGTTAGTATTTATATATTAGCCACATGTTTTTAACAATATTGAGTTTTTATATTTGCAGCATCCTTAGCCACATGTTTTTAATAATATTAAGTTTTTATATTTGCAGCATCCTGCATCTGTAGCGTCTTCATCTACGGCTATAAATTCACCATCGCCAGCTGTAGTAGACGATTTACCACCCTTAATTGAGGAGGACGTCCTTGCAGACCACCAATATATGGTACAAACGCCAACCCAAAAGCGAAAAGCCGAGGTTCCTCTGCAATGCAGTTCAACTAAAACAGGCGTTTCAAAAAAGCGAAGAATCCATTCCGTAAGTGAATTATCAAAAGAATTGCTTGAAATGACTGGGCAAACAGTCAACATTTTGCAAAATATTGATTCTAACATTTCGAAAATTGCCAATTCTTTAAGCGAACTGGTAAATGTTTTAAAAAGTAGAAATTGTTAAGTTTTTTTTTAGTTTAATTTATATTCCTTTTTTCAAATTTTTACATTTATGTATTCTCTGATTCTATTAATATGTTTAGCTGCAGATTAGTTTAACTGTATAAAAAAGTGTAAAACATTAAGGAATATACGTTTGAGATATTTAAATGTGTTGTTTATATTTGGCATCTTTACATTGTCTAAAGCATAAAATAACAGAAATAAGACAGTGTACATAGTTTATCGACTTTAATTTCTGAAATATTCCGCTATCACATTTCTTCGTGCCAGTAACCCTTCTCTTGGTCCTACATCATTGCCACCATTATATGCATCACCCTCAGCAGGTTCAGGAAGGGGCATATCCCAATCGGCTTCTAAATGACCATTTACACATATATTGTGTAGGATAGCACAGGTATTTACAATCTGCCCTACCCGTTCAGGTGTATATCTTAAAGTTCTTTCCTTATGAATACAACGGAATCGTCCTTTCAAGACACCATTGCACCTTTCAATACAATTTCTGGCACTAATATGTGTCTCATTATAATTGGCCTCCGGTGTGTTTGGCTGTGGATTGTGCACAGGGGTCATCAGCCATGGCTGCAGTGGATAGCCGGAATCTCCCAACAACCATGAATTTTGCTCGCCTAAAGGAAGATGGTACATGTAAGCACTGTGTAAAAACAATGTAATGTTTGGCAGTCTGTAAAAAAAATGTTGCCGATGCTTACCTTCATTATACAATTTTTCCAATACCCTTTTTATCCCTGAATTCCTCCATATAAAAGCATCATGTGTAGCTCCCGGAAATTGAGCATTTACGTTTAAAATTTTTAAATCATAATCACAAATCTAAAAAATTTCACATAGAAAAATAAATTCGACAATATTAATTATACACTCACAAGTTGAATATTTTTGGAATGAAAGTGTTTTCTATTTAAATAATTGTGTTCCTCTTCATTAGGTGCTAAAATAGCAACATGGGTGCAATCTATGGCACCAATTACACCGGGAAAGCCTGTAGCTTCCATAAATCTTGCTTTAATAGCATTTTTTTCCACTGGTGTTATAGAGAATTTGATCCATTCTGCGCTCAATTCAGTGACAATGGCATCTGTGACTTCACTCACAGCTCTTGATACCATTTGTTGTGAGCATGATATATTGATGCTCTGTCCAATTGAGCGTTGATATGAGCCAGTAGCAAAGAAATTGAGGGCAGCAAAAAATTTAATGTTAACAGGAACAGCTACTGGATTATTTGTCGTAATCATTACTGGCAAAATCCTGTTAAATACATATTGTGCCATATCTTTTATTAAACGAAAGTTTTGCTTAAAATGTATATCACTTAAAGAAAATGGATCACTTTCATTACGCTGCAAACGTCTTTCAAGATTGAAATTGCGTATTTGTTCCAAACGTTCTTCTTCCTCGGCTGCCAAAATATTAGCCATATTAACAGGGAACATCTACAAAATAATAAAATAATACATCCCACCCAGTAATACTATTATTAACCTATTTCACGTTTAGAAATAAGGACGATTATTTAAGTCAATAGAAAAATACTAATAAAAACCTAAATTAATATTATTAATACTATGAATTATACAATTCCACAACAAGATGTAACGTTCATATACTGTTTAGTGGTGAGACGGTATTTCTGTAACGGTTATTTTGTCGCGGTATAAATTTGTAACGTTACTTTGCGTTACTGGTTTCTAAAATAACCAGTTCCAATGTCGCGTATGTCGCGAATTGAGAAATTACAAAGCGTTCGTGTTTTTCAGTAACTTATAACGTTTAACGCTTTGCTGGTACTCAGTCTCGACGTCGCGTCGCGTTTATTGGAACTAGTTACTTTAAAAGCCAGTACTGAACAATTGAAAATTTAACTAAGGGTCGACAGCCAAATGTTCGTTACTTAAATCGTCAAGAGAATGTACATAAAGTTTTTAAACACCACCGGTTTAAACACCACTTTTATCATTTAGCAGCCCGAGATTAGTTGTCAACATATATTATAATTAACTACCTAACGTCTCAAGACAGGTATTTTTGAATTTGTGAGAGGTTATTGTTTACAATCAAAGGCAAAATGCACTTGCGGGTGACGCGCGCATAAATGCAGTCTTTCGCTCGCTACTGTCGCTATAGTTATTTCGATTCAACGCAACAGGAATTGCCTACATCAAGTACCAAGATGCAAAAATAACGCGACAAAGTAACGTTACTCTGTCGCGGTATTTTTGCGTCGCTGTAACGAAAGTAACGTTCCAACGGTGTAACCGTCTTTCCCATCACTAATACTGTTACGTTGATTAAATGATTAATCTGTACGTCACGTGTATTGCGTTACGAGAACTACAATTTTAGTTTTTTCATGAAAAAGGTGAAAAAGCACTAACATCCAGTGAGATATATTCAGGGTGAATAGTATATTCCCGAAGATATCCGAAACCAATTCTACATGTGCACAGAGTTCAGTTTTAAGCACCGGTTTTAAGTGACTATCGAGTCGTGACATAGAAAGCTACAGTAGAATTCTATATGACGAAAGCGATAATGCACAGAGTTCCACTGCAGCAGTGGAACTCTGTGGAGTGCGTTTAGATTCTCAGTGTAAACATTCCGAAGGTGTGTGACGTAAAAACTACGTCACACCTTCTCTTCTTGTCCTTTCATCCTCTTTTATGAACGCTTGTGGTGTGTGTAGTCCAGCACATGCGCATTTATTTTATATGGACTATGTGAAAGCTAGGTTATAGTTAAATTAATAATTATATTAATAATAAGATTAGTAAAGTTGTTTCATAACAATTAAATGAAAATGGAAGTAATCACTCTTGATAAAATAAATCCGCAAAATTATTGTTTGGTCGTAGACGAAAATAACAAAGTAATAATTGATAAAGACCAAATGTATTTACAATCTAAAACAGGTAAGTGTTTCAGTACTGTGGAAACTTATTTAGTAATATCAAAATTATCATGCTGCAGGCAATCAATTATTTCTCATGGACAAGAATATTGTCTTAGCAAATTTCGAATTATCGGAAGAAATGCTGCCTTCTGCTATTTCTAGTAATGTTTTACGACCACCATCAACCTTATCATTATGTGATGCAACAGCACTGTCAACAAAACAAGATTTGGGTTTAGAGGAAGCTGAAATGACCAGAAATCCGTGGTCCCGATCCCATATTTTAAGGTTATTAGCTTTGTATGAGAGATATCAGATTAAGTTTAAAAGCAGTACAATAAAGAATGACAAAGTTTGGCAAATGATTTCTGATGAATTAGGAAGTCATACTCCATACCAATGTAAAAATAAATTCAAGTATTTAAAGCAAAAGTATGTTGAGAAAAAGGACAACATGGGGAGCTCTCAAACAGGTGCCAAAGCTGTAAAATTTGAATATTTTGAAGAGTTCGATAATATCTTTGGAAAAGATGCAAATATAAAGCCAATTGCAGTAGCATCATCTTCTTCATCTATGGACTCTCTAAATGAATCTTTGAGTTTAAGTAGTGGAATTGATAACTCAGAAAGTGTGAAAAAACGTAAAAGGAGCTTATTAGAGAAGCAGTTAGAGAAGTATGACGAACAGATTCAAGAAAGGGAAGCTATCAGAGAAAAACGTCATAAAGAAATAATTCAAAGACAAGACCAAGCCCTTGCTATCTTTGAACAAATTGCGCAGACATTTCGCACATTAGCAGAAAAATAGGATATTATCAAGAGATGAGTGTTTTTGCTTTGTTCTTCAGAATGGTTTTTAATTTATTATTATTATAAATTTTATAGTTCCTTGTTGTTGTATGCTTTTAAGAACCAATATTTCACTAGTGGATTAACTTTAAGCTTCGCTTTATTCCCTTAGAAACAATTGTTTTAATGATTGTTTCTATAGGAATAAAACGAAACAAAGTTAAACCATGACTGAAATGGGCCAATTGTATAAAATGTAGTCAATCACACGATCAAGTTAATCAAGCAATATCATTCGAGAAAATTTAAAATTTCCACCGATGATATTGTTTAACCACATAATTAAATTGATTGTGTTGTAAGCTACATTTTATATAATTGACCCTGTGAGACTATGAGAATATAGTTTTATTTATTTTAATTTTGTTACTAAGAGAGCTTCATATTTTTTGTTGTTTACTATTTGATACATAAGTACCTCTAAATAAAGGTACAGATTTTGAAATTGTCTTATTAATAAGACAATTTCAAAGTCTGTTGGACTGTTGGCAATATAAAAGTACAGTTCTGTTTATTTTGTTTTATTTTTTATTGAGAAAGTTGAAGTTTTGACAATATAACTATAATTAATCTACTTTAATATATTAGGAATTAAAGGCTAGTTTTATAATGGAATTTAAAGGAGACTTTAAATGTAAAGTCACATTTATATGTACAATCAAATGAAAACATATTTGTCTACACATCTGAGTGTGACTTTAATTTTAAACTCTCCTTTAAATTCCATTATAAAACTGGCCCTAAATATGGCAGTTGCATATTATCCTTTCAGAAGTCAATATCATTAATTAATTCATAAATGTATCATTAAACATTTTCAGAATAACTCGATTTCTGTAAGCTTCTGAAGCTAACTGTTGTCTTAAATCTTGAATTCGAATGTTATTGTGCTCACCATCTTGACATTGTAATACATTCTCCTCTCCTAGAACATATGGCTGACCTTCGTCCTCATATATTTGCAGTAAATCGTCAGGATGGTTTAAAGCAATATTATGCAAAACACAGCAGGCCATTATTGTTGCAGAAATTAAATCAGTTCGGTTCATATCGAGATCTCTTAACCTTCGAAATCGCCCAAACAGTAGCGCAAATGTTCTTTCAATAATTTGTCTTGTCTGAGCATGTACAATATTAAAATTCGTCTGGTAGGGTTGAAGATTACCTCTATCGACGTAAGGAGGAATACACCACTTTGTATAGGGATAAGCTTTGTCGCCAATTATGTATTGATTACAGCCAAAATATTGGTCAGAATTTTGTACAAATTTTTGGTAAATGTCCGAATTTCTAAATATTCTAATATCACTCACTGAACTCGGCCATCCTGTATAACAATGGGTAAATTTTCTATTATGGTCACAAATTGCTTGTAGAGTAATACCATAGAAACACTTTCGATTTATATATGCTTCGGGATTCATAAAGGGAGCTTTTATTCGAACATATGTCCCATCAATTGCACCCAGAATGCCTCTTAATTTTGCCATTCTAAAGAATCCTCTCTCTGTTTCATTTATTTTGTCACCTGTAGGCCACTTGATCATACTGGGTGCTATTTTATTTAAAGCTTTAATGATTCTCTCAAAACATACATACAGGGATTTTTTCTTTTCTGTATACATAGTACCTATGTATACTTTTATAAAAAACAGGTCAACGCATTGCTTTACTGTAATCGTTGCAGCCTAGAAACATCAGCTGTGTTAACTTTGATTTTAAGCTTTATTTTTTGGAAACATCAAATTATTATTGACAAACTGACAGATATCAGTTTAGACCAATTTCTTCAATTTAATGTAGGTAAAAGTGATTTTCAAAATGTATAGCAAAGACGAGAAAATAGAAATATTAATGTGGTACCAGAATGGGAATAGCTTAAGAACTGTTAGAGACTTATTTTATTAGAACTATTCAAACCATTATTAAGAAATTTAAATCAGAGTTAATAGTTAATACTAGGCTTATCGGCCCATATTTTATCGATGGGAACCTTACTTTAAACAAATTTTTAGAGCTATTAAAAAGCAGAATCATTCCGGAAATTGAAAATTTGGCCATCGATGAGCCATGGTTTCAAATGGATGGAGCCCCTCCACATTCCACAAATGCTGTTAGAAATTTTCTAAACGTTAGATTTCCGGAACGATGGAGGAAGGTACGGCCCCATACTCTGGGCACCGCGTTCTGCAGACTTATCGCCTAACGATTTTTTTCTCTGGGGCTATCTGAAGTCAAAAATTTACAACAATATTCAAATGCAAAATTTAAACGAATTAAAAGAAAGCATAAGTAGAAAATGCAATGAGTTGAACCCTGATTTTCTCAGAAATGCTGTGCGTGCTTTTCAAGATCGTTTAGCTTACTGTTTGCAAGCAGAAGGTGGAACTTAATAACAAAACAAAGACATGTAGTAAGTAGAGGTTAGCTGCATTTGTGGCACTTTTGGGAAATCTTGCACCAAACAAAAAATATTTGTAACAAGAAAATGGACTTAACACAAAAATACCAAAAATGAAGCTAACCGCTTCTTGTTGTTGCAGGTCCTTCATTCCTTTCTTCCGTCTTTACTGTACATATCGGTTTCAAGATAAAGTCTTGATTCAAAAAATTAAAAATTAATTGCTACTAATTTGACATTAACTGACATTAATAACTTGATTTTCCACAGCTGACTATTCTTACCAAAAGTTACCCAACGCGTTGACTCGTTTTTTTTTTAAGTATACATAGGGGATATGTATACAAAAAAGAAAAAATCCCTGTATAACGAAGCCTTGCCAAGATCGAATCTAAGACCTACAGACCTGAAAACATATATATAAATAGGTTTAAATTTGTAAATTTTAGGTTTTTATGTATTATACCTGTAGCTGTCTGGCGTGAACCACAGAACAGCCAGTAACTGTTTCTTCGGATTAATATTTGGTCGTCCCATAATGTTGCCTTGGAGATCTGGAGCAATGAGTTGCAGTAACCTTTCAAAAGTGATGACTGATATTCTAAAATGACTTTGGAATTCAATGGCGGTGCTGTTTGCTATAGTATTTTCAACGAAGTTTTTTATTCTGTTCGGTTTTGTTCTGCGTTTTCGTTTTCTTGTTTTAATTAAATTGTGAAGAAGTGTCTCTTCTTCATTGTCGCTCTCTTCAAGATAAACGAAAACTGAATCATGTAAATATATCGCCGCAGATATTACGCTGGCAGTCGCTATTACCGTTTCCATTTTTACTACTTTTGTAAGTTAAAAATGTTAACATAAAACCAGCGTTAAAACTTAAAATTTCAAACGTTATAACGTAAACACGTCTAATGCGCAAGTCACACACCAAACGCCGCAGTAAAAAGGAGGATGAAAAGTGCGTCGTCCGGACGAAGTTTCAGAACGGTGCGAGTGTACGTTCTGGGATGTGACGTCAGAAACATCCTACTTTTCGAACGACTGGTGCGCGCCCGGGCGTACTTTCTAAACGCACTCCTGTAGACAGCGCGGCTAAACTCATTACAGAAACTGGCGCGCCTAACACGTAGGATTAAGGCTGTTTTAGATTATACTTTTTTCGTCTAGAAACTTTGACAAGTTCAATACTAGAACTAACTTGAATAATGTAAATCAAATTCCAAACTACTTCTCAACCTATTTTTCGTCAAAGTTTACAAACGAGACTTGCGCACAAGTACATTTCGGAGTATTACCAACACCCTAAAAGATAAACATAACTGTGATTGAAAATATAACCCCGCACCTCCGCAATAACCAGTCCTGACTCCAAATTCTAGGTTTCTTATTTTGTTTTTGTAAATCATAAATTTGCAGAATTTTTGAAAATTTCTGAAATCTGGTTTGCTTTCTTTAACTTCTCTTTAATTTCTCTTTAATTTTGTATGTTGGCAGTTTTGTTCCACGTTTGTAGTTTCCACACTACGACGCCAGCGTTCGGTTTATGAACTAATATTTAAAACAACCTTGAATTTAGATACTAGATTCTAGTATTCAAACTTGTTCAAGTTTCTAGACGAAAATAGTATAATCTAAAACAGCCTTTAAAAAAGTGCATATTAGCTCACATATAACACTATACAGGGTGCCCGGATTTCGTAGGGACAACATGGGTAACTTTTTTATTCGAAGAGGTAGAGAGATGGTTAAATTAGTAAAAAGGTGCGGGTTCAAGAGCTCATCGGGCGCATCCAGCCATCCAGCTGCTCAGTAAGCCACTACCTAGCGTAAATTCTGGATGCGTTTGCTACTTGTGCTACATTTGAACAGCTTTGTAAGCGGACGCCATTTTATGTAGCGTGAATTCAGAACGCTCTTTCCCCACCATACTTGTGATCAGAAACGTCCTATTGGTGAAAGTATATTCTGTAAAAAGTCTTAAACTTTGAATGAAAGAAATTATCAAATTTCATTCACGTTCATGTATCTGTGTCTTAGTTAATTTAATTACGTTTCAAAATGTTCGATTCCAAAACAATTATCTTATTTTCTGAGACACATAAAACAGTTCATTATAACTGATTTTATACAAAATGCCCACTTACGTCGGCCATTAAATTAAAAGTAGCTAATGCATCCAGAACTACTGTCGTCGTTCTTCGCCACCGCTATGTAGCAGAGCGCTCAGTGCTACTTGACTCTGGATACGCCCATTGAGAATACATTTTCAAATTTTACTTGTCATGGCCAACTTGGTTAAAATAAAAAAAAAAAAACAAAATTTCATAATTTCTCTTATTTGCCGTAACTTTTTTGTTACTTAGGATATTTAGATGCGGTTTGAATTAATTTATACAGTAATTTAAATATTTTTATTGGCAAAACAAAACCAAACTCATTTAACCATCTTTCTATCTCTTCAAATACAAAAGTTACCCGTGTTGTCCCTACGAAATCCGGTCACCCGGTATACAGGCTGTTTCAAATTCGACCCTCACCATTGGGATCTCGCTTATTTGAAGAGATAGACGGTAGGTTTAAATTTGGCAAAGTTGCTAAATGTTATGAGCATTAATAATCCGCAGAAAAATAACTTCTATGTTAACTCTTATTCGAAATAATTGTAAAAAATCAAAAATTGTCATTTTCTTATTTCTCCTCTATCTTCTTTATTTGAAGAGATATCAAAAAAATAAAAGTACTTTCTTCAGACACTTTTGAATTCTGTATACACTGATGAATACCATTTTGCTGTAACACGTTTCGTCAAATTGATATCATCATCAAGTTCATTTTTTCTTATGGGCGCCTTAATGAAATTTGGTCCCAAAAGAATCTAATGTTCCTGCTGATTACGGCAATATAGCACATGTTATCAAAATTATTTAAAATAATGCCAAAATTAAGAATGTTTGATATGATATAAGAAAAGTGTAGTAGTTAACAGAAGGTAACTTTGTGGTTAACAGAAGATAACTTTGGAGTAAAATTAAAAGTAATTTATTTAATGTAGGCACTAGTTTAATAAATATTACCGGCACAGCAATAAGATAAGAGAAACAGAATATGTATGTTACGTGTATTTTATTCTTATAACAAAAAAGCAAAAACAGCAAGTGAACTGTAGGTACTTTTGAACTTACTCGGAAAACAAACAGCTTAGAACAATACTTATACAATTAGACAAAAATATTGAAGAGCAGGAATCATTTAGTAGAATACGTACCGACTCTTTACAGTAACAAAAATTTAGAACGAAATTGAAGAAACAATAATAACATAAATAAATAAAGGCTCTCAAAATAAGATATTTACATTAATGTTCAAACAAATATCCACTTTAATTTATACATAATTGCGATCGTTTGCTTAAACTTAATGCAGCTCATCGAATGTTCAAAATACAATTCACTTGCTGTTTTCGTGTGTGGCACGAATACAAGGCACGTAACATCACGTTTTTCTTTATTTCTAAATATTATGCTATTGTTATTATGATAATATTTAGCAACAAGTATGTATTAAAATGACAGATTATACTGTTTTTGATTTGAATCCAAAGCCAGGCTTCCATTGCCAATTGTCTTATCTCAAAAAAATAAATTTTAATTTTGACCTTATTTTAAATAATTTTGATAACATGTGCTATATTGGCGTAATCAGCAGAAAGAGTAGATTATTTTTCGACCAAATTTCAATATGGCGCCCATAAGAAAAAATGAACTTGATGATGACATCAATTTGACGAAACATGTTATAGCAAAATGGTATTCATCAGTGTCTAGAGAATTCAAAACTGTCTTAAGAAAGTACTTTCATTTTTTTGATATCTCTTCAAATAAAGAAGATAGAGGAAAAATAAGAAAATGACAATTTTTCATTTTTTAGAATTATTTCGAATAAGAGTTAACATAGAAGTTATTTCTCTGCGGATTATTACTACTCATAAAATTTAGCAACTTTGCCAAATTTAAACCTACCGTCTATCTCTTCAAATAAGCGAGATCCCAATGGTGAGGGTCGAATTTGAAACACCTGTATAGTCGAGAATAAAATAATACCACAAAATGAGCGTGCAAGTTATGTTAGGATGATACATCATGTCAATTTTTGATAGCGAGAGCTGTTACACAGCTAACAGTGCTGTTATTCTTAATACCATAGGCCTGATTGACGTGATTTGGTGTGACGAAGTATTATTGTAATAATAATAAACATTTGTCTCCCTTCGTGATGGATGAGTCAGGATCTGCAGTTGTTAGCGAAAGAACACAGCTCTTATTAGGTGAGTTCGGCAATGCGCTCGACGATTCGAGCAGAGCTAGTGAGATTTTAATCAGCTGATCACAGAGCGCTCCACATGAGCAAACTTAATCACGAACGATTTCGAGCAATTGGCGTATAGATTCTGACAGTTGAGTTTGCAAATAAACAGAATTTTATTAATTCTTCTCTTGAAAACAATCTTAATATTTGAAATACTCTCTTTTCTTCCAACAGTCACTTTTATTATTCACTTTTAGAAATTGGTTGTATTCCTCATCATCGAACACTATTTCTTGAAATTAATTATGCTCATTATAATGTTGAAATGCGTCTTAATTTCGTTATTTTACACTGTACAAACACTTATCGTTTAAATTAAACAACGATTACTCTTAATTCATGAAAATATAAAAACATAACCTACTTGACAAGTTTTAAATCTGAGAGCTCCTCCAAAATATTCCGAGCTGAGCGAGCTTTTGATGAAAAAGATCGCATTGCCGAACTCGGCTATTCTTAACTTCTACTGGCGTAGGTTTCCTCCTGTTAATTCTTTACTCACAGGTTGAATTTGAAGCGCCCTCTATACTTCACTAATCTGTCAGAATCAAATTTGAAAGTTAACAGAAACGGTTGTCGGTTACGATAGCAGTTGTGTCTTCAGTGTAATAGTTTTAATATGAGTCACTGATGAGTTTAGAATAATAAAGGACGACGCTTGCTTTGTGTATTAAGTGTGAAGTCCAGCGATGGATTCTTCATTCACGGAGGTAAGTTTCGCCGGTTTTTCTTTGGCTAAGCAAGACAACAAAGGTGCTGTTCTTGCAGCATGTTCTGGAGCGCGCCAGGGAGCGCCAGAAGAAGCTTCAGGAGTCCAGCAACTCCGCTCCCTTAAGAGAAGCGAATCTCATTTTAGACAGGGTTTCTTCTTCGGTCTCACAGCCGAACTTGGGCGAGTTCAAGAAACCCTTCAGGAAGGAAGCTGTCTCAGATTCGAACTTGAGCACCAAGGCTATGGATTCGATATCAAAAGAACACCAATCTGAAGGTAGAGTACAAAAAATCGTTCGGCAAAATTCCAGCACGAAAATAACCTCAGCTTTACCGGGATCACCCCAACCTCAACTAAAAACGCTCAACATTGAGAGAGATAACTTTAATATGGAAATTAAACTTATTTCTTCAGAGAATGTTAGAGTCGAGGTAGAGATACAGGAAAGTGACAATTCTGAAGATGAATTTACAAATGGTGGTGGTGAAGAAGGCGTTCAAATTATAGAAACACCTGGACTACGAGAACAAGCAAAAAATAGGCTGAAGAAACTGGGAAAGTTGTATGCAGGTGAGCAGAGCTACAAAGTAAATACTCTAGCATTCTCTAAATTTTTTGCATGCTCCTGGACGTTCTAGGACTGTCCTGGCGTGAACCCAAACAAGCCTAATGTCATTTTTTACAAACAGCAACGATACAAGACAGGACATTTTTTCACAAAGTTACCCTGCTTACTGTATACATATTTGTAGTTGTTTTTATTAAAAAACGCTGCTGATTCTCAAGCAACATAAAAATTAGTTACACACTGGTATATTGTGGAATGTAGTGTGTAAAACGCTGAAATATCTCAATCAATTTTGATTTCTCAAGTATCTCATTTTAAATTTAGGTGGTGAGGATGCTGATATTTCTTCGCCTATTCAAAGAACAGAAGCGAGATTCCTATCAGAAGTTCTGACCCCACCGGACTCCGCATCAGGAAGCAATATAAGGTCGAGGAAGGGCTTGAGTAAATTGGCCGATCTGGCTCAGAATATCAGCCAATGGGAGGACAATATTTCTCGCGTAAGTGCTTTAAAAGAAAATTTAATATCACATGATTTACTAAGGTTTTGAACAGTCAAAGAAAGAAGAAAAGAAGGATGAGGATAAAGCAGTGACGAAGAAGTCTTGGAAGCACCCAGCCCCTCAGCCTCCGAGTTTGAGAAACCTTCGAGTCAAACAGCGGGCTCCTCAACCTCCCGAATCTCAACCGATACTTTCTCAGGGGACAGGAAGAGAAGTAACTCCAAAACAGATGAAAATAGTAGAGGAAGAAGTAACTCCAAAACATAATAAAGTGACTGGAGAAGAAGTAACTCCAAAACAGTTGAAATGGGATCGAGCTGTATTGAATTCATTGGTGAGTCATTCTTATGCCTGTAACCACTGGTCTCTTTGCATGTGCATTTTCAGGAGTCTCAAGGTTTTACACGCACGACCTCAAACACACGCCTCATCTACAATTACAACAGTTCTCATCAAGAAACAAATAGCAATCCTCAAGATACTATACAAGAAACAGACGAGACAGCATTTCTTAAACATAACGTACCAATGAATACAGTTGAAGAAGAAACAACTGTAGCAAAGAAATGTCAATTGGTAGATGGTGTTCAAGAAGTATCACAAGAACAAAAGAAAGTAACCGATGATGCAGTGACAGCAAAGAAATTGGTGTCCTTGAATGTCAACCTTGAACAAAAGAAAGTTGCTGACGGTGTACCAACTCTAAAGGAAACACCAAAAACAATTATATCTGCAAAAGAACAACAGAAAACTGATGATATAATAATTGCGAAGAAGTTCGTCCCTCTCAAAGTCAACCTCGAACAAGAGAAAGTTACCCCGAGGTCACCTGGGGGAAAACCCAGCGCTCGTTCGGTCGCCATTGCAAACAGGGTGGCCATTTTTGAATCGAGCCCGACCACCACAAGCAATAAAGATCCTGCAGTAATGACAATGGCAGAAAAGAAGGCCTTGTTTGAGAGGAACAAAGGAGCAGATGCGGTTACACCCCAAAGATTTAATGCGACTCCAAAACAAGCTAAAGCAAATTGCCCCACCCCCTCAAGTAAGCCAGTTTTTACCGTGAAACCAAAGGAAGCACCCATTGGCTCTCCAGTGAAAGCAGCTCTGGCTGATTCAGGGGGAATTGCCAGTAAAATAGCTGCGTTGATCAAGAATAAAAATACCATAAGTCAGGATCAGATTCAGAACAATATAAGAGAACAACGTCAGAAAGAAATGGAAGTTTTGATGAATCGATTCAACAAAAACAAGAACGTGGCAGTCAAAGATGAGTCTGAGGATGAAACCACACCAATGCTTCCCCCAACTAAGATTGTGACTGCAGCAGAAATAGTACCTTCGACTCAAGTGCAATCGGTAGGAGAAAAACGAAGGAGTGGAGAAAAACGAAGTAGTAAGTAACAGAAAGGTTCGTAACATATTTAATGTGACTGATTGTGAGTAAAATGTTGTGCAGAGAAAAGCGACAGCCCACAAGTAGCAGCTGTTTTAGAGGACGTCAAGCGCATCAAGGTGACTCAGCCAAAAGACGGTCGGCTCTACCCAAGCCTGTCTGATATAGAGACTGCAACTGAAACAGAACCGGAACGCACAGTGACTCCATCTCTTGATAACAGGTGCGAAACATCTTTCACTGACTGGGTGCTTTTTCTGCTTTGCCTTGCTTGACGGGATACTTACACAGGTTTTGGGCTTTTCTTCTCATTCGTTATTACTAAATAAAAGTTTCTTGATGTTGTAATGCTAAGTTACTTTTTGTGCTTTTTCGAACCGTGGAAAATTATCACCTTAATCGAAATGAAAAATAATGAAAAACTTATTTCTGATGTTAAAGCGGGCCACTTTGATATCTCAAAGTTTTACTGTTTGAACGAGAAATGTTACTGTGTACTTTCATGTCAGACTGTTGGAAAATCGTATTCTTTATTCTGCAGCCACACCTGCGTCTAATGTGACGCCTAACGTCATTTTTAACGTCTAATTTAACATTAATTAGTGGCTACACTACAATTAACAAATTGATAGATATTGGACGGCAGTGTGAACGCCACTCGACTCCAACGATTGCTCTCACGACTTCTTTTTGTGACGTAAAAGCTTTGAGTAGGTGTGAGGTTCCACCCCTGGGGCCCGATTCTCGAATCGTGCGAATACATTCGTATACGAAAATGACGTCAAAATGACGCAATTTTCGAACAATTTGTATAGTTTTGTACGAGAGTCTACGTCATTTTGACGTCATTTTCGTATACGAATGTATTCGCACGATTCGAGAATCGGGCCCCAGGCCTTAATACAGTAGGAAATATACGGATAGAACATGGCGTAATATGCTTGCTTTGCTGCGTCTTTTCCGGCAATTTTACGGATCCATCTCACAGCGTATGTTGCCTTCGCTAATTTACGTTGTAGGTAATCTATGTGCATCGCCCAGGTCAGTCTCCTGTCTAAATAGACTCCAAAAAATTTCCCTTCTTTAGAGGGAGAAAGTAATTTCTTGAGTTTTTTCTTCACTCATAATTAACCTGTTAGCAGCAAACCAATTTTTAGCTTCTCCTAACATCCTGTCACTGTTAAGTTGTAATTCTTCTGTAGACGCACCTTTTGTGACTAGCGTAGTATCATCTACATAAAGAATGCAGTGACAGTTCATATTAATGAGTAGATCATTCAAGTATATCAGGAAAAGCAACGGTCCTAAGAGTGAATCCCGTGCAACTCGCTATTTATGCCTTTGTGGCAAACGTATTGTTTCCTATTTTCAAGATATGATTTATTAAGATTTATGGAAGTACCCCTGAAACCATAATGTTCAATTTTTTCGCCGGCGATAATGATTTTGATGCATGGAGCAAATTCTTTTAATATGAAATTAAGAACTTCTTTCACGACTTCTAGAAAAGCGTTTATATGTTCAAGACCATTTCTGTACACGATGATTACAACGGTGTTTAAACTTTCTATTAATATGGCTGCAAGTTCACATGACAGCTCTACTGATTTTTTATTGATATTTTCGATTTCTGCCCATTCTAAAGCTAAGTTCACATGCATTGCGGATACGCAAAATTTTTATTGCGGATCGTTTTTAATTGGTTCAAAATTAAAAATGAACCAATTAGAAACTGATAAAAATTTATAAAGAAGGTTATCAATGTTTTATAAAAATAAATTATCTAACAATTGCTGACGTGTTTATTTTTTAATTTTTATCTGGGAATATCAATAATCTACAAGTGTGCATAATTTTTTGCTATTTAGTCACAATTTCAATGAACATTTTGCTCTCCACTACAGTTTGAACGTATTTTGCTCTCCCTCCAAATCATTATTTTTTATTTTCCCTGTATTCCAGCCAATTTTTTTAAAATTTTGTACCTGATTATGGATCTACTAGTCATGCAGAGCTTTTTATAAAGAATAGTTTTTTTTTGTGAAATGTAAGATAAACTTTTTCTCCATTTATATAAAACTTTTTGGGACACACTGTATATAATAAAAATCCGATTTTTTTATTTTTATCTAAAAATCATGATTTTTTCAAACCCTGATCAGAATTAAATGTTTTGTTTGCTATTTGACAATTTACACATATTTTTTGTTCATTCCGGCAAGTTTGATTAGTATGATCATCTTTTGAGCAACTTATACATATTTGTTTACGTTTACTGATCTTAGCTTCGTGACCGAAACCACCACACCGGAAACATTGTAGATATTCACATGCTCAAATACTCTACACACATTCCATCCAAGTTTCTCCTTTTCAGTTATTTTGTGGAACACTTCCGATTTACATCTCACTATCGCCATGTAGGTCTTCTTAATTTTTCTGACACCAGCAATTTAAAATTTTGATTATTTATTGAATTGAGGTTGTTCTGTTTCGACAAATATTCTATAAGAGATTTTTTATTTGAGGATCCTTATAGGTGTTTGGTTGCGTCGTTATATCTTTCCCAAGTTTTCCGTCGATTTCCTTCTTCATCAGATCTCTTTGTTTACCATTTAAGCATTGAAGTACAATACCACCTTTAACTATCTTAATATCTCGAACATTCGAGATACAATAATATCGAGCTTACACTTATCTAACAAAATAACACTTAATCATTCTACTGATTCGCTTATTCCAGTAAATTCTATCATTAATTTGTTTATAAAACAACTAACTGACAGCGGAAAGATAAGAATGAATTTTGAATTCTTACGCATATTAACAATTGTGATTTATTCAAAATAATATTTTTGTGACCCTCTTGGACGTCATTATGTAAAAATAGCAGACTTATGAAAGAGTTTGTTGGGATTGAAGGTTCTAAAAAGCACATTTGGTGAAGAAATGCTTAAATAAATGAATATTTAAGTTATAGACTTGATATTTGTACTTTATATCGTTAAACAAATGGCTGAAAATACTTTAATTTTTACTTTTTTATATATGTGTGTTTTAATAAAGTGAAGAGTTGAACGCTTTTTAACATTTACAACTTCACTAGTGTTGAATAAAAGAATTTTTAATTTTCGATTCTATTCTACTATTTGATCTTTTAATAAAATTGAATCAAAAATGGAAGGATTTCTGTTGTTAATGTTTAATTTATTTATTTATTGTTGTATTGGAAAAACAAAACATTTTTTAATAAAATAAAATCACGAATTAGAATTTAATTAATTGGCACCATTAGAGTTTTACTTTTATCATTACGATTATTTGCTAAACATGTTGATTAAAAATATAACACGTGATCAATGTCTTTTCTAATCAAGTGACCTATGGAAAAAAATTATATCTTTGTTTGGTTCATTATTTCAAATGCCATTTGAACTATTTTTATTGCATTCCTATCGTCTTGTATAGGAATGCAATATAAATATGTAATACAAGTGGCATTTGAAATAATAAACTAATTAAAGACACATAATTTTATTTCCATAGGTCACTTGATTAGAAAAGATATTGATCACCTGTTATAAAAAAATCAAGTACATGTTTATCGACTTATAACTGTTAATTTGTAGAGTAAACTATCAAAACGTCTTTTTAATTTAATTCGACGCTTGTTTTTAAATTTTTATCAAACGAATGCTTTCGCTGACTTATTTGTTTGTATGTGGTCAGTGCAATAGTAAAGTAAGTCATAATCAAATATTTTGTAAAGAAAATTGTTACTTGTTTAAGCATTTTTGTACATAATCTGTTTCAATAAACTTTTCAAATGTCGTGTCACGTTCATTTAAAACACCATCATCTTCATCATTACCCGCTTCATTATTTTTCTTTTAAATTGTTTTCGATTTGCACACAGCCGTGAAGAAGAGAGTTTTTGTTCGGAGGAGAGTGGAGGAGCCGACACCAGTTTTGGACGTGAAATCCTCCAGGCAGTTTGTATGAATCAAACTCCTCAAAAGCGAGTAAGTGAATTCATTTTACGAAAGTGGTTACTCGACTGTACCCCTTCATTCACTACTAGGCCATTGTCTATGATGAACCTTCGGGAAGTGACGTGTCTGATATTCTGGATGACATGGACGATTACTTGGACGAAGCCATGGCTGATGAAGAATCCGATTACAGCAACGGACCTACACCACCTAAAGTCGGAAGAGTCACACCACCTGTATGTTAAAAAAAATAACTTAATACTTCTAGATTTGTTCTGCAAAAAGCAACTTAATACCTACTTCTAGATTTGTTTTGTAAAAAACAAATATGTACAATGAAAGTGTAGATACCTGTACCTGATCCACTGCCTTCATTAAACTGCACCTCAATTTAACGTAGCCTGTATTTATAAGATGTGCTAATGTGAACTAATGATTTTGAATGATTAATTTTTTTCTAGTTGAGCAATCTCACCCGACCTTCTGACTCATTTCATTACAAGAATTTTTCTCCAAAAATCAATATGAAGACGCCTTCGCCATCCAAAGTTAGGCCGTCTACTGATCTACCAACGCATGTCATCGACGGTGATGACGTTCTGCCTTTGACCCACACCGTCAGTTTCTACAGAAGACAACAGTCACAGGCGAGTTTCTCCAAAACCTGTCAGAATTATCAACATAATCCCAAGGATATTAATAATTTAAAACAAATTACGAACTCGATAAGAAAAATCAATTAATTTTAATTTGAGAGCTATTAAAGATGATGTAATCATTTCTTTGCAGTAAAATAAACAATCCAATATCAATTAACCTTTAGAAACATGATCAACTTTCATGTGCATTTCTCCACAGGTCAAAACACCTGTGCGTCAAATCAGCCGGCAAGCAATCGTCGAAGAAGTAGGTAACGAAGACGATAAAATCCAGAGCGATGAAGGCGAAATGGTCAACAAAAAAATTCAAGAATTATTGGATGAGGTAAGTCCCCATTCACTCGCGAATTTTTCATTGCTTTCCTCAAAAACAAAAAACGTTTGCAGGTCAACAGGCAACAGATGATCATCTCACAAACGAGCCAGGCCCTAAACTTGTGCAACGCCACCCCGGAATTTACGGGAAGCACCGAACAGGTGGAAGCTGAAAAAGTATTGCTTTTAGCTAGTGAGTGTAAACAATGACGTACGTGCGATTGTAAATGATCGAATCCGTTTTGGTTTCTAGCACATCGCAGGCAAGCTTGCCTGAACGAAGTGCAGAGGTTACGTGTGGAGAAGACGTTGCGGCCTCAAGGACAACACTCTCAGAATTTACCGCTGGAGAAGGGGGCGCTGACATTAAGTAATATCATCCTGCCTTTAAAAAAGGAATATGTAAGGGCTTTGGCTGCAGGTAAATCCCTCAAATTTTATTTTATTTTTAATTAATTTCTGTTTTACTTGGTCTTTCATTTCTAACTATGTATTATTGAAAGAGTAACCGACTTATCAATTCATTTTACGACGATACTCAGAGTTACTCAGCAGCACTCCCCTCACTGATAAGAATTAAGGGTTAAATATCTAATTTAACATCTGTGCGAATGAGTGGAATTAACTTTTTTTTTACATATATTTTAATCCAGTTAATCACACCTCACTTCTGAAATTTACTGACACACAATTTGCCGATGTGCATCCACACAGTAGAAGTTGTCTCTTGCTGCAATACAAATTGCATCATGTGGAGCGACCTTGAATCAACTTATTCAACAAACAAAAAAAATCGTTTTCCCAGCCGGTGGTAAGGGGCATCATGTCGTCTGTCTGATCAAATGTGGAGAGCAAGTGCATGCTACCCACTTGGTCTCGACGGTGGCGACCTCCAGCAAGAATCCGGATCAGGAACTACGCATTCCCGGAAGCGTTCACCTGGAGAACATCTTCAGCGACTTCACGGTTACCTTCGAGGTTTACTGCCTGCAAGCACAAGAAGAAGTTCTTCCGCATGAAGTGAAATACCACATAAACAAGAAGCCTGGTAGCAAGTTAACGCCGAAGAAAGCCAAGCAAGAGTCTCGAATGATCAGGCCCCCCAGGGAATCTCCTGCAGGGCCGAACGCTGTACGCACTTCTACTTTCGCGCTCATGGGATACGTTGTCTTTTCTATTCAGGCCTTGAATAAAAAACATTGGACTCTAAACAAGGTAAGTAAATGTGGGAGTAAATGTCTGAGTAAACATTCAAACACAAAAAAGGTTGGTTCGTATCAAGAAGTTGTGAGATATTTAATCTGTGATTTAGGCCCCTTCTATGAGCCCTCTAGAAGGCAGCATAGACATGAAAGTCTCTTGTGAACTTGCTGTATCGGTCGAGTACAAGGCCTTTCTCACAATGTTTGAAGACGTTTCCGGCTTTGGTGCTTGGCATCGGCGGTGGTGCCTGCTCAATGGCGACACCTTGAGTTACTGGAAATATCCTGACGATGAAAAAAAGAAGGTCAGTAAAATTTTACCGGCAAATTTAAACACCCCGAGTCAAACGAAAAGTACTTGCAGGCACCTATAGATTCGATTAACCTAAAAAGCGCCATCACTGAGAAAGTTGGACCGGTTAGCAGAGACATATGTGCGCGTTTGCACACATTTTTAATCGAAAGGGAACGGAAGGCAGAGCCTGAGGATAAAGAAAGCTTGGTGCTTATTCGCAAAGGAGACAAGACCATTATAAGGTACTGTTACGAATTCGAGGTTAATTTATTAAATTAAAAATGCTTTAGTCGTTCACAGTCGCTTAAGACACTGAAAACCCTAAATAATGAAATGCCGCACTTTTCTATCAAATAACACTTCTATTATAATCGTCCCAGTTTGATAGCGGTTTTGAGGCCTTGCCAAAAAAAAGCGATAGAAAGGCGACCGCATGCCGATCTCTTTGAAGCTGTTTTTTTATAGTAAGATCATAAAACCGATACAAAACTTGGACGACTATATAGAGGGTGTTTTTTACTGTGTGCAAATAGAAAGAACCTCAGTATAAGTACATGCGCGTATTTTCGGGTGGCTACTGTATTATAGCCAAAAAACTTCGGAGGTACCACTTGTTTGGAACTGCTGAAATATGCGAGAAAGAAAAGTTATATTTAACAAGGTCAATGACGCCTTCCTTTGTTTTTTTCGTAATTGCACAACGCCAATATTATATACTGACCTACCTTAAATGCGTCACTCAAAGAAGCCGCCGCCACACGGGCAAAAAATTGTCTCGGTAAAAGGCATCGAAAGAAATGCGAAACTGCGATCTTCATAAAATGCATGCGAGAATACTTTAAAATATCAATCAATAGGTAGCCATACACCAGCATTCATTCATGTCATTCTTTCCTTCGACACTCTTTCCCTTCAAGAAATTGAAACGAAAGAAATCCTGTTCTAACCCACTAATACAATAATACAGGATTTGTTTCGTTTCAATTTCTTGAAGGGAAAGAGTGTTGAAGGAAAGAATGACATAAATGAATGCTGGTGTATGGCTACTTAATAATACAGGATTTGTTACGTTTCAATTTCTTGAAGGGAAAGATTGTCGAAGAAAAGAATGACATGATTGAATGCTGGTGTATGCCTACCTAATTAGTAAATTTTAAAATTTGCAATGCGAGCACTTTAAAAATGCGTTGCTTGACTGAATTTCATAATTGAATTAATATCAGTCATACTGGTAGTTAACAGCTACTTTATTCTCCCTAGTTTGATTACGTAATGCGGCCGATTTTAAACTGTACAAACAGTAGATGAATTACTACATTATTTTAAAGTTCCTTTAGTTTAATTGATCTTAATCCAGTTTAATAGAAAATGGAAAGGCAATTTATTACTTGTGAGGGTGAAATATGCGAAAAATAAAACGATGGATGACGATGTTGTCATTATTTAACTCATGCGCATTATTGAGGCGCACTTTTCATCCAGTAATTATAATCGTCGCGTGTCGGTTTATATGTAATTATTTGAAGTGAAGTTATTTATTTTAATAAATCCAGGCGCTTTGTGAACGCGTTGAAAATGTTTTGATTGACCGGATTTTTTTTAATACATGAAGATGAATATGAACTCACGTAAAGGTGCGTACAGATTATGCGGGCGAATCCGAACGAACACGTGGACAAATCTGTTCGGAGTTCGCTTGTTTCAGCGTACACACTATGCCAATAAGTGCGTACGAACACTAGCGAATGAGTTTATTGGTTAGTTTTTGCTTCAAAACAAGTCATAAAAGTCGCGCGAGTCCTCGTTCGATAAGGTTCCCTCGCCGGCGGTAAATATCAAAGACAAGGCGTCCTAAATTTTATGATTGGCAACAAAAATAAAATCTCCAATTGTCGGAATCTACATTCTTTCATTCGCATTGAATATACTGGGTGTGTCTAAACCTATGTCTTTAATTGAAACCACAGATAGTAGTCAAAAAAAGAAGCAAAATTTGTTATACAACAATAGGGATAAAGTAAATAATAACTCCCGGAAAAATCAGTTTTCGTTTTCAAAGAAATTGTTTGAGTAACGCTGGTTGACGATTTAAATGGATTTAAATGTCTCAGCTGCGCAGAATTGGTGTTTTTTTGTGACCATAAACGAATAAATACCGTATTTGTTGGGCTAGGTCATGTTTGTCCGTCGCAAAAAAATTTCGTCAGGATTGTAAATAAAAACGTCTTCACGCGGCGTTCCTTATTGCACAAGTGTACACCAGTGCAGGATAACAAACAGACCTTTTTTAATGCTTATTTATTTAAAGTAAAATTTAAAAGCAAACTGAATTCGTAGCACAATAAATGCATTTCAGTTTTATTTGTTTCATTTTCATGACAGTACATCGATCTGTGTTTATGTTCAGTAATAAAACGAAAATAAATGTCTACTAAAAATGTTGATAAATATTAATTAAATCCAAGAAACGAGTGGCTTAATTAGTTTTCGTGATGAAAATTTGATTCTGGTTTAAAATAATTCTGAATTTTCAGAAACGTTTACCTACATTCATCTTGGCGATTTATTGGTTACAATTGCACTGTCATAAAATAAAATTCAGCTCAGTTTCGTTCTTTCCTTCTTTTATTGTTTGTTTTTATTATTATCATGCTGTCATAACTCATAACTTAGAATGAAAGACGAAGTGTTGAATACCAGTTTTTGAGAAAATTTAGCCCGAGCGAGTACGTTTGTGTTTTATAAAAGTTATTTATCAAATTTACGTAGTGTGTAGTTTGTTTTGTGTTAGTTTAATTCGTGTAAATATTTGTGTACATAACTTAATTTAAGTGTAAATAAGTAATAAATATGGCTCATGTGTATTCCAATGAGGAATTGATAGACATAGTGCTCTGTTATGGCGAATTATGTGTTAATACCGCAGGACATTTTGAACATTTATTGCAATTAACCTGTGAGCAACTAAAAATCAGATTAGAGTCGGCGGTGCAAGGAAAATGTATGTCTGTGATTAACTGAATTAATTAATCTAATACATTCATGAACTGTCAGATCAGCCTAACGCCGCGTTAGTAACAGACATACTTTTTCTTTGCTTTTGATTTTTAGTTGCTCACAGGTTACAAATATCAGTGCCAAGAACAAGAAGTGAACTTTAGTAAAATTCTAAGGTTATAGGGACCGTGCACATGCGATGACAGCGCCACCAATGGCCATATTTTGCATAAGTGGTAGGAAAACACGAGTGACAGTATGATGACAGTTCAAATGTACATATGTCATTTCAAATGCAGTGTGCATTTGAACTTGAATTTTGTAATTAATTTCATACCAGAAGATCAAATAGTTATTATGTACTACAACTGTAAATTGTCATAAGAGTTATAGTAACAGGAAGAATGTTAAACTTTACAATTATCCAGACAGTAGCAAGAAAATATATATGGATTGAAACATTTAAGTTTGTATGCTGTTTTGAAAGTGATTCATAGATTTCAATATCGATTAGTCATTACGTACAACGTACTCTATTCGAGAAATGTGCAGGAGACTCAGATGAAATGAAAGTTTGAAGAATTTCATGAGAAGTCGGAAAGCAAGTCAACAAATGTAGGCCAGTTTCAAATGCGGTTGATGATTAACGGATGGTTAGTCTTGGTATTGTGAATACATTTACGGTCAGGATACTGATGGTATGCGTTTCATGTGAAGAAGTCAATATAAACAATAGCCCCAACCACGCCCCAACCGATCATCAGACCGACTTCATGTCAAATGCATGTGGAACATGTTTTATACTATTTAACTGGAAAACTTTGTGTTAATTGTATTAAAAGACTGATTATATTAGTGATGTTTCTTAAATTGAGGTTTGTACTCAGATTTTTGTTTAATTTATAGCACTTTTACATTAATTCTATGAGTCACTCTCGTTAACCATTTTATTTATACAAATGGGTGTAAAAGAGCAAAAAAGAGTGAAGAATACGTTCCAGTTAGGCAAATTTCCATA
The DNA here is from genome assembly GCA_958336345.1 of Dorcus parallelipipedus. Taxonomy (NCBI): domain Eukaryota; kingdom Metazoa; phylum Arthropoda; class Insecta; order Coleoptera; family Lucanidae; genus Dorcus; species Dorcus parallelipipedus. The sequence continues at coordinate 31,672,834 of OY284477.1, read as the reverse complement.
AATTTGTGTACGGAGGTCATGCATTTCAAATCCACTGTGTTTGAAAGGAAAAATTTAGAAATAACAGAAAACGCCCGTGTCCAACAATAATCAACTGCCGATCTTCTGATGTGTTTTCTGAAATACTGTGCTCATAAACAATAGAATTCAATTTGTAATATATTTTCACATCTATTAGTGACACCACGCAGGATTTGCATAAATTTTGCATATTTAGAAATTGTACTGATCATCAAACAATAAAACTTGTTGCAAGATTTGAGTAAATTTAGAAAAAGCCCTAAATATTTTTAATACAATTACAAGAAATAACAACAAATCTGCACACAACTAAAAATTTTATTGACCATCAATGCCATGCAAAATTTCTTCCGCAAATACCAAAATTTTCGCTCGGCTATTGAAGTTATGCATAGGGTGGCCGCGTCTGATGGCCGGCCACTACCAGCTGGTCGTCCACTTACATAAATAAGATTTTAAAATATATTTCAACATCCATTGTAATTGCAAAATTAAAAATTACAGAGTGACGTTAATAACGTCGCTTCAACGTGTCACAGGTGTATTAACCTAAAAACAATGTTTTCCTACCACTAATGCATAAATCACCGCCAGGCGTCGCTGAACGCAGGCATGTACACGGTCCCTATAATGAATGCACAGGTATGACAACAGTTCGATATGCATTTTGTGCTGTACTGTAATTTTTTTTTATTTCGCATAAACGCATTTTATTTCGAAAAACGCATTTCGCTATGGTAGTGTCGGTGAAACACAGATGGATTTATGCCGAAGACGCGCGCGCGAGACCTTGGCCTAGTTCTTTCAAACGTAAATAAAAAAAATTTATTGCAGTTTATTGCTTTTTATTGAAAGCGGACTTGCCTCAACAAGTCATAAACTAAATAGAGGTTTCAAAGCAAAGGAATTGCACGCGCTTGTGGTAGGTCAGTTTTTCATTTTTGAGCAATACCGTTCATATTTGGGGAATAAATCTATTTTATAATGAGGAACTTACAGTTTTAATTAAAGACATAGGTTTTGAGACACCCTGTATTAATATTATATTTAAAATACATAAGAATAATGCTAAAAGTTGAACAATAAACTGAACTTGAATTAACAGAATAGGATTCGAGAAAATTGTACAATTACATTCAATGATCCGTAAATGTTTATTTCACCCGTTTTCAAATTTGTACCGAAAGTCTAATTTTCGTTCTTGCAACAACTATTTCATTTGTTTTTGTTAAATGTTTAAATGTTCTGACTTCTTTTTCGGAATTAATTTATTGGCAAGTTTACGGCAATTATATTGGGCCAGATAACAATGTTGCAAAACGCCGCACGCGCGGCGAGTCTGACTCCGTCTAGATCCGCAGAATGCCAAGCCAATGTCAATTAGGTATTCCCGAAACAAACCGTAATTTTATAAATACACAAGGTAATCTATACAGGCTGTTTCAGTGAAGATGCACCAAACTCGATATGTTGGTACATATCGTGAAAAGAAATAAAAGTTTCCTGTAATATATTTTTTTTTAATGAATAAGTTTTGAGATAATCGAAGGGAAAGGAGAATCGTATATTTTTAAAACGTACAATAGATGAGAGCGGCCCGAATTCTCAACCTGCCTTAACGTTCGGTTTTTTACTTTATTACCCCATAAACTGTCGCGCCTCAGATGATATGATGAAACACATTTAGTTCGTTCACTCCGTTCTGGTTAACGTTGTAGTGACGAGTAATGAGTTGGTGTAGTTTATACTTTTCATTTTTAAGTTTATTATGTGTGTGTATGGGTGTGTTGGTGTATGCGATGGGCGATTACACGTTTCGAGAATACGCAGATTATTCGAACACATGTTGTGAGGTAATTGCCGTTTTCGTAATTTGCCCGCTTCTGAATTTGTTTCTACCTCATATGATCAAGTTCAGTCTAATAGGCAAATAATTTAGCAGACCGGCGCGGCGGAAGCAATAATTCTAGTTACTAATTTTCCCAATTTATTAATTGTTACATAATTGTAGTAATTGTTGGATACAGGAATAAATAAAAACCCGTTACAAGCGTTAATTATCGTACAATATTAAGACTCGGCAAATTTGATGTAATTACGGTTTGCATAAATGTTAGTGCGATGAAAACGCACGCTTTTTTCAAAGTGTTCGCCTTTAACACGTCTTACGGTCAAGGGCAAACTTAAAAGCCTCTCATAAATTTTTTCGTTTACGATAGATTTTTATTGTCTTCTTGCAGCCGCGTGCCATTCATAAAACAATTTAAATCCCTCGTCTTGTTTCACGTCGTAAGAAATTTAAATCGCTACGGTATTTATGTTATTAATATTTATGTACCAATATTTATTTCTTCTTGTGCTGTAGTGCGACATTAGATACAGCTGGCTCATCAGTAAGTTCTTGCTAACTACATATAATATTATATTACGAAATTTTCTGTAATTCATTTTATAAAATTGTTTAGGTAATCGAATCCTAATATAATTCTTTGTCAGAAAATGTTTATGACGGCAGCGCATATATCGCAATATCTTAATGTAATACAAAACAACGTGTTAATACCCAATTAGAATAAAGAAACGAATTTTACAAAGCCATTCCGCAGAGCATTTACGACTTGTGTACTCGTCATTTACGAAAAAAACTGCCTTTGCTGTTACCGCCAAATTCCCGAATCTCGGCAAATCCGTTCGCTATCATTCGTTTCTTCGTACACACTGAGCGAACACATGTGTTCACTCGGGTTCGGAGACTGATGTGTACGGACCTTTAAACGAAAGTTCGTTTCCTTCCGCATTCAGAAATTTGCCAAATGAGTCTGAGACTTCCCGGCAGGTTTTTTTTACCTGTTTGCAAATGCCATTACTAGGGGTGCGCGATATCATATTTTCAATATCGGTTATCGATAACTTAAAAATATCGATATTTATCGATATATCGGTAATATCGATATTATCTATAATATCGATGGTATCGATAATATCGATGATATCGATGATATCGATGATATCGATAATATCGATATATCGATAACTGAAAATGGAAATATCGTTATTCGATAATAATCGATAAATTACGTGTCGATAAATTTTCACAGCCCGAATAAGGACAATTATTTGCCGTAAAAATAAAATCACTTCACTAGTATTTCAATGAAATTCATTTTCGGACAGTGCGAATTGGACGAATTCATTTCAATGCTACGGTCACTATCCAATGTAAGACATATGTATTGATGTATTGATATTCTCGACATTATCGATAGCGCTATTTAGTGTCCGTTTGAAAGATTTTGTGATACAATTTTCATCGGACATTACCAGCTTTAATTATCGATAATACCGATATTATCGATATTGTTGATATTATCGATATTGTTGATATTATCGATGTTATCGATATTATCGACGTTATCGATATTATCGAAGTTATCGACGTTATCGATATTATCGAAGTTATCGATATTATCGATATTGTCGATATTATCGATATTGTCGATATTATCGATAATATCGATATATCGATAACTGAACATGGAAATATCGTTATTCGATAATTATCGATATTATGGATATATATCGATATTATGGATATATATCGATATTATGGATAATATCGATATATCGATAAATTTTCGCAGCCCTAGCCATTACGATCTTTAATACGCGTCATACGAATCAAACATACTATTTATCCAATGGATCTTTACCATCACGTCATCAATGCATGTTAGAATAAAATGCATATGTTCTTCAGCCCATCTCTGTTTAATAGAACAAGATAAAAGCAAATGAGAATGAAAACATTTGTCGATTCGGACGTATAAAATTGATGACGTAATGGTAAAGATCGATTGGATAAATAGTATGTTCGTGTGCGACATCGTTCGTGCACAAGGTCAATGTTAAACACTGACCTACATATCTTCGCGTCGCCATTCAAACAGGCGGAGTTAGTTCAGTTCAGAGTTCAATCGTTGCCATTTATGGTGATGTATTACAGGTTTAAATATTTGCACACAGTAAAAAGACAGGCTGAATATCCTTATATGAATCGCACACGTCGCTGTCCAAGTAAAATCTGACTCAAATCTCGCGCTTGGGTCGGTTTCATCTTTCCAGAACCTTTCAGTAAAATTCCAACACCACCTTATAACATTCACTGACATTTTGACGGGTACTCCCCTCAGCGCCTCTCGTGAGTTTTTAAGTAATTGCAGTTGTCATTACGTTACTATCAGTAGTTCTGTAGTATCTTTAATAGGGAGCGCTGAGGGGAGTACTCCATGACATGCTTTCTCGGAACCGAATTTTAGGCGAATTGAAACGGCCATAATAATAATAATAATAAACGGCCAGTGAATATTAATGTAACTGGCCATGCCTAGAGACACTTGTAGAATCATCGAGACGGTAGATGGCGTGACAAATACAAATAGTATCTTATAATACAAGTGTATAAGAAAGCCTTTAAAGCACGCGCGACGCACAGCGGAGCGCTTTTAACGGCGCAAGTGCTTTAAAGGCTCTTATGCACGTGTATTATACGATATTTTTTATTATACCTGCGCTAAAATGTAAAAATTAGAAAGACATTAAAATTGAAATTCATTTTGTAAAGTTGCCTGTGGATCGCATTTTTAATCGATAACACGGAGATTGTATATGTTGTTCCTAGCCAACTTTAAAACACGGCGTGCGTGAATCGCCCTTTTTCGCACGATTTTTAGTTTTAAAAACAGAGATTTTGATGCAGTTATAGGGACCGTGCACATGCCTGCGTTCAGCGACGCCTGGCGGTGATTTATGTATTAGTGGTAGGAAAACATTGTTTTTAGGTTAATACACCTGTGACACGTTGAAGCGACGTTATTAACGTCACTCTGTAATTTTTAATTTTGCAATTACAATGGATGTTGAAATATATTTTAAAATCTTATTTATGTAAGTGGACGACCAGCTGGTAGTGGCCGGCCATCAGACGCGGCCACCCTATGCATAACTTCAATAGCCGAGCGAAAATTTTGGTATTTGCGGAAGAAATTTTGCATGGCATTGATGGTCAATAAAATTTTTAGTTGTGTGCAGATTTGTTGTTATTTCTTGTAATTGTATTAAAAATATTTAGGGCTTTTTCTAAATTTACTCAAATCTTGCAACAAGTTTTATTGTTTGATGATCAGTACAATTTCTAAATATGCAAAATTTATGCAAATCCTGCGTGGTGTCACTAATAGATGTGAAAATATATTACAAATTGAATTCTATTGTTTATGAGCACAGTATTTCAGAAAACACATCAGAAGATCGGCAGTTGATTATTGTTGGACACGGGCGTTTTCTGTTATTTCTAAATTTTTCCTTTCAAACACAGTGGATTTGAAATGCATGACCTCCGTACACAAATTTATGGAAATTTGCCTAACTGGAACGTATTCTTCACTCTTTTTTGCTCTTTTACACCCATTTGTATAAATAAAATGGTTAACGAGAGTGACTCATAGAATTAATGTAAAAGTGCTATAAATTAAACAAAAATCTGAGTACAAACCTCAATTTAAGAAACATCACTAATATAATCAGTCTTTTAATACAATTAACACAAAGTTTTCCAGTTAAATAGTATAAAACATGTTCCACATGCATATGACATGGAGTCGGTCTGATGATCGATTGGGGCTATTGTTTATATTGACTTCTTCACATGAAACGCATACCATCAGTATCCTGACCGTAAATGTATTCACAATACCAAGACTAACCATCCGTTAATCATCAACCGCATTTGAAACTGGCCTACATTTGTTGACTTGCTTTCCGACTTCTCATGAAATTCTTCAAACTTTCATTTCATCTGAGTCTCCTGCACATTTCTCGAATAGAGTACGTTGTACGTAATGACTAATCGATATTGAAATCTATGAATCACTTTCAAAACAGCATACAAACTTAAATGTTTCAATCCATATATATTTTCTTGCTACTGTCTGGATAATTGTAAAGTTTAACATTCTTCCTGTTACTATAACTCTTATGACAATTTACAGTTGTAGTACATAATAACTATTTGATCTTCTGGTATGAAATTAATTACAAAATTCAAGTTCAAATGCACACTGGGCATTTGAAATGACATATGTACATTTGAACTGTCATCATACTGTCACTCGTGTTTTCCTACCACTTATGCAAAATATGGCCATTGGTGGCGCTGTCATCGCATGTGCACGGTCCCTATAATAAAAAAATATATTTATCGAGGACGCGAATGCATATGATTTAATTGGATAGGAAACTATCTGACAAAGAATATATAACTTAAAGAAACCATATAAATATATTTGAACTTTGAAAGAAAAAATTTAGAAAATGTCCATTTCAAACAAACCAGTTTGTGAATTAGCAGGCATGGGTCACTTTGCAAGCGTGTCCTTATTTGTACGATCATCGCCTTGCTACAATAGGTGTGTTTGTTATCCTGCACTAGTGCAAACCAGTGTACACTTTTTTCTTAATACCTGTTTGGTATTATTCATTGCAGTTACACTACCTTGTTTGTTATGTTAGTGTAGTGTATTTCGTGTTACACAAACTACACCAGCACGGGAGAAAGAGTAACGAGTGCAGATAGGGTAGACATGCGCAATAGATGGCAATAGATTATTAAACGTCATTTGTGTGATCGATTGCACGTGGATATGTTTTGCTAAATCTCACAAGGAAATGCAAAATGATTTATTCAAAACATAAAATACTCGTTTACAAAGGTTTTATTTTCGCCAGATGCGTTTACAACTAAAATAGACTGCCATGTATGCATTTTAATTCTATTTTGAAATAACATGTAAGATTTTAGGTTATAGTTGATGTTTACAAAGTTCAAGGATTACAACACGTGGAAAAATAAACCGCACAAACTACACTCAAGCAGTTTGGTAGCACCAACTTCACCGCTGTACACTTCCTACACTCGCGTTACTGCACTCGTTACACGAATGCTATCCCGTGTAATGTTACCAAACAGACCTAAAATTTATACGTAACATGTATCTCGTGTCTAAATAAAAACCTGGTCAAGTAGACTACATTTAGTAATTCTGCTATGTAAATGCAATGGATCACAACCCACTTGACCAGGTTTTTATTTAGACGCTCGTTAAAATATGTTCAGGAATGATAATAATAAGTTATTACATTTAAATTGTAACTGGATTTTCGTCAAATGTCCGACCTATTACATTGAATCGTTCCACTGTGGGGCGCATCAAACAAGAGGAAAAAAATAGTGATTCATGATCATTTTGGACGCAACAATTTGTGTTGCGGGGGAAAGGTGTAGCGTAGCGTTCATACGAGCCCTAACAACTTACCCAGGTATCCAGAGTCGTTCGTCAACCCCTAGTGCTAGCGAGTCGCCAGATAGCACGTCGCCAGCGCTCTTCCAGATGCTCGGTTCCAGAGTCCCTACACGGCGAACCGCTGGCGGGCGCATTCTTCTGGCGCTGCGCGTACTATGGTAACATAAAAACATAAACCGTCTTCCCCAGATTCGAACAGAAAATGCTCTCTTAGAAAAACAACACATGGAAGAATTGCATAAGATTAGAACAGAAAAAGAAAAACAACCGTTGGAAAAAGCAAAGATTGATAAAAAATGTTTGAACGGCCAGAATGTTTTCGTTATATAATTATCAAAATATCCATTTTTTGTTAGATTTCTTTTTATAACAAATTAAGAAACCGTAATATATTTTTACACATTTATTACATATTTAGAACAATTTTTCGCCTCAACTTCCACCAGAACAAGACATAAATGTTATATTTACCAGAAACTAGTGACAACTAAATATTTGGACGCCATAAGTGTTATTGTATTTCACTGAGTAAGCTTTGGAAACAGTACTGTATGTATTATCAAATATAAAATCTATTCACTCTTTTTCCTCGTCCCAGGAGGTGAGTTAGGGTGACATTTTTGTTGGTATCACAATGAAACATAGACGTCAGATGAGATGGTTATGTTTATTTTTAATTTCATGGTTATAATTTGAATCCACTGACGGAGACGTTGTTGCCAGCTCGATTGTAGTGCATATTTCACGGTGCCATAGACGGAGCTCCTTCGTATAATATTTGGCAACATAGTCAGATTAGTGGTGTGGAATTGTCATGAATATTTTTCATGTCAGATTATGGCATCTTCAGGGCAGCAACTTAACGAAACGAGAACACGGCCTACTGAGACGAAGATAAAGAGTGAATAGATATTACCTAACGTCTGTAGTGCATATGATATGATTAAACGCAAAACGCATATTTATACAGGATGTCTCAGAGAAACTGTTCCTAACTTTCAGAAGTAGTAGATGACATGTAATTAAGCAACTTTTACTGATAAAGTTGTGTCCAGAAATGTTTCCACGTCAAGTTAAAGCGAAACAAAGGAAATGAGGACTAGAAACAATCTCCATATAAGAAGTAATTTTTTTATTTACTTCAGGTAGCTATACAATTATAATGTAGGTATTTCAATTTATTAAGAAAACTTGAAAAATTATAAGTGTTCAAAATTAAGGCTACAATGTGTAAGTTATAATGATGTATTTTTTTTTTATATGTATGATTGAACGACGAATTCTTCGAAATATCTGAGGACCATCATCACAAAGCTAAATCAAAAGCAAGAATAATTCGAGCCACTAGTTTCGCTTCTGTGTTGGCATAGACATTCAATTTAATATGACTTCAAATGTAAAATTGAATTGGAGTCCTATCTAGCGATCGTGCGAGTCAAGGAAAAAGACTATATCTCCCGATCCAGTGATTGTCCTTTTAAAGATGTCCTTTCATTTGCTTGCATGACCCCGAGTTATGACTCCAATTAACTTTTACATTTGGGATCATATTAAATGCAACACCTGTCAAGACAGAAGAGGAATTAGTGGCTCGAATTATTATTACTTTTGATGATCATCTTTAGACATTTCGAAGAATTCATCGTTCAATCATATGTCGTCATAACTTATGCATCCAAAATGGTGGCCCTAATTTTGCACATTTCTTATAATTTTTCAATTTTTCTCAATAAATTGAAATTAATCAAAAGTGTAGCTACTAGATATAAATAGAAAAGTTACTTCTTACATCAAGATTATTTCTAGTCTTCATTTTCTTTATTTCGTTGTAACTTGATGCAAAAACATTTCCGGCCACAACTTTATTAATAAAAGTTGCTTAATTATACGACCTCTACTACTTCTGAAAGTTAGGAATAGTTTATCTGAGACATCCTGTATAAGCATGGCTAAAGGTGTGCCATACATATAGTACAGATCTCCGTGCAAGAATAGTGCAGTTACTGGCATAAAAGTATCCAGAGGAGTGTGGTCGACAATGGCCCTCCAAATATAATAGAAAACGTGTGACATGAAATGAAAAAGCATTTGAGAAATAAATAATCCTCAAAGAACTTTGCCTGCTCTTAAGGAGAAAATCTTACAAATCTGGGCGAATATACCAGTAGAATATTTTCAAAAACTGGTGGCTTCAATGCCAGACAGAATTAAGGCCGTGATAAAAGCAAAAGGAGATATGACATGTTATTAGATAGTAATAGTCCAATCATTTAGGCCCAGTATTTCATTCAGGCTGGGTTTCTCAGTCTTATGGCCGATTTCTTCACCATGTTTAACCTAAAGTTAATTTATCTAACAGTTGGAATGTGACGTACAGTTGGCCGTACATATACTATAGGTCTGTTTGTTATCCTGCACTGGTGTACACTAATGCATACTTTCTCGCAAAATACTCTTTAAAGCAACCTGAAATGTTTGTGCGGTATGTCTCCATGAATGAGTATGATTCGTATTAACACATTATCAATGAATTTAAGCTTAATTAAAGCATATTTCGTAAAAAAAGTGTACACTAGTGTACATCAGTGCAGGATAACAAACAGACCTTATGTGTCACATTCTAACTGACAGATAAATTTAACCTCAAGATAAGGCGATGAAGAAATCGGGCATTAGTTTAACTTTAAACTCCTTGTTAACTTTACCTATAATATATTTAATATAATCTGGCTCGAAAAGACCAAATTTTTGGTAAAGAAGATTTTTTCTGTCAAAACTTTTTAATTATTATTTTTGTACATAAACATGTCGCTATGGCAAAACATTTTTTAAAATGAAATCAAGGCAATATTAGAATTATATTATTAACACTCCTGTTTATATCCATTCGCGTCTTTGAACGAAAGAGTCGCCGCGGAATTATACGGAACTTGTCAAATGATCATGTGTGTTTGTTGATCGTTTTTGGCGCGAACCGGTAAAAAAGTAGTAAAACCAGTGAAAAAGTATTGTATTTGCTATTATGGCTGCGTATAAAAGTAGTAAAAGTACTAGAATGTGTTCCGTACTCCGTACCGCAGTGTGAAGATCAAAAAAGCCAGAATGTATCCCTACATTCCGCCAAATAAAATACTTGAAACGAAATGGCAGGTTTTTCTTAAACTTGGAAAACCGATTACAAAAAATACGTTTGTATGCAGTGAACACTTCACAGTGAAGACTATTTCTTTTATTTTGGTAAGTTTAATAATATTTATTTTTAGGTTAAATTAGGTGAATACTTTTGCTCGTTTAAGATAGAAAATGAACCGACAAGTGGTGGGCCTATCAATAGTGTTTAATATCGATAGTGCTATTGATAGCAAAAATTATTGTAACGGAAGAAAGAATCATGTAAGATCCGTCCCTGTGGTCCCTGGCTCATCTGTACATCGCAAGCAAACCTTGGCCTATATTCATATTTCAACATAATCACGGAAGCTGGCAATAGAGAAAAATGAGTCATTGGGATGTCTCAAGAACAATCGACACCTGCATAGCCTACGCAAGTGGAAAGTAGGTCAAGTCAACTTATTTAAATAGATAGATTTTCCGATCAGAAATTAGTTCGACGAGATCCTTATCGAAGTACGTGAACTTATGTTATCTAAGTAAAGTGCCTTTACAATAAATTGGTCATGTAAACGTATTTGCAACCCCAATAAATGTACCTTATGTATTTTGTGCTATCTTAATTCTGACTACGCTCTGCAACCCCTTAAGTATACGTTACTTCTTGGTACAAACTTGATTACCAAAAAGAAACGTTACACTATCGATAATTCTGTCGAGAGGAGACTAGCAAAATAGCAAAAACTATCAAGTAATTTCTAGTAATGGTTTTGTTATCGGGCGAGTAATGTTTACGTACTTTTATAAAGAATAAGGCTCATATGCATAGTCAGAACTCAAGCATAAGCATGTGCTTATGCAAGCGTCGAGTAGCAATTGGCATAGGCAAATTGCTACCTGCATAGCAACTGGCATAGGCAAATTGCTACCCAGCGCTTGCTCCGACTTTGCATACGGGCATAACAGCTCCTAACAAAGTCCATATTTAGTGAGATATTACCAGAGCCTCGGATATCGATAGTCCTAGTACTGTAGATAGTTTTTGCTATAGGTAGTACTATCAATCTTTATTTTATATATTTAATTACTTACACTTACGTTTCGCAAACCACTTTGCTTGCTTTGATAAAAAATTGGTTGATAGATCCTGATATTAATACAACACGGCGTTTGAAACCATATGCCATGCCTTCAAGAAACTTGCCTGTTCGATCATTGTGGAAGTTTCTAATTTTATTGCAACTGTACAACACTGTTTTGCTGAAAACGTAACTCGCGCGCTTTTTAAGACCATGGGAATAAAGAGGGGTTTAAAGTTAAACTCGGACTGAGAAACCCAGCCTCAGAGTTTAACTTTAAGCTTCGTTTTATTTCTATGGAAACAATTGTCTTTACAATTATTACCCTGGGAATAAAACAAAAAGTTAAACTCTGAATGAAACACTGGGCTTTAGTTGTTAATAGTTTCTGATAAATATGACATTTATGTCTTGTTCTAGTGGAAGTTAAGGCGAACAATTGTTCAAGATACGTAATAAACGTTTAAAAATACACACGGTTTCTTAGTTTGTTACAAAAAGAAATAACACATCCATGGATAATTTGATAATTCAATAACGAATTCCAAACCAGGACCCGGACCAAGGTTTATATATCCCAGGTTGCCTCGTAACTGTCAACCAATAGCGTGCTTGGCGCGAAAACGTCACTGGTATGCTACGTTTGAACGAACGGCATTGTCTACGGCAGCATAATATCGACAATTTTATTACTGTTTGAAAAATAAATGTTTCGAGTGCATATTCTAGATATTCTAGCTAATTATTTAAACATAATATTAAAAATAACATTTAACATTATCGATATTTCAAAACCTACCATCACTTTTCAGTCTTGTTGGCAACTTGTTCGTAAGTTTTGCTTTGACAATATCCTCGAAATCTTCATTTGGAAAGTGTTTGCTACAAATTCTTTTATTTTGAGGATTAAAATCGTCTTTCCTATAACATCTTCTAGCCCACTCCTTTCGAAGTTTAGGAGGATTCGGAAAGCGAAAGAATGAAAGTCTTTCACCGGTCTCTTTTGCAATTTTAGAATTGCTTTTGCAAGATGCTACCGAACAAATTGTCCCTGTCATTTTTGTAAGACATAATGCCTGAGTTCACCAGAACGGGGCGCTTGCAAGCGGCTGCCAGATTTGTTGAGTGAACGGGCGCTAATTTTCAATTATTTTACTAAGCGGTCGTCATTTTTAGAAGCGTACATTAGATTCCGCTGAATTGAATAAACATGTTCATAAATGGCGGGATGAGATGTTGATCTATTAAGCGTCCATCAGATTACCGCTTATAAAGTAAACGCTGAAACAGCTAAGCGTACGCAGTTTATCTCCGGTGAACGCAGCCAAGCATACCCGTGACGTCACGCGTACACATTTCATCCCCACTCCTAAAAGTTACGAGGTAACCTGTAATATATGAACCTCGGGCCCGGACAGCTAAATGGGAAGTAAAAATTCGAATTCTAGTAGCGCCATCTGACGGCCACCCCTAAAGCTACGGTTTGTTAGGATAGTGCGCGGCGCACGATGCAAACGTAAAGCAGAGCGCATTTGAGTTTTGCGCCAGCATGTTTTGTTAGAAAATGTCGCAAACGTAAAGCAAATACGCTAAGCAGAACGCATTTGCATTTGAAGAGCATAGATAAATGACAATCTGTCGTGAGTCGAGCTCGACGTTTGCGTCGAAATCTGTTGCACTCAGGTTTCGACGCAAACTCACAGCGCGTGAGTTGAGCAAAACGTTTGCACTCAACTGAACATACTCTAACAATACCTTTATTTAAATCAAAGCACTAGGTTTCAGCGCACGTATGTCGCGCTCGACTTACTGTAAGTTTTGAGCCGCGCACTGTCCTAACAAACCGTAGCTTAAGAAGTTACAGTTATTTTTCGACAACGAGTGGCCGTCAGATGGCAGTATTAAAATTTAATCAATCCAATTGTCACTGGCGAAACTGGTTGCGCGTCAGAAATTAAATTTGAAATTTCAAGTTTCAAGTAGTGCGATATTTTTCCTATAAAGGTTCGGCCAGACCACCGGCCAGACCTATGCCAAATGTGCTGCCTAACGTCTAATTTGACATTAATCACTGGCTATACTTACAATTAATGGCAAGTTAGACGTGAAAAATCACGTTAAGGCCTTCTCAAACCAGCGCGGCAAGCGGTAGCGGTACGCACTCACACAGCGGTAAATGTAAACGTTCGAGCCGAGAGCGGTATACCGCACCCTTGAGAAGGCCTTTAGGTAGCACCAGGGCCTTCTAAATGAAAAGCGAGTTCTATCTGGCCTGGGCAAAAGTGTAGTTCAGGCGTGCTCCGCCAAGCACTGCTTACGGGGCGCTTTCTTAACCTAAAATCTTGACAGTTCTGTCACATGTGAATAGTAAATGGTGGATGAGTTCGTGTACGAACAATTAATGTTATTGTTGTAAAAATGTGTCCAATTTCGACAACTTAACTTGGCATTAAATTATTACGGTTTTAGATGATAATGTTACCTGCATATACTCAGAATTTCTATGGTAAGTTACAACATGTATAATAAAGCTACTTTTCTCATTGTGGGTAATTATCAACGCCCTTTACACGTTTTCTTCATACCATGAAAGCTTTTTAAAATGACAGTCTTTCTCTATTAACCAAGCGTACTTCACTCCGACGTGATCAAATGATTTTTGCATGAATCTATAAAGTTCATAAGGTGTTAAATGTATGCATATGATAAAAAACTGGCTAGACTATAATTTACTAACACTAAATATTAACAAATCTAAATACTTACCCTTTACATCCTACAATCACCCTCAACTTTATCTTAAACTAGGGGATATTATGTTTTGTGACAATATCAATTGTAGTAACAGCTGTACTAAATGCAATCAGATAAAATACTCACCATCCATTAAATATTTAGGGTTGATTCTAGATCAACATATGAGATGGACCCACCAAATAGATAACTTGCAAAAGAAACTTCGATACTTAACCCACACTTTTAAAAGGCTTAGAGACATCCTAAGTAGTAAAATATTAAAGATGATATACTATGCACTTGTTCAATCCATTTTGTCGTATGGTATAATTGCATGGGGTAATGCGGGGAAAACGCTCATCAGAAAGCTTCTAACAATTCAAAAACTGATACTAAAAATACATATGTTACAATAAAACACGAAGATATCCTACCGAGCAGTTGTATAGGGAGTCCGGAATGTTTGACATCCATCAGCTTTATGCTCTTACGGTTCTTAAATTTACATACAAGAACCAGGATTTGTTCCAGTACAAATGCCATCGATTCCCTACTAGAAATAAAGACAAAGTAGTAACGCCCTGTCGTAAAAAAAGTATTGGTGAAAATAATTTTACTTACGTTGTAGTCAAATTAGTCAATATCTGTCCTATCATAGCTTTGAATTTTTCGTTTAAATTATTCGCTAAAAAGATAAAACTATGGATCAATAATATCTCTAGAACGGAATTACACAGTATTCTGTACAATTAATTAGTTCTTAAACATTATTTTTTATTACTTCAAATATTGATGGAGCGATTCTGTGGCGACCGTGGGATCTGTGGGCCTGTGGATCGGTTATTGAGGGGTGGAATTTTGAAGTTCTCGGTATGATGCGATTTCTTGTAAATCTATAAGATAGGACCACAGAAACTTAAAAGTAATCCTAGGGACCTGGGAGAAATCGTACCTTCCACGGAGCGTCGGAATTCCGTACTTTGGTGGCTGAGTTGCAGATTTGCGGACTTTGCGGTTGCTACGGATACGAACGGAGTAGCTCCATAAATCTCTGCTCTTACGGTTATGCGCACATCGTCTCCTACTCTTTAATTATTATCTTTGTAAATTAGGCATCACAATTCAAGTTGGTTACCAACTTACTGTGATATAAAGAAATTGAATGTCATTTAATTATTAAGAATTCATATTGTGTTTATATTTGTTCTAACATGTAATGATTAAGTTATTGAAAAATAAATCCGTTTTCAAATTCATATCATATAAATTATGTTGTATTACGGTAATTATAATATTAATTAATTTTGCGTGAACTCACTTTGATTGACAGTAATGACAGTGCACTTGACTCAGTGCCGTCAATGCCCCGTAACCAGCGCCAAAGTGTCGACTTTTGGCGTTTTCTCGAGCACAAAAATTCAATGAAAATTTTTCAAAACGCCCAGGCCAGTTAGAACTCGCTTTTCATTTAGAAGGTCATGGGCAGCACATTAGACGTAGACGTGGCTCTGACAACGATAGTGTAGCTACGGATTAATGGCATATATGGCACTAATTTTGTAACAGCATTGAGAGTGGCATTGCGCGCTAGACGATAGCTCGGCTGGCGGTTTTTGATACACATCAAACGGATTACCGGCGTCGCATAGTTGTGGCTAGAGATGTTCCGATCCGAATCGATTTTGTTGGTAACGATATCCGATTTATTTTATCGATATTTTTTACTTTCGATATTTCGATACATCGGAAAATGTCACCGGATCGATTTCGATTTTTTATGCACAATTTATTAGTAGTGGTACTTTTATAGGACTCGAAGCCAGCAGGTTGGTATGCCTGCAGTAATGTGTATTTATGGTTATATTATTAATTTGACAGATTGAAGTATTTCGTAGTATTATATTCATTTTGCTTGTGAAAAATTGAATTAACGTTTAATATTTTTTCTACTCATGCTACGAAAATAAGTATTTTCGCCATAATAAACTCTAAGTGAAAGTACGACTTTTCTACCTAACGATGGAAATATTATTTCCACTTCTAGAGATCATGGCGAAAATAGGACTTATTTTCGTAACATGAGTAGAAAAAATAGCATTTACTACTACCTGACATGGTTACCATGGTAACTGAAAATATTTTGAATAACCATGAACTGAAAAATCGGGTCTTCAAAAATTGTTAAATCAAATATCGATACTTGAAATATCGATTTTTTCTTTTCTGATATGTGGTGTATCGATGATGTGCAGATGTGCTCGGAGCATAAGAAATTGGTCAGAAATAAACTGGTTTTAGTGAAAGTGTTGTAGACAATGTAAGTAATGTCTGTTGAATATCATTCAGGAATTTAAGATTGCTTAAAATATATAATTGCTTGGTCGTAAGAAAGGCGATTTTTCTGAAATCGAAGGAATGTGAGACAGTACTTAGTTCGTAGAAAGTGTTTTAAAGGAAACAAAAGACATTTTTATTGTGTGAAGTTCCTTTTGGGAAATATTTAACAATTTATTATGTACAGCTGAATTAAAAAAAACGGGAAATGAAATTTTTCCAATTGTAAATTTGGTTGCATTTGTCAATTAATTGTCTACTTGACAACAGGGACTTGACAATACATACCTTGGGCACTTTTCAGAATTAACCGGTTATTCCACCGGTAGACATTTTAAAATTCTAAAATCCACTGTAAAGCTATAATATGTTATTATAGCTATAATATGTATATAATAGTAATACTGTTATATTAAGTTAATAACTTATTATAGGTAAAATAACATATTATAGCTTTACAGTGGATTTTAGAATTTTTAAATGTCTACCGGTGGAGTAACCGGTTAATTCTGAAAAGTGCCTCTTTTAAAAAAATCTAACCTATTTATTTATAAACTGACGTAGCGTCAAATAATTCTAACCTATTTCTATTGAAGTCATTTCACACTATGAAAATATAGAAAACTGTGCCAATTTTTTTTGACATTTCCCGTTTTTATTGATTTCAGCTGTATAAGAACTTTTACAGAACTTGTCAATTTGACATTTATTTCGTAAAAAAAAACAATATTATATTTACATTCGTTTTATGTCTTTTATTTACTTTCTTTGTAATATAATTAAAAAAGAAAATGTATTTGTAGCTAGTAGAGGAATGTGCTATGTATTTTTAAGCAGAGACTAAAACCAGGCTATTTCTGGAGGGTTATCGTAAGCAGGGCTGGCGCAAACTTTTGCGGGGCCGCCGGGTTCAAAAATTGCGCGGGGCCAAAAAAACAGTTCTAAATAAATTATTTTTATTATAAACAGATTATTATACATACTATATATAGAGAGCGGATTTCTAGCCTTTATGCTTTTCGTGAGGGATAAAAACAACGCAAAACTTTTCATACACTAACTAATTCAAAATTTGATATTATTTGACGCATATTTTTTTATGCTTTTTTTGCTATTTTATTAGTTTTATGCATATTTAATTTTATACGCATACAGGGTGTTCACGGGAAGT
Source organism: Dorcus parallelipipedus (assembly GCA_958336345.1). Lineage (NCBI taxonomy): Eukaryota > Metazoa > Arthropoda > Insecta > Coleoptera > Lucanidae > Dorcus > Dorcus parallelipipedus. The sequence continues at coordinate 31,655,024 of OY284477.1, read as the reverse complement.
TAGCTATTGTAGCGGCTTCCCGTGAACAGCCTGTATTTACTGCTATTTTACGTCTTCAAGTTTTAATTTCTATCATTATTTAAATTTTTTGATCTGTTTGCGAAGAAAATAAAGGCGAAGTTTCTCGAATTTTATTGCAGTTAATTTTTTTAATATATGCCCATCGATCGACACGTCAAAGGACTTCTAGCTATCTTCTTCTAACTTTCGTGAAACAGCCTTACGGCTTTTGTCATGTCATGTCATTTTATCGTATATTTTCTTAACTCACATTCAGGTCTATCCGATCGACATACTTGTAATAAAAATTTAAAAAAATACTCCTATAATAAAATTCAATTTTATCGACGAACGATGAATTTTTATCGACGGCGATGAAACCGCCAGTGAATTATTTTTTGAGAGTCGATAGTTAAATTTTATCATGTATAATTTTTTTTCTATAGATGTTAAAAAAAATTAAAAAAACCTATTACAAATTATATTATTAAGCACAGTTTTACAATCGTGGAATAAGGACAGAATAACTATTCGCCGAATATTCTTTAACCTTCCCCCATATCTATTATAAAAATTATTGTTATAAAAAACGGAGTATAGCATGTTTATAGTAATGTTAAAGCTTAAATACGTGAAAAAATTTCGAATGCAAATCGTTATACGATTCTATTTATTAAAATTTTTACTACGTTACAGGCAGAATTATTTAGAATTTCATTTTCTTTCAAATATTTGCAGTTTTCATTGAAAAATTTGTAGTAAAAGCATATGCTTCGTTTTATTCATCTGGCCCAACGTTAAGTCAGATGGGTTTAAGAATTTTTGCTATTTTGTTTTACATGTGTTTTGTTTTGTTTTTTTAAGTTTTTTCTGTTAAAATAAAGCTTTTTTCCATAAAATATTAAGCGTTTTTAAGCGCTTATTTTTATTTTTATTGTGCTTATAAATCCTCCCTCTAATTATATAACATAGGATTAATTAAATTACAGATCCAGTTTATAAAAGTGGATTTATAACTGCAACGACAGCACAGTTTAAGCCCGGGGCCGTTTAAAGCGCGGGGCCGGGTTCCGGGGAACGCGTTGAACCATGGCCAGCTACATTAAACATTCACTGACGTGTATGTATGGCCGTTTCAATTCGACTTTTAAAAATTTTGACGGGTACTCCTCTCAACGCCTCTTGTGAGTTTTTAGGTAATTGCAGTTGCCATTAAGTCATGGCCGACTACATTAATAAGCTAACGCTATATGGCCGTTTCGATTCGCCTAAAATTCGGTTCCGGGAAAGCATGCCATGATCGTACCGTGACTAACGTCATCTATGAAAGTCACTTTAAACTTAAACCCACAAGATCGTTGCAAATTTCTTTAAATGTATTAAGGAAAAGTAGTAAGCCTGTTTGTTAACCTGCACTGGTTCAGATTTTTTTACGAAATATGCTTTGAAGCCTAAATTTTTTGATAATGTATCAATACGAAATCATATATTGTATTTTTCTGTTATTTCCACGAGACAATTTAAAATCAGCGGTCTCGTGATAAGAGGTCTGTTCCATTCCTCAGGATTTCGAGTTCTGAACCGTTCAAAATCGTACTGAGCATGAGCAGTGCACAAAATTGGATATAAATTTCATACTGCGCATGATTCGAACGGTTCAGAATTTGAAATTCTGTCAAATGGAACAGACCTAAGATGACGAACCCGCTAAGTAACATTTCTAAATGCGGCAATTTTAAAAATTTAATTCTACATCAATAATTGTGAGAATACTAAAATCATCTCGTATTGCTAAAATTATATTTGAATTGTCTAACTTGGGATCAGAATTTAAATTTAATAATAGTTATATAACGATTAGAAAATGTATTGCTTGTGGCAACGAAAATATGTCACTTTGAATTTCTTAATGCAATTCCGTTTCGAACTTGAAGCAATGAAAAAATTTTATGGTATCTAATTGGAAATAACAATTCTAGTGTACTTTATTCATTTCTTCTGTAATTTGTAGAAATCATTTTCACAAATCATCTTTAAAAATTATAAAAACAAGAATCGATTTACTAAAGGAGCTGTACCATCTATTTGTAAGAATTTTTTTCTAAATTTTACTTCACTATATCATTTTATGGTTTGTTGAAATTCTGAAGTCAATTATTAAGAATATTTAGCAGAAAACAATTATAAGGAGATCCAGGTAGATTCCATATCCACACAGCAAATTTCAGATTTGCAATATCAAAACAATGTCTACACACAATGTCTATAAGCAGCTCTAAAAAAGGAAATTAAAGATACAAAAATTATACAAAAAAAAAAAACCTCCGAGAAATCAATCTATTAATAAGCATAATTTCTCCTAATAAATTTCTTTAAAATTAAAAAGATTTAATGAGAAGTATTCAGAAAATTTTAATGAGGTTAAAGAATTAAAGGAACAATTGGACAAACAATCTACTAAATTAAATTTTATTCATTATGTGGAGAAAGATATGGAGAATATGTACCACTTCTTTCAAGTACACATTAGGTCTGTTCGTACAGTATTTCTGACTAGTTTGAAACTGTCAAATATATTCGGCGCATGCTTCTGACAGTTTTGGACTAGTCAGAAGCTACTGCACAAACAAACCTAATATTTCAAACCGAACACTATACAGGGTTATCCACATAAACCGTTCGTTAAAAGTTTTCAAGGTTGCAGTTCACGTGAATATTTGAGATTTAAGGAGTAAGGGTTTTCCGCAGAGACCTCTTTAAATAAAATAAAATTGTCTTTGTATCACTTCCGGTTGTACCGGAAGTCGCTGCCAACTCGCTTATTTTAAATGGAATGCTATATTTTTTATCACGTTTTTGAATTCTACATGTAAAAATATGTTAAATTGCAATACATTTCCCTGTCTCTAAAGTGCATCATTTTTGAAATATTTTGAATTTTCTTAAGAATTTGGATTTGCAATCCGATTAAAAAAAAATTATAACACAGCTATGATTGAAGCAATTTTATTTGTAATAGCTGATATTGTAGTTGAAGCTTTAAGGTTCTTAAAAATTCCATAAGCATAGTCTATTAAGCTACAGGGTGTCTAAAACGCACCGCTCCACTCGAAGATATTAAAACACAGAAAAATACTGTTTTTCAAATGGAACGACCAATACATACGCCATCGTATGTGGAATCAAATGTTGCGTCGAACTGTACTAGCATTCCCTATACCTAACTTTAACAGTTTTTTAGTTATGAAACATTTTCGATTTAATTCATAGAAAATTACAATTTTAATAGGTCAAATATTTTAAATTTTAAATAGCTTGGAAAGGATAACAATGATTACAGTTACTACAAATTTTGTAGTAAACCAAAGAAAATAGAATTTCGCAAATGGAAATTCTCAAATTTTAATTGTTCTTTGATAACCCTCTTAGAACGCTTGTGATTTTATAAAACGAAAAAGTATGAATTTCATTACTTTAAATTGAAGAATAAAATAGCTGCTAGTTTGCAATTCTCTGGGTTACCGTGAAAGTGTTTCAAAACCATTGTCTGATTATCTTCGTTATTTGTTAGTGATCTTCGTACATTTTATCTTTCCAAATTGTATAAAGTTAGGTTCAAAGTTTCCAAACTGTGTTTTATTCATAGTAGACAAGAGGAGTACGTTTTATTGAACACACATTCTCTGCTCTGAACAATTTTAGATCACTCTTCATGAATTTAAAAAATAGATTTAAAATATCAGCATTTGAATAATTTTGATTTTGATTCTCAACTTTTTTTTTGCTTTTGCTTAAAATTTGTAGTAACAGGACACGTTAAATGTAATTGTTTGTTGTTTTCATGGCTATATCAACAAAATTAGAAATATTTAACCTAATAAATGGTAAATTTTTATGTATTAAATCAAAAATATCTTATAACTGAAAAACTGTTAAAGTTAGGTATAGGGAATGCTAATACAATTCGACGCAGTGGAGCGGTGCGTTTTAGACACCCTGTAGCTTAAAAGATTATGCTTATGGAATTTTTAAGAACCTTAAAGCTTCAACTAAAATATCAGCTATTACAAATAAAATTGCTTCAATCAAAGCTGTGTTATAATTTTTTGAATATCAGATTGCAGAATCTAAATTTTTAAGAAAATTCAAAAAATGCATTTTAGAGATAGGGAAATGTATTGCAATATTACATATTTTTACATGTAAAATACAAAAACGTGATAAAAAATATAGCATTCCATTTAAAATAAGCGAGTTGATAGCGACTTCCGGTACAACCGGAAGTGATACAAAGACAATTTTATTTTATTTAAAGAGATCTCTGCGGAAAACCCTTACTCCTTAAATCTCAAATATTCACGTGAACTGCAACCTTGAAAACTTTTAACGAACGGTTTATGTGGATAACCCTGTATTCATTCCTTGAATAGCAGTGTTGCACCATGTTGATGTTACAGATGAAAGATTATATTGGTTAGAAGTCACATTGCAACATTACATTGATGATATCCAAAAAAGTTCAGCAAATGCAGGTATTCAAGGACTGTCTACAAAACGGCCCTTGGTTTACAATTTACAACCACTTTCTTTTGCAAGAAATCAGATTTTATTATGTATTGAAATATTCATAGTTCAGATGCAGTGGAACCCATATTTTCTCATGTTCGTCTTTGACGTGGTTCAAATGACATGACTGAAGTCAGAGCAGCAGAATATGCACTTCAGCAAACTTAATGTTGCGGATTCGTCAAAGCTTTGACATCTGCTAATATTGCTGGTAATATAGATTACACGAGTTAGACAAATTTCAGAAGTACCTACAGAAGAACAAAAAGTTAAGGAAGAGTTATTTCATATTTTAAAACTTCAAGTTCAAAACGTATATCTTTAAAAATATTACCTGATGACAGTATTTACTTTGCTTCTATGGCATTCTTAACTGTTTACATAATTAAAAATAGAGACGACAAATTTCACTGCAATACTTGCTTAGAACCTCATCTTTCTTATCTGATTCCTTGATCAAACTTATTATGATTCAGGACAGATGAAGTTTAAACTATCCTAGTAATAAATTTGTCAGAATTATTAAGCAATGAACAGATAATATTCCTGAAATGTTACCTCTCTTGGAAAATACAAAAACCTGTGCACAACTATTTGAAATTCTATGTCCTGTACTCCAACAAAATACAATTTTTGCTTGTGACAATCACAAAAGACAGAGAAAGCTGTTCTCGATAATACAAGTAGAGAGAAAACAGATTTTTTGAAGAAACATGTTCGAATTTAAACTTACAAGCAAAAAAATTTTGAAACTGTTACATTGGACAGCTCACTGAACTAACAATTTTCGCCACAGAGGTCACTAGTCACCGTATGACAAATTTTAAATTCTTCTGCTCTTAATAAAAAAATCTGGAAGTATGAACTTACAAATTTTAACATAAAATTTGTGAAATTCAAATTCAGAAATTCTAAGAAACGCCCCATTTCCACCTGAAATATTCAGGACAACTTATTTCTAAAAGTTATAGGTAATATCGTTATTATTTCAAAATAATTAACTCTTTCATACACGTGCTTAGGAATTCGAAACCAAATAAAATTGAGCATGACTTGAACACAAATCATTTTCATTAAGTTCTTCTATTTCCTATGCATATAGACAATTCACGTTATTAATTTTAGTCGTTTTTGCAGTTTTTGATGATAAATATGCGTACGCAAACTTTAACAAACAACTTAAACCCTACCCGAAGTACAGCTTAACAATAATTAATAATTAAACGTTTAATCCTTAATTATTTGGCCTGTGCAAGGAAATTTCAGCTTTAATTATAGTTAAATTTTAACTAGAACTTAATGACAAGCGGTGCAAATGGCCGTAAGTTGTTAGGGCTCGTAGTTACGCTAGTGCCTTGATGAGAACGCTTATCGTGTTCTTAACTAACTAATCCCAAATTTGGTCTAAAAAAATCCAAATGGGAGAGAATGAGAATGCAGAAATTGTAGCTTGATTAACATCTTGCAACCAAGTTCAGCATCTTTCTTTTAAAGTGTCAATTATCAATTCAACAAAAATGGCAATTGTCATAATAGTTGGTAGGTTATCTCCAAATTCTAAGAATTACAAAAGGCATTATCTTTCATTCACACTTCAAAACTACTCCAACTTACTTACGTGAGGGGCCCAAGGTTTTTCTTGGTTGCCCATCGGAAATCTAAAATAGGCCACAAAAAACTTGATTCGCATACAAATTTATGTTGCATAATTGCATCCTTCTTCTTTTTGAATTTAAACTTTCTAATAATAAAAAGGACATTTGTTCATTAGAAAGCATTCTGGTCACAATTTTAAAAATATATTTTAGCATTGTTGTTTATCAAATCTAGATATTAATTGTCATGAATTTATTTAGACATACGTTTGAAGATTTCAAAACCAATCTTGGCCTGTTTTCCAAAAATCGCATGCTGTTTAAGCATTAATTATGTATTTATAAATTAAGGAAAAATTAATTAAAACTCTTTATTTATTCTTAGTAGCATATTTTATCAATAAATAATTCTCGTGGTCAAGATGTTTGATCGAACTTCATAACCGTAGCCCATCACAATTTTTTTTCTAGTCATTTTTTTTTTCAAATCCCCGCCATGTGCAGTCTAAACTAATTTCAGAGCAGCGCCATGAAAAGGCTGAAATTAATATTTAAGTAGTGTGCTTTCGGATTTGATTTCGTGACTCTAGAGTTGCGTAAATGCGAAAAATAATTTAAACCACGTTAAATAGCTATTAAGTTTGTACAGAAAAAAAATAATTACTTTTTCCCTTAATTTCTAAATAATTAACAACTAAAATAGCACAAATTCAGAAACAAAATACTTTAAATCACATATTCCTTCTGGTTATTACCAACAATTTCGTAAAAATTTACTCAAGCAGATAATATTTCTGTTTTCCCATGTTAAGTCCCTTTGTCTCATTGTCGGTATACTTCTATTCACAAATTTCTTTAATTACTATTCTAAAAAAAAATTCTTTTTTCAGACATTTACTCTCGGCTGATACGAAAGAGGAAAGGATAGAATGGTGCAGCATGTTCAACAAAGCTCTGACAGCATTGAGAATGTGGGGAAACAACTGACTTGAGACTCTACTGTCACATGGTGCTTTGAAATTATTTTTTTATTGCTTTTAATATTGGCCATTTTTTTACTTTATTAAAAAAAATCGTGCCATATATTTGTAAAATTTTTTAAAAATTAATTTTGGATTCAATGAAATTATACTTAAGTATAAAATTTGAAATGCTTACGAGCACACCTTGACTTTCAGGAGTACTTATTTATTCCACTGTAATCACTATTATTACATTAATCGTTTTTCTAATGTATAGATAAATATGTAATTATGGATAAATGCTAACAATATATTCAGCTACTGCACGCTACTGCATTTGTTGTTGTCCCACCAGATAGGGAGATGAGGGCAGGAAGTAAAAAACAAAGACTTCGCAAAATTGATTTGCAGTACATGTATTTGTTTACACATGCCTATAAATACAAGCAACACAAAAACGGCTGCCTGGAAAATTCGTCCGAACAGAAAGAAAAAAAAAAGAAAGAACGGAAGAATTCCCTAGGAAGCCCCAACATATTTGCCTTTTTGTTAAGCTGAGCTGCCCCCTTGCTTACTCAACTAAAAAGATGACGGTTAATAACCGAAATGCTCAACGTCATCGTAGTTATTGAACCCTCACCTAATCATTTTAGACGCATTTAACAATTATACCACTACGAGAAGAACATTTAAAAAATATTTGTCATCCTTAATATTATAAGTATGTTATTATTAAAATCTGATTTGGAATCTTAGAATGGTCCGATGAGAATTGCGTGTTTCAAAGTTTTATTCGATGGGACCGACGTCGACGTAATCCAGAACGTGCTCCTGAATTGTTAATGGGAGAGATGGGAGAGTCCATGAATCAGAGCCTCCAATGTCTAGTCCCATACGGACGTTCGTTCGGGTATTTCCAATTACGAAATGATCTTCGCTCAAAGGAAATATGTCTTTCAATAATAACCTGTAGTTAAAACAAAAGTAAAAGACAAGATTCTGAGACAAATGGGATTAAATTGAGAAAGTTTAATAAAAAAATCAACGAAATCTTCCCTAAAATATTACTTAATCACACATAAGATTTCCAAAAGATAGGGAGTATTGAAAGAGAAACGAAATAAAGCTAAAAGCAGAAAAAATGGCTACACAGATTGAGAAATTTAATATTAGAAACTAAAGTAAAATATTTCAGTGTTTTCCACATTTTTAAAATATTAATTTAACAAGAACTAGAAACTTAATAAATTAGAAGTAAAGAACAAACTCACCAGATACTTTCATCGGCAACGATGTGCACTTTGGGAATGGGAAATCCATTAAAGGGACTTGCAACTGGTAAGGTGTAAGCACCCATGTTCTCAAATACCAGCCAATCACCGAGCTTCATCTCTGGTAGCAGAACGTCATCAAGAACCTGATCGAGACCATCGCATGTTGGCCCCCAAATACTACTGGGATATAACTTGCCCATTGGATACTTCTGCAAAATCAAAAGGATAATGCCAAAAAGAAATCAAATAAGAAGGACCATTTCACCTTTAGCGGTTGTGCCACGACTTTCTGGTGATCATATAGGATGCAGTTGAAGCTCCCATAGACACCATCATTAATGTAATACATGTAATTGGTGATGCTGAAATTGCTCACGGGATCTTCGACTTCCACTGTTCTTATGGAGTGAATATTACAAGCAAGTGTATAAGCAGAACTAACGTAAAAGCGTCCCGGCTCGGCGATTATATTAACGGCAGGTCCTGGAAAATAATCCTCCAAAGCCTGATTCACAATCTCTGCAATCTGTGTAATGGGCAAGTGAGAATCTTGTAATAGAGCAATTTGTGCAGACTCATTACCTTATCGATGGACGTTCCGTGATCACCTGGGTATCCCCCTCCTATATCAAGTAAGTTGAACTCATAGCCCAGAGAAAGAGCATAATCAAAAATTTGTCTTGACGCTGCGATGGCTTTACGGAAAACTGGAGGGTCATTGCAGCCTGATCCCACATGGAAGCTAACGCCGACGACGTCTAGGCCCAGGGAATGAGCAATTTGGAGTAAATGTGGTGCTTCTGTGAAGTGATTGCAGCCGAATTTCATTCCGAGTTGACATTGTGCTGACGCTGCATCGCATCTAATACGGATTACCATTCTGTAAATAAAAAATGGCCCTTAGTGACAAAAATTTATTAAATTTCAAATTTGACTCACTTGGCATCAGGAAATAGGTTCTTGACTTTGTGCAGCTCCGACTCATTATCAAAGGTCATGTAATTGACTCCTGTAGCGGCCGCGTGGCGGATATGGCTAGCAGGTTTGGCTGGATTGGCAAAGATAATGCGGTTCGGTTCAACTCCCAGAGATAGTACCTTGTTGATTTCGGATTTTGAGGCACAATCGAAGCCGGTGCCCAAAGCGGCGAGAACTTCCAAAACAGTGAGACTGTCGTTGCATTTCACAGCTGCACAAAAAGCGAAATTTACAAACATTACTTCGTTAAAGTCACAGTGATAAATTCATTTTTACTTTTGGAGTTACACAAAACGTGCGTATTTAGAGGTTTGTCAATACAAAATTGTTTAAGTAGCATTCACAAGTACGGTCATCGACACAGGCTTAATCGCCGCGGAAGTTGTCTAGCATGAATTACCGACGTCTGCTCAGCTTGCAGGTCAAATTCTTTTTCGGTCGATGAAACTTATGCAAAATTAACGTTTTAATAGAAGGAATTCCACGCTGATAAATGAAAACCAAGTTGTTTGAACTTACTTGAGAATGCTACAAAACAGTTCGTATTTCATTCAAAACAATTAAAGTGCTCGCTCATTAAATGTGTTTGACGAGACGCTGACAATTTTGGAACATCCACTTTGTGGCATCCGGCACTGGTGGTATAAAAAGGGATGTTTGTAAATCAAATAGGGCAGTAGTTGATTAGTTGTTAATCAATGAGTTGTATAGTCGGAAACAGTCGGCAGGCAGTTTCCAGAGTATTCATTAATATAATTAGTTTAATATATTCGGTGAATTTTATTTTTGACTTCTGAATCGGTCCTTGGGGGCGGCGTTTGGTCGAGTGTGGTGCTAAGAGGGGAGGTAATGTAAAATTTAAATTAATTATATGTTTCGTTCGCCAGTATCGTGCCCTGCAAGTGAGTGCTCGATATAAGGGAAAACGTAACCTGGTGGCGACCCCCTTATAACATAACTACGTTGACTATATTTCCCTTATAACGTAACGTAAGTACGTTTACAAAAATTCTCCAATGAAATATCTAAAATATTTTTAATTTTAAATTTCCATTCTAGACAGGCCATGGAGTTTGAACGTACGCGTTGAATTGGTTAATCCGCTGGCTGCCATTTTACATTTACGTAAAATTTAGGTACATACAGGGTCCGACAGTCGAATTTGACGTTTTTAGTTTGAGTGTCATCCAAGGTAGGAGCAAAAAATTAAGAAGAAAACGGAGTAATTCGATTCCACAAGTATGGAAATTTTGTATTCTTGGAGCAGTGGAGCCATGAGTATCGCGCTTTCGTCACAGAGACGTATTTCAAAAACGGCGAGTCCGTTACGATCACGCAACGAAAGTTCCGCCAGCATTTCAATGTTCCTCCCCGCGGAAGGATTCCCATATGGAATACGATATTGTCATGGATGCAAAACTTTCACACTACATCTTCAGCTATGCCAAGCAGGATGGGTCTGTTCGAACCGTCAGAATCCCGGAAAACATCGAAACCCTGCGTCATGCGATGGAACGTGATGGTTTTTTAACAATTCTTTTTTGCATTAAAAATTTCCGGAAATATTTTTTTTGTCGAAAATTATCTGTGTTATCCCCTCTCAAAATACGTCAGGTTTGACTGCCGGACCCTGTATAATCAAAAACATGACTTTTTTTCTCACAGCCAACTTAGAATGGAAATTTATTGAACCCCCCGATAGTTACCGTAATGTGGTTTAACTCTTGGCATTGCAGCGGTCCAGATCCTGTGTTTATGCACAATATCGCCGATGTCACAAACGTAAAAAGCATCCTCTTGCATGCCAGAGTCGGCGATTTCTTTGATCACACTCCAGACGTCGGTGTGGGCGTCTAAAACGTGAACACGTTCGTCCAAGTTGCTGATATTCATGTTGGTCGGCAGAAGGAAGAACGAAGTGGTCGATTGTTAAATACAGCTAAAACCTCTAGTCGAACTAGGTAAGGAGGCAGCCTGCGCTCAGATTGGTGCAGGTTGTGTGTGAGGTACGTGGGTGTTTCTGAAAGCTTACAAGGTGGCTAGCACCACCAAGGAGGTTCCCCGTTTAGGTAGAGTTTCCAGTTGAACGGGAGACGTTCGCTGTTTGCAGCTGGTGTAACTCGTGTTACAACACAACCCTATAAAATAAACGACAATTAATCATTTAACTCCATGCGTTTCAAAAAATTAATTAATTAATACTAATTGTCAATCAATTGTAACACAAATAACACGCCGGAAATGTTCTTTAACGTTACTCACGCACTTATTCATAGAGTTCAAACGTGTCTTGATGCAGCAGGCAGTGGTCATTTTACGCATCTGCTTAAATTTTTTAAAATAAAACTGTTTTCTTGCTTTGTAGAAACGTCAAAGTGATTGAAGACAAGTTCAATGAACTAAATGCACACATGCGTGTTTAGTTGCGTCGCCAACTCAAATTAATTGTTTATTTGATCACTTCTTACAATCCTCTTTATAGAAAAGTTCTTGTTCTTGTTACATTAAGCTTTTCTTAAGTAAATACATTTTTTTCCGTTTATTTTTTGTTAATAAGAATATAAAGCAGTAAAGATGTTTTTAGCTTTACAATAATAAATGTTTTACTTCAGTCTTTTAGAAATATTCTAAATTTCCATATGTTACGGACTTTATGAACGGCATAGAGGGCGCTCGTATTAATCAAGCCGCGAGATTTGAATTAAAACGTGGTTATAATTTGAATGTGTACGGCGAATCACCAATCGGTGTACAACTTACGCAAATTAGCACATTTTGACTTTTGTGCAATCCAAAGAGCAACTTGGTTGGTATATGTTTGTAATTAGCAGGTAAATGTTAATTTAGTCGATTCTTGTCTGAGAAATTTGCTAGAAAATGCTTACGTGAACCTGTTTAAGAATTCTAATTTAAAAAAGAACTTGCATCGAATTCTGCAAATATAAATTTACTGATAAATGTGGTGGATAAATTGCAACCACATTTTTCGATAGTTAAGTTCTTAGATAAGATAGCTTTCTTTCTTTCTAATGACTAAAATTTCATGTTTCAAAATTGTCGACATTCTTGGCGAGAAATTTTCCTCAGGCATGTACATTATTCATTGTCTTTCTTATTTTGGAAACTATTAGAACATGTTACACACAATAGCTGCAGAGGTTTTCTTGCTTTTAAAAATCTGACAAAAACAAACAATTTCGTACAATCAAAGTACACCAAAGTCTGTAATTTATTATATTTTGTGAGCTAATTAAAGCGTACATAAACAGCATTAGATTGGAGATTGCGAGGAGCGGACACTTTTTGGAGCTGAGAATTTTTGAAAAAATGGGCACTTTTTGAAAATATTTCAGTTCTAGAAAGGGTGATCAAATTGCAAGGGCATACAGTAGCAGGCAATAAAATCCGGGCACGTTATTTTTTAATAATAAGTTCGTTATTTTGTTACTACTGTATGCGGACGATCTTATCTTATGTGCGACAAGCAGAAATACCTTAATGGAAAGTCTAAAGAGGTGGAAAGAGGAATTAATAGGATATGGTATGTTCATAAATACAGAGAAACCGGAAGTAATGGTATTAGGAAGGGATGAGCAGGAGACAGGTATGAGAGGGGTGGACGAAGAGATGAGACAAGTGAAACAAATTAAATACTTGGGTTCCGTGATAACCAGGGAGTCTAAAATAAAATCAGTTTTTTTATGCGCGTTAGTAGACCAAGCGGAGACAGCATATCTTTTCCGCGAGCTTCGATGCAGTAACGCATTGTTCGGCTCCGTGCACTCACAGCGTCGTCGAGCTCGCCCATTGTTATCTATGCATCGTATACTGCTTATGATCCCACTCTTTCCAAGCGTACGCTCGTAATAAATCAAACTGATTAAAACCAAGACTCTCTAGTGATAACACATAATGGGTGCATACCGTAGTGGTGGACAAACCTATAATTGTTACTTAGTGATAATGACCCTTAGATATAATGTATCTAAGGTTTACTATTGCTAACTACCAACCATCGATTTGCCCACCCTAGTATAGGTAGATGTCGAGATAAATAACAGAATAAGAGTGGCTAACGGGTTGTATTACGCTTTGTTAAAAGCATTTATTAACAAAAAGGAAGTTAGTAGAAAAACAAAAGTGAAAGTATATAGAACAGTCTTCATACCAATACTAATTTATGGAGCGGAATCGTGGAATTTAGCGGAGAGACATGTGACGGCATGTGAAATGAGATTTTTGAGGAAAATTTATGGAGTCGCAAAGATGAATAGAGTCAGACAATAAGAACGTAATTGAAGGTAGATTCGCTGATTAAAATGATAGAGAGCAGGCAGTTAAGCCGGTGGAGACACATGGTCAGAATGTCAGAGAGATTAGGGATTAAGGATTAGGGAAGGCAGTATAGTAGACGGAGGAAGAGGATGACCCAAAAAGACATAGAATGATCAGGTTTCACAGATAGGAATAGGGAATGCAGTGGTGCGAGGACGCTGGCGAAGGATAGGGGAAAGTGGAAAAAAGTCGTGGGCCAAGACTCAACTCATTAACCCCAACACCGAAACGTAGAAGAGGGACGGATAAGATAAGCGAGACTTATCAATTTTTTTTTTCTTTAATTTGTATACAATTTGGAACATCATGTATAAAGAACTCTGACAAATTATGACGTCTAACATTTTTCTTAATTTTATTTAAGATAGCAGATTTTATTTTAAATAAAATCCACATTCCAAATTTACTTATTTCGTTTCAAACCAAAGGTGAATGGGGAGGTAAAGAATTTTACTTGAATTTACGTAAGAGTAAACCCCAAGACATCTTAATGTGTAAAAATGTATTCAAAATAATGAAGAGGTAAGGGATTAAAAGCAAAAATATAATATAATATAAATATAAAAGTAACTTTCATTGTTTTTCTTTTTAATTGAAAGATACGTAAAAAATTCGCCGCGCGATGTCGTAACCTAAACTATTTATAATATACATATCGTCGTTGTGCATGCAAAATGCGCTATGTAACAAAAATATATTTTTGGCCATTAAATAATTTATTGAAGACATTTCTATTTAATTGGGTATTTTTAATAATTGGATAATATCTTAAAAAAGTAGAGGACAGTCCTTTTTACCACAAAAAGATATGACTTAATATTTCATACAGTTTTTTGTTCCTACTGTAAAATTTAAGTACTTAGCGCAATTTGCATGCACAACGACGATATACCTTATTATATACATATTTAAAATATGTATAACTTCAAAAAAATATGAAAATTTATTCCACACCAAAGAAAGCTGAATTGGAATGTTAAAATTTCATATTAATCACTTAAGGTGAATCTGACCCTATTCACATTTTTTAATCTGCGCCTGATATGTATAAGTAATAGTACACTCAGAAAAATAAACATTTCAGTTAACCAAAAACATGTTCACTTAACAAAATTGTTCGTTTACCCATTAGCAATCGCACGAGGTCATTGAACCAACAATCAAAAAATGTTAAATATTTTATAAATAAAATATTTACTTTAATATTGTAACGTTTTTAAAGGTTCATTAATTTTTATTTTAATCAAAACACGAAATAGTTAATAATCTAATTTATTTAAAAGTAACACTAATTAACACTAACTTAACAATAATTTATTTATAAACTAATAAGTAATTTATGTTAACAGCCGAGCGAAAATTTATAACGCGACTTCAATTCTGCACTGTCAACTCTGAATTTATTTCGAACTGTCCCCCGTTTGGCTGCGTGCATTTTTATATGCCGGGGTTGTTTCTCGCGAACATTCTCGCTCGTTCGACGGAAAGTCTCGGATCATCGCCCCGTGATGTCGAAGCTTCTCGTCTAAGGCGCGTCGGTGTTGACGCATCAGACGGGCTGGGGCCGCAATCGTCACAATATTTATTTTATAAATAAAATATTTAGCTATTTTTTAACAATCTAAAGTTCTTGTATCAATCTGCTTGTGCATTAAAGCAACGATATCTTCATTGTATGCTTGCTTCAAATGAAATATTGAGTTGATTCAATCTAAAATATTTAAATTTAAAGTTGTTCCTTGTCCGATCATAAAATCTTTAAACCGGACTAAATGGCACACAAAACACTTAACGTTAAGTGTTTTGTGCGCTGTTTAGTGTCCGGTTTAAAGATTTTATGATACAATTTTCATCGGACAAGGAACAACTTTAAATTTAAATATTTTAGATTGAATCAACTCAATATTTCATTTGAGGCAAGCATACAATGAAGATATCGTTGCTTTAATGCACAAGAAGATTGATACAAGAACTTTAGATTGTTAAAAAATAGCTAAATATTTTATTTGTCTGAACACTGTTGAGGAATTAAAATTATATTTTGATATATTTAAAAGTAATTCTTCAGTATGGTCAACAAAAGCATAAAATCAATTCAATCTAGGCCTAGGGATGTTAAGAATCGAATCGATTTATAGTTGAATCGATTCTTTGCAAGCGATGCATCGAAAGAATCGAATCGATTCAGTTTGGTGTGAATCGAATCGGAAAGGTGGACATACAGATGTGTTCAAAAAGGTGTTGTACAGCTACGTTTTGAATATCTTTGCTTTTGAGCGGCAATTGGTTTTTCTATTTTTGTGTTCAATAATATTATTACTGCCTGAAACCGTATATGTATCAAAACTTGTACAACAATTTTTCGAACTTCATGAATGCACGTACAAGTTTACACAGTACAAATTATGTACAACACTTTATTGAACACGACTGTACAACCAATTTTTTATCACGGCGCCATCTATATGTTACTGGCAGCCAATAACTCAAAATGAAAAAATTGTGGGTAGGGAAACTCCGCGGCATAAAACAGAACATTTCAAATTACAGAAATTTATTCGACCATTAACAAGTAAAAATTTGCATTGCACACTTGAACAGTAGGTATACATATACGTATTTTGTATTTGAGTGTGAGTGTAGAACAATGCCTCCTAAAACAAGTGTGGAAGCATTTTATTACTGATAACAGCAAATCTATTCGTTGTAAACACTGCAGTGGAACCATAAAATATTTCGGAAATACCACAAACTTAAAAAATCATCTAAAACGAAAGTATAATGTTGTAGCTGACATTTCTTCTAGAAACTCGTAAGTATTACTTTGTAATAAGACTACGAATTGCAACGTTAATTTAAAATATAAAATAAAAATACTTTCAAAGTGCAGCAAATATTTTCTTTGTTTATTCTACCGTATAGATACTAGATATGCAGTTGTAATAAAAATAAATCTATTTATAAATTCATTTCAAATATTCCATTTAGGCCCGGTTTTTCAATATCAAGTTAAACTGCAACTTTCGGTTTATTTCCATAGCGACAATTGTGTTCTTATGGGAGTAAACTGAAGGTTCAAGTTAACATGCGATTGAAAAACCGGACCTTAGAGTGTAAATTTTTGTTAATCTGGTCTAATTTAAACATAAGACACATAAATATTAAACATTTATTGAACGATACTGTCAAAATTCGTTAAACAATTAAATGTTGAAATGTCGTAAAAGAGTTATTAGTTATCACTTTAATTTACGTCTTCGTAAGAACATGACCGGGTCATTTATAATTCAATATTAGATTAATTGAACAAGTTCTTATCTTATCTTATTGCATATTGTTACGTTTTTAGGGTTCGATTAATTTTTATTTTAACACAAAACACGAAATACTTAATAAACTAATTTATTTAAAGCATTAATAATAAAACACTAATTTATTTACAAAGTTACATTAACACTAATTTATTTTTAATAGCCGAGCGATCTCTAAAGGTATGCACACAAAGAAAGCGGATTGCCTGCTTTCCGGCAATCGGCGCCGATGCGCATTTATAAACTTTTAAAACAAACGCATATTTTTTAAATAAGTTATAACACAATGAAAGTAGGTCATTTTCCTGATTTTTCTCAATAGATATCTGTTTTTATCGACTTTCACTCTGTATCCTTATGTGCGAAAAACTTGAACCTATCGGCGCCGAGTACCAGTAAGCAGGCAATCTGCTTTCTTTGTGTGGCTCCCTTAACGCGACCACTAATGCGGAACTAACTCACTCATTCCCGGTCGCGTGCTTTTACACCCTAGCCTGATTTTCTCGTAGCTCCTGGAACGCAACGGAATGTCTGGTCTAATTTATTCTAGAGCCGGAATTCTCTCGAAGTGACGGCGACGGTTGTCTCTGCGGAAGCTTCGAGACTATGTCACGCCAGGCTGGGCTGTGACGCATGAAACTAACTGGCATCCAAGGAGTGTTGAGGAATCATAACAATATATTTAAACGCACTTTGCAGTGTAAAAATTAATTACATGCAATGAATGTTTTTAATTGAGTTATTATTATTACTGGAATACAAGTTAGTTAAATTACTTATGTTAGGGCCAGTTTCATAATGGAACTTTATATTTTAAAGTCTCCTTTAAGCTCCATTGTGAAACTATATATATATATATATAATATTTTATAGACATTTTATATTTTATAGACATGAAACAATCGACTTGACAGACCCAGAACCACTTAGAAACAGCTTCCAGTTCAAGTTTTGCACATTTTTTGGAGAAATACGACTACCAGATTTGATCTGTAATTGTAGATGTATTTCCATTATTTGAAAGTCACACCGCGTCATGCATCCAAAAAAATATTTTAAAGATATGTTCAGAGTGGAATATTGACTTAAGTAAAGTAATAGTAGTTGTCACGGATTATGCTAATAACATAGTCAAAGCTGTCACCGATACATTTGGAAAAGAGAAACACCTACCAAACCGTGTTTCGCCCATACTTTAAATTTAGTTCCAACCAAATGAAACCATTAAAAATGTAATTAAAAAAATAAAAGATATAGTCACTTTTACGAAACAGTCTGTCTCGGCCTCCGATGAATTACGGCGTATTCAAATATCACAAGGAAAACTAGAAGGTTCTGTTTTAAAATTAATACAAGAAGTTCCTACCCGCTGGAATTCGACGTTCCATATGATTGATCGCTTCATATTGTTAAGTGATACAGTAAGTTCCATGATGTTAAAATTTCCTAAATCACCTCCTGCTTATGAACTAGAAATTTCTAAACAAATTGTAAAATTATTACAACAAAACAAAGATTCTTAAGGAAATAGAGAAACGATTTAAAAATTTGGAATTAGTGAAAGTTCTTGCAATTTTCACTATATTAGATCCAAGGTACAAGAAGTTATATTTTAAAAATGCACTTGCCATAAAGTTCAGCTCTGCAAACCATTTCATCGGTAATAAAAGACAGCAGTGATGAAGCAGAAGATACCACTGCAGCGGAATCAACTCTTACTGAAACTATGGAACAAGACAATCTATGGTCATTTCATGATTTATTAGTTTCATCACAGGCTTTCAAAAACCCAAGGATTGCTCAAGCTCATGAGTAATCATCAGTAGAATTGAAACATTATATGCAACAACAGCTTTTAAAAAGAACAAAAAACCCACTACAATTTTGGAAAAATGTGTACCCATAACATCGGTTTGTTATGAACTTTAGTTTTGGAATTTAAAAATTGTAGTAACAATATTATTTGTTTTTATTATTATGATGTGTTAATTGTAATTTAGTTCGTGATTTATTAAATTTGTATATCAAGAAAAATTATGATCCCAAGGTATTTCGACTCAAATGTTGCTAATACTGAAACACAAATTTTTGTTAAGAAAAACAAACTGAGGACAGCAATCAAAAGAAACAATCGCCATCATTAGACTGACACACACACACACCAGCCTAAAAGCAGTTCGGATGTTATAAGATCGTGGAGGATTCCCAGTTCTCTGAAGGCACCTCCGAAGCCGGACTTCTCAGACCAGGAGCAAGTTCAATATAGCCGATTTTATAACGTGTACGGTTTCATTTGTTTCATAACTGCAATCAAAATTGCATGGTAATTCATTTAAGATCAAGCGCGAATAGAAATTGGTAATATATGTATTGAATCGAATCGATTCTACGTGTTTAAATTGAATCGATTCATCTGAATCGATTCCACACAATCGATTCATTTGACTGTTTTGAGCATCCCTAAATTCTAGACTATCGTTTATGGTGAAATTAATTTAATGTTCACCTCTTGTCGATACGGCCAAAGTAAGGTAACCTTTAATCTTTGATGAAGAGCTGAGCAACCATCAACTAATTTTATAAACAAAGTCGGACACATTTTAAATATGAATGACTTATCCATTTAAGAAACTATGTTGAACAATAAGGTTACTTGTGTTGGGACAGGTAGTACCTAAATATTCGTGAAGTTTTAGCAAGCGCCATCTGGAACTCAATTGCAAGAATTTCAATAACTGTTTACTGTTTAGTTCTGCAAACATAAAACGTAAATTCGTATTTCATTCTAATGTTACATGGTTAATAAATGTATGACGTCTTATTAATATGTATGTATGTATTGATTTATTCAAAATATCAGTGATATAGAACATATTAAACATATTAAAATATAAAAAGTAATAAAAGTGAGTAGACAAAACAAATAATTTTTTTTATACGGTTGTGCACCTTGCCAATCGACTCGCTATGTAGATTAAAGGTTATGTAAATATTTTGACGTTTATAGGATTCTCATCGGGTTCAACCGTTTTAATTTAAAGGAAGTGAAAAGGAAGTTTTAGTGGCAACCATAGCAAATATTCAAAGTGTTCGCCCCCGGCAATTAATTAAATATTTTGAAGCGTCACTTTGACAATCTAATTCAAAATTCATAGCCTATTGTAATTATAAATTTAAATGATCGCGTGGTATGTATATGCATAGATATAATAATATCAAAACGATGACGTCATGCCGTGAGGAAATCATCGGCTGAATAAAATACATTAGGTCTGTTTGTTATTCTGCACTGGTGTACACCAATGCATACTTTTTTGCAATTTACGCTTTAATGCACCCTAAATGTTTGTGTAGTATGTCAGTATGAATGAGTATGATTCGTATTGACACATTATTAAAGAATTCAGGCTTCATTAAAGCATATTTCGTAAAAAAAGCGTAGACTAGTGCACACCAGTGCAGGATAACAAACAGACCTATTATTAGTGAGATAAATTTTCAATTTTCTAATAAAGCATCTACGAATATTTTCACTGAAAATGTAAGAAGGCAATCTACTGAAAATTTTAAAGCTAAAATTTAGAAAACATTTTTCGTAGTGCTGATTGTGGTACTGTTAATCTTATGTCGTCTTTGCTGCGTGTTGGATGTATCATTGAACCAACTAACTGTAAGTTATTGTAACGATAATCAAAAACGTGTATGCAGCTTTCAAAAATGAATAAATTAGTAATGGTCAATATGCGTAAGCTTTTAAAATGCTCCGTGCATGAGGCACGTGGAGGCAGTTGTTTAATGATACGAATGCACTGTTTCTGCAATTTCAAAACTTTATCTAAGTTAAAACGATTACCCCAATAAAGCAAGGCATAACGCGCTACCGATTCAAAATATCCATGGTAAACTGATAATAATGACCATTAATTACAAATGAGTTTGAGCCGTCTCATAGCGAAAACTGCTTTATTAAGTTTAAGGCTGAGTTTGTGAAAATGTTCCCTCTAAAAGAGCTCGCCGTCGACGACCAAACCAAGGAAAGTACTTGCTTGTAAAGCCGTGAGCTTGACATCTCGGTGTGCTACAGACAAAGATTCAAATTTGTGAAGTGGAAAAACTACTACATTTGTTTTTTCTACATTCATTTTCAAATTGTTAGCAGTAAACCATGCAATAAGTTCCTGCGAAGTACGTTCTACGTTAGCTTTTAAAGAAGCTTGATTTTCGGCTGATACACAAACACTTGTGTCATCAGCGTACAGAGTAAGTGCACAATGTACTATCGCGGCGCGGCGTTATAATTTCGCACGATTCGATTTTCCGCTGTAAATATGGCTTTCTTTGACAGCTTGTCAAAAATAATAATTTTAAACGTCAGATTTCAAATGTAATGCTAAAGTTGTAGCAACGCAATGCCAAATCACGTGCTTTCTGAAGGAGAGAAGGGTTTTGTAATCGCAAAATTAGGAGATGGTTGGTCGCTACTTTTATTCTGTTATTTCAGTTCTAATACCTTACTATCTTGCTGTTCTTAAAATATAACCAAACAATTTGACTTTTGGTTAATTGTCTTTAGTGTCAAAATTGAGGAAAGAGCCTGTTCTACAAAACTATATTTTAGAGAAATTCTGGGTACTTGATAAAAAATCGTGCGAAATTTTAAGGCCGCGATAGTACATTAGATGGAAGATCATTCATGAAGACTAAGAAGAGGATGGGACCTAAAATGGATCCCTGTGGCACACCCTTCTCAATTTCAAGCATATTTGAATGTATAGTTTTCCCATTCTCTCGATTTATGACTTCAGTAACTTGACGTCTATTTGTTAAATATGATTCAAATAAAGCTAACGCATTACCTCTAACACCGTAGAAATATTGTTTTTTCCAGCACAATATTATGATCAATAAGGTCAAACGCTTTGGAAAGGTGGCAGTTAAGACTGGCTACAATCATTTTCTCATTGATGAGAGTGTATACCGGGGGTTTGTAGAATGGTAGCCAATCGATAACTCCGTTTATTAACGGAGTTAATAAACGGAGTTATATAGTTAATATCTTAATATTAATATCTCTATTATTATAGAGATATTTTAGTAAACTTTTTTTGTTTTGTTTGACAGAAGTTAGCCTATATGGCAATATGAATTGCTCTTTTCCTAGGCCTACTGTGATTGAGTTATTATACATACCCTTGTTTTTTCAGACGGAACACCCGGTATATTTTGTGATACTTGGAATCTACTCTAAAAACTCTAGCCCATAGCAAAGTTTTGACAAAATCAAAGACATGGTTTAATTTTTTCAATAATTTTTAAATTGTGTACAAGTTGGCCGAGAATTGTTTAAAACTATCAAAAATGCTCTTACATTGATATAATAACTAAAATTAAGTCAATAAAATGCTTTACTAAGGAATTATTGCATCTTAAAAGATAAAAAAATATAATTCATAAAAAAACTTTAATGGAAACAAATGAGTTTTCGGGGGGTTGCAGTGGAGTTCTCGAGCTACTATTCTGCTGATGAGGCCCCAATTAGGGCCGAAATAGCTATACAGAATATGCTCGGGGGCCCCATTGCGATCCTGACGACTCGCAGCCAACATTTACAGTTAAAAAATTATTGAAAATATTAAACCATGTCTTTGATTTTGTCGAAACTTTGCTATTGGATAGAGTTTTTAGAGTAGATTATTATAACAACTCAATCACAGTAGGCCTAGGAAAAGAGCAATGTACATTGCCATATAGGCTACCTTCTGTCAAACAAAACAAAAAAAAGTTTACTAAAATATCTCTATTATTAACGGAGTTACCGACTGGCTACCGTTCTACAAACACCCTGTATATTTGACAAGATATTATTTAATGCCGTGTCAGTGGACCTTCCCAAGCAAAAACCATGCTGTGTGTTATCTATAAGATTATGTTTTTCGAAGAAATCTACAAGGCGGTTTTTAATAACAGTTTCGAATATTTTTGAAATAGCTGGAAGAATTGCTATTGGTCTATAATTTGTTACGTCGGATTTGTAACTTTTTGTGTAAAGGTATTATTTTCGATGTTTTAAACTGAGCAGGGTATTTTCCTGTTTCAAAACAAGAATTAATAATATTTACAAGAACATCAACTATTAGATCTATCGTAAATTTATATACTCTGATAGGTATGCTATCGATGCCGGAAGCCATCGTATTTTCAGTGATTTAACAATACGTTTTAGTTCATGATTATCTACAGGAGATAGAAATAGTAAGTTATTACAACATTTAATATGGGAATTAACCCTCGTTTTTACTTAACATTTATTCTGTTAAGTAAAAAATCGAAACAGACACATAAAGGAAACAGCACTTTACGATCATTTTGAAATTTCCACTTTTTGATTTAACACTTTAAACACGGCAAAACATTTACATTGTTCAGTCAAATGTAATAGGTTAACATTTTCATGGTGTTATTTCAACAATTTCCAAGATGTTCAGTTAAGAATATTACTGACTGTTGAAACAAACAAATTTTATTTAAGTCGACGCACAAAAAGTTAACATTCAAAAAGTTGTTGATTTAACTATTTTATTTTTCTCAGTGTATAAGTAAATAAGTTATTATTATAAATTAATCAAAATTGAAGTGACTTTTAATGTTTTTCTAGTGCATTAAGTGGGTGCAGTTTAGTCTAATAACACAGTGCAACAATGTGAGGGTCAATTTTTCTGACTGGCCTCATTCCAAAAAAAATGAATAATTCGGAAGTAAAACAAAATACATTTCGCGGGATTTAGTGAGTTTGGCTCATTTAAGCCTATAAGATAGAAGTTAGCCATTTTTCCTTGGGATTGAACACTTAACGGTAGAATTTTTTGTTTTCGAAAAAGTATTTGTAAAGTCTTTTTGGTAC
Organism: Dorcus parallelipipedus; assembly: GCA_958336345.1. Lineage (NCBI taxonomy): Eukaryota > Metazoa > Arthropoda > Insecta > Coleoptera > Lucanidae > Dorcus > Dorcus parallelipipedus. Next base: position 31,631,102 of record OY284477.1, on the reverse strand, counting down.
GAGAAATTCATTTTTCACATTATTTTGTCAAAAAGAATATTTTTAAGAAGTAAACGTTAATTTTTTAAAAATTTATTTATCAAAAATGCTACAGTGAACCTCTAAAGTATGAAATAAAATTCGTAATTTCTTTATCTTTGACATTTCGAAAAAACGCTCTGACAGGTAAATCTTGTTTTTAAAAAGCACACATTTTCCAGTAAAAATCAATTTTTGACAGTCATTTGTTTTCGAGTAATGACGTCATCGACATTTTTTTAAATAACTCCCAATTTTTTTTCTTGATTCTGATAGCTCATTGAATTCTCTATCCAACCACATCAAAATTTTATTATGTTTTATGGGAAAAATTTTGAGAAAAAAATTATTGAAATGAAATAAAATAATAATAATAATAATTTAATTTTCGGTTAACTGACGAACCATGATTACTCGACTTGAAAAGACTTTGTTTAAATGACAAGAATGACAAGTTTTCTTTTATTGCAGGTATCATTTTGGATTTGTTGAAAATGTCACGCCTGATGATTCATTCATTTTCAATAATTTTTTTCTCAATTTTTTTTCCATAAAACAATAAATTTTTGATGTGGTTGGATAGAGAATTCAATGAGCTATCAGAATCAAGAAAAAAAATTGGGGGTTGCTATTTAAACAAAATGTCGATGACGTCATTACTCGAAAACAAATGACAATCAAAAATTGATTTTTAAAGGCAAAATTTACCTGTCCGAGCGTTTTTTCGAAATGTGAAAAATAAAGAAATTGCGAATTTTATTCCATACCTTTAGAGGCTCACTGTATAAAAACATTAGGCAATTCAAAGAGAAAATGGTAAATAAATTTTTCCGACGGCTCTCTACACGACTTTTACACTATTTGATTTTCCATTTAATTTTTAATTTCACAAAAAATTTGCACCTAATTACTATTACATTTCTGAAGTCAAATTAAAAATCAAATAGTGTAAAGCGACTTTAAGAAAGTGCCCAATGTGCCCATATGCATTTAATCTAGCAGTTAGCAATTTTGAACGTATGGTTCAATTCCTAACACACACGAATATTAGGAATATAAAAGACGTTGTAGAGGTGTCTGGCATATTGGATGCGATAGTCCTGTAAAGGTGCACAGAAAACGTATGTCGTGATTAATACACAACTTTAAATTAGCATCCGCTGTATGGTTGGAAATTTATCTTGAAATGCTACTAAACTGTTTGACATATTATGCAATAATACGACTTAATAATAAAAGCTTCTTGATTTGCAGTGTATGCTATTTTTAGGGCCGATCTTTCCATCTGCTAATAAAGTTCTCAATAACGTTATTTGCCGAATAATTCGATTTTTATGAATTGTTTCTATGCTTTCCATTGTTAAAAAATTCCTAGTTTTCACTTTAATATCAATTGACCGCGCAATTGGCTAACGCTCCATACTGATTAAAACTCCTGTCATTAGACAATATTTCGACAGCATACAAAATAGGGGAGCATACTCTTTAATCTAGAATTTTTATTTTTGATAAATATATAAAAAATTAATTTAAATGAACTTTTACTCCTTAAAAAGTATTCTTTTTGCCAAAATAATGGGAAAAATTGAATTTCTTGTACCAAAAAATCTTTCTTTTCTAATGTTTTTATGATGGTATTTTTGATAAATAAAAAAAACAAATGAATGTAAATGAACGGATATTCTTTAAAAAAGTATTCTTTTCGCCAAAGTAAAGCGAAAAAAAAAAGGAAAAAAAAAAAGAATTTCTCGTAGGTATTTACCTTCTGAAATTTTAAAATATTCCACCGTAGTGTTCAATTTCAAGGAAAAATGGCTAACTTCTATCTTAAAAAAACGCTTAAATGAGCCAAACTTCCCAAATCCCGCGAAATGTATTTTGTTTTACTACCGAATTACTCATTTTTTTCGGAATAAGGCCAGTCAGAAAAATTGACTCTCACATTGTTGCACTTTGTAATTGATAGATTCTTGAAAACGTTATTTAAATAATTTATTTTTTGTTTACATTAACATGAGTTTAGGCCCCCTCTAGAATTATTGCATTATATCTTACTGTGAAAAATTTCTTTTCATTTGCTGTTCATTTAGACATCGAATATAGGAAAAAATAAATTAAAAAACGATGTTTTTCAAAATGACATGGGTGTATTTTGATGTATTAAACATGAACAAAAAGTTCATCGAAAAGTTAACCGAAAAAAAGGTTTTTAGGTGGGTTAGATTAGCCTTAAGCTGCAAGCCCGTATGTGAGAAGTATTCACCGTATATGCAAATTTTTGCCGAAGTCGAAAAAAATAGTTAATTTACTTTAGACAGGATAAAAATTCAAACCAACTCAATATGATAAAATTTTATGATTGTTTTATTGAAAAATGTAATAGGCGAGAAATGAAAGGGAGGAATAATAAATTGTAATATTTGTCCAGTCGAACGCCAAGAAAATAAAATAAAAGTACACAGTGTGAGACGAAAACTCAAATATCATTTATACATAACGGTTCTTATTAAAAGAAAAGAAAAAATCGCAACTTCTTGGGAAATTTGAATACCGTGAGCTCAATTTTGAACGACGCTGACGACGCAACGTTGAAGAAAATCCAGTAGTACATAGTTGTTACGGAAACTATTGTATTGTCAGTTCACAGAAAATAAATCATAGATTTGATTTTAATTTAAAATTTATTTATCTATTCGATGGGTTGTAATTAAAGAACAAAAACCAAATTGCCAAAAGCTTTAAAATTAAAGAAAAAAAAATACCTTATGATGTAAGCAAGAAGAATTCTTCCTAAAGCTGCATAAAATCATTCACAACGCGAAAACCAAACCACCAGCCGGTCAGATTGAAAAAATAAAAAATAAAGGTAGAGAGTTCCGGTCCTGGAAAATCGCACTGCACTGTTCCTTGCCGAAAAAATACAGAAAAATTTGGATTACTGGTGACCGGCTGGGGCGCAGCGTAAGGCACTGGCAGGCCCCACAACTGGAGACTTGTTCTATCGCGCAGAAACCTATCAAATGTAAAAGTGACTCATGTCAAACGGGGGCTTTTATAGTCCCCGGTCCCCCACGTCCTTATCATCAGCTGTTATCACGGACGATTCTGAACTCGGGCCTCGGGCCACCGTTCCATCAGTACATTCGGGGAAAGCAAGGTGGACGCTGGGTTTTTACACGTAGCCCGGCTTTAGATATTAGATATACTCCGGGACACAGCAACAACGATAATGAAAAGACCAGTTGAACGAATATGAATTGATAAAGTCTGGAGCACGAGGCTACGCGTGCCCACATTTCGTACGTAAGTGTTAAAAAAATCAACGTGAGTACAGTTCCTGTTTAAGTAACAGTTTCACATTTTTTTCATGAAAATAAATCACAACAATGCTGAATCAGCAGCGGCTGTAAATTAATCATTTGTTTTATTGCAAGGTGATTGATAATGATAAGATAACACAAGAGAAAATTTCACCTCACAGAAATTCTTAATAATTTTTTTTTGAAGCTTTCAATACTACTGAAAAAAAATCAAGCATTGAGAAATTATTTACATAGTTTATAGTTGAAACATGCAATATCCTGGGTTACAACTAATTATTAAGCGGCCACTACGGAGATTTAAATTACCAAGGTTGCTATATTGGGGTCTATAAAAATATCGAAAGTTTTACTTTCAAAACCGAATTAAACTAGGGATATATACATATAGTTCTTCTTTCCTTATTCCACGATTGTATAACCGGGCCTTAATCAACATTTAGCAATAAATGTTAATTAAGAGTGTTCTAATCTGTTTGATTCTATAAAACACATCGTCATTATCTGAATTGTGCTCTTTTATCGGGGAGCAAAGAACTGGTATAATTCAAGCGACAACTTGTAGATTAATCTTACAAGTTTACAAATTAAGTAATTCATCGCTCAGTAAAATTTCAATATTAAAAGCACCATCGAATAATCGTTCTTAAATGTCAGAAATTGGTATTTTCGGCAATTCATATTCTAATGAAACGACCAACGTGTGCATCATTGATGCATACGGCTAGAGAACTGATCAAATAGAACGAAAAAATGCTACACTAACAAATTAGAAACGTGCAATTAGTTTTTCTTATTTTGATATACAGTATGCTCCAAAAGTCACATTTTATGAGTCAACAAAGAAGTGCAAGGGATATTTCATTAAGGAATTCGTATTCTAATGTCAAAGCTTATTATTACCTACTTGTAAAATATTGTGTACAATTTAGTTAATAAATTTACATCCTAAACCCATAATTATACGGACCTAATCTGTTGGAACCGAAACCCAAAGTTTACTGAATCATTACGGAAAATTTATTCCTCATCTGCATCAAATGAAGCAACCACTACAAGATTTAACTAAGAAAAACCGTCCTTGGATGGAATAAACAACATGATTTGGCACTGAAACAAATCAAGGAAGTCATGCTGAGTCCACTATTATTGGAACACTTCGATCCAAGAAAAACCCTTATAGCTGCAGCTGATGCTTGTTCCACAGGCGTAGGTGGTGTACTCCTTCAGCGGAGTGTAGACGAACATGAACGAGCTATCACATGTCTCAAAGCCTGACAGACGCACAGCGAAATTATTCCCAGTTAGAAAAAGAAGCGCTGGCTTTAGTTACCGCAGTCGAACGTTTTCATAAATTTATTAGGTTGTTCGGAAAAAAATTTCGTTTTCTTTTTAATTCAGAATGTTTATATACATAAGTATATACATTTTGATTAAACTATATAATCACCATTTGCATCAGTGACCTTTTGCCATCTTTTTGCTAGCAGTTATATTCCACGATGATATCATCCAACTTTTCTGGAATCAAAAAATTCTAGACATAATACGACATTTTTTTTCGAACGACCTAATATTTGGGGAAGAAAATTCATCCTATAAACTGATCACAAACCCCTAGTTGCGTTGTTACAAACTGAAAAAACTAAAGGTCTTAAATCAACAACAGCAACTCGTCGTCTCAAACGCGCTAGGCAATAAGACTACTGGGTGACTTTCAAATCGAATACGTTCGAACACAAGATTTTGGTCACGCTTGATAGAAAAATTTCGACAAGATAACCTGGAGAATTTATAGGTAGCTAACATCCAAACAGTTGAAAATGAAGTTGAATCAGTGAAGCGTTTCGACAAGAATTGAAAAACTCTACTAAAGACGAGGATCTTAAGGCTGTTATTCAAGCCATCAAGAATAATTGGCCACTATCTTCTAATTCTGAAGTAATCGAACATTATAGAAAACGTCGAGATAATCTCAGCATCGTTGACGAAACATTACTGCTCGGACGTAGAGTTGTTATACCGAAGAATTTACAAAACAAGATTCTTGCTGTCATAAAGACTTACTCGAAAGTACGTTTATTGGCCTAAAATATCAAATGACATCGAACGACTCGTTCGCCAATGCGATTCATGTGCTTTGACTCGCAAATTACCTATCAAAGTACCCATCAATCCTTGGCCTATACTGACGAAAGCTTTGAAACGCATGCTGGTCCTATAGATGGTTAGCACAATATTTGTGGATGCATTTTCAAAATTCATCATCATTACTAACACGATTTCTGCAAAACGTACGGTGTCGACAAATGTTTTCAAGATATGGACCACTAGAAATTCTTGTTAGCGACCATGGCACACAATTTGTTTGCTAGTGCCGATGTATTCCCAAATTTTGTAAAGAAATGCATATTACTCATTTGTTTTCTGCAGTAAATCATCCTCAGTCTAATGGTCAAGCTGAGAGAATGGTAGATTCAGTGAAAGGAGCTATTTCAAAGAATCCGCAAGAATGGAGAAAAGAACTCCAAGATTTTTTGTACACTTACAGATAAACACCTTGTACTTCTACACACAACGAAAAATCACCTGCTGAATTGTTTCTAGGACGACGCGACGTCTCAATACACCTTTCTCTAAATTGTTTTCTAAACAGACCTTACAATTTCCGTCAGGTGAAGTTTTGGAAAAACAAGCTAAAATAGGAAAACAATTTGATGACCACCATGGAACTCGATGTCGAAAGCTTCAAGAGGGGGAAAGAGTTGTAGTCGCCTTATCTAAAGATAAACGTATTCAAGGTATTGTTGATAAAGCAATTTCTCAGTCCCGATATTTAATACGCCTCGACAGTGGCAAGATTATCGAACGTCACAAAAACCACATTTGGAAGGGTGGACTAACTCCGACAAATGCATTATCCATGGAAGATGACTGGATATTTTATGATACTCCAAATACTATTCATACTATTCCAAATTCTATTCAAGGTATGGCAACAGACACTTCCGAAAATTTAAAAGAAACGAACATCTCCAGACCATTCCGTTCCAGAAGTCGTCCACAAACATTAATCATAAATCCTTATGCCAAATTTTATCTTTAAAACGGAAGATGTTGGGGCTTGATATAATAAATATTGTCAGATTATTCCTTGTGAAATATTGTGTACAATTCAGTTTATAAATTTATATCCTAAACCCAGAATTATGCGGACCTAATCTGTTGGAACCAAAACCCAACAACTTTCTATCTCTTATGTTCGTCGCAATACTTCTTACTCTTGTGCATGTCTATCTAATCATTAAATCATCGTTCATTTAATAAAAACAAAAAAAAAATTGTCGGCCTTTGTTGAAACCAGCCTACTAAGAATAGAACGCACTCAAAAATTATAAGAAAAGACGTTTTATTCTATTAATTGTAAGAAATAAATCCAACAAAGTATGTATTTTTGAAAATAGAAAAAAATCTCTACAAATCTTTACAAATTGTTTAATGATTTGTTTTAACCATGGAACTGCTCCGTTCTCATCATTTATTATAATAATATTGCACAACGTTAGTTTGTTCAAAATAACATAAGCTTAGAAAGCCGAACAAAACAATCGAGTAACGTCCTCAGCGGTGAATCACGAAATTTCCCGGCAATGTTTAAATGCATGACGTCTTCCCGATAACTTGGAATCGATAAATAATCGATCGTTGCTTTGACTGTAATGAGATTTTGCGGTTGTGCGATGCGCACTTGTACACTTATTTTGTACACAAATTTTCTGTCGTCAAAATTACTTCCTCCGTAAAAATGATATAATCAAGTGACCTCTAATTCTGCCAAGCATGTCAAATTCTGTGACGCGAACGGAATAAAAAAAAGATGTTTGAATAGCAGTTTTATTCGTGATGATATTTAATCGAATGACTTTTGAATTCGTTGCAACAGCATTTCCAAACGCTCCTTCATGACCGGTTGGCCCTTCCGAGTTTTCTTGCTCAGCCTTTTCTGTTTTTCTGCTTTCGTCTTCTTTGCTTGTTTCAAGGCTACGTCGCGTTCGGCCTTCTTTTTGATCAATTCATCTTTTTTTCTCTGCTTCTCCTCTTTGATCCTTTCAAATTCCAAATGCGCTTTCTTTGGGACCCTTTTGCTCTTTTTCTCTTCCTCTGTTTCATCGACGTTTTGCACTTCTTCTTCATCTTGGTATATTTTTTGAACGTCAAATTTAGCCTCTTGGACACCGCGCAAGTCTCTGTGGTACTCTTTTAAAACAAGCCTCTTTCGTTTCTCCTCCCACAGCTGCATCTTATATTTCTTGCTGTATTTCTGTAGGCGCCATTTTTTCTTGTCGAAAGGTCTTTTCTCTTTTGGGCCACTTGCAATCTCTTGTTTGACTTTTTTTCCACGGTCTTTGGAATTACCAGAGGTACCAGCACCAGGTAGCTTTACGAAGAAAGGATCTGAGCGGTCACTGGAAGAATGTTTGCCCTCCGACAATCTTCTTTTGTTCGTGCCGTTTGTTTTGTTTTCGTCGGGTCCATTTCGACTCTCTCTTTCTCTCTGATTCTGAAATAAAGTGTTCTTTATGTAACCACGAGCAAAAATAATTGGAATAAAATGACTATGTAATTAATTTCTCATTGGAGTCCACTCTTGTTTTAGACAATAAACTCGTAAGCATTTCATATCAGCACAGTGATTATCAGACCACGGGACTTCGAACGCGAGATAAAAGCGTTTTCCTAAAAAATACGCATTGAAAGTAACAGGTTCTCAGACGACACAAAGCAGATGCGAAAATTCAAAAATGCCCCAAATAGTGTCGGGAGGGGAACGAAGTGAGTGTCTTATAATTCCTCGACAACACACAGAGTTCTCCCTGCGTACTTTAGGAAACCATTTTGAGTATTTTCGCCACTTAACGAGTTTGGCAGTGGCGAAATCCTCGGTTCCAATCAAACTCAACTGGTTAGATCTAAGTTAGTTTCGTCAAATTCACAGTATTAAAAAAAAAAAACTGGAAAAACCTTTGTATAATGATTATACACGAACAGACCTGCCGTAAATACAGTGGGAATTTTATAACGTAGAACATACAGACCGGTTGTCCAATGTCACATTGACAATGTGACATAGGGATTTAACATGGGAAAACAGAAATTATTTTTTTCGTGTAGTTGACAGAAATGTGACACAATGTTTAATCATAAATCGTGAAGAAAAGTGGGACTTGTCTTGTTAGCAACACTTTTCTTCACGTTTCCGTTAGCAACACTTTTTTTCATTCATTTTGACCTATCAGAAGTCGAAGATTGATTGATTGATGTCACAGATTGATGTTTTAATGATGAATTTCTCCATGCTGTTTATAGATTCTGTTATACATATTTAATATTTACTATGTCAACAAATGCTTGACATACCTTGATGTATTATTATTATTCGTCGACACTCCCATAATTTTAGCGTTATTTTCGTCAACTACACGAAAAAATAGCATGATCTACACGTTAGAAAAGTGAATTTCCATGTTCGTGTAAATTTGATCCACTCATGAGCTAACGCTTACTCGTGAATTCAAACATTTAGACTCACTGGAAAACTGTCACTTTTCTAAACTTGTAACTTGTCTCAGTAAATTCATATGAATTTGTAGGTCGCAGTCGGAAAGATTTTTATTTTTAAAGCATTTTGATGTTAAACTTATATTTTAAGCACTAAAATCTTTATAAATTAAGGAAAAATTAATTAAAAATTCTTTTTCTATTTTGGTTTCTTAGCGACTACATTATGAAAACCATTTGGGTGTAATAAAGTAAGCTCGTTTTGTAAGGTTGACGACAGCATATACAGCGACATTTGTTGACATTGTTCAAATAATTTCAAGTATGACGTCATTGTTGCAACGCGAAAATTACAATGTTTGAATATATTGCATTTAAACGCTGTAGGTTGTTGATTACACTTTATTTTATCTGAGAAGAAAAAAATTAATAACTTTGAAATTAAATTATCGCAATTTTTCATTTTCGAGAATTTCTGTTTTTAGCCATATTTTAAAAGATTTATTGTATGGACTTTTTTCGCAAAAATCATTAATAAAAATTTTCCCCATAACATTTATAATGTTTCTAACAACGAACATTATGAAGGTCATTGTATGTATAAATTAATATCATTCGAAAGGGCACATATTTCACTGACGATGGGCTCGTACAACTTTACATCATGTACTAACAATAAATGATTTACTACTGTTGGCTAATATAGTTACTTTGGAATAAAGCCTAGTCCACAATTGCCCGGGAACGAGAACAAACGTTAAAAAAGTTAAATCAATTCATAATCGTACACAATTCAAAATCGTACAAAAGCTCCGTAACGGAAACGTAAAAGTTGATACGTTCCCGTTGCGGAGCTTTATTAGCGCTACCGTATTTACCGATGCATTGTGGACACTTGTACGATTATGAAATTATTTAACTTTTTTAACGTTCCCGGTCCGGCTCCCGTTCTCGTTCCCGGGCAATTGTGGACTAGGCTTAAAAATACCATATTTTTACATCACTAAATTTGAGCTTGTCGGGTTATTTTACGGTAAGTTTAATAAGGGTTCCCAGTACCTAAGTCCTATGGTTTTTAAGATATTAGGCTTTGTTTATGGTTTTCAGAAAATTCAGATGCAACTTTTATAATTAATATCTCATTAACGAAGAAAGATATTGTGATACTGTTACAAGCTAAGTGGAAGGTATCTGCCCCAGTAAGAAAATTTACTTTTCATTAAACAGGAATCCAGTAAAACTACAGTAGACCTCGGTTATAACGGCCTCGGTTATGGCGATCCACCGCTTATAACGAACTACATTTCAAGTTCCGTCATTTTTCACTATATTTGTGGCATTATCGCTTATTACGAACTTCGGATATAACGAACCGATTTTGATGGTCCCTTGAGGTTCGCTATAACCGAGGTCTACTGTATTTCCATTTTGACAAGAATTGAAGGGCAGTAACTTTTGTTTTTTTAAATGGAAGAGTGTTATTTTTATAACATCGTTAGATGCTCCATAAAAATATCTTTCAATTAGCTATAAATGTATTTCCCTATACCAATTACTGATGGTTGAGGAGATATTTAATATTATTTCATAATCTCTGCATTTTTGGCGATCCACCGCTTATAACGAACTACATTTCAAGTTCCGTCATTTTTCACTATATTTGTGGCATTATCGCTTATTACGAACTTCGGATATAACGAACCGATTTTGATGGTCCCTTGAGGTTCGCTATAACCGAGGTCTACTGTATTTCCATTTTGACAAGAATTGAAGGGCAGTAACTTTTGTTTTTTTAAATGGAAGAGTGTTATTTTTATAACGTCGTTAGATGCTCCATAAAAATATCTTTCAAACTTTTTCCAAACTTAAATATGTTTTTGCATGCTCCACATATTACAAACGGTTGAACTTGTTGAGTTTCAGTGTTCACAATTTTTTCAAAATATAACCGCACATCTTATTTCAATTACAGAATTAATAAATATCATACAAACATATGTTTATGATAGTTTAAATGTGAGAAAATGTAGTGTAATTGTAATTATTAATTTCCATAATAATAATTAATTAATTAATTAATTAATTATTATTAATTTCCATAATAATTACAATAATTCAAACAATAAAAACAACATATAATACAATAACTTATAAATAACAAAATATAGGAGAAATATTGTTTTTTCCTACACTATTAGAAAATTAAATTTTACCGCCTCATCAGAGAGGAGAAAGCAAACGTTTCCATGGCTAGCCCGGCAAAATGAACATAAATGCTTAGCCGAGAAAATAATTCACGAAGCTTTACCACTAGGTGGCGCAATTATAATTTCTGGAATGCAATTCTCATCGACATCAAAAAATTAACAAACGTACGTTTTTTATTTAATTATAATTATATTTAATAATGGTATTTGGTTTTAAAAAGGATTAAAATTATCAAAAAAAAAAAGTTCAACTTCACAGCGATGGGATTGGAACCCATGCCTCCGAAGAGACTGGTGCCTTTAAACCAGCGCCTTAGACCGCTCGGCCACGCCCTCATACACAACACTATTTTTTAAAGCTTTTTATTAGTTATAATTTTTATAGTAAATCAATTTTGATATTTTTACTTCAAGAAAAAGAACGTTCGTGTGATATTAACAAAATTAATTATAGTTGTGTAGGAAAAAAAATAATGTAGGAAAAAAAAATGATGTGTAAACCATGGCGGTAAAGTGGTTTTTCAGGCCTAGAGAAGATATGGACAGATGAGGCGCATTCATTTCCTGGATGAGTAACAATGCCTGAGACGATGCTTGGCGATGCCACGAGACCCCGCCGACGATGCTGTATTTACGATTACTTACTCGCATCGCCGCGTAAGATAATCGGCGATTATTAATCGGATATATTTTTACTTACTCGTGCAGGGTTCTACTATCCATAACGCCTAGTGGTGGATTCCACAAACGTTACTTAAATTTAATCATCCGTTAAAAGTAAACGTTGCCATGGTTACATGTGTTGAAGGTATAGGAATGATTATTCTTATCAATGATTAAATTTAAGTGACATTTGTGAAATCCAGCGTCTGCCTGTTAAATTTTAACAGCCGTCTATTTGCTCTGTATCTCATATGTTGCTATAGGCGCCATGCACATCTCTGCGTTCAGCGCCGCCTGGCGTGGTGATATATGAATTAGTAATATGAAAATATTTCTTGAGCTCATTGCATGGGAATAATATCACTCTTATGACAATTTACGATTGTAATGTAAATACCTGAGCTTCTTGGTATTGAAATACATTACAATATTCAAGTTCAAATATAAACTAATAATTTTAAACAACTCGTATTTTCATACCACTAATGCAGAATATGGTTATTGGTGGCGCTGGCTTCGCATGTGCATGGTCCCTATAGTTACAACTAAATCACACTCATAATTCTGCCTACTTATCGAAGTTTAGTATCATTTAGTATTACGAAAAGTAGAAAACAACATACGGCCGATATGCTTGATATAACGAACGAGGATAAGTTCTATGGCCGAGGCTATAAATTATCCGAGTTTGTTATATGCATATATATAATACCGTTATACCGTTTGTCCATCTGACTATGAGACATAGGCATTTAACATGGGAAAACAGAAATTGCTTTATATTATCTACCTGAGTACATACATATACCACGTGTCCACCGAGTGCGGTTTTCTTTTGTGGCGTTTAAACCATGTAATATAGGAAAAAAATCCAAACGCTACCATCCTCTAATAAAAAACACTCAATACATTAAATTTATTTTCAATTACACAGGGTGTTCATTTTACAAGTGTCAGCAAGTATCTTTAATATTTCAAATGGAATGCCCTATATATTATTACGTTTTTTGATAGATCTATCAATTTGGAAAATTTTTCATTAACATATTTCTATACCTAAACCTAGTATTTACCGAGATAAATGCCATGAACGAAGAAACATCTTAAATGCAGCCCCTTATTAAATTGCGTCTAACATCCTTAATTGAAGAGTCTTCATAATCAGTTATTAACGTATAATTACACATGCTTTAAGCTAAGTAACACTATATTAAATAAGCCTGTGGACTACGCAGTTTGTTGGTGACTGGCAGTTCTCTCTGCTGAATTTAGAAGTGAAATATTTCAAGTTTTTCTTATGTCAATGTAAATTAACCACGTACTTACTCAGATCAATGTTTATTTTAATGTGTTCTACAATAACTACTCTACTAAGTTTTTCTTATGAAACAGCACATAACTAAAATCATCAACCGATGTAGAATTAAATTTGCTACCTTTTTCCCAAACAAAGTCCGATACGTAAAACTTACGGTTTGTGAGATAATTCTGGTTTTCTTTTTGCTTCATGATTTATGTCATTTTTAGGGTACTATGAATGTCAACAAAATTGCCTTTTAGCTTTTAAAGTTTATATTGAACGATTTCCTGATAGAAGGCAGTCAAATGCAAAGCAGTGTTGCAAGTGTTATTTCTAATAATATTAACTTACATGGCAGTCCAAAAGTGACAAAAATCATGAAACGAAATGAAAACCAGAATTATCTCACAAACCGTAGGTTTTAGGTATAGGACTTTGTTTAGCAAAAATATAGCAAATTTAATTCTACATCGATTGATGATTTTACGATGATTAACGGGGTGTTCCATAAGAAAAACTTGAAATATTTCATTTCTAAATTCAGCAGAAAGAACCGCCAGTCACCAACAAACTGCGTAGTTCTCAGGTTTATTTCATATAGTGTTACTTATCCTAAAGCATGTGTAATTACACGCTGATAACTGATAATAAAGACTCTTCGATTAAGCAAGTTAAAATCAATTTAGTAAGGGTCTGCATTTAAGATGTTTCTTCGTTGGCGGCATTTATCTCGGTAAATAGTAAGTTTAGGTACAGAAATATGTTAATAAAATATTTTCCAAATTAATAGATCTATCAAACTTCGTAATAATATGTAGGGTACTCCATTTGAAATATTAAAGGTACTTGCTGACACTTGTAAAATGAATATCCTGTGTAATTGCAAATAAATTTAACATATAGAGTTTTTTTATTAGAGGATGATAGCGTTTGAAATTTTTTTCTGTATTAAACGGTTTAGACACAATTAAGTTTATTATTTATTAATTTTCATTTTAATATTAATTATGTAACATGATAAAATTTTGCAAACGAAAAAATAAACATAAATGGAACATAATTAATATTAAAATGAAATAAAAATAATAAACTTACTTTAAGAGTTTAAGTGATTTCAAAAAAAATTTCTGAAAAAAATTTAAAAAAGAAAAAATATTTAAAAAAAACAAAAAAGTGTCCTCATTCGGATTTGAACTCGTGACCTTACGGTTGTGAAAAATGAACAAACTACCTCGACCACGAGACCCGTTTAAAAATTCTCCGTTAAATACCTACTAATTTTGTACGGAAAAAAAAAATAACTTTCTTTTTTAATTTCTAAATAATTAACAATTAAACTTGCACAAATTTAGTATCAAAACACTTTGAATGCAATAATCTTTCCGATTATAACCCAGAATTTCATATACAGGGTGCCCGGATTTCGTAGGGACATGGATAACTTTTTTATTCGAAGAGATAGAAAGATGGCTAAATTAGTAAAAAGGTGCGGGTTCAAGAGCTCATTGAAAATATATTTTCAAATTTTACTTGTTACTTGGTTAAAATAAATAAAATACAAAATGTGATAATTTCTTTTATTTGCCGTAACTTTTTTGTTACTTAGGATATTTAGATGCGGTTTGAATTAATTTGTATGGTAATTTAAATATTTTTATAGGCAAAACAAAACCAAACGAATTTAACTATCTCTCTATCTCTTCAAATACAAAAGTTACCCATGTTGTCCCTACGAAATCTGGGCACCCGGTATATCTACTCAGGTAGATAATACCACTCAATCATTTAAATTTATAATTAAAGTAGGCGGGATTTCTTTTATACGGTTGTGCACCTTGCCAATCGACTCGCTGTATAGATTAGAGGTTATGTAAATATTTTAACGTTTATAGGATTCTCATCGGGTTCAATCGTTTTAATTTAAAGGAAGTGACAACCATAGCAAATGTTCAAAGTGTTCGCCACCGGCAATTAATTCAACATTTTGAAGCGTCACTTTGACAATTCAAACTCAAATTAAGCTGTCAACAGTTAGTGTTGCCAATCTAATTCAAAATTCATAGCCTACTCTAATTATAAATTTAAATGATCGCGTGGTATAAAGCAATATCTGTTTTGTCTTGTTAAATCCCTATGTCTCATTGTCAGGACATACTGTATACTATTCTCACATCATTTATTCGCAAAATATTGTCCAGAAGTGATGTTTGGAAATACTTTAAAATGAAAATGACAAAATACAATGTAAATTTTGCCCGTACAGGGTAATTTCCATTTCATTATTCAAATACTTATTTAAATATTCGAATTATTCGAATTAATTCGATTTATTCGAATATTCGAATAAAATTTCTATTGAATATTCGAATACCAAATCAGAGAAAAGTCCCAGCCTTATTAAATATAGAGTGAGAGTGTAAAGTTTGAAATAATCAGTATAAAGCGTAAATTATTGATTTTTAAGGAAATTCCAAAAACACGTCAATTTTTGATTTAAATTGAGCGTTCTTTGGCATTGCACCTGAATGTACAGAGTGTCACAGATAAGAGTGATGACGTCACTGACATTTTTTTTTAATAACAATCCCCAAGTTTGAGTTGATATTTTGATAACCCCGCGACTGTCAAAACTATGCTACAAAACTTTTGACCGTAAATCGTAGATTTATCAAAACGGATTATTGTTCAGCACCAAAATACGCAACTTCGCCCTAATTTAACCGACTTCGTATCTCTTACCCTTTTCGAAATCCCAATGGTGAGCCTCTCACTTGTAACAGCCTGTATTTATCATATGTATTTTTTTATAATTAAAGCTGGTTCTTGTCTGATGAAAATTGTACCACAAAATCTTTTTAAACGGACACTAATGCCCGGTTGCACCAACTTTTTAAGCAGAGCTTAAATTTCATCAGAATGTATTTGACATTATACTGATCATAAACATAACTTTAAGCTAAATTAAGATAAATTTCAATTATCTGCTTAAAAAGTTGGTGCAACCGGGCATAAATAGCGCACAAATACTTAACGTTTCGCCGAAGCTGTCGAACGACGACGAAACGTTAAGTGTTTGTGCGCTATTTAGTGTCCGTTTAAAAGATTTTGTGACACGTATTTTTTTATGAAGGCCGTTTATGCCTAAATTCAATAAAGTTTTACAATAAGAAAATAATTTAATTTCTTTGAATTGAATAGAGTGTAGAAAAAAATTGATTAATTTTTCAAACTATGTAATTAGTTTTCCAAACTATGTAATTAGTTTTCCAAACTATGTAATTAGAAAAGTTATATTAAATTATTGCATGTTAACATTTATTAACCTCAATTTTACATTCTCACGACTAAAGTCCCGTTTGATACGATATTAAATTTGATATAAAATTTTACGATAAATTTTCACAAAACCATTTAACATCCTTACAAACAAGAAAATTTAATTGTAAATTTTATGTTAAATTTTCACGTAAATTCTTTAGGATATGTTCTAAAAATTTTGTCAAATCTGCGCCGCCGAAACATTCCGAATATATTTCATATATTATTTACAAATATGGTCACTTCAACATCAAAATTATCTTTAAACGTCTCTTAAATTGTCTTCTGGTTTATACCAAAGATTTCATGAAGTGCTTTTAACTTGAGTGTGTGTGTGCCGAAATAGGTCTTTATACATAGTCTAATTGTGGCAAGAGATAATTTTTTGATTTATTAAATTTTGTTTGTTTAACAATATCGGGTGATCAACTGAATTTTACCACTAGTGGGCTTTGAAAGCAAAACTTGTTTCTGAGATTAGTGCTGCCATGCGATCACGAATTAAATGTATCAAACCACCACCTATTTTCCGCCCGTTTCGAAAGTAACTTTCGATCATGAAAGCTTTGTGGACTACTGTAAACGCCATTTTTAATTCAATTTCTGTGCTGAAATTTACAGTATCGCCGCACAATAAAATACCAATAACTTAAATGTAAAAACAGAAGCGACTGTGTTTATCTTACGACATACGTTTTCGAGTCATTACCAACTGCGAGGTAAAATTTAGTTGATCGCACAAAACGTGCGTAAAAAATACAAACATTATACCGAGTGACTTTTAATGATTGAAGCAAATTTAGTATGTTGGGAACACTGAGGAATTGGCATTACTTGAAAGTTCGTTAATTTTGCGGGAATGCGTAGCCATAGGTTAGAATTGATGTTTACATTGATGATGAAAACTGTTTAACAGATTATTATTATTCAAGATCTGGAAATGTTAACCCCCTTTGCGTAAGCAGCACCGAATCCTTTGAGATAAGTTATTGAAGACATTATTAACGTTTTAGGTTGTCCGATATTTGCAATTGCCTCTTCAACTGCCAGCTGCACAATTCATCCAAATTGTTTAATACGTATTCTGAACACCACATTATTGAAATGAGGAAATAAGAAGTTCAAATTTAATTGAATATTAGAGCAAATCGTCAAGCCCCCTTTGCGTAAGCAGTACCGAATCCTTTGAGATATGTTGTTGAAGACATTATTAACGTTTTAGGTTGTCCGATATTTGCAATTGCCTGCTGCAATTCTTCCAAATTGTTTAATACGTATTCTGAATACCAAATTATTGAAATAAGGAAATAAGAAGTCCGGATTTAATTGAACATTAGAGCACATCTTCAAGCCCCCTTTGCGTAAGCAGTACCGAATCCTTTGAAATATGTTATTGAAGACATTATTAACGTTTTAGGTTGTCCGATATTTGCAATTGCCTGCTGCTATTCTTCCAAATTGTTTAATACGTATTCTGAACATCAAGTTATTGAAATAAGGAAGTAAGAAGTCCGGATTTAATTGAATATTAGAGCAACTAGGCCACCAACCACCACTGATTAAACATCCTGGGAAAAACTCCTCTCAATTATTTATTGTGGTTCGTGCTGTGAAAGTAGTATTTGCTAATTCAGTGTCGTCTAACTGGTTTATAAATGGACTCAATATAAGTCTCTGATATCTATAGGCGTTAATTGTTTCCCGGAGGAATATTAGTCCAATAATTCTTCTCCAAGACATTGCCAACCAAACACCAATTTTAAGTGGATGTAGTGCCTTTACATCAATCACATTAAAGGGATTATGTTCTGACCAAGTCCTGAAATTTTGTGAATTGATAAA
This sequence comes from Dorcus parallelipipedus, assembly GCA_958336345.1. NCBI lineage: Eukaryota > Metazoa > Arthropoda > Insecta > Coleoptera > Lucanidae > Dorcus > Dorcus parallelipipedus. The sequence continues at coordinate 31,612,875 of OY284477.1, read as the reverse complement.
CCCAGAGAGATGAAACCAGGCTTTATCAGAAAAGAAAGTTGTATCTTGTTGGTCACTATTATTTAGCAGATTATTGTTATACCACTGACAAAACTGAATTTGTTGAAGAAAATCGAGTGGGTGAAGTTGTCGAACCATTGAAAATTTGTATGGTCGGAAATGAAGGTGTTTTTTCAAGATCTTCCGAGTGGATTCGTCTAGGAAACATGAGGATTCTGTTGTACAGTATCATTAACATTTTCTACAATATCGAGTGATATTATATGTTGAGTTTGGAAATTCACGCGGTGCAAACTCGGAGTGAAAAGTAGAGTGAGAACACAGCTGTTCTGATATACATAAAAGTAAGACAAAAATGCTCGAGGAATGAATAGAGCAAGCACGGAGGAATTACCGAACCCAGCAATAGTGGGGCGACCAGTGAATTTTCCTTTTTCTACATTACCGGTTTGCAAGAAACGTTCATTTATTAACTGACTTTGAACTGAACTGACTTTAAAGTGAATAGAGAGACTCATAAAAGGAATGATGTTTTAGAACTAAAATTAACATAACCTCAAAATACGTATGAAATCAGATGAAACTAATAACTGATTTAGAAAACCAGCTTGATTAGTACGGTGTGCGGGAGGGGAAATTCAATCACTTCCTCATCACTGGTCGCCAACTGAATAACTGTAAATGGAATGCAATCAACGATTTTTAAGTGAATTTGAATTGATTCGTGTTCGTTGTAAATGAAGGACGGCTATTCTAAAACAGTGTTGTGAAAAAAGGCAAAACTCAATTTGTTGTTCGGGTATATTTCAATGAAATCGTCATAGGTATGCTGCTGTGAATAAATTCAATTACTATTGGGCTGATTCAGAAGAACATATCAGTAACAATTCCTGCTCCAACAGTTGAGACTGAGCACTCATTTCCGCTGAATGAAGTTCACTCATCATAACATGTTCCGGTCAGGTAGCGGAGAAGTTACGCTACAAAAAATGGCGACCCCTCCAACTCAATTAACCAATTTGGTCAACAGTTGCACAACTTTCGGGTCTGCTGAATGTGCCCATATTCATTTTGTACTCCGCTTCGAAAATAAGCCATTACTAAAAATGTATTTTATTCTGTGCTCAAAACCATTTTGGTAATAAATTGAGATAATTAAATATCTGATTTATTTGGTTTTCTTGATTCGACAATAAACGAATTTATTTGAGTTTGACAATCTAGTGCACTAACCTAAATTTTGAATTTTTGAATTTGAAAATTCAGCACCAACATAAACATTGAAAAGTGTTGCCAATCTAATAAAATAATATTCAATCATTAAAAGTCACTCGGTACATATAAAAAGTTTTGTGCAAATCGGTTTTGATTACAGCGGATTCTTCGAGCAGGCTCTGTACAGCTGTTTCAGGCCTAGTTGTAATCAAAACCGATTTGCACAAAACTTTTTAAAATTCTCATATGCTTTGACAGCAAGCATGGCCGCCTTGCATGGGATGACTTATGGCGTTTACAAAAAATTGATCCAGATTAGTGATCAGAATTGCCCTGTCACGTGACAGAGTAAATTGGGATTACTAATCAGATCAACCAATTTCCGAACAAGTTTGTTGGCAGTTAGTAGTATTTATTCCTTATCTGAGGTTATATTAGGTTTTATTGCTCACTAATAATTGAATCGATCAATGCAGAAAGGGCATAATGTCCTAATATTCACTATGGACATACTTATACTTATTCTGCATTGACCGATTCAATTATATTTAAAGTTGGTTCTTGTCCGATGAAATTTGTATCACAAAATCTTTTAACCGGACACTAAATCGCGCACTATACACTTAACGTTTCACCGTCGTTCGACAGCTGACAACCGGACACTAAATCGCGCACTATACTCTTAACGTTTCACGGTGAAACGTTAAGTGTATAGTGCGCGATTTAGTGTCCGGTTAAAAGATTTTGTGATACAAGATTCAATTATAGTTTACTAACCTCAATCAGTGATCTGAGTGATTCTATTTAAACAGCAGAGCCACCAGATCACTGATCGAGTTGATGATCGGTTGTGCTCCGCTCACATTTACGATCGCAGTTTATCCGCTCCGATCAAATTTTCGTAAATATCAGTTACAGTTTACCTGCTCCGATCAGTTTTTCGTAAACGCCATTAATAAGTAGCGAACTGGCTTCAATTTGTCAATCCTACTGCAATGTCAGGTCAAAAAGCGATCGAAAGATGTCGCTACTTAAAAGATTCATTATAATATTAAGTTGACGTTGTGAACTTTTATTGTATCTCCTTTATTGTTAACAATATTGTTTTCTTCTTTGTGTTACACAAAGTAACAAATGAAAACTAAATAACAATTTTTAAATCAATTTTTTGAACACGATCACGAAATATGGTTCTGCGTACTTTTGAATAGTGGACATATTTCGAATTTTGATACCTAGAGACCGAGCAAGTATAACCGAGGCTTAATTTGATAAGAGACTCCCCTATTTACTGCATTGCGCGACCTTGCCGCTTTATTTGCAACAATCTATCGTATCCGCCTAGCAGATAACGAGACGGATCGCGATTCAGAAAAAAAAAACGGAGCAATTAACGCGATAAACGCACGTCAAGGCTCAACAGATTAAAATCAGGCGCCCAAAATGATGTAACTGCAACAAATCTTTGATTGGTTTATGACATACGTCATGTCACGTTAATAAGGCGATTCGTCATCATGGGCCCATTGTCTTGACTTGACTATTTTTTTATTTCGAAGAGCTTCCGGTTTTTTTATAACCTACCTTCATTTAAGTCGATTTCGTATTCGTAATATAGAATAAATATCTACAATGTATGTATTTTACTTTTACTTTACAACTGTTATGCTGCATTACCTGGACATGATTTATTTCACATAATTTGTGACTCATTGACGTACCTAAATTGGAATTATTGAGCAGACGGCAATAATAATTTCCATCTTCAACAATTCTAACGAATTCGCGTGACAGACGTTTGAAAGATTAGATGATTTGACATCACAAACAAAAGAAAATCACTATTTGTGGTAAAAGGAGCGCATACTATTTTTTGGGTGCTCGGTACTGTGGTGTTATTTTAATAATTTTTTTCTTTCAATTACTGGGTGTAAGAGTCCTAATGACAGTCGGTACTTGGCAACATCGCTTGGTGGCCAAAAAGTTTAAATTTCAATTTCTATGCAAGCAGCGTATCTCTGCCAAGGACGTTGAATTTCAAATATTTCCTTCTTCAAGGACGCCGCAACGAAGTTGATCTCACTTTTGTATGATTGACAATTCGGCCAAGTTAATCGTAGCCATGGCAACCGCATCGATATCATTTTGGTATTCTTGTTACTTGAATTACAAAATGCTTAAATAATTGTATTTTTGCGATGTCGAATTAACTAACATTCGCCACTCAAATATTGGATACCTTCACGTAATAGAATCGATTAATTAACGCAAGCAAAATTATAATAGCAATTATTTTTATATGACGTTTGACAACATCTGTTAGGTCTTCGGATGGTTACCAGCGAAATTAAACATTAATTAAACGGAGAGAAGCGTGGGAGAGAATTTTGGGGTACGTAACTGGAAATTCCAGTGGTTTTCACTCAGAGAAAGACAAAATGGCTGGCTCACCTTCCGATGCCACCCGTCGGGTTGGCAGAAGCTTTTCGGCGGAATCTTGGTTTTTTGTGGGGACTTCTGATTGAAAATCAGGTGCGCTCTTCGTCAATCGATGTTTTTCTCCGGGTTATTCTTGCGCATCAGAACCACCATGCCGCCTCACGATCACACGCCACGAGAGAAGGGAGGAGATTGACAGCTGATTGCAGCGCCATTCACCTGGTACTATATCGGTCGGTAATATTCAATCACTGGAAATTATGCAACCGAACGTGTACCTGCGTATAACCCTAAACATAATTTTGAAATGATTTAGTTGCATTTAAATTTAAATGTTAAATATTCTTTAAATAATTTTCAATAACGAAACATTAGAAATTATTTCAAGAAATACCTATTAATGAACGATAAGTGCATCCACATATGTATTATTCCAACGTGAATACATCTAAGGCAATTTACTATCAGATGGAGTCACTAGTTCTTATGAAACAAGGGGGGACAGGGTTGTCAGTATCATGCTCATCAATCCCAAATGGCAAACATGTAGCCAACAGGAACAGACCGCCAAAATCAAGAGATGGCACAAATTCGCGCGCCTTTTGTAATACGATAATGTAGATTCCTTGAATAAACTGAAACATTAAACATTATCAATGACATTATACATTCATATACCGTCAAATCCAAGAGATGGCGCAAATTCATGTGAATTACTCATGAATTTCGTTGACAATTGTGTGCACAATGTTTATATATTAACTGTTCTTGTTAATAAATCAAAGGATGTGATAAAGTGCCTCTTCAGATTTTATTTAAAATCGTAAGTTATTATAATATAGTATAATTTATTATTTTACAAGTTAAAAAGTATTTTTAGATGAGTCGAAGATAATGTGCAATTTTAAACTGTGACGACATAGTATTACCTATGCATGGTTTTCCAGAACCTATTAAAAATTTTGAGAAATTCAAATTATGGTTGTCAGCAACAGGAGATATTAATTTAAAATTAAAAGGAACTAAAAAAAGTGTATGTGTCGAATAGAATTTGTCATAAAAACTTTGAACCCAAATACTATGTAACAAATAACAAATTATCAAAAGATGCATATCCCACCTTAAATTTACCTGGTAAGTTAATAGGTATTCTTATCCACATGAAAGCATAATAAAATAGTTTTAAATGCAGAGCCTCTAAATGTTGAAGACATTATTCAATCTGTGCAATTAGCTGAACAAACTATTCCAGAAACACTTGATTATGATGAAACCACCAGATCGACTGTAGTGCTAATTAATATTACGTTGCTATTTGAAATACCTTCTACCCTTATAGATACAGGAGAAACCCCAAGGAAGCGAGTATCACTTAAAAAGAAAGGTATTTCTATAAATAAAAAATATTTGTTTACATGTGACATTATATTGATCATTATACTCAATTTGATAAAACTTGACTGCCAAACGAAATCAAAGACATTACAATAGGTCTGTTCGTTTCTTCTTTGTACTTTTTGCACCTGTTTTAAATCAAGTGCAAGTTTAGTTTCGTGTAACAAAGCTGATCAAGAAATAGGTGAACCATTGAACATATGTATTTAAGTGCTGAATTTGCAAAAAATCCAAAACTAATGCAACAAATGTTAAATAGGTATCATTTGATGTGTAAAACGAATACTTCACATAATTGCACACTCAACCTATAGTCAAGTTTGATCAAATTGATTAATGATGTAACACACACTTTAGTAATTATAACGAAAGAAATTCTGTTTTAGAAATACCAGGAAAAGAAAGAAGCTTGCCATCTACATCTACTTTTATTTGTGAGGATGTAATGAAAAATGCTCAGCTCTGGGTTGATATGCCTTCTAGCATTTGTTACTATTAGAGGTAAACATTTCTTATTATTTTTTTAAAACATGCAAATTATAAATAATATAACATTCTGTTGTGGCGTACGAAACTAGGCGGCTAGCCAAATTAAGAAAATCTAAAAAATCTCAGATGGTTATATATGAATTTTGTTTTAAAAAAAGATGATTATTATTCAATAAAAATTGTATTTGTCAGATTGGTTTTGGAGACTGAATATAAAATAACTTAGTGGGAACATATTATTTGATCACGCAATCAGTTAAACCCACAATGTGTGACCTCCGACGTTTCCAAAATTGATAAAATATTGGCACAATGCAAAACAACTTGGAGCAGCAACCGACGAATAGTGAAAACAACACGGTGCATCGAGTCAGCATTCGAGTACCACCGTTTTGGCCAAAAAAGCCTGCAATGTGGTTTGCGCAAATTGAATCACAATTCATGTTAAGTGGAATAACGCAGGACTCTACAAAATTTCATTATGTCGTCGCCAACCTTGAACCTAATGTCGCAGCTGAGATAGAGGATATTATTGTTGGTCCACCAGCTGAAAACAAATATTCTTACTTAAAAGAGCAACTTATAGCTAGATTATCAATATCTGCAGAACAGCAGATACGTAGACTTCTGGAAGGTGAAGAAATTGGTGATCGTCGTCCTTCACAGTTCCTTCGCCATCTCCGTAACTTGGCAGGAAATGCAGTTAATGACACAGTTCTTCGATCTTTATGGATGAGTAGATTACCGACAAATGTTCAAGCCATTCTTGCTTCACAGCCTAACAACTCACTAGACACAGTCGCAACATTAGCAGACAACATCACAGATGTTATGATCAGACCTCAAGTATCGACGGATGCAATAGAGAATGCAGACTTACGTCAAGAGATCGCCGGTTTCCGACGGCAATTCGAACGTTTGGAAAACAACTTGACACGTCGAAGACGATCCCGCTCACGCTCCAAATCACAGCAAGAGCAACGCAATAGTGACGAGTGTTGGTACCATAGACACTTTGGTGCCAATGCAAAGAAATGTACTCCACCGTGCAAATTCGATTCGGAAAACTCAAACGCCAGTCGGTAGACGCGGCCGGCGATGGTGTGAACAAACAAACGCGTCGATTGTACATCACTGATCAAGCATTCAAAATGCAATTCCTAATAGACACAGGTGCAGATTTGTGTGTATTCCCCCGCAATCGTGTTAGAGGAAGACCAGCGCGTTCCAATTACAAACTATTTGCTGCGAATGGATCAACAATAACGACCTACGGTGACATCTCATTGACACTTGACTTCGGTCTACGACGAGATTTTACATGGCGTTTTGTCATCGCTGACATTACTCGTCCCATAATTGGTGCAGATTTCCTGGCGCATTATGGTCTGCTTGTCGATCTCAAACACCGCCGTTTGGTTGACGAAAATACAAACCTTTGTGTTAAAGCACGTTTCGATTCCCATAGTGAAAGCTTCCCCAATTTAACGCGACCTTGTGGTTTTCCAAAGGAAGTCAAACATTCAACGGTTCATCACATAAAAACCATACCTGGACAACCATTTTCTTGTAAAGCACGACGATTAGCACCCGACAAACAGAAAGCAGCCAAGAAGGAATTCGAAGTAATGTTGAAGATGGGTATTGCACGACCGTCAGACAGTTGTTGGGCTTCACCATTACACCTAACACCTAAAAAGTCCGATGAATGGCGACCATGTGGCGATTACCGAGCACTGAACGCCAGAACTATTCCAGATAAATACCCAGTGCCACACATTGAAGATTTCGCGCGAGACCTTGCGAATAAGAACATTTTTTCCACGATTGACCTAGTGCGAGCGTACCACCAAATCCCAGTACATAAGGATGACATCGCTAAAACGGCTATCATCACACCATTTGGCCTTTTCGAATTTCCAGTAATGACTTTCGGACTTCGAAATGCAGCCCAAACATTTCAACGTTTTATCGACGAAACATTACGTGGTCTCGATTTCGCGTATGCTTAAATCGATGACATTCTTATTGCATCGTCTTCAGAAGAAGAGCATGAAGAACATTTACGACTATTGTTTACGCGACTAGAAAAATTTGGTGTTGTAATCAATGTGTCAAAGTTTGACCTAGGTAAAACCACAGTGAAGTTTTTGGGTCATCTGGTATCGAAAACAGGAATACAACCCCTGGAGGAGAAAGCAATACTCGTCATACCGCCACCACAAACGGTAAAGCAGTTACGCCGTTTCCTTGGAATGGTGAACTTTTACCGCAGATTTATCCCGAGAGCTGCCACCATCCAGTCATCGTTAAACAAGTGCCACCAAGGACCAAAAACGCGCGGAACAACACCTGTACATTGGACTTTAGAGCTAGAAAAGGCATTTCAGACCTGCAAGGAATCGCTGGCCGAAGCTGCACTTCTTGCACACCCGAATTCGACATTACCGTTAGCAATATTCAGTGACGCGTCAGATTTTGCCATCGGAGCTTCACTGCAACAAAGAGCTTCAAGTGGTTGGGAACCGCTAGGATTTTTTTCCAAAAGTCTGAGCCCAGCTCAGTCCAAGTACAGCACATTTGATAGTGAGTTACTGGCAATTTATAAGTCTATAAAACATTTCAGACACATGATAGAAGGCCGCAAAGTGACAATTCTTACAGACCATAAGCCTCTCACGTACGCATTTCAACAAAAATTAGAAAAATGCTCACCTCGACAATTTCGTTATCTAGATTTTATTAATTGAAATTTATCTCTGCCCACAATAATTTTATATCCGTAGATACGTATTTCGGCAGCTAAGCTGCCATCTTCAGTACAATTTAATATTTATATAAAACTACATTGAAATCTAACAGCTACCTACCTACCTACCTGATCATATTATCTATACTACTAAAACTATCTAAAAATAACAAAATTAACACTAAAAATTAGTAAAAGAGAGACTGTGGTTTAAGAAATAATTGAAAATTATCTCCGCCCACAATAATATTAACAGTCAAAACCTACCAAAAATGCAAATCAAATAAAACGGAAATGAGTATTGGTCTAATAACCGAAAGCGGTTCTTATTCTCCCGAATAAAGAACTTCTGTAAGCATTTAATTCCCTGTTATTTGATACCGCTTGAATTTATCCCTGAAAAGAAATTATATACCTATATATGTATGCACCTATATATATATATGCACAAATCGCCAAAAAGCAACCTACAGATTAGAGCAGATTACACCCACACACCACAAGTTAAGAGCACTTTACGATATTTATCTCGGAGAATCCTCTCCTTATCACATATCGAGTGCAAATGCGCTTAACTGTCTCTAACACCCCTTTATATAAAATTTAAGTCGCGACTTCTTGCGGCTGACTTTTGACCTAACAAAAACGACATCTGGCGGCCGATTCCTGACTAAAACACATATATATACACAAACACATAAATAAAAATATATATATGCACAAATCGCCAAAAAAACAAGCTACAGATAAAAGCAGGTCACACCCACACACCACAAGTTAAGAGCACTTCACGATATTTATCTCGGACAATCCTCTCCTTATCACATATCCAGTGCAAATGCGCTTAACTGTCTCTAACACCCCTTTATATAAAATTTAGGTCGCGACATCTGGTGGCTGATTTTTGACCTAACAAAAGCGACATCTTGTGGTCGATTTCTGACTCAAACACACACACATACACATACATACACTATCGGACGAAAGTAGAGCAACACTTTTGAAAAAAGTATGTTTTTTAATTTTACAAATTCCTGAGTTTATTATTCTATGTCACTATATTACATTTTCAAACATCATAGTGTGCTGTTGTCACCAATGACAATTAACTGCTTATAACCTTTAAACAAAAAAATTAAGCGCCCGTAAATTTGAATATACACAAAATTAGCGCGGCAAAAGTAAAGCAACGTTTTCAGTTTCTTTCCAAAATAACATTTCTGTTGTGTAGGTAAGCTGAATTGTGCGTTTGTGTAGTATTCTGGCCATTTTCAATCAATTCTGTACAGGTCTAGCCATACCAAGAGGTATTCCAGTCTGCAAGGAGTTAAAGCAGATGGTGATAAATGCCTTTTTAGAAGGTAAAAAAAGCAGGCGGATATTTCGGCGGACAGTTTAATGTGCCGAAATACACTATTTCAAGGATAATTTCGTCTTTTAATGAAAGAGGACATTTGGATCACATGCCAAAATCAGGAAGACCCAGGAAAACCACAATTTGGATGGATAGACGGATAAAAAGAATTTCTCAAAACGATCCTTGGAAGTCTGCATCGCGAATTATAGCAGAAATTTCTGAAATAAATATTGCTGCAAGAACAGTTCAAAGACGATTAGTAGAAGCAAAACTATTTAGTACACGTCCGGCTAAAAAGCCGCTCATATCAAGAAGAAATAGACTTGCTAGGATTGAATTCGCACGAGAACATTTAAACTGGACCGTTCAGGATTGGGGAAAAATTTTATTTAGCGATGAAAGTCGTTATAAAATCTTTAATTCTGATGAAATGAAGCGTGTGAGACGGCCGATTAATACAAGGTTTAATCCTAAATACGTTACACCGACTATAAAACATGGCAAAGGTAGCGTTTTAGTATGGGGTTGTTTTTCGGCGTACGGCGCGGCGTAGGCCCGTTACATTTTATTGATGGAATTATGGACCGTTTTATCTACAGAGATATACTCCAAGACGTAATGTTGCCCTATGCAGAGTGGGAAATGCCTTTGCGGTTTACATTTCAGCAAGATGATGACCCCAAACACAGCTCACAGCTTGTTAAGGAATGGTTTGAACAGAATAACATTAGAGTTTTGAAGTGGCCGGCACAATCTCCTGATATAAACCCCATAGAAAATCTATGGGAAGAAATAGAAAGACGTATCCGCACGACATCATTTCCAAATAAACTTATTAATAAAATCAATGAAGTATGGACAAACCTCCCGGACGATATTCTTCAAAAATTAATTGCTTCTATGCCGCGACGTTGTCAAAAAATTATAAGAAATAATGGATATGCTATTAATTATTAATTATATGTTACTTTTCTATCGTTTTGTTTTAGTCAGATAATATTTAAAAAAAAAATTCCAATGTTGCTCTACTTTTGTCGTACGTACTTCAAACTAATTTCAAACTTTTTAAAACTCGATCGTATCTGAATTGTTTCAAAATTTTATGATATAATATTGGAATGATTACAATTCAAAATCAATAAAATAACACAGCTTCTTTATTCAATTTTTAAAAGATACAAAGAAAAAATGGCTTCTGACACTTTGTTGCTCTACTTTTGTCCGATAGTGTATATATATACATTAAAAAATATATAAAATAATAATAATAATAATAATAATAATAATAAATCCGTATATAAAACCTACAAAATTAGAGTAAATCAAACAATGCGGAACTAGGTATTGGTCCATTATCTGAATTCATTAAATTGTTTTTATTTTTTTGAATAAAAATACTTTCGTAAGCATTTAATTCCCTATTATTTGATACCGCCTTAATGAGTTTTAAATTATCTTTAATAATACTGTGTCCAGTATTGTAAATATGTTGGGCAACACTTGATTTCTCAAACCTATTGTACCTATAGTGACTTAAATGTTCCTTAAAACGTGTTAATATATTTCTTTTTGTTTGTCCAATATATTTATTAGCACATTCATTACATTTAATTTCATAAATTCCAGATTTCTGTTCAACATCAACTTTATCTTTCGGGTTTCCCAATAAATTCTTTATAGTATTGTTAGTAGAAAAAGCTAATCGTAAGTTTTGAGTTTTAAAAATATAATTTAAACCTTTAGTGTAAAGTGCATCAAAAGGCATTTTAACAAATTTTTCTAGAGATGAAGTTGCCGTTAGAGTGCTAGAATTTTGGACTTGTTTCCTATGGCTAATCTTCCTAATTATATTATCTACTATTTGGGGAGTATAACCATTATGAACCGCAACATTCTTAATATATTTAAGTTCTTTATCATATCGGAATTTAGTAAGTGGAAATGAGAGTAATCTATTTACTAAAAAATTTAGAGCCGCGAGTTTGTGTTGTACAGAATGTTGTGATTCGTTAATTATAAACCGGCTAGTATTTGTATCTTTACGATAAATGTCGATTTCTAATTCATTTTTGCTGTTTCTAATTACACGAGTGTCTAAAAAGGGAATCGCACCGTTTTCTTCCTTTTCGTATGTAAATTTAATGCTACCAAATTTTGAATTTAATTTTTTTAAAAAATCTTCCAAATTACATTTCTTGGTATCAAAAACTGCAAAAATGTCATCAACATAACGCAACCAAATTCTTGGAAAATACTGATAATCAACTCTTACGTCATTTTCGAATTTACTCATAAATAAATTGGCCAAAAACGGTGACAAACAGTTTCCCATTGCGGTCCCTTGAACTTGTTCAAAAAACTCACCATTTATTTGAAAACAGTTCTGAGACATGCAAAGAGATGTGAGCCTGACGTATTCCTCCAACCTATCTTTATCTACATTATTAACTGTCAGTAGTTCCCGCAAATAAGTCAGCGTTTCAGGTATGGGCACACTGGGAAATAACGATTGAACATCGAAAGAGATCAGGATTTCCCCTTCTTGTAAAGAAACATTTTTAATCTTATTTATAAACTCCATTGAGTTTTTTACCGAAAAATTATCTTGAGGATTGGGAAGTGCACTGAGCTCACTATTCAACCATTTGGAAAGAGAGTAAGTGGGTGAGTTTATACCGGACACGATTGGTCTCACCGAGTTACCAGGCTTGTGTATTTTGGGAAGGACGTACAATTTGGGTACAGTGGGGTTAGATATATTAATCTTATATATATTTTGTTTAGTAATAAGATTGGGACATTCTTTTATCGTGTCTTTGACAGCTTTAATTAACTTTGGCAACGGATTTCGGGGTAGTTTCTTGTACGGACCATTATTTATTAGGTTGTTTACCCTTTCATAATAATCGGATTTATCTAAAATCACAATCTTATTACCTTTGTCGGCTTTTAAATAGAAACAGTTTTTCTTTCTTAACCCCTCAATGATTTTATAATATTCATTATGTGGTACAGATTGTATTGAATTATTTAAATTGTTTTCAAGTTGTATTTTGCAAGCATTTCTAATGTAGTTTTTGTTATTTTCATCCAAAGAACTAATCGCGCTTTCAATACTCGCAACAATATCCGTGGTCGGTGGTTTACGATATGGCAAATTAAATTTTAAACCTCTATTTAGAAATGCTATTTCTGTATCATTGAGATGTTCAGAAGATTGATTAACAACTATGTTTTCATTTATAGGATCTTTTTCTGCGACAGGTGCAGGTGGTAATAAGGCTTTGAGTTTTTTACGTTGTGTAATATTAATATTCTTCATTTTATGAGAAATTACCTCCTGCATTTTGTTGTAGAACAACATCCAATCTATATGTTCGGCATGACTTAAATTCTTGGTACGCTTTAAATGAAGCTGATATTTTTCTATTTCTAATTTACTACGTTTTTGATACAAATATTTGATTTCCAAATTGAGCCACTTCAATTTTGTACTTTGCATAATTGCATTTTGAAATTTCGATTTACTATTAAATTTTAAATTAATAAATTTAGGAAAAACGTTTTTTATTTATGTGTTTGTGTATATATATGTGTTTTAGTCAGGAATCGGCCGCCAGATGTCGTTTTTGTTAGGTCAAAAGTCAGCCGCAAGAGGTCGCGACTTAAATTTTATATAAAGGGGTGTTAGAGACAGTTAAGCGCATTTGCACTCGATATGTGATAAGGAGAGGATTCTCCGAGATAAATATCGTAAAGTGCTCTTTCTTAACTTGTGGTGTGTGGGTGTAATCTGCTCTAATCTGTAGGTTGCTTTTTGGCGATTTGTGCATATATATATATAGGTGCATACATATACATATATAGGTATATAATTTCTTTTCAGGGATAAATTCAAGCGGTATCAAATAACAGGGAATTAAATGCTTACAGAAGTTCTTTATTCGGGAGAATAAGAACCGCTTTCGGTTATTAGACCAATACTCATTTCCGTTTTATTTGATTTGCATTTTTGGTAGGTTTTGACTGTTAATATTATTGTGGGCGGAGATAATTTTCAATTATTTCTTAAACCACAGTCTCTCTTTTACTAATTTTTAGTGTTAATTTTGTTATTTTTAGATAGTTTTAGTAGTATAGATAATATGATCAGGTAGGTAGGTAGGTAGCTGTTAGATTTCAATGTAGTTTTATATAAATATTAAATTGTACTGAAGATGGCAGCTTAGCTGCCGAAATACGTATCTACGGATATAAAATTATTGTGGGCAGAGATAAATTTCAATTATTCCTTAAACCACAGTCTCCTTTACTATTTTTAGATTTTATTGGTCAGTTTACGACTGATATTCGGCACATCGCCGGAAAAGAAAACATAGTCGCAGATACTTTGTCGCGTGTGGAAGCGATAGATAACTGCGTCGATTTTGAAGCATTAGCTCGTTCACAAGAAGATGATCTCGAGCTTAAGGAACTTCGCCAAGGAGAAACATCATTACAGCTTCGTCACGTGACAATACCTGGTTCAAGAGTACCACTTCTATGTGATTTTTCAACAAAGAGTGCTCGTCCATTCGTTACACAGCAATTCCGTCGCCAAGTGTTCGAATCACTCCATGGCCTGTCACATCCAGGAGCACGTGCTACTGGCCGACTTGTTGCTGATCGTTATGTATGGACCAACATGCAACGCGATTGCAGACAATGGGCTCGAGAATGCTTACAATGTCAACGAAGTAAAATAAACAAACACGTATCAAGTCCAACCAGCGAATTTGCGCTTAAAAGTGCGCGTTTCGAACATGTTCATATAGACTTGATAGGTCCACTACCATATTCACGCGGTTTCAAATATTGCCTCACTTGTGTTGACCGTTTCACACGATGGCCCGAAGTTTACCCCATTGAAGATATTTCTGCCGATACAGTCGCTCGAGCATTCTACGAAGGATGGATTTCGCGATACGGTGTTCCTTTACGTGTGACAACAGACCAAGGAAGACAGTTCGAATCAAATATTTTTCGTGCACTTACGAAAACAACTGGAATGAGTCACTGGCGAACAACAGCATATCACCCAGCTGCAAATGGAATGGTGGAACGATTCCATCGACAACTTAAAGCTGCCATCATGTGTCATGAAGATGAAGAGTGGTCCGATCGACTTCCAACAGTCCTCATAGGCATTCGCGGTGCATGGAAGGAAGACCTAAATGCAACTGCGGCGGAACTAGTTTTCGGGGAACCAATTCGACTACCTGGAGAGTTCCTCAAACCAACAACAGAACACGTCGACCCTACGGACTACGTAACACGTCTACGCCATTACTATAAACAACTCCAGCCAGCAAAAACAGTACGACACGGAACACGAAAAGTTTTCGTATAAAAAACTTGCAACTACTTCTCATGTTTTCGTGCGAGTAGATGCCTCTAAGAAATCACTGGAACAGCCGTATGAAGGACCTTTTCCTGTAGTGACACGAAAAGAAAAATTCTTCGTCGTCAACATTCGAAATCGCAATGTCAGTGTTTCTATTGACAGATTGAAACCAGCGTACATAAAAAGTGACAACGACAAAATAGATACACAAGCAACTACGTCAAACAAAGACGTACAATCTGGGCTGTCTGTCATACCGCGACGCTCAACGCGTCGTGTACAATTCAAAATTTAGGAAGGCTGATTTTTGGAATACATTTACTCACTGCCAAGGGGGTGATGTGGCGTACGAAACTAGGCAGCTAGCCAAATTAAGAAAATCTAAAAAATCTCAGATGGTTATATATGAATTTTGTTTAAAAAAAAGATGATTATTATTCAATAAAAATTGTATTTGTCAGATTGGTTTTGGAGACTGAATATAAAATAACTTAGTGGGAACATATTATTTGATCACGCTATCAGTTAAACCCACACTGTTCTTACTAAACAAAGCATTTAATAATAATTATTGCAATAAATTAAAATATAATTAAAAAATGTATCTTTCATATTTATGTACATAATTTGATATTTTGTAGATGATATTCCTGGAAGCATGGCTAATACAAAAAATGTAAAACGTTCACTTTTTGGCAAGGAGTCAAGCAGAGTCACAAACGAAGAACTTAATTTATTGTAAAGAAACATTTATACAAACATTGCTAAGAATTTTTATTTGCATTTCATGGTATTTGCCACAAATTATATATAAAAATAACGTTAGCATCAAAATAAAAGAGTTTGTGCAAGCCAATGTAAATTTTCAATTTCAACATTGTGAACATCGCCAACAGTAGGAAAACAATATTATGACTAAATTTTGTAATTTCATCATTTACAATTATTGCAATATAATTAATAAGATTTTAAATGGGAAAGAAAAACCTCGTGCTAATTCAGATTTTTTTCAAAAATCAGCATATCAATATTATGTGAAACGCATGAAAAAATAATATTTATTTTTATAGAATTACCTTTATATCATTTATTTTATACACAATTTAATTATTAGTTTGTTATAAATATAAATACATATTTTAAATAAATACTTGTTTCTAAAATGTAATGTTTAATTATACGACTATCAGTACCTAATATAATGACATCCACATTGTCAAATTAGAAATTTATACTATTCTGGGATTCAGTGACAATTAGAGTGTCACATTTAACAGTATGTATAAACTTCTAATTTGATAGTACGGATGTCATTGGCACAAAAACTTAATAGAAGAATTCTAAAAAGGAATTAATTTAAATCGCGCGCTTTGTAACTATTAGTACCCGCCAAATACAAGAGATGGTAACATAATCTAAAGTTTCAGTTAACTTCATTATGATTGTTCTTATTATTGTAATGTTCTGTGGTCAGTATGGGCGATTTGTCCCCAATTGGGCTACCTTTAACATACGTTTTGCGATATAAAATACTACTTGGCGACAGGCGACTTTTTGGGCTACCAGAAAAAATAATTAAGCGATTTGGGCTACTCAAACTGAGTTCGTTTGTTCAACTCCGGCACTCTATTTATTTATCCTTTTCGTACTTTTATCTCGTTTCTACTGTGTCAAAATAGCTTCGCAATCATTAATTTTACTCCATCCGATCGTAAGTAGGTAACTGAACTTTTATTTGGATGTTTTTACTTATAAGTAAGACTTGATTTGAATAAAAATATGAAGTAGTGTAGAGCAGAAGAGTAAAGACATGAAGCGGTAGTTTGGAAGATTAAAAGAGCTGGCCAATCAAAGGAGCTAAATACATTTCTAAAGAAAGAGTTCGCTTTTGATTGGTCAGCTTTTTATACAGCCATTAATTTTTACTCTCTCTATAAAGTACGTAGCAAAGTCAGTAGCTAGTAGATTGATAAAATAGTAAAAGTACTGACATGGAATAACGTCACAACGCACAGGACACCACAATGATCAAAGCACTTGTAAGAGACGCTGTCGGCGTTGGTTTAATTACGCATTATTTTCATAGATAAATATCATTTTCATTTTGATTTTCAAAAACTTTTTAATCAAAATATAAAAAATAAACAATACTTACAAAAAAGATATTTTCCATTCACTTTTGTAATGAGAAATTAATTGTGACTTTTTTATTCTTATGTTGACTTACAAAAGCGATTGGTATTGCATTTAAACTTTTCTTAATCAAATTATCGTTTGTCATTATTTAATGCATTTTCAAAAATCCATTATGAAACAAACAAAGAAACACATTTATATAATGCATTCAATAAAATGTTGGAAAAGCATGGAGAAAGTAGCCAAAGATCCAAAAATAACAGCACAAAATTGAAGCAAACATAACCTAAAAATAAAAGTTCCATTTACAAGAAATCAGGTTTCAACGGTAAAAGTTACTAAATCGTATAACTTTAGTTACTCATTACAAAAGTGAAAGTATTTTACTGTCGTTCATAATTATTTTTAGTAAAAACATATGTGCCTTCTATTGGATAAAAAATCGTTAGTGGTGCCATCGGCTCTTCATGTCGATACTTTATCGTTTATCATATCAGGTCTAGCTTTGTAAAGTAGGCGATTTGGGCGACATCAGTTACTTTAGCTGGCGACTTGAAACCTGAAAATACTGGCAACCCTGAGGGGGGAAGATACGGCAGTACGGCATCAAAAGTTACTGTATTTAGAAGGTACCGCCATTCATTTCCGCGGCTACCGTCCCCCAAATTAAAAAAGACGTGATGAAGACGCTAAGAAAAAAAGGATAGATACATAACAAGTTACTGTTGTTAAGGAGTTTATCAATGAATTTGATTAACCCGAAACAGTGAGTATCAGGGGGGGTCCACTTATATGGACCAATTTGATAATGAAATTGGCCCTTAATAATGGTATAAATGTGACTATCAACATTTTGAATTTCGCGGCATTTTTTTATACAAATAGTTGCGCTCCTCAAACTAGATGGCATCCTTAGAATTTACGTAGCGTTTCTGCGTTTATAGAAGTGAGCGTTCTATAGTTTGTTGTGTTCTATGGTGAGTATAGAAATAACAAGAGAGTTAATGGGATATGATGCTCAGTGCCGGATTACCCTATACGCAAAATACGCACGTGCGTACAGCGGCAGATTTCTGGAGGCGGCAAAATCTGAGACTATTAATTTAACATGACAGGGCGGCTAAAATTTTTCTCAGCGGCAAATTGTCTTCCAAACTTTAGAAGACAATTTGATGTTTTCTTATTTCCATTTCTCAAAAAAGCTTTTAGCTCATGTAAGGAAAGAGGGTTCTTGCTTTTTCATTTATAATAAAATTGGTAGAACCATGGCCAGCTACATCTGATAGCTAACGCTATTATGGCCGTCCCGTTCTACGATTTTCCGTAAGCTAACGCTATTATGGCCGTCCCGTATTTTCCGTATGTATAAACTTTTGTTCTTTTAAGACCCTGAGTTTTGTTCCTCATTTGGCGCCACCTATTGATAACTTGTATAGGAGATGTGTCAAAACTTCTCGTTTTTAGGTTAAAGTAATGTCGTAAAGTTTCGTTTTGTCAGTTTGTTTTTATTTGTTTCCAGGATAGAAAAAAAAACAGGTACTTATAAATTTGGAAAAATTTATTTATATAATTAAGGCACAGATTAATATCATAGCAGACACGCATACAAAATTCTAACTATTTTTGCCTTGTTGGCAAATCGCTTGGAACTTGGAAAAGAGGTTTATTTTTATTTCCACAAACAAATCACTTCTTGCCCATCTTCAGAAAGAAAAATCTTTAATTAAAACAAACAACGGATCTGTCGCTTTAGTCTAATATGTCAATATTTGGCATACTGAGGGCGCTACTTAGAGTACTCTCCAAGGCCAAGTTTATAGAAACAGTTTCTTTGCGAAACGAGACGGTCATAATAGCGTTAGCTATCAGATGTAGCTGGCCATGGTAGAACAGGACACTTAGCGCCATCTATTGCGCCAGTAGCGTAGTATGTAAATAACTCATCGTGCCAAGGGCTGTACTATCGCGACCTTAAAATGTCGCACGATTTTTTATCAAGTAGCCAGAATTTCTCTAAATTATAGTTTTGTAGAGCAGGCTCTTTCCTCAATTTTGACACTAAAGACATTTAACCAAAAGTCAGATTGTTCGGTTATATTTTAAGAACAGCAAGATAATAAAGCACGGCTTCCTGGATTAATGAAGCCCCAGTGTGCTTCATCCGGCTAGCCGCATTCTTAGTTCAAAGCTATTTTTCTGTGCTTAGAGGGAGCTACAGTACAGTAAAACATCATTTGACATTTCTTATTTGTCAAGTCACGATTTCAAAGTTGATTTTGGATGATGTTGAAGTAAGTCATGATCATAAGTTTATTAGTGCTCTTAAATAAATTGTGTAATGGCAGCAGTATCAACACGATCAGCAATGATCGTTTATTAAGCTTTGGTCTGGCTGGCTTCGGCAATGGTTATTGTGATGGGTGTTTGCATAATGATGAAATCTTCAATTCTGACTATGAGTTTTGATGTGATTGAAGCATAAAATTTAATGCTAAGTGGAAGACACCTTTAAGCATTGCAAGTTATGTGTATTTTGTACATTTGAAAATAATTTATTATTAGTTTGCAACTTCAGATCTGACACATTGGAACTGTTGCTTCAACTAAATCAATAGGGCCTGTTCAGGTGACCGTAGCAGTTGAGTTGCTGATTTATTGTATAATATGTTTTCATTCTGAAGATGGAGTGGTTTATTGTCAAGAAATGTTTTATTTTGGACTTATCAATCCGTAGCTGTTATTAACAGGCTAAAATTAGACACGGTAGGTAAAGTTGTAAAGTTTAATTTAATTTTAAAAGTTTCCGTTTTTTTGTGTAAATATTATTACTTTTTTTTCTTATGTTTTGTGTTTGCAGATTACAAAAATTTGTTAACAGTGGAGGTATTAATTTCAATATAATAATGTTACAAATATTGGCGTTGTGCAGTTCACATGAGAACATGGGATTACCACTGAGATATGAGACAATTACTCTTTTTAAAATTATTTCCAGTTCTTGTTTAGGTAAGCTTGGTAATATCTCTAGGATAACTTGTATTACATAATGAATTAAACCAACAAACTTTTCAGAGGGATAATTCAGTTTTCCTCTGTCCTGGTTATAGATCAAGTCAAGAAGAGGACTGGTTTTCTTGCAAGAATCATCATGCAGAGTAAACAAACATGAATTACATTCCACAGACTCTTCAACTTTCATGATTAAATATCCACATAAAAATGCAATTGCTGCAGATTCAATCGAAAGAGAACCTAAATAACTGCCTTCAAACTCCCTCATCATCTCCAATTTCTTAATTGTTATCTCGCTTAAGGTAATGCTAATTTCATTATCTTCTAAATTTTCTTGAATATTTCCAAGTTTAGCAGTGCTGGCATAATGAACTTTACTCATCGTGTTACTGGTGTTTACATTTTCAATCAAACCACTTTTTAAAATTTGCCGTAGTGCATATTCAGCTGCTCTACAATCAGTCAAGTCATTTGAACCACCACGAAGTCGAATATTTGCAAAAATGGATTCGACAGCATCAGAACTAAAACACCTGGTTAACACATAATGAAAATTTAAATCACGAATCAAATATGGGATGCAGAGAGATGTGCTTCTGGCTGTGAAAACTAAAGCTTCTGCTGTTTCGTTAGTTAATCCAGCCATACCTGCTTCTCTTGATGTAAACTGTATGTCAGCAATAAAATAGGTAAATTCATTAAGCAGCCATGAAAGACGTGCATCTTGAATATCTGTGTATGGAGCAATGTTAGGTTCTCTTTGATGGATGTATTGAGTTTTATTGCTGACATCGTGAATTTGAAAGTATTTGTACATGTTTTCCATATACAGAGTGGAAAGTTTAACTGGAATAAATTCTGTAACTTAGAAAATTACCATTTGTAGCAAAATTCTTGGAACAGGTCAATTTTTAATTTTAATGGCGCATATTACAAAGGGACTTCTTTAAATTTTCAATTATTTGGAGGGGTGAAACAACCCCTAACTTTTTTTTTTTAAATGGAAGGGTATGTTGAGTAATTTTTTTTCTTAAAGCTTGTTCAATTGGGAGTACAGCTACGTTTTTATTTTTTAATTTTTCTTTAACAGTAAAAGGAAAAAAAAATAAAAAATTTTTTTTTCTTTTTCCTAAAACCGTTTTTCCCAATAGGTGGATAGGTAGAAGAGGACCGATTGAGTGGTCAGCAAGATCTCCAGATCTCACCCCTTTAGACTTTTTATGGGGATATTTAAAAAGTAAAGTTTATGTGACTAAACCAAACGACATTTCAGGAAATTTCAGGAAAGAATTCGGCATGAAATTAGGAGAGTAACGCCTGAAATGTTACAAAATGTTAGGGATGGAATTTATAATCGATTAGGATATTGCCAAGTGAGAGGTGGCAAGCAGTTTGAACATCTGATACATTAAAATCGTTCTAGTCAAAAAATTTTTAAAAATTTTTTCCCCTTTTCCTGAATTTTACTAAATTTCAGGAAAGAATTCGGCATGAAATTAGGAGAGTAACGCCTGAAATGTTACAAAATGTTAGGGATGGAATTTATAATCGATTAGGATATTGCCAAGTGAGAGGTGGCAAGCAGTTTGAACATCTGATACATTAAAATCGTTCTAGTCAAAAATTTTTTAAAAATTTTTTCCCCTTTTACTGTTTAAGAAAAATTAAAAAATAAAAACGTAGCTGTACTCCCAATTGAACAAGCTTTAAGAAAAAAAATTAATCAACATACCCTTCCATTTAAAAAAAAAAGTTAGGGGTTGTTTCACCCCTCCAAATAATTGAAAAGTTAAAGAAGTCCCTTTGTAATATGCGCCATTAAAATTAAAAATTGACCTGTTCCAAGAATTTTGCTACAAATGGTAATTTTCTAAGTTACAGAATTTATTCCAGTTAAACTTTCCACTCTGTATTTTACTGTTGCAATGCAGTCTTTGAAGTGAGAATATTCTGCACCACCATGATGAATAAGATACTTCAAAGCTGCTGTTACTTGAGGAGAAAACAGATTAACAGCCAAATTCACTTTCATTTTCTCTAAATTAGAAGGGTAAAGATGTTTCTTTGTTAAGTATCTAACTGGTTTAATCACAAGGTGTTCTTGAATTTCAGCCAAATCAAAGAGGTATTTAGCTGAAATTATACCATCGGATGATGTCATGTCATGAGCCAGCATTAAATTTCTCGCATTTTTTATTGCATGACAATGGTTAAAACTGAAGAATAGCTCAAGTCCTGGATTGTAAGGATGCGAAACAACATTTTTAAGCATTCCATTGCCGAAATGCTTGAAAAGAGCTACATGGGATCTGTGGTTATCAGCTACCATTCTTATCATGATAAAACCACAGTCGGACAGTAATTTTAAAACGTCTAATGTTAATTTGTATAAATCTTTGGCTGTTTAAATGTCTATGAAAATGGAACTTGCTGGTATTATATATTTTGTTGACATTCCCTGAATTACGTAGCAAAGCAGTTGATTAGCAATAACAGGTTTATTTCCTATTTCATCATGAGATTTAGGAATAGTCTCTAAGCCAAATATACGATCTTCTGTTTTGGAATAAAACACTGCTTCACGTACTGCCATGTCGTCAAGAATTAGTGAACATACTCTCTCTGAGGCACGTAACGTTTTAATTTCTGATGTTAAACGATCCTTGATTAAATTTTTGTTGTCAGTTCCCATATATTTCTTTAGAGTGGTATGACTTGGTAACTTAAGAATTGAATTACTTGGAAATTTATATCCTTTTGGTGAACAAAATCTCCAAGCAATACAATGTCGAATTGTAATCTCAGACCATCTGGGAAGCTTTTTTTTATAATTTCGAATTTGATCTAATATGAATGTTGCACGAGGATTCATTTGATTGGCATTTTCTGTAATTTGTTCTAAATGTTTCCAATATACATTTTGTGTTTTCTGCTTTTGTGTTTGTAATTCTTCTTTCATTTTATTATACTGTATTTGTAAACGTCTTAATTTTTGTGTGAGACATTTATTAGTATATATTAGATCTTTTATTTCAATGGTTGGTGCTGATGTTTGAGTTGCACCAGATATTTTATATGGTACTTCAGGCGTTAAATTTTCCAAAGAAGTTAGATTTTCATCGACAAACTAAAATTATTATTTAATGTAATTGATATGTATGTG
The DNA here is from genome assembly GCA_958336345.1 of Dorcus parallelipipedus. Lineage (NCBI taxonomy): Eukaryota > Metazoa > Arthropoda > Insecta > Coleoptera > Lucanidae > Dorcus > Dorcus parallelipipedus. Next base: position 31,589,537 of record OY284477.1, on the reverse strand, counting down.
TATATTTTAATAAATAAACCTTAAATATAGAAGGCACAGCTTCTGCAGTTAATAATTTACGTTTCTGCGTAACTAAAAAACTGTCGTGGGAGAAATGTTTACTGCAAACTACCGCATACTCCGATAAAGGTGCAAAATCTAAAGAAACGTAACGACTTTTAACATAAAGTAATTTTACAGCATTAATGTTGTACCTGTATGATTTAACAAAATCTCTCCATTTTAAATTTACTTCCATATTTGCTGGTATGCAATGGAAAGAAACATTGTCTTCCGAATTGCAATTGCTTACGCAACATCTCCGTCGTAAAGGCATTTTTTTAATAACGAAATCAAATTTAAAATGAATTATTTGAATTGTCCGTCAAATCATAAATATTTCAAATTGACGTGTACACGTAGTTACTTGAAAATTGTCCAGAGGGCGATACAGTACAGTGCGTCAAGGTCATTTTTCCAGGAACAAGTTTTTTTGAAATGCGGCTAGCCGGGTAAAGCACACTGGGCTTTACTAATCTAGGAAGCCGTGTAATAAAGTATTAGAACTGAAATAACAGAATAAAAGTAGCGACCAACCATCTCCTAATTTTTCTCTCCTTCAGAAAGCACGTGATTTGGCATTGTGTTGCTACAACTTTAGCATTACATTTGAAATCTGACGTTTAAAATAATTATTTTTGTCAAGCCGTCAAAGAAAGCCATATTTACAGCCGGAAATCGAATCGTGCGAAATTATAAGGTCCGCAATAGTACATAATTATGTAGTTTGTTGAAACAAATTGTTGCGTCCAAAAATTAGGGTAAAAATTTTAATTTTTAATTATCAGTGACGGTCGAAAAAGGTTGAGTGGTGCTCAGTATAAAGCACTTTCAGAGAAAAAGCGAAATGCACAACAGAGTGCTTTAGACAAGACTTATAAACTTGATAATTATTTTTTGACAAAGCAAAGTAAAGGCAAATTTTAATTTTAGTTTCTTCATTTCGGGGCGACAATTTTAGCGTGCGTAAAGCGGCAAATTCTTTAATCCGGCACTGGATATGCTTTAGCGTATATGCGTCGGGTACACTGGTGCTTAAAAGGCGTGACCGCCTGGCACTGTGGAAATTTACCACAAGGATCAAATTAGAACGATTTTATTGCTTTTCATTCGGATACTTTTAAGCACCAGTATACGAGCAGCGTAAGGAGACGTGCGTAAGGTTACTGTATTTAGAAGGTACCGCCATTCATTTCCGCGGCTTCGTCCCCCAAATTAAAAAGGATGCGATGAAACGCTAAAGAAGAAAAAGGATAAATATATAACAAGTTACTGTTGCTAAGGGGTTTATGAATGAATCTTTAAAAGATTCAGAAATAATTAAAAGAGATAGAAAGTTGGCGCTACCTTCTCGATACAGTAATCTTAGAGGTGCGTGCATAACGCTGCCATCGACAGAAAAATTCTGAAATACTACATTCCAGTTTGCTTCTCTACTGAGGTGGATTATGAGTCATGGTTGTCGAAACACTGTAATTACTTGAGCTCCGAGGTCCTGTGATTTAACCGTTTGTGATTTTTTCTTGTGACCTTACATAAAAAAAACTCTATTTATCACATCAGTTGCTGATTTAAATGACATAAGACAGCGGATTGCTAATAAAATTCAAGAACTAAAGAAATCTCGTGTCTTAAAAAAACCTGATGAACGCAATTAAGCATATTATAGTGGTGGGATTTCTATTCGCAAATCTGAGCGTCATGACACTATCACAAGTACTGTCGTATCCTGTCGGACATTAAACGAAGCCCGACATTAAAAAAAAAAAACTTAAGAATAGTTATTTTCTGGCCTTGAGATTGTTCGGAAAGCCACAAAACACGTTACAAAATCTCATTGATTTTCAAATTTTAGGATTTTGACAATTTCGAAAACCATAATTTTATAACCAAATCAAAACCACTCGATATAACTGATAGGTATAGGATAGCACAAATTGTTGTCGTAAAGTTTATTTAAAAAATCAAAAAGAAGCATGTTTCCCATTTGATACCGATTTCTTAGCGTCCGCTGCAAAACGGAAAAGCGAGTAGCGTCACGAGTACTCGATTCCGGACGAGTGTAAAGTAGGGAATACACGATCCAACATGTCGTCAACGTACACATCAACATCAACGTCACATAGTACCATACTACACACGATCGAACTTGTCTTAAGACATCTTAGTCCAGTTATCAACCAAGACGATGTCGGAAGAGTTATCTTTGGTGGCACTGGCGTGCGCTATTATAGTAAAACAAAAATACAAAAAAAATAATAATAAACAAAGCTGTGATAAGTCCCCAGTTTAATAGTTCCAATTGCAGGATCTACCACCACACATTTCCGAAAATTTATTTATTAAAAATCATAAATTGGCTGTTTGGAGGTGCTGTGGAAAAGAGTATGCACGACGTCGACGCACTGCATTGAATAAGTCCGTGGCGAACATGTGCGTTTAGCAACCACACGATCGAATATGTACGCGCAAACATCAACGCACGTACTTGATTTCAGGAAATCCAGAAAACAAGTTCGACGGACTTTTTGTATGTGCGTACATGTTCGAAGCGTTTTTCGGGCCAACACACGCACGTTGATGTTCGGCGAACATGTATGCACGTACATGTGTTAAGACATGTGGGACCGTGTATTCTCGACTAAATCTCGCTGCTAAATCGGGAACCACGCAACGATCACGACTCGATTGACAGTTACTTGAAAGATGGATTTTACATATCAGAATAATTTTTAGATCGAGACTCCCAAATTGCTGAGTGGTTTTCAATTTCTATTATAAATAATTCTGTATTGATAGTCATCTTAACTACATCGCAGACGGACGAATACTGTATTGTACCAGCAGCGCATTGTGTAAAGACAATGCGGCTAATCGCGGGGACTAGCTGCTGCACACGCGATCGTACGGCTTTGTCGCTAATATGTAAGGCTAGGCGTGTAATGTGTAATGTCTAAGGCTAGGCGCATATTGACAGGCGTCTGGCGCTTGCAGCGTTGCACAGCGCAGCGCGCGTTTTTGTAACACACGGAATCACAGCACGGAATTAAATGGGATAGCGCAAATTGGAGACGCTACGCAACGCTAAGGCCGTGGTTTCTCTGAACACACGTCGCGTTCGGCGTGCGACGGACGCGGGCCCGTCGACGGCGACATCCGAATGATGTGTATGTAAATATATGGGCACGGGTTCTCTGAAACGTCGCACGCGGCGGTCAGCGTTGACGGCGGAAATCACACGCTACACGCGTCGGTCGCTATCATTTTCTAGCATAGCGACGGGTGGACGCTGTACAGTTGATAGGCAAAATGAATTTTTTCAGCAAAGAAAAAGATGAAATTCTAATAGAATTTATTCAATGCAACATAGTACTACACGATGAATTCAATATAAACCGGTCTCTCAGCTTTTGAACATTTTATTTGATTTTTTCTTTTTTTGCGTGAAACCAGTATTAGTCCATCATTCTCCTCTTCCTCTAAATGTAAAAAAAATAATATTTTCTTGTTCGTTATTGGTAACAAAAACTCTATTGATTATGTTCAGCACCCGTGGCGGACTGCCAGTTTCATTTTCAGAGAAACCATGCGCTCGCGACGGGCGTTCAGGGAAACCACGGCCTAATCGCGTCGGCTGCGAGACGCGTGGCGCAGTGGCAAAGACACAGATTTCGCGCCACACGTGTCGCGTGTTTTGTTTTTGTTTCTATTGATATTGGGATTTCTGTATTTATGATGTTGTTGGAAGAGAAATTGATAGAGGCGGTAAGAAAATATCCTGAGTTATACGAGTTTTCTTTGCGAAAAATTCATTTCACACATAAATAATATGCGAGGACCACGCTGAAACTGCGCTCGCGTCATGTCGCACGGGTCAGGTCGCATCATACGCGTCACACGCGTCTCAATATACGCCTAGCCTTAAGGTATAGGGACCATGCACATGCGAAGCCAGCGCCACCAATGACCATATTCTGCATTAGTGATATGAAAATACGAGTTGTTTAAAATTATTAGTGTGCATTTGAACTTGAATATTGTAAGGTATTTTAACACCAGGAAGCTCAAGTATTATGTACTACAATCATAAATTGTCATAAGAGTGATATTATTCCCATGCAATGAGTCTCAAGAAATATTTTCAAATCACTAATTCACAAATCGCCACGCCAGGCGGCGTTGAACGCAGAAATGTGCATGGCGCCTATAGGCAATTACGTGCAATATGATATACGCGACTAATGGCCGGTTTCTAGAAAGTTTGCTTACGAGTTCCATAACCATCAGTTCGATAAAATCTCTGACTGTTTCTGAAAGCAATCTCATCATAAGTTAACAGCTCTACAATTATCAGGAGATAAAATAGTTACGCTAGTTGCCAATAGATGGATAACGTTTTGTTGCAAACTTCTCTCTAAATATTAGTGTCGGAAATTTCACACTTTAGCACATTTGATTGGAAATCTCTTCGATGGCCGGTTTCTAGAAAGTTTGCTTACGAGTTCAATAACCATCGGTTCGATAAAATCTCTGACTGTTTCTGAAAGCAATCTCATCATAAGTTAACAGCTCTACAATTATCAGGAGATAAAATAGTTACGCTGGTTGCCAATAGATGGATAACGTTTTGTTGCAAACTTCTCTCTAAATATTAGTGTCGGAAATTTCACACTTTAGCACATTTGATTGGAAATCTCTTCGAATCGGACAATTTGTTAACTACATATTTATTTTGAAGCAGTTGTTTCCTTGTTTCCAATGGCATTTGAAAACAAAAAAATAAAATCAAGATCGCAGAATTTTAGTTAAAAATTAAAATTTTTGGATGTTATAGAAAATAAAAAAAAAAAACAGATAGAGTAACCGCAGGTCAAAAGATTGAAGCTTGGGAGAAAATTATGGAAATGTTTAACAGCTAGGCTCAATCAGGAATAAGAACTGCAAAACAATTGCATGCTTTGTACGATACTTTGAAAAAAATGCCCGACATAATTTATTCAGTTATGTGGTGTTTTAAACAATAGTTATTAGCAGTAGTACTAATTTTCTTCATCTGAAGAACTTTACAAATCGTTATTATCCAAGTTCATTATAAACTAAAATGTTAACACATGGTACATAATTATTATTACGGTTATTTTGATTAGATATTCTAAAAATAGTAAAGGAGACTGTGGTTTAAGGAATAATTGAAATTTATCTCTGCCCACAATAATTTTATATCCGTAGATACGTATTTCGGCAGCTAAGCTGCCATCTTCAGTACAATTTAATATTTATATAAAACTACATTGAAATCTAACAGCTACCTACCTACCTACCTGATCATATTATCTATACTACTAAAACTATCTAAAAATAACAAAATTAACACTAAAAATTAGTAAAAGAGAGACTGTGGTTTAAGAAATAATTGAAAATTATCTCCGCCCACAATAATATTAACAGTCAAAACCTACCAAAAATGCAAATCAAATAAAACGGAAATGAGTATTGGTCTAATAACCGAAAGCGGTTCTTATTCTCCCGAATAAAGAACTTCTGTAAGCATTTAATTCCCTGTTATTTGATACCGCTTGAATTTATCCCTGAAAAGAAATTATATACCTATATATGTATATGTATGCACCTATATATATATATATATATGCACAAATCGCCAAAAAGCAACCTACAGATTAGAGCAGATTACACCCACACACCACAAGTTAAGAGCACTTTACGATATTTATCTCGGAGAATCCTCTCCTTATCACATATCGAGTGCAAATGCGCTTAACTGTCTCTAACACCCCTTTATATAAAATTTAAGTCGCGACCTCTTGCGGCTGACTTTTGACCTAACAAAAACGACATCTGGCGGCCGATTCCTGACTAAAACACATATATATACACAAACACATAAATAAAAATATATATATATATGCACAAATCGCCAAAAAACAAGCTACAGATAAAAGCAGGTCACACCCACACACCACAAGTTAAGAGCACTTCACGATATTTATCTCGGAGAATCCTCTCCTTATCACATATCCAGTGCAAAATGCAATAATATGATCAGGTAGGTAGGTAGGTAGCTGTTAGATTTCAATGTAGTTTTATATAAATATTAAATTGTACTGAAGATGGCCGAAATACGTATCTACGGATATAAAATTATTGTGGGCAGAGATAAATTTCAATTATTGATTAGATATTAGTAAATTAATTATGTATTACTTATGTATGTAGGTACATAAAATATTAATGATACTTAGGCCCGGTCTTTTCATATCCAATTAATTTTATCTGACGATTTATTATCATAGTAACAATTGTGATTATAATCGTTGCTCAGGGAATTAATCGCCAGATAAAGTTAACTGGAAATGAAAAGACCGGGCCTTACATAAATAATAATAATAATATTGTTACGATAAGGGCGGCTCCATCCACGGTAAAGCCCAAGCCTCCACCATGTTACGATAAGGGCGGCTAAATATTAAATTGTACTGAAGATGGCAGCTTAGCTGCCGAAATACGTATCTACGGATATAAAATTATTGTGGGCAGAGATAAATTTCAATTATTGATTAGATATTAGTAAATTAATTATGTATTACTTATGTATGTAGGTACATAAAATATTAATGATACTTAGGCCCGGTCTTTTCATATCCAATTAATTTTATCTGACGATTTATTATCATAGTAACAATTGTGATTATAATCGTTGCTCAGGGAATTAATCGCCAGATAAAGTTAACTGGAAATGAAAAGACCGGGCCTTACATAAATAATAATAATAATATTGTTACGATAAGGGCGGCTCCACCAGTTACGGTAAAGGCCAAGCCTCCACCATGTCACGGTATGGGCGTAGGTAGATGGTAGTAGATGGTAGAGCTTGAAAACACAGTTGTTTAAAAAATAAATTAATACCTCTTTATTCACGAAAAAATTAAATAAATTTAGTTCGGGGGTTCGTCTTGAAGTGTGGGAATGCGGTCCGGGTGTTTGCGGCGACGACTAGCTCACGTCGTTCCTTTTCTGGACGGAGTGATCTCGTTTCCCTTGGCTGGCGGGGGGAAAAGGGTCCTTGTTCCCTTTAGGACGGACGGCAATGTTGTCGGCGGCAGTGGCAGGTGATGGGCTCCAGCAATGTTGATGCTGGGGTGGCGACGACGGCGTTGTTGGACGTTGGCGGCGGCAATGTTGCTGGACAGCGATGTTGGGCGTCCCCTCGTGGATTGGCACTAGTGCCCTGAGTGACTGAGTCGGTCTGGTGGAAACGACTGTTGACGGACGGACTCTCTGGGTGACGGCCTCTCCGATTGACCGTCGACGGACTGTCTGTCGGACTGACTGTCTGTGTACCGGACTGTGGGACCGACTGTGTTCCCAATTTTGTCCCGCACTTTAAATACACGTTTTTCGGCGAGTTTGCATGTTGCATCTTCTTTGTTCTTGCCTCGTGTTTCGCCCAGCGATTTCGTATGTGTGTGGCCTTGTTAGCGTAAATTCCGCTGATGTGTTATTTTGAAATATGAAGCTTTACGTTAGGTTGTATTAGTTACCTCCTTATTGTGTTTACATTTCGACACGGTTGCGGTGCCCTCGATTACACAAGTTCGCGTGCCCTGATTACACAGATTCGCGTTTCAATTATTTGTTTTTCTACTTTGCGTTCACAATGAACTCATTGTGACACCAAAAACAGTTTCACAATGAAGCTCATTGTGACACTGTTTTTGGGGAAATTTTAGTCATTTTTAATTGAAAATATTTAATAGATTTTACAAAATAACTCAGTATTTATTTATTACTTAACAATATACTCACAATGAAGCTGGATAAGAAAAATTAATAACTTGTTAATGTGACTTTTGATTAAAACGAAAGGTTTTCAGTGTTGCCACGCATTACAACTAAAATTCCCCATATACTAAGAAGATCCAATATTTTTCATATTTTTGTTCAATAAGTGACGCAAAGTAGAAAAAATAGTATATTATACTCGTTCCGTTGGGGCACTCCTAGCTCGCTACGCTTCGCTAGTCGTACCCCAACCCCACTCGTGTTACAATAAGCCTTCTTGTGAAACTTGTATAATAATATACTATTGCGGAATACAACCCAAAAGTTCTTTGTGTTTTTTCTGGAAAATCCCTTTCGTGACATTACCCCCTCCCTTACAAATTGCTCGTCCCAGAGCAATGCTAACGTTCGTCGCGTGTGCGAAGTTTATTCGTTAAGGCAGGTCGTGAATAACCTGCTGAGTTCACTAAAGTTTTTTCGCTTACTCTTAATTAATCGCGGCGCGCACTCGTTTTTATAACACCTTGACATTGAATTATTAATAGTCTGTGGAAACAAAACGTAAACATAAATCGTTTAAGGATACCGTAGTTATTTCGTCTTTTCCATTTCGTATTTCAGCCAGGATTTGCGATGATGTTTGATTCTTCTCGTGGATCCCATGCTTCGATTGGGTAAAATCCTTGTGGATTACTGCAGTGTTTTTTATGGCCCCGATTTCTTCTATATCTTCGTATATTCTTTCCGATGTTGATTTACTTCTTTCTCTCGCGTATTCACCTTTGGGCGGTACTTTACTGCCTGGCGGTTCAAGGAGGACTTGGCATGATCCAGAGGGTCTGCTCCTTGATGATGCCGGTGATCGCTGTTTGTTCCTCGTTTCGCAGGAGGATTTGCACCTATTTTCTCGTGTCTTTGCTCCTTTTTTCTCTCTAATAACATTTTTATCATAAAAATAATAATTAACATAGTCATACCCATGACAAATATACTCGTAGCGACATACACTTTTACAGTGGACTGGCGTCATTGTGAGCCCTACTGCGATTCTTCGAAATAACCAGAGAATACTTCTTGCAATTAGTTTTTCTTCTACATCACCTTTGTCTTAGTTGCTTCTTGTGCTTCGCGTAGGCACACTTTCTTCTATAACTTCATTCACTAAATCTTCGTTTTTTCGAACGTATTTTTCCAACTTGGCTGGCTCAAGGATGACATGGCACGATCCAGAGGGTTTTTTCCTTGGCGAGGCAATTGATTGGATCTTGTTCGCTTCTCTTCATGCGGACCTTTCCCACTTGGTGTCTCAAAGAGGACATGGCATAATCCAGAGGGTCTTTTCTCTTTGTGAGACAGAGTTGGGGTTTATCCATTTTTTCCGCGGATTTGTTGCAACTTCTTTTCTTCTTATTCTCTTTATCACTTGGGAGTCACATTCCTTAGTGACTGGAATACTGGTTTCATCCATGATATTTCTTCGTACCCAAAGATTTCGGTGTCCATCAATTCGGAGTGCACTACCAATATCTTCTCCAAACTGAGACAGAAAATTCTTGTTGAGACGACAGTTTTTCATCATGATAACCATAATACTAATTGACAAGTGTCCTTGGTGATCGCTTCATAATCTTCTATCATATATTCATCTTTTTATTACTTAAAACTCCTGTTTATTCTTCTGTAAATTTCTTGCTAACTTTTCATCTCGTATTCTTCTTCTGGCTTACATACTTCGAAGTTGATAATGACGAATTTCTGCGATTCGTGTGGGCATTTCATGTAGGTTTCACTTTTTAATGCTTCATCGAGCTATCTAACATATACAAACGTTTCATGTTCATGAACGTTTAGTAGCCGGCTTGATGTATTGTATTAGATAACTCGGTGTTGGATTTTCATTAATTCTATATCTGAAAAACTTAATTCAATTTCTTTCTTACTCCATTCCTCTTGTAGAGCCTTGATGTAGTGCGTAACCCAGTTTTTCTATCCTTAGGATTCTTTTACATTCCGGGGTTGGATTAAGTCTGCATGCTGAATACTTCATATATTCTGGCTGAAATTCTGGTGGTGTCCACGGTGCTTGATGGATATGTTGTTACGAACTATTCTTAATAATATTTAACGTTGACTGTATATCTAAAATAATTTCTTACTATCTAGTTTTCCAATAATGTATATAACTTAGGGGTGGCCGGAGTCCTATTCGATGTGGGTGCCTCTGTTACTCGGAGGTGGGTCCCACACGTAATTCGTATCGATTTCGAACCTGGGAATGGGCAGATCCAATTTTGTCCGTATCCTGGTTAAGTGTGACCTTGGATCTCTCGGTATTACAGGGGTCGACGGCTGTCCGTCGGGAAAGTTCTCGTCGTATCTGTACCATATGAGAGCTCCTTTCACTAGAACCGGGTCGACGATCAACTTGTAATTCTTCTGGGGTTCCGTGGACGCCTGACTCTGAGTGCCTCTCGATTCCATGTTGTTCTCTGAACAGCTTCCTAAAACTTGTCTGTTACCTCGTAAATTTTCCGTTGTATTTTTTCCGTCGGTGTGTGTGTGTCCTCCTCTGTTTCCTTTCTTGGTGTGTGTGGCGGTGATCTTGATAACACTTCTTTTGGAATAAAGACTTCTTTTTCTTCGTATCCGTATTCTGTACTGCGATGCGGGGGTTGAAACGGTGATTCCTTCGCTGAATTTGCTCTTGTATGGACCTGGCATTCCTTAATTTGGGTCTTTTAGCGCCTCCATGTCACGAGTCCGGGTTTTACTTTTGCGCGTACGGTGACACGCACGGAATTTTTGACGCCTCCACCATGTTACGATAAGGGCGGCTCCACCATGTTACGGTAAAGCCCAAGCCTCCACCATGTTACGATAAGGGCGGCTCCACCATGTTACGGTAAAGGCCAAGCCTCCACCATGTCACGGTATGGGCGTAGGTAGATGGTAGTAGATGGTAGAGCTTGAAAACACAGTTGTTTAAAAAAGAAATTAATACCTCTTTATTCACGAAAAAATTAAATAAATTTAGTTCGGGGGTTCGTCTTGAAGTGTGGGAATGCGGTCCGGGTGTTTGCGGCGACGACTAGCTCACGTCGTTCCTTTTCTGGACGGAGTGGTCTCGTTTCCCTTGGCTGGCGGGGGGAAAAGGGTCCTCGTTCCCTTTAGGACGGACGGCAATGTTGTCGGCGGCAGTGGCAGGTGATGGGCTCCAGCAATGTTGATGCTGGGGTGGCGACGACGATGATGCGAGTGGCGGCGACGGAGTTGTTGGACGTTGGCGGCGGCAATGTTGCTGGACAGCGATGTTGGGCATCCCCTCGTGGATTGGCACTAGTGCCCTGAGTGACTGAGTCGGTCTGGTGGAAACGACTGTTGACGGACGGACTCTCTGGGTGACGGCCTCTCCGATTGACCTGTGGGACCGACTGTGTTCCCAATTTTGGCCCGCACTTTAAATACACGTTTTTCGGCGAGTTTGCATGTTGCATCTTCTTTGTTCTTGCCTCGTGTTTCGCCCAGCGATTTCGTATGTGTGTGGCCTTGTTAGCGTAAATTCCGCTGATGTGTTATTTTGAAATATGAAGCTTTACGTTAGGTTGTATTAGTTACCTCCTTATTGTGTTTACATTTCGACACGGTTGCGGTGCTCTCGATTACACAAGTTCGCGTGCCCTGATTACACAGATTCGCGTTTCAATTATTTTTTTGCGGAATACAACCCGAAAGTTCTTTGTGTTTTTTCTGGAAAATCCCTTTCCTGACAATATCACAAATTCTTTGAAACGTAATGTGGTTACGTACGGAAAATTATTCACAGATTCCAATTTTGCTACACATAGATTTAAAGTTAAGAGGGGTTAAATGTTTTGTAAACATATCGCCCAATTGATCTTCCGAACGAACAAATTTGATAGTGACGTCACCCTTCTAATGAAGTTCGCGAATGAAGTAATATCGCACTTCGATGTGTTTGGACCGTTTGTGGAATTCGTAGTTCTTCACTAACTGAATTGCACTAGCGTTGTCGACAAACAGTACAGGCACATCTTTTCCTTTTTCACTGATTTCGGACAGCAATCGTTTAAGCCAAACTAATTCCTTCGCACCTTCACTGGCGGCAACAAATTCGTCTTCAGTAGTGGAAAGCGCGACGGACTTCTGCAGTTGAGATGTCCACGAAACTGCTGTACCACCAATAAGTGAGACGAAACCATTGGTTGAGCGTCGAGTCTTGACATCACCTGCGAAATCGGCATCGGTATAAGCGCACAGCGTACCTCCAGTGGATGTATAAAGTAGACCACAATTGGTAGTACCGCGTAGATACCTGAAGATGCGTTTGACGGAAGCCCAATCAGATAATTTTGGTTCAGCCATCGATCGAGCAACTTTTGAAACGGCATATGCAATATCTGGTCGTGTAGCGCAAGCTAAATACATCAGTGAACCCACTGCAGAACGATATGGCACAGAGCAATCTAGAGGGTCGTTAGAGACTTCTGATTGTTGATTTTCAGCAGGTGTCTTCGTCGATTTACAATCAGCCATATTGTACCGTTGCAGAATTTTCTCAGTGTATGTACGTTGAGAAATGAACAGGCCAGATTCTCTTTATTCTATTTGTATGCCCAAAAATGAATCAAGAGAACCTATTTTAATCTTAAATTCTGAAGCCAATAATTGTAGGAACCAATCGACTTAATTCTGTGTTGAGCCTGCGATAAGACCATCGTCTAACAATATGGCGACTAACAATTTTTCCGTCTCCTTCTGCCGAATGTAGATGCATGGGTCTGCCGTTGATCGTACGAATCCATTGTTCTCCATAAACGAATGGAATTTGTTGTTCCAGCAGCGAGGCGACTGCTTTAGCCCATATAATGATTTCTTCAGATGACAGACACGACCTGAGCAGTCATCAAAACCCTGCGGTTGAGTCGTGTAAATCTCTGCATCGATATTTCCATATAAAAATGCTGTAGTCACGTCAAACTGACCAAGTACCAAGTTCTCTTCAGCTGCAATTGCAATTAAAGCATGAATTGCATCGTATCGAGCTACCGGGCTGAAGGTTTCGTCATAGTCAAGTCCAGTACGTTGAAATATGCCGCGAACAACTAAGCGAGCACGATATTGATCAATCGAGCCATCGGGTTTATATTTCAGGCGAAGCACCCAACGATTATCGATAACATGTTTTCCTTTTGGTAACGGCACCAAATCCCAAGTTTCATTCTCATCGAAAGCGTTCATTTCTTCATTCATTGCATTCAACCACTTATCTGAATCCCGACATTTCATAGCGTCATTAAAGTTCATAGGCATAAATTCTTCCTGAATAGTTTCTGCCAAACACGCGAACACACTGTTGGTTTGAGAACGATGAGCTTGATAACCCACTTCGTATTCATTAAATCTTGCTGGTTGACGAATTTGTCGAATAGGATGTTGAGCTTGAACTTCATTGGGGTCATCCAGGTTGTCAGTATCACTCTCATTGCTATCATATTCTGAATTGTTATCTGTCGGGAAATCATTGACTACATCATTTTCGTTTTCTGTTTCTTCAGAGGCAAGATCAAGTTCAAGATTAATTAAATTGTTCGTTGTACACAATTTCTCTGGACGAAAATCAACATTACGTGATTTCATTACGCGATGTTTTGATGGCACCCAGACTTTATAACCATCTTTATCATTCACATAACCGACAAAACGACCAAAGACAGCTTTATTATCAAATTTCGATCGAAATTTCTTTGGCACGTTCACATAACATTCAGAACCGAAAATGCGCAAATAGTCAACACTGTTAAATACTCTTCCAAACCACAGTTCGAATGGCGTTTTACCTTGAACACTTGATTTTCCGGTACGATTAACCAAAAATGTGGCTGTGTCACATGCGTGAGCCCAGAATGATTTAGGCAATTTACTGACCGAAAGCATCGAACGAGCTAATTCAACTAAGTGTCGATTTGATTGTTCCGCGACACCATTTTGTTCAGGCGTATGCGGACACGTTAAACGAAGCTCGATTCCACGATCACGTAGCAATGTTAATACTGCAGCACAGTCAAATTCACTTTATGGCCAGCTGTACCACACTCTTTCAAAAATGTTTTTAAATGTTCAGCTACTTCTGACTTATGTTTCATGAAAATGGTACGAACGAATCGCGAGTAATCGTCTTTAAAAACTACATAATAGCAAAAACCATTCATCGAATTTTCGGACATAGGTCCATTTACGTCAGCATTGATTAGTTCACCGACTACTTCTGGGCGATTTTCTCGAACATGAAAAGGTTTTCGATGCGACTTGCCAAGAACACATCCATCACAAAACGATGTGGTATCTGAACACTTGACTGCTATGCCAAACCGAGACAGCACGTCACGTACATGACGTTTGTCTTGATGGCCCATTCGCTCGTGCCATCCTTGCAGCAGTTCTTCTGTAGTGGTTAAGTTGACTTCCACAGGTGAATCTGGAACACAAACTTGCATGTTCATGACGTACACGGATCCAATGAGTTTTCCAGTTGCGACGACATCACCTTCATGTCGAATACTGATACCATCACTGTCGAAAGTGATTTCATTGTTGTGCTCAGCGGCCTGCCGAACACACTGAGAAAACAAAATGCATTGATATAACAGTTTTCTTTTTGTTGTGAATGAAAATGTTGATTACACTAAAATTTTTGTTAAATAGGTATACATACACATGTTACTGCAACAAAAATATCATTTTAATTTTGTGTGGTTACTTTAAATAAAATTTATTATTACAGAAATGTACAACTAAATATTTGGTTTATTGTAAACAAAGTATTTGTGTAACATAACAGTAAGCTATTTGATTTACTTGTTTTGACATAATAATCTGATTAATACAAAATAAAATTAATGACATTTATATAAATGTTAAATTATAAAAAAAAATTGTTTGAACGTATTGAAACGAAATGTTTTGTTAGATTAACAGTTTTTTGGTTGGATTAACACATGTTGTTTTCTCAGTGCAGAAAACAGTTGATGACGGGCATCTGGCACGTACCAAACGTCATCTAAAGAAGCAGAATACAATTTGTCTTCTATTAGTACATCAACATTTACACTACCGGATCCATAAGCAAGGATAGACTCTTTGCCTGCTGTTTGCACGCGTTGCGGAATCGGGAATTTTTCGAAAGTAGCGAAGTGCTGCTTATTCGCCGATATGTGATGTGTCGTACCAGAGTCCGAGATCCAGGAATCAGCCGTGATTGCATCTGCACCAGCTACTAAACCGGTAGCAAAGAACGTACCTGGTTTGCTGTTTTTCTTCGAACTGGAATCGGAGCTACTGTTGCTTTTGTTTGCGATCGTTACCTTTTGCTCAACAGCGATGCGTTTTCTGCAATTTGCAATGATGTGACCAACTTTCTTGCAATACAAACAGGAACGACATTGGCTTCGTTCAGATGACGGAAAATATCATAAACGGTTTACGATTTTTCATCTGAACGTTTACGCTCCAAGGATCGGGATGAAACATGTTTAAGTAGCGAACGCCATTTTTTGGAGCGATTCGATTTTACGCTACCCTAGCGAAAACGTGTTTAAATACATGGCGTCTATAAAGTCTGATATGATTTATACAATAAACGGAGTGCAATATGAAATGTTTGGTGACAGAGAAGTTTATGAATGTTTAAGCAGTTTATTAATTCTCATTTCGAGGTCGTTCATTTCTGCTCCGCAAATTTTGCATGGGTTCCCAGAGGTTTATTGCGTCCAAAATAATTATTGTTGGATTCATTTTTATTTAATTTAGTTCGAAATGCTTCTTAGACAAGACTTGCACACTAGGCACTAGAATATTTATGTTTAATAAAACGGTATACGCTACCGATCGTTCAACTGAAATCTGTATAGGCAGCGTAAACTGTTTATGATCAATCATAAACTGTTTACGATATTTTCTTCATCTGAACGAAGCCATTCTTTCTTCTTGGAAGTAGAAGCCTCTGCTTTTGTTTTATTTCGGTTCCGTTCATCTGTTTTTGGTTTTACATAGAAAGCACCAGTCATCTGTGACTTCCCACGTGTCACTACCGAATTCTCGATCGAACGCAAGTTTTCGATGAGAAGTTTTGTTGTCTGCTCAGTCTCCGGGACGCGATACCATGTCGAACGGTAGTACTGGTATTCGGGACCAAGTGTTTTGAAAATGCGGTGATGAAGCAACGAAAGTGGTAGAGTTGCATTCGGATTATTTTTCCGCAACTCATCACACAAATCATCAAACAGATTTGCTAATCGAGACGTGTGTTTAGTAACAGATGTAGCCTCGTCCTTGGAAGTCTCAAAGAAACTGTCAAATAACGTATACAGCCGTTGCAGAGAGGATTGCTCAAACACTGAGACGAGTGTATCCCAAATTTCTTTGGCATCGGTTTTCTTACGAAAATGGATAGCAGGTTCCTCGTCGAGTGCTGTTCCAATTATTCGAGCCGCACGGGCATTGTCGCGCTGCCAGCGTCGGTGTGCATCAGACGGTTCTGCGTCGTTCACCAGAGACGCCGGACACCTTCGTGTACCGTCGACGATTGAAAAGAGGCACTGTTCCTTTAAGCAAGTTCAATTTGCCATTTCCACGTTTCCCACTGATTTTCGTTCACTAATTTACGAATACTTGCAGTGGCACGGCTATTGTCGTCAATTTGTTGTTGCACGTCGTCCGTCATCTTGTCGTGTTTTTTTTTTTGTTATTCCGATTAATCACTTCAAACGCAGTTTCCAAGCGTACGTGGACCCCATAACCTGATGTGGTTACGTACGGAATTGTCGTGAACAATAAACACCGAAATATAAAACTGTATTTATATTAATAAATAAGAAACGATAACAAAACGAGATGATGTACACGTTGACAGGTTGACAATAACTGAACAACTGAACTACGACACTGTTCGGTGGGTACAGTTTATTCACTGAATATTATATGCGCACGTTTCGTCGTCGTCGAATGATTGCGAAACGTTTGTGTTAGTGCGCATATTCAGTGTTTGTTTCAAAGAATTTGTGATACAATTTTCATCGGGCAAGAACATGCTTTAATTATAATAATAATATTGAAACCAGTATTTTTGTTTAAAAAATTTTAAATATAATTTTAACTCAACCTCAACTTGAATTTCTGTTAAAAATGAAAAGTTCGAATCACGTTCGAATGTGTTCCTACTTTGTACGCATGCGTCAATTATGTTTATCGCACCGTAGTAGTTCCGATAACTTATAGAGCCGATATGGAATAGTTAAGTACAATTTGAGCTTTCAGAAACATTTTCTCGAGTTATGAAGCGATTATCGAATACATAATTTTATCGGTTCGATAAATAAGTTTTCAGAAACCGGGCATAAATCGCGCTGCTAAGTCGCCAATGTGTAAGAGGTCTTAGGCTAGGCGCATATTGAGACCCGTCTGGCGCGTGTAGCGTGACACAGCGTTTTTATAACATACCGAATTAAATGGAACAGCGCAAATTGGAGACGCGACGCTACGCAGCGCGAATCGCGTCGGCTGCGAGACGCGACGCTACGCAGCGCTAATCGCGTCGGCTGCGAGACGCGTGACGCAGTGGCAGAGACACAGATTTCGCGCCACACGTATCGCGTGTTTCGTTTTTGTCTCTATTGATATTGGGATTTCTGTATTTATGATGTTGTCGGAAGAGAAATTGATAGAGGCGGTAAAGAAAACATCCTGAGTTATACGAGTTTTCTTTGCGAAAAATTCATTTCACACATAAATACTGCGCGAGGACCACGCTGAAACTGTGTCTCAATTTGCGTATCATCAGACGACGCGTGGGGCGCGCTCGCGTCATGCCGCACGGGTCAGGTCGCGTCAAACGCGCCACACGCGTTTCAATATGCGCCTAGCCTAAGTGTCATGACGCGAGTGTCACGACTTCCGAGTAGCGTCGTAGTCCCATCACTAAGCATAAAAGCTTGATAGGCTTACCATACGTCCCGGTTTCAGGCAGTGGTCCCGGCCGGTTTGTTATTTTGTCCCGGTTAACGGTTGTACGTATAAACTTAAAAAAAGCTGTGTTGTGAGGATAGCAGAGTGAAATGCCAGAATTCTCTATTGCACACGGTGGGCGAGCGGACATTAAAGAAAAAGAATGACAAGCAGATAACGGACGGAAGAATGGAATTCAATGTCGTTCGCATGAGCGGCACGCCCTGCGCGGCAATAGAATTGTAGCTGGGGCCCAATTCTTGAAATCACGATGCGACATGACGTCAAAATGACGTAGACTCTCATACAAAACTATACAAATCGTTCGAGAATTGCGTCATTTTGACACGAATACGACATGATGTCGAATGATTTCAAGATTTGGGCCCCTGGGGGTCGATTCTCGAATTACGATTGTAGATGTCGCCTGCGACATGACGTCAAGATGACGCAATTCCTGAACAATTTATATAGTTTTGAATGAGAGTCTACATCACTTTGACGTCATATCGCATGCGACATCGGTAATCGTAATTCGAGAACAACCCCCTGGTCGTCTTAATATCCCGAGCGTAAGATTTGGTGTTCGCATCACTACAGTTTAAATTCTAAATAAATATAATAATCCTTTCAAAATAAGAAATTATAATTTACGGATTATAACTTTATGTTTATTATAGCATATTAATCACTTTTTTTTAAAGTAATATATTAATATATTGACCCGGCTCCTGCCCGGCGCTCATGGACTTGCTACTTTACGTGCGCGTTGAGTCCTCGAGGCGAAGTAACCGTGAACAGCTATACAAATGTCCTTTCTTTGATGATAAGTGTTGAAAAAGTTCACTCCAGCGAGAAGTACGAATGGTACAAAAAATAATTAAAATAATTTAATTTTCTGCTTCAGCGGACTTTCGGTACTTTGGATACCTTATCTATCTGCTTTTTTTAAATAACAAAAAATTTTTTAGTAGTAGCCTAATGTGTTTCTCTTCACCCTATCCTGTTTTCTACTCCTGTCCCGGTTTAGAGCTTCATGATTATGGTAAGCCTAAAGCTTGAAATATTTTCAAGAAGAAGGTAGACAGTCAGCATTTATTATAATTGTTGTAAAAAACTCTCTTCTATCTTCATTCATTTCTGAGACATCTTAAAAAAAAAAAAAAACTCAAAATTCTCAATTTCGAAAATCTTGAATATTTTGTTTAAATAATTAAGATAGTCATAAAATTCGGTAATTTTATAGTAGTATTAAATTCGATGGACAAGATAACACTGTCAGAAGAAGTGCCCCAAGGTTTGGTCATAGGACCCACTCTATTTCTTATTTACGTGAATAATATAAATATTGACATCTCAAACTACACTTTACTCTCTACGTGGATGATACGTCTTTAGTTATTTCTTCCAAGTATGATCTTGATCTACAAATAAAATGCAAGGAGGTATTCAACACAATGGCCAGTTGGTTCAACAACAATTACATATACATATTTAAACTGCGACAAGACACAAGTAATTAGATTTCACAACCGACAAAAAAATTTAATGCCTGTCAACATTTCTTCAAATAATATTTCAATCATACCAAGCACCACTATGGCCGATTTCTTCACCGCCTTATCTTAAGGTTAAATTAATCTGTCAGTTAGAATGTGACATAAGTATGTATACAGGGTGTCTCAAAACCTATGTCTTAAATTAAAACTGTAAGTTCCTCATTATAAAAGAGATCGATTCCCCAAATATGAACGGTATTGCTCAAAAATGAAAAACTGACCTACCACAAGCGCGTGCAGTTCCTTTGTTTTGAAACCTCTGCTTAGTTTATGACTAGTTGAGGCAAGTCCGCTTTCAATAAAAAGCAATAAACTGCAATACATTTTTTTATTTACGTTTGAAAGAACTAGGCCAAGGTCTCGCGCGCGTCTTCGGCATAAATCCATCTGTGTTTCACCGACACTACCATAGCGAAATGCGTTTTTCGAAATAAAATGCGTTTATGCGAAATAAAAAAAAATGTACAGTACAGCACAAAACGCATATCGAACGTGTTGTCATACCTGTGCATTCATTATAACCTTAGAATTTTACTAAAGTTCACTTCTTGTTCTTGGCACTGATATTTGTAATTGCAATAAATGTTCAAAATGTCCTGCGGTATTAACACATAATTCGCCATAATAGAGCACTATGTCTATCAATTCCTCATTGGAATACACATGAGCCATATTTATTACTTATTTACACTTAAATTAAGTTATGTACACAAATATTTACACGAATTAAACTAACACAAAACAAACTACACACTACGCAAATTTGATAAATAACTTTTATAAAACACAAACGTACTCGCTCGGGCTAAATTTTCTCAAAAACTGGTATTCAACACTTCGTCTTTCATTCTAAGTTATGAGTTATGACAGCATGATAATAATAAAAACAAACAATAAAAGAAGGAAAGAACGGAACTGAGCTGAATTTTATTTTATGACAGTGCAATTGTAACCAATAAATCGCCAAGACGAATTTAGGTAAACGTTTCTGAAAATTCAGAATTATTTTAAACCAGAATCAAATTTTCATCACGAAAACTAATTAAGCCACTCGTTTCTTGGATTTAATTAATATTTATCAACATTTTTAGTAGACATTTATTTTCGTTTTATTACTGAACATAACCACAGATCGATGTACTGTCATGAAAATGAAACAAATAAAACTTTTTTTTTTTTATAGACTCTTAGTGAGTTTTACAATCTGCCCAATGGGCAATAAGCGTTTGGTGTAACAACGGTATATGACATGAAGGATATCATTCCAATGAGTGATCTCCTTTAAAGTTAAACCTAAATCTAAATCTAGAGTTCTTATGTTTAAGTGAGTTTATATACACAATGTCTCAGGTTATTGTCTTATCTGGGTCCTGCAGTCAGGTCGGATGGCAGCAAACGTTTCAGTCTACGCACTTCATTGTCTTCCAACACATTTAACTGCTTGGCCAGCGTGTACTGTCACTCTTTCGTTGTACTTGACACTGAACTTGTAGATCACTTCCTTGACAGATTCGAGTGGAATGTCGTGTTGAATTATCTCGTTGGAAACGTAGTACGGTGCATTAACGATGGCGCGCAGCACTTTATTTTGAAACCTCTGCAGGATGTCGATGTTAGAGTTGGTGGCAGTGCACCAGAGTTGAATTCCATAAGTCCAAACTGGCTTCAGAATTGATTTGTAGAGCAATATCTTGTTATCCAGAGACAGTTTTGATTTGCGGCCGATGAGCCAGTACAATTGACTTAGCTTTAGACCTAGTTGTTTGCGCTTGGTGAATATGTGTTTTCTCCATGTGAGACGGCGGTCCAAATGCATGCCAAGGTACTTGGCTTCTTCAGCTTGTGGAAGTTGGCGGTTGTTGATCGTCACGGGTGGACACGTTTCTCTACATAAGGTAAATGTAACATGGATGGACTTTGTATCATTAGCTTTAATGCGCCATTTCTTTAGCCAGTTTTGGATCTTATTGAGGTTGACCTGCAGGTTTCTCGACGCGGATATTGGATCTGTATGAGATGCCAAAACTGCTGTGTCGTCAGCATATGTCGCTATGGTTGTGAGTCGTGTTGTTGGTAAGTCTGCTGTATACAGCAGGTAGAGAATTGGTCCGAGCACACTTCCTTGTGGGACGCCTGAGTGTATAGGATGCAAATCAGTAAGTTCGTTGCCTTGCTTAACTAGGAAGTGCCTATCTGTTAAGTACGATTTGAGCAGTAGGAAGTGTGGGTACGGGAGGAACTTTTTCAGTTTGACTTGCAATCCACTATGCCACACTTTGTCGAAAGCTTGAGATATGTCGAGGAAGACCGCTGAGCAATATCTCTTCGAGTTCAGGTCCTTGCTAATTTTGTTCACCAGCCTGTGCACTTGTTCAATTGTTCCGTGTTTGTTGCGGAATCCGAATTGGTGCTCAGGAATTAACTTCTTTTGGTATATAAGTAGCCTTAAGTCTTTTGACATATAATTTCTCAAATACTTTGGACAGCACCGGTAGTAGGCTTATGGGTCTGTAAGAGGCGACTTCTTCTGGTTTTTTCCCAGGCTTGGGGATCATAATGATTTGGGCAACTTTCCAAGAGCTGGGGAAGTAGTTTGTTCGTAGTATTGCATTAAAAATGAAGGTTATAAGCTTTATGCATTTTTTCGAGAGTTCTTGTAGTATTTTACCGGAGATTAAGTCGAAACCAGGTGCCTTTTTGATGTTGGTTTCTTTCATTATAGCTCGTTTAACTTCTTTAACCGTAAGATTGCTGTGCGGCAGGTCCATTTGGAATGGTATATCCAGAGAGTCGATTATATCATTTTCCTCTTCAGTAGATAATTCCGAAGGGAATGGTTTAAACACATTGTTTAAGTGTTTGGTGAAAGCTTTAGCTTTTTCTTTATCGTTTCTGGTCCATGTGTCGTTGTCATTTTTAATGGGAGGATTGTGTTGCGGAGACCTTTTGTATTTCCTTGTTGCTTTCCAGAGTGAATACTCTGTGGCTTGAGTTGGGATTAAGCTCTCCAGGTACTCTTGTATGCCTTGGTTTTGTTCTTCCTGGATCAGCTGTTTTAGTTCTTTTACTGCCTTGTTTAGTTTTATTTTCTGCTGTTCTTGTTTGTTGCCACTGTTTCCGCAGTTGTCTTTTTTCGGCGATTTTCTGTTTGATTGGAGGTGACACTTTGTAATTTCCTTGTGGTACAGTGTACTCGGGAGTTGCAGACCAAGCTGCTTCTTGTATGTTCCTCGTTAGGTTTTCAACTGCGATTTCTAAGTCCGCTTCTGTTTTTAGTGATTGGTTCAGTGTAACTAGGCTGTCCAGTTTTTCCCTGAACAATATCCAGTCAGTTCTATTGTTATGGAGAGATGGTTGTTTCTCTTTGTTTAATATCCGTGAATGGAAATTAATTATTACTGGAGAATGGTCTGATGATAGATCAAAACAAGATATCGCCTTGCATCTCTTTGTATCGATACCTTTTGTGATGCAGAAGTCTATAGCGTCAGGAATTTTATTTATGTCAGATGGCCAGTATGTTGGCTCGCCGGTGGATAATTGTTGTAAGTTGTTAGCGTTCTTTGTTTTGACCAATTCTCTTCCTTTTGGTGTTGTTAACCTTGAGCCCCACATTGGATGTTTTGCATTATAGTCACCATCCGCAAAGAACTTATTTCCTAGTGTGTTGAAGAATCCCTCAAAGTGTTCTTTATTATTATTATGTTTAGGTGGGCAATATATCGCAGACATTGTTATCGGTTCTTGTTCTTCTTCAATAGTGACACTGGTAGCCTGTAGGTAATCTTTTTTGAATTCCTCCCTTTCATAGTGTTTAACGCTCTCTCGTATGATTATGGCAGTTCCTCCATGTGCTCTATCATCAGTATCATTGTATTTTGGAATCTTCAGGTAGTTTCTATCTGTGAAGTGCGTCTCTGATATCATCATTATGTCGATATCTTGATCATGTATGAATATTTTAAGTTCACGGGCATGTTGTTGAAGGCCATTAGCATTCCAAATGGCTATTTTATATTTAAGTTGTTCAGCCATTAAACTAATTTGTTGACGACGGTTGTAAGTAAAGTAAGCATTGTACCCATTTGTTCCATAAGCTTGCCAAGCATTTCTTCAAGTTTGGTTATGTTGTTGGCAGGTTGATGAGTTGCTGGTGTTAATTGGGTTGTAGTGTTGCTTGGTATTATATTATTGTTTACTGCTTGTGCGTAGGAGACTTCTGGTTGAATGAGGTGAATTTGAGGTTGCGGGTTCCTTTTATCTCGTAGAGAGGGATACAATTTCTGCTGCAGTTGTTTGTGTACTTGACATCCCCTGTAGTTCGCGGGGTGGTCACCGCCACAGTTGACACATTTAACTTGGTTGTCTCGTGATTTACGCGGACATTCTTTTGTGTCGTGCTGTCCTGCACATTTAACACATTTGAACATTTTGCGGCAGTAGGTTTTGGTATGCCCGAATGCCTGACATCTGGTACATTGGGGTATTACTCTTTTGATGTGTGGAGGTTCACATTTTATGATATTATTGCCAATCTTTTCTAAGTTGTACACCTGTTTATTATTTTCTTTAGGTTTGATGTCCACGTAAAACATCGGCAGTGGTTGTTTTGTGGTTCTGTGTTTTATGTTGTGTGTGTTTACAACTTCATGATCAAGCTCTAGCAACATTGCTTTTATAGTATTGATATCTGTTTCGTGGTGTAATCCTCTCAGTACGAATCTGAACGTTTTTTCACTTTTTGGTCTGAATGTATGATATTGGGTATTTCTACTATCCAGTTCTTTTATGAATGTTTTAAAGTCTTCGGCCTCAAAAATTTGTACTTTTACGGTTTCAAAACTGGTGGTTTTCACCGTATAGTTTTTTGTAATTTTTTGTAGCAATTCATGAATGCGTTGGATTACTCCAACATTATAAATGGTTATAGGTGGCGGTTTTGGGACAGCTTTTGTGTCATTTGAATCATTTTTTCCGTCTTTCTCGATTTCACTCTCTTCTTCTGGGAGTTCTGTGAATCTATTTCTAGTTTTTACTTGTTTTTGCAGCCAGTAATCGCTGATTCTAGTTTGTTTCCTATTACTATTAATTATCTCGGGACTCCTTAGTCGTTTTTTGTTTAATACTGTTGTCCATTCCGACTCTGCCTGTTGAACGTCATGATTTTGGTTTTGGGAGAGTATTATTTGTGATTGTTGTTGGTATGTAGGATACTGCGGTACCCCCGGCCGTATTAATTGACTACAATCACTAGATCCTTGTGGCTGTTGATATTGGTATTGCATAATTTGATTTGCGTCGTTAAAATGCATTGTTGGCTGCACTAGCGGCACGGTAGCATAATATGACGGATTAGCCATTTAGCATATTTATGTTATATGAATCGTTTGATGGATACTTTATATTTTTATTAGTCACTGGTGTTTAATTTATTTTTATGAATTTGTAACATAGCCTTCGCCGCCGTCATACACTTTAGCTATTTCGGTTCGGGGTATGCAGCGACCGCACTTTTGGTGCACAGATGTTACCATAGACAAATATAAGACGTCCCAAAGGGATTACGGAATTGGCAACGTGAATATAGTTGGGCGTACCCACAAGGGGGGCGCTGATGATGGTGTTTTCAGACGAAAATAATCGACTTATAGAAAATAGGTGTCACTGCAATAGCTGTGTCTGAATATCCTGACTAATGTGAGATGTCGACATCTGTAATGCATATGTGTAATGCTGGATGCATATTTTCTAAATTTTATTATTTTGAATTTTACACGGAACCTCTTGTTTTGTGGTTAATTACAGGCAATATGTGAGTGCTAGTGTTTTGG
Source organism: Dorcus parallelipipedus (assembly GCA_958336345.1). Lineage (NCBI taxonomy): Eukaryota > Metazoa > Arthropoda > Insecta > Coleoptera > Lucanidae > Dorcus > Dorcus parallelipipedus. The sequence continues at coordinate 31,564,288 of OY284477.1, read as the reverse complement.
CCATATCTTAATGAAAATAATTTAAAGTATGTAATGTGTAAGTGTCATGTTAGTTAATTGTAACATACTTAGATGAAACCTAGAAACAACATTTTTCGGTAATACTCATCTTTAGTACGCATTAGCATTGTGCATGAATTAAATTAAAAATATTACTTCGTCGAAATTGAATATTGCTCGTAATATTCTGTCTCGTACCCCAATGCCAAGAATTTCTAAATCTAATTATACATATTGTCTATAAATGTAAATATTTCTAAATAATTCGTAACTCACTACTAAAGTGGAATTACTTTTTTTAATCATTTTTCGGCTGAAAAAACTAACTTATGGCGTTTGTCAAAAATGTTTCTGTTAGTGTAATGTAACTATTTGCTTATTTATTAATGGAATTTCAGAACACGATCTCTATTACTAATACATTAATGTAGTTTTAAAAATTAATACATTCGATTTTTTATTAATGCCAGAAGAGAAAATTACGTAGTTAACACATCTGTGGTAGGCAGTTAAAAGGGCAAAAGTCAAATTTTCTGCGAACCGGAGTTATGAACTTGAATGTATTCAAAAATAAAATTTGTGAATATTTCGTCCAACATAAGGGTTTAACTATAATTGTTCATTATAGTATTTCACATTCGGGCGATCAAAACGGACGAAATATTAACAAATTTCATTTTTGAATGCATTTACGTACATAACTCCGTTTTACAGAAAATGTGATTTATGCCCTTTTGACTTTCTACCACAGACATCATCAGGGATGTAAACTGGTAAAATTCCATTTAAATTACCAAATAAAAAACAAAATGTACAGTTGCGGACAGAAAATTTCGGACATTTTTTTGACGTCTCTCCGAAATACCAAAAATTCTGTTACATAACTACGTTTCCTGACATTGGCAGCCAATAATTATGATTTTATCAAAGCAGTAGCTATCTTTCGTATAAGGTAAGTTCATAATTTACAACCACACAAATTACATTTCCTAAAATACTGGTTTGCTATTGAATGAGGAAATTTCTAAAGCTTCTTTTGGAATTGAAAATATTTAAATATACAGGTTGAGTCCAATAAAACGCCTACGCGAATAGCCTCGGTGTTTATTGTCGTATTTGAGCGGTCAAAAAATCAAATGAAATGGCAGAAAAAATACAAAATACCATACCTTGCGTCTTTAATACATTTAAGACAGCTGCATGACAGCAGTAAACTTTTGTTTTTTAATGCAATGGTATGATTACTGTAATAAATTTCGAAAGAACGTTTTTTTCTGCGTTCAATGATGTGCTGCAACAAACACTTATATTTCAAAACAGTAGAAAAAAAACAACAAAAGAGAAATTGAAAGTTATCGTCATTTTTTTGCCTATGAGGAAGTACATATAGATACTACACTATTTACCGTAAAACATATATCATTAGAGAGTTTTAGCAATTTTTACGATATGGATAACGTGTACGCTAAATGCTACAAAACTATTAATGCGCATGCTCACAAATATATGAGCAAGCGCGTTAGTCTTTTTACAGCATTTAGCGTAAACGTTATCCATATCGTAAAAATTGCTAAAACTCTCTATTTATTGTTCACCAACTGTTTATTACGACATTTCATGTAAATAATTAATTAATTTATTTTTATTGTTTTCTATTGTTTTGAAAAATAAGTGTTTGTTGCAGCACATCATTGATCGCAGAAAAGAATGTTCTTTCGATATTGATTACAGTAATCATACCATTGCATTTAAAAAACAAAAGTTGACAGCTGAGTTTTTTCTGCCATTTTGTTTGATTTTTTGACCGCTTAAATACGACAATAAACAACGACGCTATTCGCGTAGGCGTTTTTTTTGGACTCAACCTGTATATAGTGAGATTATTATAATAGGAAATTTTGAGTCTCTATCTTGCGTAAATAATTCGTAAAAATTTAGTGATCTGTAACCAATTTCCATAGTGATGGGAGCGTTTTTACGAACGGCAAGGGAATTAACTAAAATCTACAAAAAGTTGTAGGAAGCTTCATTCATCTTTGGAAAGCATATAAAAGCCCCGTACTGAGTAGAAGTGGTGTTGGCGCGCATTTGTACATTTGTAATCAATTCATTTGATTAATCATTTTGTGGTATATTAGTTCTTAGTAAAATAACTTATATAGATAATCAGAAATAATTATAGGGCCACGATCTTGTCTAAATGCGCTTTTCGCATAGTTGAATTAGCATTAATTTTATTGTTTCGTATGAATTTCCAACCCCATTTAATGCAATTTACCAATTACTCCTTAATGGCAATTTCTTAGCAGTCTTCATTATAACACAGTTTGGATTTTCCTAATATTCATAATACCGCATCGGGCTCCAACCCCCTGCTGCTTAAGACTTCTTATCTCATCCCTAATGTATTTAAAAGCATCTCGGTTTTACCCATTGTAAGTTACTGGAAATATTAATTTCTAATAACAATTTTATTTAGGCACAACCCTGGTCAGCCCCTAATTACGGTTTCGACCAATAGCTTCACTTCCCCCTAAAATTTGTATAGTTTCAAATCTTAATAAATATGCCAGTTTGTAAATTCTAATCAGTAACATTTAACAAGTGGAGTTTAGTATTGTTAGTAACTAGTTGCGACTCGTGTTTCGTGTTAATTGTGTGTTAGTTTTACATTAAATACTTTACAATTTAACTGATATATATTGTTAAGTGAAGGTGAAGGTAAGCAAGAGACTTTACATACGACCGGAATCTCTATTTGAAACAAATGAACAATTTCGAAATCGTATATTATACAATCAAATATTTATTTTTAACTGAATAGTCCAGAATTTTTTTAAATATTTGAAATTTTTTGTTGGAAATCATTTGCTGTTTATACCTGCAGGTTCGCAAAAAAGTATTTCAGATCAGAGCTGGTATAGGGAAATTTGGCGTATTCAGAAGTGTTGTGAATTTTCCTATTCTCATTTTTTATAGTTAAAATTGGTTACACCTTACTAAATCTTCACGAATTATTTACGCAAGATACACACTGAAAATTTCTTTTAAAAAAATTTGACACGTTGAATGTTCATAAATATTATACAGATTTTAAGTGTGGTACATTATTTGCAATTACATTTTTATAGTTCAGCAACCCTTTTCAAAGATATTTAACACAAACAGTTTTTATAGATGGGAGGAACGAAATTTAGATGTTGCATACCATCTTGTGACTCTCATTATCCAAACGAATGTGAAATTCACTTCTTTAAGTTGCCGTTGGAAACTGCAAGAAGAGAAAAATGGGTGAACATTTTCAATCAACTTCCCAATATTAGAATTACGCCGACGAGCAGAATTTGTCAACTGCATTTTACGGATAAGCACTTCACAAATACAAAGAAACATAATCTATCGAAATTTGCCTATCCTGATCGAATTAATAGGGAATGTAGTGAAGAGAGTTCCCGAGTAACAGTGGTAAAGGCACCAACTGAATTAGGTAATTGTTAAGTGTTCTAGCATTAAATAATTTAAATACACGCACATAGCCTGCTTCGATACAATCATTTATAAGGTCTTGTATATTTTCATATTTTCAGTGTTACCCTCTACAGGAGAGTGTGCACCTGTATTTCTATCATTACCTAGTACTAGTAGTATGAGACCTTCAACACCTGAAAGAAACTTTTCAAATGTTGTTTATCATACGCCAAAACAAAGTTCAAAAAGTAAGTATCTTTATTTGCGAATGACTATTTAATTTGGTTTATGTGACAATTCATATACGTTTGTTTATTGTATAAATTTATTAATAACTGTTGTATTTAAATTTTTATTGTATACCGGTTATACCGGGGCAGTAGTAACCACGTCCTGTCTTGAATAATTTCTTCTCTCCTTGAAAACAAACAACATTCACCATGTATGCTTCTCTTCTAGCCGCTTATTCTACTACTACTACTATCTTACTATGTACTGTGATAGTTATAACAGTTAACAGCATTATTGTGCCATCCCTTATTACATACGTTTTATTTTTTGCTAACCATAATTTTTTTATTGACTAGTAATAATATTGACACAGAATTGTAATTTTATTTTTATTATTTACAGCACGCAAATCTATTTTGAGGAAGATTGGTGAGAAAAGGTCCAATATATTATCACCTCGCACGAAGGTCTTGTATAAAGAATATACGGTGCAAAAGGGAAGGATATGCAAATTAAAATCACAATTACAGAAATCACGCAACACTTTAAAAATGTTATCTCGTGCCAGTAACACTGACGTTTTTCGGAAGTTAGAACAAAATTTTAATAATGTTACGGCAAATTTAATTAGAAGTCAGTTCAGAAATTTTAAAAAGAATAATCCTTCATGGGACCGGGATGACAAAATTTTTGCATTAGCTGTGTATAAGCGTGGACCAAAATGCTACCGGTTTCTCAGGAATTTTTTAAACTTACCGTCGAGATCAACATTACAAAGATTATTACAGGACATTCCCTTAACAGTAGGAATTAATATGCACGTTATCATAAGTTTAGAAAAAAGATTGGCTCGCTGTTCAGAAGAATTGAAACAATGTGTCTTATTATTCGACGAAATGGCATTAAAACAGACATTAACCTATGATAAGGCGCATGATAAAATTGTTGGATATGTAGATCTTGGACATTTAGGAAGATCCAACCAAGAAGCAAACCATGCATTAGTTTTTATGCTGTCATCATTATCTGGAAAGTGGAAGCAACCTACAGCTTTTTATTTCACAAAAGATCAAATTAAAACAGTTTCTTTGAAGAAATTATTAATTGACATTTTGTCCTGTTTAATTGAAAGAAACATTCATGTAGTTGGTTGTGTTTGTGACCAAGGTAAAAGTCAATTTTAAATTGTTGTGTTCAGAATGTAAAACATTACACATATTTATTTTTAGGGACTACGAATGTAGCGGCAGTAAGCCAATTAGTTAATAGTACAAATGAAGGAGGACATCATATCGTAATTAATGGAAGAAGAATATTCATGTTCTACGATACTCCCCATATTATCAAGAACATCCGGAATACATTACTTCAATATGATATTCATTTTGATATCAATAAGGTAGCCAAGTGGGCACACATTGAAGAAGCATACAAAATTGACTTGACCAGACGCTTTCAAGGTGGATACATAAAAGCATTAATTATTGTTATCTTATTATTTGATTTTGTTTGTTTTAGCAATGAGGAAAGTTAAACCGTTACATTTCAAACTAAATCTAAGTTTTGTTAAAATGAAAGTTTCATTTGCTGCCCAAATTTTCAGTTCAACAGTGGCAGCATCGATAGAATCGATGGTGGCATCTGCAAATCTGCCAGCAGAGGTAATATATACTGCAGAATTTGCACATCTCATGGACTCTATTTTTGATTCATTGAATAGTCGTAATATTAGAGATTTCTCAGGTAATTTACGAAAATTTAAAGTGTTGTGTTCATATTAACAAACTGTGTTTTGATTTTATAGGAAAACCTCTGAAACGTGCGATAAGTCGCTCAAGTGGGCATATTAAGTTTTGGAATACCATTATTCCAAAACTCGAAAATTGGAAGTTTTTCAAAAATGGCGTCCAATGCAAAGCTCCTCGTTGTATCAAGGGCCTCATCTTCACGATGAACTCCATGAAAGAGTTTTATGCTCACTATTTCCAAAGTGAGCAAGGTACATTGAAAACTAGATGCGTACAACAAGATCCATTAGAGAATTTCTTTAGGTAACTGATTTAATGATATCATTTAATGATAGCCATATAATATTTATTTCATATTTCAGTACGGTGCGTCAATATGGTGCAGCCAACATTAATCCGACTCCGCATCAATTCTTAAGTTATTTGAAAACTGCAATAGTCAATAATTTATCATCATGTAAAACGTTGGCGAAAAATTGCGAAGATGATGAATGTCAAATGTTGATTAATTTAAAAGATTTTTTGGGAGCTGCAAGTAATATTCATACACCACCCGTTGTAACATCTGAATTACTTAATATGGTTAACATTAGTATTGATCATAATTCTTTTGATGCCGAAAGTATGGCGTATGTTTGTGGATTCTTTATAAAAAAATTAAGGACAGATTGTGAAAAATGTTCATCGTGCTTTAAAAGTGACAGTATTGAAACGGTACACAATTTTATTAGTTTCAAAGAAAACGATCCGACAAATTTAAAGTTGTTTTACTGCAACAATAGCATGATTCGATGTGTAACCGTTGCTTATGATATAATTCACAAATGCTTAGAAACTCATCCCCATATTAATAATATCAACAAAATATTCTTGAAGTCTTATATGAGCATGTAGATACTTCTTTCATTAATTGTGACGTTCATAAAGTAAGTATTACAAGCAAATTTTTTAATATCGTATGTAATTGTATTTTGCATAAATTCACGGAAGATAAGCAAAGATCGTTTGTGGTTCAAAGCAAATCAAAATATCAAAAAATACTACATTTGTAAACTTTGTACTGTAAGTACACTACTCAAAAATGTCAAAGGGGCAATTATATTTTCGTATGTATTCATTACGTATTTAATTTCTAAACAGATTCATACGTCTAGTTTAAAAATTTGTTTGGAGGTGTTTCAAGTAGCTAGTGAAACGATTGTGATATGGGCCAACGTTGGTAGCAATATACAAACGGATCTCTGTTTTTGTTCAGATATTTTTTTTTCTTAATATAATAATAATTTAGTTTTCGACCTGTGGTTAAGTATTCATTGTGTGATTGTCCCTTGTACACTTTTGAGTACATAGTGTATATATTTTGGTTGATAGTTGAACAGTTGTAATTTAAGAAACTGTATAATATATGTATAATGTTTTCTAAAATGTTGCATTATTAAATTAGCTATTGTATTGTTTTTTTTATTGTAAATGCATAAGGACCTAACAATATTGTTAATTCCTTCTGCATTAGTTAGTTCCTTCAATATTGTACTACAATGTTATTACTAAGCAATAATATTCATAAACCGTTGCTTTTGTTCTTATCATTTCATACATTTGAATATGCTACTGATTTCTTTATATAAAAATAGCAAAACATTAATTTTATACTGATTGCTCAATATTCATAATGCATAATAAATTTGTATCCATAATTTTTTTGTGTTTTATAAAATCACCGTCCTAAAACATGGAAATCAACGTTTTTTTGCCATAATGCCATTTAATTTAATGTCGTGAAAAATATATTGATAAGAAATTTAATCTGAAAATGATTAAGGATTAACCAAAGTAATAATATTATTGCTGTGGTTACTCTTTGCATATTTTCAAATTAAATTTCTTATCATTATATTTTTCTTGACATTAAATTAAATGATAAAATAAAATTCTGAATGGAAGCCATATTTTAAAAGTGGCGCTATTTGAATAGTTCGGTAGTACCGCCCGCGTCACCGCCACTGTTCACTCATTGCCAGTGTCAAAGCATGGGAATGAGCTGTCTTTTATTTGTCTATGGATGTTACACTTGGCCTTTTGTAGGTCCGAGTATTTTATTGTTTTATGGCACTTTGAACGGATTTTCGGACGGATACCGCGACGGATCTTTACTGTTCGAAAGCTAGGCGGCAACTGGAAATAAAACTGAAATGCATTATTGTGCTACGAATTCAGCTTGCTTTTAAATTTTACTTTAAATAAATAAGCATAAAAAAAGGTCTGTTTGTTATCCTGCACTGGTGTACACTAGTGAAAAGTAATTGCAATAAGGAACGCCGCGTGAAGACGTTTTTATTTACAATCCTGACGAAATCTTTTTGCGACGGACAAACATGACCTAGCCCAACAAATACGGTATTTATTCGTTTATGGTCACAAACAAACACCAATTCTGCGCAGCTGAGACATTTAAATCCATTTAAATCGTCAACCAGCGTTACTCAAACAATTTCGTTGAAAATGAAAACTGATTTTTCCCGGAGTTATTTTTTACTTTATCCCTATTGTTGTATAACAAATTTTGCTTCTTTTTTTTTGACTTCTATCTGTGGTTTCAATTAAAGACATAGGTTTAGAGACACCCAGTAGAGCCATTTATATGTCACAATCTAAGTGATAGATAAATTTAACCTTAAGATAAGGCGGTGAAGAAATCGGCCATTAGACGGTAAAATTTTTAGGTGTCCGTCTGGATGAACATTTAGATTGGACAAGTCATTGTAATTATCTTATTTCTAAATTAAATTCAATAATCTTCATGTTTAAGAATCTTCGCACTGTTCTAACAGTTAATCAGTTGTTAAATGTTTACTATGCACAAGTTGAATCTCATCTTCGTTACGGTGTGTGTGGGGCAATTCCTCCTCTGCCGCCGATGTTCTTTTAATCTAAAAAAAAGTATTACGAACGATACTAAACTTTAAAAAAAAACTGTAGTTGCAGAGATAAGTTCACCGAGTATAAGGTACTTACAGTACCAAGCTTATACATCTTAGAAACAAGCATATTTATTCATATAAATAAATCTAAATTTCTGACAGGTAAGTCTATTCACTCTTTTAATACAAGACAAAAAAGTAGCCTTACTATTCCGTACTGTAAATTGTCTGCTACGCGAAAATCTTCCATTTATAGTGGAATAAAAATTTATAACTAACCTCCTAAGAATATAAAAGAAATTTCTAATTTATCTTCTTTTAAAAAAAAATTAAAGCAATTATTAACAAATCGTACGTTTTACTCTGTACAGGAGTTTCTAAATTGTAAAGAGTTATGATCCTCTATAACTATTTTGTACTCTTTAATCTTAAGATGATCTTTGTTTGAATACTATGTTTCAATGTTTTTAAAGTTTTAATCTACAAATTGTTGATTAATTCACTAGTTTTTAAGTTATTTCTGTAATTTGACCATGCCTTGGCACATGTATGCTGTTTCCTAGCTAAATAAAAAAAATTAGGATTGACAGTTTCGCAAATATGACTTTTAGATATTCATACTATGTGATACAAAAATAAAATCTGAATACGACACTGTAACACATTGTCTTTTAAAATAAAATATTAAGTAACTAAGAAATATTTTCAGAAAATAACATTTTTATGTAAATACATACGTACTATAAGGTTCGTTCCATTCGTCAGGATTTCGAATTCTGAACTGTTCAAAATCCCATTGAGCATGAGCAGTACACAAAATTCGATATAAATTTCATACTGCGCATGATTTGAACGATTCAGAACTTGAAATTCTGTCAAATGGAACAGACCTATAATTTCATAGAATGTGTTAATTTAATAATTTTAGTTCTTAATATACAGGCTGTTTCAAATTCGACCCTCACCATTGGGATCTCGCTTATTTGAAGAGATAGACGGTAGGTTTAAATTTGGCAAAGTTGCTAAATTTTATGAGCAGTAATAATCCGCAGAGAAATAACTTCTATGTTAACTCTTATTCCAAATAATTGTAAAAAATGAAAAATTGTCATTTTTAATTTTTCCTCTATCTTCTTTATTTGAAGAGATATCAAAAAAATAAAAGTACTTCCTTAAGACACTTTTGAATTCTCTAGACACTGATGACACAATTGATATCATCATCAAGTTCATTTTTTCTTATGGGCGCCATATTGAAATTTGGTCGCAAAATAATCTACTCTTTCTGCTGATTACGCCAATATAGCACATGTTATCAAAATTATTTAAAATAAGGTCAAAATTAAAATTTATTTTTTTGAGATAAGACAATTGGCAATTAATGGAAGCCTGGCTTTGGATTCAAATCAAAAACAGTATAATCTGTCATTTTAATACATACTTGTTGCTAAATATTATCATAATAACAATAGCATAATATTTAGAAATAAAGAAAAACTTGATGTTACGTGCCTTGTATTCGTGCCACACACGAAAACAGCAAGTGAATTGTATTTTGAACATTCGATGAGCTGCATTAAGTTAAAGCAAACGATCGTAATTACGTATAAATTAAAGTGGATATTTGTTTGAACATTAATGTAAATATCTTATTTTGAGAGCTTTTATTTATTTATGTTATTATTGATTCTTCAATTTCGTTCTAAATTTTTGTTACTGTAAAGAGTAGGTACGTATTCTACTAAATGATTCCTGCTCTTCAATATTTTTGTCTAATTTTCATAACATGTGCTATATTGCCGTAATCAGCAGGAACAGTAGATTCTTTTGGGACCAAATTTCATTGTGGCGCCCATAAGAAAAAATGAACTTGATGATGATACCAATTTGACGAAACGTGTTACAGCAAAATGGTATTCATCAGTGTGTAGAGAATTCAAAAATCTTAAGAAAGTACTTTTATTTTTTTGATATCTCTTCAAATAAAGAAGATAGAGGAGAAATAAGAAAATTACAATTTTTGATTTTTTACAATTATTTCGAATAAGAATTATTTCTCTGCGGATTATTAATGCTCATAACATTTAGCAACTTTGCCAAATTTAAACCTACCGTCTATCTCTTCAAATAAGCGAGATCCCAATGGTGAGGGTCGAATTTGAAACAGCGTGTATATAATATAACTTTCTGAAAATCTTTCTTAAGAACGGTCTTTTCATCTCCAATTAATTAACTTTATCTGGCGATTAATTCCCATAGTAACGATTGTGATCACAATAGTTACTATGGGAATAAACCGTTAGATAAAGTTAACTGGAAATCAAAAGTAAAAGTCCAGGCCTTAGTAATTTAATATTGTTTTAACAAAAGCATAAGTGTGTCATATCTAAAGCTCGAATTTTATGCAAAATGCATATGTTTGCATATTGTACCTTTTTTTGCATATCTTAATGTCTCGCGCACAATTTGTCAATTTTACAATAAATTTTGATCATTTCAACAAAATTCACATTTCTTCAAACAAATAGAACAAAGAAAAACTTTAAATCAGGACATCCTACGATGAGAACTGATTTGCAACAAAATAGAACAAATTTTACGTGTCATCTAGAACAACAGGTAGGGATTACTACCGTACCTACCAGCCCTTAACGTGCGTGAGTTTTTCCTTAAATTTATTTATAACTGGAATTCCTTACTCTCTTAATCTTTTCGGTACCTTACCGAAGAAAGTTAGCAAGTATTTTATGGAGTTTATTTATTGTAGGTATACATACAGTCTGTGGCATTTAACCTGGTTTCTTCATTAACGCCGTTCCTATTAATAATATGGAAAAATGTTTTATACAAAAGTTTCATCCTTTCAAGCTCCGCATAATTTAAAATTTTCAAATATACAGGATGTCCCAGTTTGGCTGTACGATGTGTTACTTCGTTATTTTAAATGGAACACCCTATATTTTGTAACGAATTTGAGCTTATCAGGTTATTTTAGGGTAAGTTTAATAAGGGTTCCCTATACCTAAGTCCTATAGTTTTTAAGATATTAGGCTTTGGTTACGGTTTTTGGAAAATGCGGATATAACTTTTACAATTAATATCTCATTAATGAAGAAAGTTAGAAAGCAGATATTGTGGTGCTGTTATAAGCTAAGTGGAAGGTATCTGTCCCAGTAACAAAATTTACTTTTCATTAAACAGGGATCCAGTAAAACTATATCCATTTCGACAACAATTGAAGGGCAATAACTTTTGTTTTTTAAATGGAACGATGTTATTTTTATATCGTCTTTAGATGCTCCATAAAAATATCTTTCAATTAACTATACATTTCCATATACCAATTACTGACCATTCAGGAGATATTTAATATTATTTCATAATTTCTACATTTTAACGTTTTAATTAAGATCAGGACTGAGTATTTACTGAAACAGTTTATGTGTTTTAAGTAAAATATCAATTTGCTAAGTTTTTTAAGTTCAGGTTGTATAAAATTCTGTTAAAGACGTGATTAACACTTATTGTTAAGGGTTGTGAAAAGTTAAATAGGAACGAATAAAATAATTTTAATTGTAATTTTTATAGTGTATTGTTAAGTTTCCTCCAGTATATTGGTTAACCACACAATTAACTTGATCGTATGGTTGACTACGTTTTATACAGTTTTCCCTAAGACTTGAATTTGAGTTTCTAAAACTTTTGTTTTATGTCAAATAATAAAATATGCTATACTATACACATTATTAGCGAAATATTTAATAATTACATTTGAACATACTAACGGGTCAGTTAACTTGACCCCCCCCCCCCCCCCCAGTAACGTTTTTCAAAGTTTTCTTGCACCAAATGATTGCACCCTTATGCACCACCAAAATAAATTTTTGCACCCCTCCAGGAGAGAAACTGCAGGCAAGTTTCACTGGGAGGGGCCAAGTTAACCGTGTTAACTTGCCCCCCCCCGTGAAAATTTTCGAAGTTTCTTTAGTGCACCTTGTTACACCCCTTATGCACCACCTTTTTTAACTTTTGCACCGCTCAAATAGCTGAGAAAAAAAATAAAATAGAAACTGAGCTAGCCCCCCCCGTGAAAATTGAGTGAAACTGCAGGCAAATTTCACTGGGAGGGGCCAAGTTAACCGCAGCCCCCCCCCCCAGTTTTTGGACCACTCAAATAACTGAGAAAAAAAAATAAATTAGAAGCTTAACTACCCCTATTCAATTTTTTGATTGTTTCTTATTGCACCTGCTCCGCACTCTTCTTGTTGTGTGCGTTGTTTCGTTGCGCGTCAACAATTGACTCGGGATCATGTGTACGGTGTATGGTGATTGTATTTGAGTGGTCCAAAAGATAAAAAAGGTGGTGCATAAGGGTGCATAAGGGGTGCAACAAGGTGCACCAAAAAAACTTCGAAAATTTTCAATGGGGGGGGGGACTGCGGTTAACTTGGCCCCTCCCAGTGAAATTTGCCTGCAGTTTCTCTCCTGGAGGGGTGCAAAAATTTATTTTGGTGGTGCATAAGGGTGCAATCATTTGGTGCAAGAAAACTTTGAAAAACGTTACGGGGGGGGGGGCAAGTTAACTGACCCCATACTAACTATAACAGAATTAAATACTCATTTTGCAAAATAAAAAACGAAACTTTTAAAAACTATAGGAATAACAAAATAATTCTAAAACGTCTTGTAATTTCACAGTATTCAAATGTTTTTTTCTAGACATAACCGAATCCTCTTTTAAAATTACGCTCGACATTAGCTAGCATATTCGGTGTAATACAAGTAAAATGTTTGAGTAAATACTAACTCCTGATTTTAATTAAAATGTTAAAATGTAGAAATTATGAAATAACTTCTAGCTTTCTTCATTAATGAGATATTAATTATAAAAGTTATATCCGTATTTTCCAAAAACCGTAAACAAAGCCTATCTTAAAAACTATAGGACTTAAGTATAGGGAACCCTATCAAACTTACCCTAAAATAACCTGATAAGCTCAAATTCGTTACAAAATATAGCGTGTTCCATTTAAAATAACGAAGTAACACATCGTACAGCCAAACTGGGACATCCTGTATATTCGAAAATAATTTTAAGTTATGCGGAGCTTGAAAGGATGAAACTTCTGTATAAAAACATTTTTCCATATTTTCAATAGGAACGGCGTTAATGAAGAAACCCGGTTAAATGCCACAGACTGTATATCGTCGCCCTATTTCGCAAATAACATTCAAGATATATAATTTAACTGGACTTATGTGACTTGCGAATTAGGGTGACGATATGCAAGATCATATTATTTCGGCTAATTTTAGTTTTTAAAATCAGTCTACAAATCTCAATTACCTACTTCATAATGTCTGATAACATTTGGTATTGACAAAAAGAATGTACAAAACTACTCAAACTCCATCACTTAGATGAACCATTGTTTGCTATTTGTTTACCTTATCAATCATATAATACTCAGGGCACCTATCAATATGAATACAAAATATTTCAGATAATAAACACTAGTTTGAAATGATTAGAAATAGCTGTTAGTGTCTGCATGCGAATCAGAAAGAGTACCATGTCTTGGCAGGATTTTACAGGTAAGTATGCAATGTTAAATGTAAAAACATTTATTAAAAATCTAAATAATAACTGTAGAACATGGACGTCATTTGGTGCAAATTAGACTAGATAGAACAATGTGATTATTAAATGAAATGGAACTCATGTATCAAGCGAGATACACATTACACATATCAATAACATAACTATTTGTGGTGATTATTCTCTAGATAATCAATGAATCGTCTGTGCACTTTCTTTATACAGTCTTCACATTTTCGCTTAATTACATTCAACTTGTCGATATTGTTTCCTTGTAGGTCGTTGTCATCGAGATCATCAATTTCATCCATTAAGGCGAGAATTTCTTCCCCCATCTCTTGATTTGACTTCAGAGAATTATCAGCCACCATCCACAGCTGTATTACCTTCAACATGTCACGTTTCCTGACTTCTATTAGATATTTTTCCAGCACCCTCCTGCAGTCCTCGTTCTCCAAAATATTCTGCACGGTGTCGTTAAACCTATCAATCTGGCGTCGCGTGAATTTAATCATTGCTCACGTGCAAAGTATGTCACATTTTGTGCCGACAAGTACCAGGCGCACACTAGTTATCACTTATCACCTGCTTAATCAGTATAATGACATAACCTACAACTTTCTTTGTGAAATCTCGCTAAAAATTGAGCTGAGTTTGGGAGTTGTGATTTAATAAAGACATTTTTGCTGCTCTCCTATGATTCTGCACACCGTTAAAGTTAAAATAGGATTATAAAATGAGCGTCACAACCAATAATTTTAAACCTTGTTCTCGAACTCATTCACCAACAGTGTTGCCACGTTGCCAGCCAACATTGGAAATTCTATGTTGGAAATTCACATTATACCAAAAGGCTAAATGAATTGTAGTTACCAACCACGGGAATGTGCGCGGCGGTTCGCGGATACGGAAACGGTCAAAACAAAGAGGGATGATTTTTAAAAATATGCCTAAAAGAATTGAATCTCCAATTTAAATTTTAATTAACATTCCATGTTTCAAATACGTGCTTCATATAAGTTCTCGTAACCATTTTCATAAAACTGTGCTAAAGGTGTGAACGTGAACTTTCATACGAGAAAACTAAAAATCAGAGGACAATATTTTCTTTGCTCTTTTGTCTTCAGTGCCCATAGAGAAAAGCTTTTATCCTAAGCTTTAAAGACAGTTAAGAGACACCTGTAGATAGAAGTTTTCCCGCAGTATTGGAGTTTGCAGCGAAGCGTTCGCCACCTGGTGTCAACTAAACAAACCCTTGTATGCTACACAACAAATCGTGTTTTGGCGACGATCCTGAGTGTATGATGTATCAGTATTGTGTTATATGTGACATTCACATTAAATCAACTTGTGTATTTGTATTAGTCGCACAGATGCATTACAAAAATTCCGTGTAGCTTATTACAGAGGTTCAAATTTATCCACGGTGGCGCTGCGATCTTAAAACCAAACGACTAGGGCCCGTTCAGGAATAACGCTCCGACTAAAAAGAGCGCGCTTTGGGTAATGTTCTTTCTCTCTCGTGTAAGTGTTTTTGTGCACTTTGCTTTTCATTTTAAACGCCCAAAGTGCTCTCGCGATACAGTTCCTGAACGGTCCCCTATTGTCAGAAATGGCTGATAACTCTACTAGACCTTCCCATCCTTTTCTAGTTATGCTACAGCTTTGACTATATACATCTGGACTGCTAGCGGTTTTGAAAATGGGTCTCCAACAGGAGCGACATGAAGCTGCCAAGCGGCGACTTTGAAAACTACATCAAAGATGCAAAACTGCTGTAAATTCGGTTCCTTGGACCGGTTCTCTTGTGCTTTAAGTACAACTGGAACTGAGGAACGGTTTCGGTTACGTTTTACATGCCTCAACCACATAAAATGCAATTTGAAAGTTGGAAATTTTGACACTGGTTGTCAGAATAGGTTGGTAGCATCATCCGTCATAGTTGCTTAATTATAACCTTTGTAAACTTTTCATCAGATTTGTTACTCTACACTCCCACAAGTGCAGTATGAAGAATCCAGGACTCCTATTTTATGCAAGTGGAATTAAAATAAATAATTAATTAAATTAAATAATTAATTAAAATAAATAAAAAGTCTAAAATTAAATTATGAATTTAAATTATTGAGAGAAAAAAAGAAGAAAAGCAAGTACTGACAACTTGAGTGTCTGGCCCATGGTTTATAACCAATTGCCAAAATAAGAATAAGAAGAAGAAGAAGAAGATTTGTTACTTTTTTCAAGTTGGAGTGTTGTGCTATTTAATGGAATGGGTCGCAGACGTTACTTTGCTGCGAATTGTGATGCGATTACATATAGTAAAACAAGACCGATGAAAAAGAATCGTTTTATGGGTAAGTACTAGTTTCGATATTGCTCGTCAGGCAACACGGTGGCGTGGTTGATGTTGGCGACATCATGCTACATTGTAAATCATATACTGCTAGCAGTCCAGATGTTTATAGGGACCATGCACATGCCTGCGTTCAGCGCCGCCTGGCGATGATTTATGCATTAGTGGTATGAAAACATTGTTTTTAGGTTAATACACCTGTGACCTGTGACACGTTGAAGTGACGTTATTAACGTCACTCTGTAATTTTTAATTTTGCAATTACAATGGATGTTGAAATATATTTTAAAATATATATTTAAAATATATTTTAAAATTTATATTTAAAAAATTTGTTTATGTAAGTGGACGACCAGCTGGTAGTGGCCGGCCATCAGGCGCAGTCACCCTATGCATAACTTCAATAGCCAAGCGAAAATTTTTGGTATTTGCGGAAGAAATTTTGCATGGCATTGATGGTCAATAAAATTTTTGGTTGTGCGCAGATTTGTTGTTATTTCTTGTAATTGTATTAAAAATATTTAGGGCTTTTTCTAAATTTACTCAAATCTTGCAACAAGTTTTATTATTTGATAATCTGTACAATTTCTAAATATGCAAAATTTATACAAATCCTGCATGGTGTCACTAATATAATAATATATTACAAATTGAATTCTATTGTTTATGAGCACAGTATTTCAGAAAACACATCAGAAGATCGGCAGTTGATTATTGTTGGGCATGTGCGTTTTCCGTTATTTCTAAATTTTTCGTTTCAAACACGGTGGATTTTAAATCTCCTTATACAAATTTATGGAAATTTGCCTAACTGGAACGTGTTCTTCGCTCTTTTTTGCTCTTTTACACCCATTTGTATAAATAAAATGGGTAACGAGAGTGACTCATAGAATTAATGTAAAAGTGCTATAAATTAAACAAAAATCTGAGTACAAACCTCAATTTAAGAAACATCACTAATATAATCAGTCTTTTAATACAATTAACGCAAAGTATTCTAGTTAAATAGTATAAAACATGGTCTACATGCATTTGACATGAAGTCGGTCTGATGATCGGTTGGGGCTATTGTTTAAATTGACTTCTTCACATGAATCGCATACCATCAGTATCCTGACCGTAAATGTATTCACATTACGAAGGCTAACCATCCGTTAATCATCAACTGCATTTGAAACTGGCCTACATTTGTTGACTTGCTTTCCGACTTCTATTTATGAAATTCTTCAAACTTTCATTTCATCTGAGCCTCCTACATATTTTTCGAATAGAGTACGTTGTACGTAATGACTAATCGATATTGAAATCTATGAATCACTTTCAAAACTGCATACAAACTTAAATGTTTCAATCCATATATATTTTCTTACTACTGTCTGGATAATTGTAAAATTTTACATTCTTCCTGTAACTATAACTCTTATGACAATTTACAGTTGTAGTACATAATAAGTATTTGACCTTCTGGTATGAAATTAATTACAAAATTCAAGTTCAAATGTACACTGAGCATTTGAAATGACAGATGTACATTTGAACTGTCATCATTCTGTCACTCGTGTTTTCATACCACTTATGCAAAATATGGCCATTGGTGGCGCTGTCATCGCATGTGCATGATCCATATAGTCAAAGTGGTATGTACAGCTACACAGTAAAAAATTAGTGAAAAATTTAAACACTAAAACCGGTGTGTTTAAGTCTAATCAGTTTAGAGTTAAATATTTACTAAGTTCAATTTATGAAATCGTAGAGTTCGTTTTAATAACCGTAGTGTACAACACTCTGTGTTAGAGAACTTATAGATAATTTAGTTATCTCTATTGGTCAATCTTTCATACAGATTTATAAGAATTTAATACTTTGTAGTCGGTGTTGTAACAGATACATTTTTCAAAGTATCTAGATTCAGATACAGATACTTACCCTAATTTGTAACTCGTTATAGTTACATATACTTCTTTTTTAAAAGTAACTAGATCCAGATACAGATATAATATAAATATATCTAGATACCTTTCAGATACTTTTAGATACATACATAAATGTGTTACATAATGATAAAAATAAAAAGATATTACATAATATAAAGATTTTTCCATTAACGTGTATTATTAAAAAATGTATCTGCGTATCTAAATGCTTAGATACATACATAAATGTAACTAAATACAGTTACAGATACCAAGTACTACAACGTAACTAGTTGCAGATACAGATACACTGAAAGTATCTAGATACTGTATCTAAATTATTTTTTATTATTATTATATTTATATATATATTATTATTTTTTCTACGGCAATTAGAGTAATTTTGAAGGCAGAGAGAAATTAGAGAAAATAATTTTTACATTTTATAGAAGTGTAAAAAATAGTGTTTGCTGTACTCTAGAAATTTCATCTAAAATTTTTACCAGGTACACTACACATTTTACACGACTCGTATTTTTTGCTGTGTACTAGAGAAAGTGACCATATTTTGTCAAGCAGTTTCGGGGACGCAAATCCATAATAAATATAGTACAATATAATTATAAACCATAACTTTGTCAATGTACTGTTATGAAATATATTTTTGGGAAGAATGAATTTTCTCCAACATATCGGTGTTACTTGGGAGCGGTGCTTGGGAGTTTCTTCTGAAAATTTCACGTGTTATATTGTTGTGTCACATGTATTGTTTTCACTGTCATCTGATCCGATTTTCTGGAGTGGATTTGCTGTTCACATGCGAAACTTTCGATGTCATTAGGCGATATTACGTTTACGTAGCAACTTACGATTCTTACTAACCATTACTATATTACTAACCCTGCGTTTAGTTCATGGGCGACGTTGTCGATTCATTCGATTTAGTTTAGTCCGTAGTTATTTTAAGTTGTCTGACTAATCAGCTATTCAGCTGAGTGGTCACGGTGTGTCGTGATTTGAGATGCGACCATTAGGCAACCATGGTGGGTATGAGTTTTAGGCTAATTCGATTTCTTCTTTACTGTCAATGCGTTGTTGCCAGACCGTTCAAGAAACAAAAATAAGCGGGGACTTGAGTCTAGTTTCAGGGACTGTCTGCGAAAATCGGGGACAAACGTAATCGGGGACATGAGTGTTGTTTCGGGGACTGTCCCCGAAAATCGGGGACGAATGGTCACTTTATCCCAGGACCTTTTCAAAATATCACCAGACTACAGTTTAGCCCAATGCTTGGCAGCCGACTTAAGAATGTCCAGAGGAATAATAGCCCAAGCATTCAGGGTAAAATCCGGCCGGATCGAAGAATTGCAAACGACAGAATTGCCAACGGTAGAAAAAGTGTTGAAGGTTAAGGACATCCAGGGAGAACGTGAAAGAAATCTCTATTACTTGGCAACGAAGCAAGTGTCCCAAGGAAAGCCTGATTACAACTCCATGTGGAAAACTTTATGGAACTGGAGAAGTCATCTGCTAACGGACAAGGTGAATAACTTAGCCATTCTACAATTGGGTTGTGGCCTGGGTGGGCTAAATTGGAGAAGTCATCTTTGATGGAACTGGGATCGAAGTTCTAGTCTGGACCTACAGCCCACGAAAATTTGCCAAGAACGACAAGTTCGTGCATTGTTTCTTCTTCCTGACCACAGGTTGCAAAATGGGTTCAGCTTGTCGTTTCCGTCACGACCTATCAGGAGTTACTCGGAATAGTCGGAATACGTTCCGCGACGAAATGCGTTTAAGTAGGGGACAGTGTGACGAAATCGTAAGACCGGCGAGACAGAGCAAGTCATCGCACTATGGGGCCAAAAGCACTTTCGCGTCTCAAAAATCTGTAACTCTTTTATTTACTGATTTACGTTAATGAAATTTGGTACACAGATTAAGAAAACTATAGGCTTTATGGCTGTGATGTGATTTTTTTAAAATTTTTATTTACTTCTTTATTATAGATGTTGTAACAACGAAAAGTGAAGATTGCTTAAGAGTAAAGTGCCCTTATTTTAAAAGATACATAAAAATGTCATAAAAAATCTTCTTTAGAATTAAAAGTTATAGTCAAATACAAAATTAGAGCGATTAATTTGAAGGTTGAGAAATTTAGAGTTCGATGCGAATCAAATAGCGGCTACTCTGAAGCTCATATTTAATGAACGATTACGTACATAAGACACAATCAACGTGTGAAGTATTATATATCATTGGAAAGGGCACATCTTCTAGTTTTAAAATAACTATATAAACATGTAAATTCCTTACTGCTTTATTTAATAAAAAAAACATAAACATAGGTATGTTTAATTTGCCATTTTAAAATGTAGCTTAAAGATTAAACTGTCATCGGGATTTGCCGGTGTGGAGTTATTTGTAGGATATGCGAAAATAGTCCTCTAAATGATAGCGGAAATAACTTTTGCATTTATTTGCACCTTAACATCAAAAAACAGGTTGAAAGACGGTGACCTACATTTAGTGTAAGTAGCTACTCTATTTTGTTTTTAACCTCAAAAGACGAACACAACCATTGAAAAGGTAATAATACTTATTTATTGTCAAAAACCATACATTTTTTTTTCCACCATATCACCAGCAGAAAATACGAGTAGCTACTTACACTAAACTTAGGTCACCATCTTTCAACCTGTTTTTTGACGTTAGGTGCAAATATGTGCAAAAGTTATTTCCGCTATCACTTAGAGGACTATTTTCGCTATCCTATCCTACCAATAATTCCACACTGGCAAATCCCGATGACAATTAAATCTTTAAGTTAAGTTTTAAAATGGCAAATTAAACATACCTATGTTTATATTTTTTTATTAAACAAAGCAGTAAGCAATTTACATGTTTATTAGTTATTTTAAAACTAGAAGATGTGCCCTTTCCAATGATGTATAATACTTTACACGTTGATTGTGTCTTATGTACGTAATCGGTCATTAAAAATGAGCTTCAGAGTAGCCGCTGTTTGATTTGCATCGAACTCTAAATTTCTCAACCTTCAGATTAATCGCTCTAATTTTGTATTTAACTATAGCTTTTAATTCTAAAGAACATTTTCTTATGACATTTTTATGTACCTTTTAAAATAAGGGCACTTTACTCTTAAGCAATCTTCACTTTTCGGTGTTACAACATCTATAATAAAGAAGTAAATAAAAATTTTAAAAAAATCACATCACAGCCATAAAGCCTATAGTTTTCTTAATCTGTG
The DNA here is from genome assembly GCA_958336345.1 of Dorcus parallelipipedus. Classification (NCBI taxonomy): domain Eukaryota; kingdom Metazoa; phylum Arthropoda; class Insecta; order Coleoptera; family Lucanidae; genus Dorcus; species Dorcus parallelipipedus. The sequence goes on along the minus strand of OY284477.1, from coordinate 31,542,784 downwards.
TACCAAATTTCATTAACGTAAGTCAGTAAATAAAAGAGTTTTAGATTTTTGAGACGCGAAAGTGCTTTTGATGTGCCTCGATGGCGCCGCCCGGGCCACGAGACAGGCACCTTCGTAGACGTTCCGTAAGAACTTAAGGCCGACACTGACAATACGTCCGATACGTCATTGCGTCCAGGACGTCATCCGTTCGAATAAACTCCCCAGAAGGTAGGCGGAGTTTTTTTAAAAAATTATTATTTCGCATGCGCTTAGTACGATTTGGTTAAATTCTCTCCGCGAAAAATCTGCTGTTCGACCCGATGAGTTGATAGAGCGGTGAGAATCAAAGGTTTTTTTATGTATTTATTATTATTTCATCCACAAAGTCGAGCAAAAAGGTCAAAGTTCGGCGGCGGCGGCGCAGCATCATAAAATCTCGTAAACAGTTCTTTTTTGCATGCTAATTGGAGATTTGTTTTTTTAATACTGTCGGCATTTTTTAATGAATTTTATTTAATTTCAATTGCACTTTATCTTGCAGGATTGTTTTTCGTAAATATACATTGCGTTTACCACATGCCTTTTCGGTCGCATTGAAGGCTGAAGAATGCCTGCGCAAGAGAGCACTGTATTTACGGACATTTTTGAGTATTTTTGAACTACTGATTTTTTCCGTATGCATCGACAAATCTAAAATATTTTGTGAATCTTGTTTTATTTATTTTACCGTAAATAAATGAAAGATACTTTTCTTGCTGTGTCAAGTAAACTTATAAATGGCTGAAAGTCGTACAAAACATAGAAAACACTTCATTAAATACCTTGAAAACAATACCATTTGTACATGTAAGTGCGAGTTATTTTATTATGCCTGACGCGTATACAGAAATCGTCATAAAAGCTTTTCCTGCGTTACAAATTTGAAGAATTAATAAAAGAGGTTTCCGACGGCAGAATAAATTCGACTCTAGGCGTAGCTATGTTTTTATTGCAACGCCCACATTTTTATTCGACTTTAATTGAACGCATCACATCTTGCGTCGACGTATCATCAAGATGCATCGAAATAATAAAAATTTTAAAAACTCCGCCTACCTTCTGGCGAGTTTATACGATCGCATAACGTTCTGGATGCAAACAGAGAGTTTTAGCAAGACGTTACGACAAAAATGTCGTACGTTAAAGGCTATTTTGCTTAGCAACGTTGTGGATTTAGCCAATCAAATATCGAGTTTCAACGTTTAACGTACGTAAAGTTTAACGGAACGTCTTGCTAAAAGTCCCTAATGACGTCCCGGACGTATTGTGAATGTCCTGCTTTAGTCTAGAGGATTTCAGAAAGTCTACGGAGATATAAAATATAAACCTCGCCTCGTCGTCCAATATGGACAGTCATAATTTTTCGCGAACAAAATTAACGCCCGCCGTGTAAATAATTATTATTCGACGTAAATTATTTAGCGTTATAAATTAGTTGTAGGAAGTTTTAGTGTTAGTGTTTGTTTAATAGTTAATAATATTTGTTCAACTCGTTATTAAATATTATTTTATTTAAGACTGAGGCTGAGTTGCACCAACGTCGTTGATAATTAATTAATCCTAGATTAAACATAGGACTTTATTCACCTTAATTCGAGATTAACTTTAATCGATGTCGGTGCAACTCAGCCTGACTGTTTCTTTAATTTATACTTTTTAATAAAAACGTTACAATAATAATAAACGTCTTTATTAATAATAATAATAATAATAATAATAATAATAATTTTTATTGTCGACTTGTCATAAAGACGTGGACATTGTCAAATATATATAAATAGACAGGCGTAACCGAACAGTAATAAATGACAGTACACTTGCAGAGTGTAAAGCCCCTGTCACATCATTAGTCAGTTTGATCAAACTGGACTGACAAACTACATCAATGACGTCAAGACTTATCAAATTCGTTATTTCGTCAAACTGCGCTGTCACACTAGCACTAGAAATTTGACCAAACGTTGAGATTAAATTTTTTTTTGGAAATCGTCATTTTAAAAAATTTACGCAAAAATGGATAGAAAAAAAGCAGTGGCAGTGTTAGCCTTATAGGTTAGGTTAGACGTTAGACTTTCGTTTCGCGCCTCTTCCTGTGCATTTAAATCTACTAATCATAAGGCAAGTTTGATCAAACTGACTGATGGATATAGAGGCCCCCTAAAATTTAGAAAATTTGCTCAAACAGCTTCCATGACGTCATGTGATGTCATTAGTTTAGTTTGTCAGTCCAGTTTGATCAAACCGACTAATGATGTGACAGGGGTTTAAAGGGCTCTGAGGCTCTGACACAATACAGACAGAATACAGAAGTGATTAATTACAGACTAAGCATTTTGTTTTGTAATGTATTCATTAAAGCTATAGAAACAATGTTTTAGAAGATATAGTTTTATTCTTTGATAAAAAGGTTTTGACTTTCAACATGTTTCATGTGTGCGGGTAAAGCGTTATATGCTAGATTCATTTTGTATTTAAGGCCTCGTTCGAATCGTGATGAAGAGTGCTTAGGAATAGCTAAGTTATCAGTAGGAATCGGAGAAATTTAAGTCGACGTCATCTCATCAGCGGCGCGCCTGGTGATCGCAGGCCCGCAGCTCGATGCGTTATTTTAAATGAATAAGTTATAATTTGTTCTTCGTAATTTTGCCAGGAAATTTTATTCTTCTATGCCTATGTGGTTCTGACGCAATTATACGGCAAATCCAAAAGCCAGGGTACAATTGATCAGCACAATTTATACGAGCCACATTTATGACTTAGTTCGCATCATTATTTTTTCGCGACAATACTCAACTAACACGCTAGGGTGTCTGCGCGACTTGTCCGCTGCAGCATAATAACTTTGCCGTAGCATTAGAATTTGAATCGCACAAAATATATGACATCGATCCGTAGTTATCTGCATGTCTAGTGGTCATTGCCGAAGAAACGTTGCAGTTTCTTTTGAAAAGAGAATAATGTTTGCGGTGAAACAGTAATAGTTTATAGATATACAAGCATGGAAGCGGTAATATATTTAAATTTTTAAAATGATTTTTACATGATGTCCGCGATGGTAATTTAAGGAAGGTATTTCCCAAATAACACAAGCCAACCCAGTAATGTTAACAATATAAACGGGGAAACCTTAAGGTGGGGTTCAGACATGTGGTCTTCCACCTACACCTTACATAAATGTAGATTACAATCATGGTGAACTGAATACTAACGATGGCAGCATTGAAGTGAGATAGCGAACCGTTACGTCATCGCATGCCCGCTTCTGCCTCTCTCTTTCTCAAACGTTGCTATAATTACAACCAAATCACGCTCGCAATTCAGGCTACTTATCGAAGTTTAATATTATGAATGTTTTTGCCAAAATAGATATTTATTTCATCGTGATAGTATTAATTTATTGAGACCGCACCCACTACCCCGAGGGGGGACGTGGACGATGTTCTAACCTCAGAGCTAACGTGCGTTGAAAGTTCGATCGCGTAGCATCGCACACGGGAATTACAAACGTCCGGCGGCGCCTCGGACGTTTATGAGGTTTTAAATGATGAACGTAACGAATTATTGCGGGCGGGCGATAATTTTTTTATTTGTTTAATGCGCGACGTAAATTATTGTAGGTTCGTATAAATGATTTCGTTTTATTTATTTATTTATTTAGTATTACCAAAAAACTATAAAATAACGTATGGCCGATATGCATACAGATTCAGTAAATGTTCAACTAGACATCTTGTTATAATGCGTGCAACAGGAAAAGCACTAGAATAATAAAGAGAGAAATTTGATTAATCACGCCCACTTATTTTTGATAGCAACTACCGCGCCATGCTCAGCTTAGCGGGCCGTCGGCAATTATTAATTCTCCGCGAACCGAAACGAAGCAAACTTGTTGTCCATTAATCCAAATTTCCGATTTTGTATAACTAACTCAGATAATTTATAGCCTCGGCCATAGAATGTTGTACCCTCGTTTGTTACATCAAGCATAACGGCCTAATACCGTTATATAAGTACTATAACGGTACGTAAGCAAAATTATTAAATTTTTATCTGTTCCAATAATCTTTTTATCGCAAGACAGATTAAAAAAGATCACTCGAAATCTACCTGCAAATGAAAATCAAGTATGTTTATCTCATAAATAAATCTCAGCGAAATGTATTTAATTGACTCTGACAGAACAACCGCAGCAACATTTTTATTTTTAGGTCTGATTTTTCTGACATGCTTAGGTTTAAGAACAAGCGCCCACGTTTTGGATACGGTGCCCCTAATTGACGGGTAAGTTCCAAATTTTCTTTACGAAATTACTCGAGCTATTCAAATTTTCAGCCACAATGACCTACCATACAATCTCTACGAGCTCCTGGAAAACAACCTAACTAACTTCGATTTTGACAGAAACCTCACATCAGATCCCATATGGGGCCAGCAGAATTGTAGGTCGTGTTTTACGGACCTGCCTCGTCTGCGAGAAGGAAGAGTTGGAGCTCAGGTAAATCCCCCAAGTCCACATAATAGCTACGTTCCTTTTACCACAAATCTCACATCAGATAAACGTCATTTCCGTTAGCACGAACAAGTAAGTTTGGACGGATATTTCAATCTATAGCTACTAATGAGAATGCACGAGCGGCAAAGGGGGAGGTTAAAATCTCAATTCAAACTCACTTGTTCGTGCTAACGGAAATGACGTTTATTATCTGATGTGAGGTAAGATTTGTGGTAAAAGGAAAGCACCTTTTTTTTGTATTTAGTTTTGGGTGGCGTATGTTTCTTGCCAAGTCCAATACAAGGATGCCCTAGCCAAAACAATCGAACAAATCGATGTGATCAAGAGATTGGTGAAGAAATATCCTCAGGATTTGCAGCTTGTGATCGACTCTGACGGTGAGCCTTTATTGATTTACTTTTTTCTATGCGTCGGGTAAACTTGGATTAATTAAAGGTATCCTGGATGCGTTTAACAATCGTAAAATTGGAAGTTTAATAGCAGTCGAAGGAGGGCATTCCATGGACTCACGTCTTGGTGTTTTAAGGATGTTTTATGACCTGGGCGTGCGCTATATGACTCTGACTCATTCTTGCAATACGCCATGGTAAAGTCTACCTTTTAAAGCTAATGTCGTTGCATTATGGTATGAATACTTGTTCGTGTTGATTAGTGGAGAAACTGTCAATTAAATTGAATAGAAAATATCTAGCATACGAATCGATTCCGTTCTGTGGAATCGATTCGTTTCGATTTTAATAGTAATGAATGACTCGATTAATCGATTTGAATCGATCTTTTTGGAGAATCAAAAATCGATTCAGTATTGCCCGAATCGCACAAGCCTACACTTAACTAAGGGCTTCAAGCACAGCCAAATTGCCAATTTTGGTTTTTCTTCTGTTAAAGGGCTGATAATTCTTACGTCGATGATGATGCTCCTGTGCACAATTTGACAGAATATGGCCTGGTAAGGTCGCAACTTGTTCTCCGATTACCTTTAATCACTGCCCGTTTCAGCTCGTAGTGAAAGAAATGAACAGACTTGGTATGCTCATTGATTTATCTCATGTTTCTCATGCCGTTATGAACCAGGCAATCATAGCAAGCAGGGCCCCCGTTATTTTTTCCCACTCCTCAGCTTTTGGCGTGTTTGGTCATAACAGAAATGTGCGCGATGACACACTTCGTTTGCTAGTAAGTATAGGTAGTGCAAGGTGTGAGTGTCAGTAACACGTCACTGCTAATGTCATTAATTGTTGTCAATCATTACGGCAGCAAAGCAAATGTTTTTGGTGAGATCGTGTGAAAATTAAGACTAACAGATTCTTAGGGTCGGTATTTTCATAACTGATTAACTTGGTTCATCTTTGGTTTGGTTTGCCTTTACAATTGTAGGCATAGAAATAAACCAAAGGATAAAGTTAATCAGTAATTAAAGTACCAGCCCTTAACGTTATAGGCATGGTAACTTAATTTTTAATTAACTCCCAGATCCTTATGACGTATTTATTTCAATTAATAACATCCACCATTAATATATTTCACAGCATGAAAGAAGAGGCATTGTGATGGTGAACTTCTACAACGGATTCATCACTGCGAACCCCTATGAAGCTACGATTCATGACGTCATAAGTAACTCTACCACAAATGCCGTCTCACATAATTGTATTACTTTCTCTTTGCATAGGACACATCAATTACATCGTCGATGTCATAGGTCATGACAACGTTGGAATAGGCAGCGATTACGATGGTGTTTCAGGGTAAATTAACTCTTCCAATAACATTGAGGATCTTCATAAAAAAGAAGTCTTGCTTTGCAGAATGCCGCAAGGCCTGGAAGACGTCTCGAAATATCCGGATCTTTTTGATTTGCTCCAGAGTGGAAACGCTACTAGGTGGACGGACGAAAACCTGCAGAAGTTGGCTGGATTGAATTTTCTGCGGGTTTTCAAGGAAGCTGAGCAGGTATACTGGAAAATATCCTTTTTTTCCAAACAGCAACTCTGAATATAGTCTTTTCCACTACTTCCACCGTATACATGTTAGAGATGTGCAAAATTGTTCCTCGTGTGAAGCGCTACAATCGGTACCGTGACAAGAAAGTAACGTTCCAAGTAATACGTTCCTTTGGAACGCCGCGACAATTTAAATTCACAGCAGCGACAGCAACTCATGCATGAACAGCGCGCGGCACAGCGCCGAAAACGTTGCAATTTTATCGGTAGGCGACCTATCAAACATCTTTACATTCAGTTGTAATGTGCAGATGAAAACAACTAACAAAGCTCTTCTGCCTAGCGAATAAACGCTATTAATCAAATCAAATCAAACTTTATTCAAACTTTACAGTTTTCGTTACATGCCTATTAGCAATCTAGGTGCCACTCGAATAGATAAATAGGTAACAATAACAATATGCCATAACTGGTGAGAGGCTAACATACAAGAGTATCCTCTAAATATTAGTTTACGCTATAGTAAGCCTTGTCAATTAATTGTAACTTCAATTTATTCTTAAACAGTCTTTTTGGGAGTTGGGTCCACACTGATGGAAGTTTATTGTACAAAAACAAATGTCTGGTTTGTACTGCCGTGGCATTTATTCTCCGCGTGGCAACATTTATCTTGTATTAGCTTCTCAAATTTGTAGTCACTACATCCCCTCTCTTCTGTAAGGCTTTTGCTTCTTCGTGAGCTCTTATGAGCTGAGAAAATAGGTAAAGTGATGACATGGTCATTATACGTAGTTTGCGAAACAGAGGTTTACAATGAGTTTGTTCAGTAACCTTTTCCATGATGCGAATTGCCTTTTTTTGACTAACAAAAACAGCTTGGGCGTGAGTGGATTCACCCCAAAATTGAATACCATAGTTCATTCTTGATTGAAATAAGGCAAAATACGCAGTTATAGAGGCTTCTTTGCCTATAAGTTCTCCAATTCTTCTTATTGCGTATGTGGCTGACGCAAGTTTCTTAAGTATATCATCCGTGTGGGCTTTCCAAGTTAGCCGTGAGTTCAATGTAATGCCAAGAAATTTCGCAGAATTCCTGGTGTCAAATCAGTTTTACGCTTAGTTGTAAATGGTATTTTTGATGATTTGTCGTTATTTAGATAAAGTTTGTCAGCAGCAAACCAATCTGCTGCTTCTTTGTGGGCAGTGTCCAGATTTATTTGAGTTTCACTGCAGGTACGGCCTTTGCATACTAACGTTGTGTCGTCAGCATACAATATCGTATGAGCTGATGTTTGATTGGGCAGATCATTGATGAAGATACTGAAAAAGAGAGGCCCGGTCAGTGAGCCTTGTGGTATACCACTATGAATAGGCAAGATGTTGCTTTTTTGACCATCTAAATGAACAGCCTGTTTCCTGTTTTGAAGGTAGCATGTTATAAGTTGTAAAGGGACTCCTCTTACGCCGTAATGTTCTAGTTTGGATAAAAATATGTCATGCTGCATGCTGTCAAAAGCTGGGCGATACCGAGTTGCGGTAATGGTTATTATAACTATTAATTCTTTGCCTGAGTTGCGGTACAAGAATCTCGGGTAGATTAGCTCTCCATAATTCTTTACCTCAGTTGCGGTAGAATCGGTTAATTCGAAGGCATACCTATGTATGTAGGTAATTAAGTATGTAGGGAAATAATAAGGTAATTTAGGATGTAACTGTAACCGTGCACGAATGATATTGTTGCTAATATAACGCGTGATCAATATCTTTCCTAATCAAGTGACCTATGGAAAGAAAATCGTATGTCTTTGATTAATTCATTTTTTCAAATGTCAATATCATTTCAGTTATTTATAACTGTCAGTAAGATTAATTCATTTACAGAAATCTTTGTTCATAAGAGTTTATTGCTACATTGCGAACAGTTAAATAACAATCCAGCAATCTTAGCAAAAGTTATCAACAATTTAAAACGCAGAATTCCCTTGTGTTTACAAGAGAAGGGCGGACATTTTACGCACCTTCTATGAACCAGTTTTTCGTTGCTCTTGGTGCGTGGGAAATGTGAACTTCAAATCCAAAAAATATGTAATACATAAGAATAGTTAGATTTTGTGTAGGAATGCAATATAAATAAATCAAACGGCATTTGACATAATAAACTCATCAAAGACACACGATTTTATTTCCATAGGTCACTTGATTAGAAAAAATATTGATCACTCGTTATTTCATATCCCTCACTGTCAACGTTTCAAGGGTATTTTTCTGAACAGCTATTTTTGTATGAATTAATTTTCGGAGCCTTTCCGTTATTTCAGATTCGGTTTTTCTTTTTACTTGATTGCTCATTTGTTGACGATTCAAAATCTGATCCGAAACTGAATCATGATTACGTTGTCCCACTTTTCTGGGAAACACATTGTCTGGTCCAAGAGTGAAAATTTTTGCACCTTCACGTTTTTAAATGTACAACACCAACACGCTTCACCACTTGATTTATTGGCGCGATACTTTCGAAATTTAAAATTATTAATTAATTACAATACAAGTAATAATTTGGAAATACCAACCAATCAAAAGTGTTTCAGTCCTTTCTGCCTATTCACCCCAAAATTGAATACCATAGTTCATTCTTGATTGAAATAAGGCAAAATACGCAGTTATAGAGGCTTCTTTGCCTATAAGTTCTCCAATTCTTCTTATTGCGTATGTGGCTGACGCAAGTTTCTTAAGTATATCATCCGTGTGGGCTTTCCAAGTTAGCCGTGAGTCCAATGTAATGCCAAGAAATTTCGCAGAATTCCTGGTGTCAAATCAGTTTTACGCTTAGTTGTAAATGGTATTTTTGATGATTTGTCGTTATTTAGATAAAGTTTGTCAGCAGCAAACCAATCTGCTGCTTCTTTGTGGACAGTGTCCAGATTTATTTGAGTTTCACTGCAGGTACGGCCTTTGCATACTAACGTTGTGTCGTCAGCATACAATATCGTATGAGCTGATGTTTGATTGGGCAGATCATTGATGAAGATACTGAAAAAGAGAGGCCCGGTCAGTGAGCCTTGTGGTATACCACTATGAATAGGCAAGATGTTGCTTTTTTGACCATCTAAATGAACAGCCTGTTTCCTGTTTTGAAGGTAGCATGTTATAAGTTGTAAAGGGACTCCTCTTACGCCGTAATGTTCTAGTTTGGATAAAAATATGTCATGCTGCATGCTGTCAAAAGCTGGGCGATACCGAGTTGCGGTAATGGTTATTATAACTATTAATTCTTTGCCTGAGTTGCGGTACAAGAATCTCGGGTAGATTAGCTCTCCATAATTCTTTACCTCAGTTGCGGTAGAATCGGTTAATTCGAAGGCATACCTATGTATGTAGGTAATTAAGTATGTAGGGAAATAATAAGGTAATTTAGGATGTAACTGTAACCGTGCACGAATGATATTGTTGCTAATATAACGCGTGATCAATATCTTTCCTAATCAAGTGACCTATGGAAAGAAAATCGTATGTCTTTGATTAATTCATTTTTTCAAATGTCAATATCATTTCAGTTATTTATAACTGTCAGTAAGATTAATTCATTTACAGAAATCTTTGTTCATAAGAGTTTATTGCTACATTGCGAACAGTTAAATAACAATCCAGCAATCTTAGCAAAAGTTATCAACAATTTAAAACGCAGAATTCCCTTGTGTTTACAAGAGAAGGGCGGACATTTTACGCACCTTCTATGAACCAGTTTTTCGTTGCTCTTGGTGCGTGGGAAATGTGAACTTCAAATCCAAAAAATATGTAATACATAAGAATAGTTAGATTTTGTGTAGGAATGCAATATAAATAAATCAAACGGCATTTGACATAATAAACTCATCAAAGACACACGATTTTATTTCCATAGGTCACTTGATTAGAAAAAATATTGATCACTCGTTATTTCATATCCCTCACTGTCAACGTTTCAAGGGTATTTTTCTGAACAGCTATTTTTGTATGAATTAATTTTCGGAGCCTTTCCGTTATTTCAGATTCGGTTTTTCTTTTTACTTGATTGCTCATTTGTTGACGATTCAAAATCTGATCCGAAACTGAATCATGATTACGTTGTCCCACTTTTCTGGGAAACACATTGTCTGGTCCAAGAGTGAAAATTTTTGCACCTTCACGTTTTTAAATGTACAACACCAACACGCTTCACCACTTGATTTATTGGCGCGATACTTTCGAAATTTAAAATTATTAATTAATTACAATACAAGTAATAATTTGGAAATACCAACCAATCAAAAGTGTTTCAGTCCTTTCTGCCTATTCACCCCAAAATTGAATACCATAGTTCATTCTTGATTGAAATAAGGCAAAATACGCAGTTATAGAGGCTTCTTTGCCTATAAGTTCTCCAATTCTTCTTATTGCGTATGTGGCTGACGCAAGTTTCTTAAGTATATCATCCGTGTGGGCTTTCCAAGTTAGCCGTGAGTCCAATGTAATGCCAAGAAATTTCGCAGAATTCCTGGTGTCAAATCAGTTTTACGCTTAGTTGTAAATGGTATTTTTGATGATTTGTCGTTATTTAGATAAAGTTTGTCAGCAGCAAACCAATCTGCTGCTTCTTTGTGGACAGTGTCCAGATTTATTTGAGTTTCACTGCAGGTACGGCCTTTGCATACTAACGTTGTGTCGTCAGCATACAATATCGTATGAGCTGATGTTTGATTGGGCAGATCATTGATGAAGATACTGAAAAAGAGAGGCCCGGTCAGTGAGCCTTGTGGTATACCACTATGAATAGGCAAGATGTTGCTTTTTTGACCATCTAAATGAACAGCCTGTTTCCTGTTTTGAAGGTAGCATGTTATAAGTTGTAAAGGGACTCCTCTTACGCCGTAATGTTCTAGTTTGGATAAAAATATGTCATGCTGCATGCTGTCAAAAGCTGGGCGATACCGAGTTGCGGTAATGGTTATTATAACTATTAATTCTTTGCCTGAGTTGCGGTACAAGAATCTCGGGTAGATTAGCTCTCCATAATTCTTTACCTCAGTTGCGGTAGAATCGGTTAATTCGAAGGCATACCTATGTATGTAGGTAATTAAGTATGTAGGGAAATAATAAGGTAATTTAGGATGTAACTGTAACCGTGCACGAATGATATTGTTGCTAATATAACGCGTGATCAATATCTTTCCTAATCAAGTGACCTATGGAAAGAAAATCGTATGTCTTTGATTAATTCATTTTTTCAAATGTCAATATCATTTCAGTTATTTATAACTGTCAGTAAGATTAATTCATTTACAGAAATCTTTGTTCATAAGAGTTTATTGCTACATTGCGAACAGTTAAATAACAATCCAGCAATCTTAGCAAAAGTTATCAACAATTTAAAACGCAGAATTCCCTTGTGTTTACAAGAGAAGGGCGGACATTTTACGCACCTTCTGTGAACCAGTTTTTCGTTGCTCTTGGTGCGTGGGAAATGTGAACTTCAAATCCAAAAAATATGTAATACATAAGAATAGTTAGATTTTGTGTAGGAATGCAATATAAATAAATCAAACGGCATTTGACATAATAAACTCATCAAAGACACGATTTTATTTCCATAGGTCACTTGATTAGAAAAAATATTGATCACTCGTTATTTCATATCCCTCACTGTCAACGTTTCAAGGGTATTTTTCTGAACAGCTATTTTTGTATGAATTAATTTTCGGAGCCTTTCCGTTATTTCAGATTCGGTTTTTCTTTTTACTTGATTGCTCATTTGTTGACGATTCAAAATCTGATCCGAAACTGAATCATGATTACGTTGTCCCACTTTTCTGGGAAACACATTGTCTGGTCCAAGAGTGAAAATTTTTGCACCTTCACGTTTTTAATGTACAACACCAACACGCTTCACCACTTGATTTATTGGCGCGATACTTTCGAAATTAAAAATTATTAATTAATTACAATACAAGTAATAATTTGGAAATACCAACCAATCAAAAGTGTTTCAGTCCTTTCTGCCTATTTATTCACTGCCCCTACATATGGATTACCTACCTAAATCTTAGAAGTGGTTTTATCCGCGTACCGCAACTCAAGAAAGGATTACCGGAACCTTTTCGGTTTTACTTTTAAAACTGACCATTACCGCAACTAGGGTTCACCGCAAAAGCTTTACTCAGGTCACATAGTAGAGCTTCGCATTCACAGTGTTCCTCAAATGCATCCCAAATATAGTTTAGTAATGATAATACTGCATCCGTCGTGTTTTTGCCTTTCTTAAATCCATACTAATGAATAGTCATAGAGTTATTTTTGGAAAGGAAATTTTCTAATCTGGTGTATAAGGCGGCTTCAAGAATCTTAGAAGGTACAGGAAGGATTGAGATGGGTCTATAATTATTTATGGAAGAGGGATTTCCTTTTTTGAATATGGGTACAACCTTCGCTACTTTCATTTCATCTGGGACGATACCTTCCCGGAACCAGGTGTTGATTATGTCAGCTAAAGGTTGAGCTATATATCTGGAACACTTCTCGATAAGTTTCGTATTTAGGCCATGAATATCTGTTGAAGTTTTTGATTTAAGTCCATCTATGATTGTTTTAATTTCCTCTGGAGTTACAGGGTTCAAGAAACATGTGGAGTGGTTACGTGGAAATTGCTTTAAGTAGTGTGATGAATTGTTGTTGCTTATTGGAATGTGTTGTAATGTGTTGCAGCCAATATTACAGAAAAACAGATTAAAATCCTCGCATGTGATTTATTGGAAGAGTGCGGCAGTGTTTCTTTTTTTGTTATATTCTACAGGGTTTTCTGTTTATTGGTCGATACTTCAAGTTCTTTAATATTTTTCTTTCTTTTCTCTTCTGTGACACATTTAAGATTAACATTTTGTAGCTATTAAATATTTGTTTTAGGTCCTCTCCTGCCTGTTGTACATAAGTTTCATGTATTAAATCCAATGTTTCTTTAATCTGTCTTAATTCATCAGACATTGCAGTCCTTTGATTTTTTTGTTGTTTTGTAATTGTAGGAATTGCGGTTTCAAAGTGACCCACAAGAGTACTTAAAAAATTTGTATATTTTGTTGCTGCATTGTCAGCTGTGTAAATGGATGTCCATGTCTCATTAGAAAGGAGCTGAATGAAAGAATGTATATTGCTTTTTGTGTAATTCCTGAATCTATGGCTGAAAGTAAAATTAATTGCATTGTGATCCGAAATACATGATAAAATAATGTTGGTTTCATGTTCAATTATATTGGTAAAAACATTGTCGATGCACGAATGGCAATTGTTCTGACTACGGGTATATTCTTCTGTTACATTAGTTAGGCCGAAGCTTGTCATCGTATTAGTTAAGAATAGTGACGAACTGTTCTTTTTAGTAATGTCAACATTATAATCACCTGCAATAACAATTCTAATTGTACTTGAGTAACTCCGAAATATGTGTTCGAGTGCTTCATTTAGCAGAGTCAAATACTGATGAAGATCACTGTCTGGAGATCGATAGGTTTCAAATATAATTAAATTCAAATCACTAAGATATACACTGGCAATTTCACATATTTTCTCTTGTGACATCATGGTTATCTTGGCTCTTCTTGGTATTTTATACCTGACCGAACGTAAATACATACTCCACCGTGATTATAGTCTTTCCTGCAAAAGCAGCTGGCTAGGTTATAAGAAGATAAATTATAAGTATTTTGGTTATCTGTATTGAACCAGTGTTCAGCAGTACAAATGACATCACTTTTATTCTCTTGAGCTAATATTTCCAATGCGTCTATTTTGTTGCGTAAACATTGGACATTTAAATGTAAAACACTAAATTTATTAATTGGGTTTATGACAGTGTTTAGCATTTTGAGTGAACTTAAGCGGTTGCTAACGGTTTCTTCATTCTTCAGTATAAAAAATGATTTACAAACGTACCATTTGGCCACAATGCTGGGTCCATCGCTGCTGGTAAATGGTCTTGTTGTACTGATATCTTGAACGATGCATACACCTCTGGGTGTTTTGACTTTAATTGTTCGCACGTCACTTCTGGAAAGTAAGGATTCAAATAATGAATTAAGTTTTCAGGTTTGGTATCTTTATGAAGGCGCGTTACGTGAAGCGGTGCATATTTTGGAATCGCTTCAAGGCAGGAATCAGTACAATTCTTTTTACCAACTATGCCTGTAGATTTTTTCTTCCTTTTGATTTGATTCCATTCATTATTTGTCAGATTCTTCATATCTTCAATTTTATTCATTGTTTCTGCACGCAAAATTGCCGTATTAACTTCGGCCTTAGTAATTTTTGCTTTTGTCGCCCTGGATTTATCACTTTTCTCAATGGTTCTCCCGTTTGAAGATTCGCTTAATTGTGCTTTGTTCGTAGCTCTTCCTAGCTGTTTTCCATCAGCTTGTAATGGTTTTATTGGGCTGTTTTTCAATGTATCACTGTAGGATTGTGGAGGAGTTGCCGGCTTCTGAAGCCTATCTCCTGAAATGAATTTCTTTTCATCCTTTTTCACGCAATCCTCTTCTGGAGAGCCTACTATTCCGGTAACATTTACCTTTATTTGTTGTTTAATTTCAGCTAATTCTCGTTTTAACTCTCGATTTTCAGTTAAAACTGTCTCAAGTTTTATTTGAATATTTTCGTTTTGTTCAATAATTTCCTTGATCATTGAGATTAGTTTTTCTTTATATATACCAGATTCAATGGATACTGGAGTATCTTGGTTTTTTTCCTGATTAATCGGATTAGTACCTTGATTATCATTGTTGTCTTTAAGTTGTTGTATCGAAACGTCATCGCCAATATCACAAGTTGCACATTTCCACGATGCTCGTCTCGTATGGAAACCCCGCTGATCCCGAATTCCTCCACAAATGCGATGGTACATTTTTTTGCAGAAATTGCATTGTACAATTGCTTTTATATCGGTAAAAACTTTATTGCATTGGGCACACTTATCCGTATTATCACACATCGTTAAATTTCGTCCAAAAAATGTAATGTTATTTTCGTACACAGCCGGTGCATCCGCACTATTTCTTTGCGCTTATTTTTCCACTTCGACCGAGCTGGTCAATGTTCACTTTTAAATTTGTTGTTGAATTCACGTTAATTGAGTCTATAACTTTTCTAATTTACTACGCGAAGAGCGCGTCATCGCAAGTCAACGATAAAATTTCAAAATATTCAGTATTTAATATTTTCATCAGTAGCACTTTCAGTTTTGTTTGTATAGTTTATTATCGGCACTGTTCCACTGGAAACGTGCGTTGAATAAAAAAAACGGTCAAGTAGGCTGTAATTTTTGTAAAAAGTTTAATAAATTAGTAATAAACATTTATTTTTGCAATGTCTCTTTTGAATTAGAAGAAGACATTTAAAAATCAACGTTTATTACTAATTTATTTAAATAAAATATTTTACAAAATATTTTACAAAAATTAAAGCGTGTCATAGCCTACTGGACCGTTTTTTTTATTGAACGATATAATGTTCATCTATTCTCAATTCAAAGTCAATTACATGAACGGAAACTACAATGTTAAGTCCATTTCACGCCAAGGTAGTTTCGTTTAATCACTTCAATCAAATCAATTCAAACATCTTGCGTCAATTGAAAAGTTTGTTTAATTACTAATTCGCTGTAACTTCCGAAATTCTTTAAAAAAAGGAATCTAGGAGCGTTTGATTTAAAATAATTTATTATTTTGTCACTTATGTACATACGTCAGAACACGTTATTTTTGTGTAACAGTGACAAGTCGTTACTACGTGGAACAGTAACAGGTACTATTAAACGTTACCAGTTCCAGTTACGTATCATTGGTTGTCACTGTTACAGAAAAATCACTGTGACAAAATAACAGGTTACGAAATAACGTCTCATCTCTTCATGGAACGCGTACTTTTGTATTGAGAAGCGCGATGGACCGTTACCCAATTGTAGCGTTACAAAGGAACCGTTCCTAAAGTAACGATCCATCTCTAGTGTATGTTACTAGATCTGACCTTTCATCTCTTCATATTGTCACGATAAGGAATGTGGGAATAAAATTCGGAGCGCCTCCACCATGTCACGAATAGGAAAACGGGAATAAAATTCGGAAATGTCTTTTATGTTAATTTTAATTAATCTAAGTCCTTCAAACTTTAAACTTAGGGCCAATTTCATAATCGAATTTAAAGGAGACTTTAAATTTAAAGTCACTTTCCAGATGTAAAAACAACTGTGAAAATACATTTGTTTACACATCTGAATGTGACTTTAATTTTAAAGTCTCCTTTAAATTCGATTATGAAACTGGCCCTTAATTACCTAAACTTAGAGAGTCTGGCCCTTATGGACAGCCCTTAGTTCGTGGAGCCACTCGCTTAGTTTTTACCACAAACTTCTAACTCACTATCTTCCTGACACTTAATTAATTACTTACTATCCCTACTGGTTGGCCTCCTACCGTTTTATACATCTCTAATTCTACGTCATAATCGGTTCTTTTGTCCTGGTGGCTGGGGTCCGGTTCAAGGTTCAAAGTTCTCAAGGTGTCAGCATCAATTAATCCTTGCTAAATCTGTTTCTTGCAAAACACCTAATTACTTCAATATTAATTAGCACATGTAAACATACACGCCTACATTTCGCGGAACTTGCATTTTTACACAAAGTGGAATGTGGGCCTGTGTAACGCGGCTGACCTACTAATTGATTAATGGGTGCTGATCCTGCATAATTTTGAAATGCACATAATTGCAATAATTACGAAATTAATTTTAATTTTACTTCTTTTCCCAGATAATGATATCGTGACAATATCCTTCATGAGCTTTTATGTTATGTATAACCCTTCGTGGCGGTTCGTCGCCAAGCAAAGTTATAATGAAACGTAGAAATACCTAAACTTTTATTAACGTTTAATATTTACATATAACAATCTAATATTGCATCAAATAACGCGTGATCAATATCTTTTCTAATCAAGAGACCTATGGAAAAAAAATATGTCTCTGTTTGGTTCATTATTTCAAATGCCATTTGAATTATTTTTATTGCAATCCTATCGTTTTGTATAGGAATGCAATATAAATATGTAATTCAAGTGGCATTTGAAATAATTAACTAATAAAAGATACATGATTTTACGGTCAGTAAGCGCTTCAAGAGCTTGCTTACCGCATGGATCTGTGTGGTGGCTAAGCACTTTGAGAGCTTTCCCGCGTATTAGTGTGTGGTGGACGCTTCCAGTGTAGACCTGCTCGAAAGCGACTCGTTTATACGACTGGTTTTTGACGCACCAGTCGTCTTCTTTTATATGCTTTACCCTGCAATGCCCGGTCTTCCTGGGTACTTCTTATTGGTCACGGTGCCATTATTTTAGGTGGCGCAATCACATGTCCAATTATCTGATAGCGTCGCCTTAGGCTGGGTTTCTCAGTCCTAGTTTAACTTTAAACTCCTGTTTATTTCTATAGGAACAATTGTTTTTATAATTGCTGCCATATGGAAATAAACAGGAGTTTAAAGTTAAACTAGGACTGAGAAACCCAGCCTTACTCATTGACCGGCCAATTAGAAGCTTGGCATCATGGTCTTACATCTCATTGCTATGGCCAATTAGCGTCATTTTACGTCATTGCTGTGTTTGTGACATGTTTCTATGCACTGGTGCTACGAAGGTATTCGACCCCCTAACGTACAAACGGCTAGCCACAGCATTGCAACTAATGAAACCTCCAATCACAACTCAGAATCGTTAGAAGTTCACCGTGAAACGTGTAGTATTAATACGAGGTGCTTTCCATTTGCCTCTCTGGGCTGCTCCGAACTGCTCTGTGACTCGACGCCCTCTGTTGTGGTAATCATTTTTTTGCGGAAAATATTTAAAAACCAAGTTTAATTGATCATTATGTTGAAGCTAACAGTTATTAGCGCGTAAAATTTCGTGTTCCATTTGTGAACTATTCAGCGCAGCTTAATTTTTTTTTTATTTGTGAGATTTATTCTCAGTGTAACTTTTTGTATTGCTTCTTGCACGACCTAGTAGATTTCACGAGACAGAGCTCTTAACCCACCTGGGCAATATTTTGTTTAATGCAAATTTTCTCCATTTTGGCGCTAGTTATCCATTCAAAAAACACAAAAAATAACGAAAAAAAAAAAAAACAAGAAAACTATCTGTGCAAAAAATACTTGCTATAAACTGCGCGAACTTGACATTAATTGAAAATGAGCTTCCGCATAGAATTCGCTTCCGATTTTTAGTAAGCGGCACTAGCGGAAAAACATTTGAACAAATAAATTGCGCCGGCAGGATAAGGCACCCTCTTGTGAAATTTAGTACGTCGTGGCTTTCTATGGTCCTAAGCTATTCTGTGTTGTAGGTGCGTGATAGTTTGGTGAATGAAGAGCCCAATCAGCTTTGGATTCCGTTCAAAGACTTGCAAGCAGTCGAAGACCCTAATCTGTGGAACTGTCGCACTTTGAGGAATAATTCCAGTCCAGCAATAATTTCTTAGATTTTCTAAAAGTTTAAAATGTAATTTGTATCTACTATTCACTATACTTCGGCTTAGATGTAACATGCATGTAATTGTAGTTTAATCTCACATAAAATTTACAGGCTTTAACCTTGTGTTCATGATAGTGTTGTCAGATTTCTCTTTAAGCGATATTATGAAAAACTTCCAGAAACAGACAAAGATAACTCTTTAAAAACGAAAGACTAGCGAAACAGCGTGGGCTAGTGAACAAAGCTTACGTAATTTATTTTTTCGACTACTACATTTGAAAGTACAGTTTTATCTTACCCATTCAAGGACTGAAAACGGTACTTTATCTGCCTAGGCAGGTAAAATATTTTTGAATCATGAATCACTGGTGCGATAGACGCACCTGATCTCTTATCGGGTGGTTTACTAGGATATCTTGTGATAGTGGTTTGATAGTGATACACTAAATCAATGGCTTGATAGTTCACTGGACTATCTCGTGATACATTGGATCAATGGTTTGATAGTTCACTGATCCATCTCGTGTTACACTGGATCAATGGTTTGATAGTTCACTGGACTATCTCGTGATATACTGGATCATTGGTCTGATAGTTCACTGGACCATCTCATGATACACTGGATCAATGATTTGATAGTTCACTGGACTATCTCGTGATACACTGGATCAATGGTTTGATAGTTATACTACTAATTCATTTCGTTTTATTATTTATTCATTTATTTTTTTTACTAACACTCTAAGGTACTCTAATCTATTGTTTGTGGCTTGAATTAGTGTTGGGATCACTTGAATGAAAAATAACCTATTATCCGGTTATTGCAATAACCTGAATTATTCGGTTATCGGTTATGATTCAAGTGATAAATAACCGGTTATGATTCAAATGATAAATAACTTGTTATTTATTACTTAAATAATCGATAACCGAATAATTCAGGAGAAAAATTACGTTCATTATTTTTTTAAATAATTTTAATTATATTTTTACAAAGCAGTAGATATGTTTTTATTTATAATTTTAATTTCCAAATTATTAGTAAGTTTTTCAATTTGGAGAAAGCTTCAACGTCTCAGCTCATTTTAATATGTACTCAATTTTTTAGTTTACTTAAAAAAAGTTTAAGTATAGGTATTTTTAATTCAATTTAATACAGATTAGATCACTAAAAAAAAAGAAAAATCAGCATGTAAGTAAAGTTAAGCAGTGGTCTTACATATTTTTATTACAAGCAGGAAATCAAATAAGTACTTGTGTAAACAAAACTTGCAAAATGTAAATGCAGTTTAACCGAAGAGAATCACGAACGAAGTAACACCGATTTGTGCCACCAAATGCGAGTAGCCCAGACCTGCCAATTACCGACACTCCAATCATCATTCGAGTGGTTTCATTCAAGTGATTATCCGGTTTTTCAAATCACTTGAATACTCAATAGTCGGTTATTGAAATAAACCGGTTATTCCCAACACTAGCTTGAATAACTTCAGGCGGCCGCTTGGTACGATTCCTTTGAACCTTCGTTTATCCTACCCTATAGCAATCGTTTCCCAAAGCAGCCGTAATCTTTACGGGTCCAATGTATTTCGGGACATGTTTCCCACTGGCAAGACCCCGTGCTAATAGCGTTCGTTCTACCAAGACTATATCACTTTCCACTTGTCCGTTACTACGTGGGGAGGCTATTGAGTTCTTTACGTGGTTAATACCGTGAGTATCGCAAAATGGTTTAAACTCTGCGTAATCAAATGCTTTTCCCCGATCTGTGGAATCGCTTGTATCAATAAGTTTTCCAAAGTTTTGCACACATATTTGCTGCTAACATCAGGGACTGCTTCTAACCAAGCGAATTTAGTGAAGCCCATCTATTGTCACCACGATTTGAGTATTCCCCTCTTCTGTTTTACAGAAAGGCCCTAAGTGGTCCAGGTGAGCGTATGGAACGGTTCCGCAACCTTCTCAATTGGATGTAATTTTGCATATCGTTTTGCTACCTACCTGTGTAGATAAGTAGTAGTTTAACACCGGAGCGAAATTAATCCGGTGTCGCCGGCAGCTTTTAGCGGGACGGAATGGGTTCTCAGACCATAACGCGAAGGCCAAACCAAAAATAGGCGCCACTTAATTTTTTTTTAAAGGAAAACGCGTAAAAAATTAAGAAAAACGCGATACGTCCAAAGCATGAAACAATTTTATTAAGTGAATAAACGCAAATAACATAAACCAATCAACAAGTGCACAACACAACTAACGTTAAACGATAATTCCTAACTATTCGGATCCGAAATTAATACAAGGTTAATCAAATTGACAAAGACAACATTCGCTTATTATAACGCCGAAGAACTCGTTCGACGAATTACGTTTTGTAAGCTTAACGCAAAATAGCAGGTGAATTCCTCCGAAATGGAGTTTACTTCGCGAGTATACGCAAAATTACGTGCACAAACGCGGCTACATCAAATCCACCGTGAAGCAAAATTAAGTAAACATAAGTGTCCGACCTGATTACGCAGCTTCCTTACGTCCGTTGATGGCGATGGAGGCGGCCGGCTACGGGACACTTCCGTGGACGATCAGCTTCCTCGGTGTGTGTGCGTCGACTAGTAGTCGCGAGTTGCAACGAGAAACCAAAAGCATAAGCCAAAAACCAAAACCAAATCCAAAACCCAGACCAAGAATCTATAAACGAGAAAAAAAAAGAGCGAACATAAGGGTCAGATCGAGAGAAACAGAACGCAAAACTTACCTAGTCGCGTAGGGCAAAAAGACGAACCGCAAAAAGAAACGCGGCTTTTTCGCCCCCCAAATGAGCCAATCAAATTCGGCACATAGCCGTACAAATTCACTCTCGCCCCCTAGGTGATGTGGACAGGCAACACAAAATTTTCCGCGAAGAAAACGAGCAGCTCACGGGACGAACAGAAAATTAATGAAACCTGGCGCTTCCCTCGGTCGGCGAAAAAGAACAAAAAAACAAACGAGAGAGAAATATTCGAACTTACCAATAGCTGATTTTCGTGACCCCAGTGGAAACCAATCAGAGTAAAGGGCAAGGGTTACAGACATACGCATCGGTTTCAAGTGCGAATGTTTTTCGTAAAACCAGGAACTCGATCATCCGTTACCATCCGCGTCGCAAAGTAGGACCCTTTAAATTGGACAATTAAACGTCGCGTAGACACGATTCCAACCCTAAGCAAGGATGGGGTTAATTCTTATAAAATGGACTTGTTCGTCTGATCTGAAGCTTTTAGCGAAAATATGTTAAAAAGAAAGTTTCGGGTGAATTACGCAGACGAGGAATTGTACATTCCTACGCCTAATGTGGGAAACAAAACGAAGTGTGTTAAAAATAGATCGGAACGTTGAAATGTGTACTATACAGGGTGTTCGTACACAGGCGAAAAAATTGTAACAGTTTACCCGTTGGCCGCTTACTGGTTAAATACGCTACACAGTTTTTGACAAACCATCAGCAAATTTACTTTAAACTTGACAACCTCAACCTTACAATACCTTACCGGGTGACAAATTCTGCTGTATCTTCCACCAGCTTTCCCCTCGGCTAGCAACAGTGAGAAGGGGGTGGGTCTAATATGTGTTAAATTATTATTAAGGGCGCCAGGATGGATGGAACCCAGCTGATAGACAAACAACCTCGTCGGTATGTCCGAGACGACTTGATCGTGCAGAAGGCCAGACACAGGTGCAAGATACAGGTGCAAGATACAGTGAAAGTAGGTAAGAAAAGCAGCCACGCCCCTTTTTTTCCCATGTTATTCTTATGGACTTCCGCTTGACTTTTTTCTTCATATACCTGAGCGTGTATAAGAGAGAGACAGAAGAGACAAGGAGAGACGCCAATATAGAAGTTCAGAAATCGTCCGTTAGAGGTCGGTTGCGTGACGTGTTCTGTAAATCGTCGAGAGAGAGGCGAACATAGAAGTTCTGAAATCGTCCGTTAGAGGTCGGTTGCGTGAGGTGTTTGGTTAATTGTGCTTAATGAAAATTTTTTTCGCCGTTGCGCGTATGAAAGGAAGATTCGAACCCGGTGCCCGCTGTTTGCGAAGCCGTCCACCTAACGCCCTCGGCTATCAGGCAAATTGGGTGCGATCGGTTAAGAAGCGGTAATAAAAAAAAGAAGAAGAACTGAATCGTCGTGCGTTCGCCGAGGGTGCGCGCGCGCGTGGGGGCTTTCACTCAGAGTTTTTGGGGTAGGATGCTGCATGAAGGCTGGGGCAGCTATCTTCTAGGCTCAAGGGTGATAAGAGATAATGAGAAATGATGCATGTACGTTACAGATTAAAGCGTTTTATTTTCATTAAAAAAAATTTTCACATTTAGTCTTTAAAAATTCGTAAATAATTTTTACATTAATTATGGAACATATGCTGCAGGGCTTCGTATGGTGTAAACAAGATCCGTGCATCTTACAAAATTTCGGTACACCTGAAATTGTTTCTAAATTTATAATTTCTTTCGAAGGTAAAAATTTTCGAAGACAATTAATTTTTTGATGTCCTTTTACATATATCCGTTGATACTGTTGAGTAAATCTGTGTAGAATGTCGGCAATTTCGCTGTAGGGAGTGTAGCCATCCGACCATCGTAAGCAATGATGATTTTGTTCTAACTAATAAACTTGTTTTCTGTATTGTCTATTGAGATTTTTGAAATGGGTTGGAGGTTTAAATATGAAATGTGTTGTACCTTCTCCATCGAAGATTGCTAATTCTTTTATGACGAACATGTCCAGCTCAAAACCTTGCATATCGATAACCAATGATCTTGTATTAGCTTCCTTCTTATAAATTTCATGTTTTTTGTGTAAAACTGGATCAATTATTTCTGATAACTTGACAATGCGTCTTCGAAATCGTGCTCGATCGCATGCGTATTGCATCCATTCGTTTTTTTCTTCTTCTTCTTGCTCATCACTTAAATAAAATTCTAATATTTCTGATGGTTCTGATGTAAATTTGACGTTTTTTTTATTCATTTCACTCAAGGTTTTTATTCGTACGATGCAAATAGAAGACTGAAAAGTAAAGAGTCTTGTTGACTGTAAATAACACGAGAAAAGCGCTTATTTGCATTTTTTAAAATATGTTGACGTGATGTTGACATTACTAATAAATAACTTTTTGTGATTGAATGCAATAAAACAATTAATTAGAAAAATTTTATTTATTTACATTTTTAACATAACACATTTAGATTATTTCTCTAACAATATTTGTTGCGGGATTATATTCCACAACTTTATCGTGAATTATTAGACAGTATGCAGCCATTTCAGGTCTAAAATCAACTTCGCTTTGAAGTTCGAGACGTATATCGATTGTTGAAGATTTAATCGATTCGTTTTGATTTGAACAATCGATGACGTACATGGCTTTAGTGCGAAATTCTTTTAGATTCATAATAGGCGCGCTGTTAATATGTCCGTAATAGCTTTTTTGAAAATCTGCGTACATTAGATACGCAAGTCCGAATTTATTTCTAGTCATTTCGAGATTTAAATTTTTATATGGGTAGCTTTCGGCATTCAAATGCAATTTTATATTCCTAATATGAGCATGATCGAAATCGGCTCCATCCTTATCATGCTTATCTTTTTTACCATCCTGAAAAGCCACGATAACATATCTAGGTTTCTCCAAGTTTGTTGATGTTCTTATCGGCCAAACGTCGTTTTTGGTCTGACGCATACTAGGAAGCTCATGCAGTTCCCATTGCCTAAATGGAATGTAAATTGATTGCGATTGTTGTAGAACTTTTAACATTTGTAATTTCATTTCATCATTTAGAGTAATGTGAGGGACATGCCATTCGATTTTCTTTACGGTGATATTTGCAGTTTTCGTGCCAGAACTTATATAGCAGTTGTTATCCGTTCTTGAACGAAGCAATATTATTTCCTGCTTGGCGTTTATGATAATTTTCTTATAGTCTTCCGCAAAACCCAGCAAAAATTTAAGTGGTATGCATGCAGTAAATTTGTTGACTTGTAAAGTCGGATGTTCATTTTGTAAGGGTATCCATCCGGCCACCTGCAAAACCTTACTCTCTGCTTCGTTGTAGGACAAGTATGCCTTCAGAGTGCTCGTCATTCCAACATTTCGAACTTTGTCAATTTCTTTTCCATCTATTTCATAGCGCAGTTCTTCAAAGAGAAATGCATACGCGTTATTCGTTAATTTGCAATTGCCAGTACCTTCGGGATTCTCTTGAAACGTGTCTTCAATGTAGAGATAACTTTCATGTGGATACGTATAGATGTCTTGATGATTTATTAAGATTCTCACTTCATCGTTGTTGTTGAAATTTTTATATGTGGGGGAATACCAATGAAATTGCTTCTTGGTTATTGTTTCATCAAAGGTGAGACTGTCGAGGAGTTGTAACATTGTTGATCGTGATGTTTGTCTTCACTTTAAAACCCAAACTTTGTAACTTTGCTGGGTGTTAATCTCTGGACAGACGACTGTCGACTGAAACGAGCAGAGTCAATGTTCTCCTTATTATTACTATTATTATTCTCCTTGCTGCGATTGTTGTTATGGAAGCACAAACCCATTATGCTGCTTGCTTTCTTAATTCAAGACTGACACGAATTTGTTCACCTCTGAAATTTATCAGAGATCCGTTCTGGTCTAACAACGTTAGGGTAATATTGTCGATTTTACGCACTATAACTGGTAAAATAGACGATATTATGTGGTGTAATGTTGATGCTATAACCGGGGTCGACAGATGGTGAAAACTCGAAAATCGTATGTGACAGCTTGTCATCGTAAAATGAATGGGTTGCAATGTTACATTCAACTCGTACCGTCGTGACTTTAATAATTTCAACAGGCATATCTGAATGATGCAGCATATTAGCTTCCAACACTTTTGATGAAAATCCTAGCATGCGTCCGATGGAGTCGGATTTTTCAAAATCAATTTCAAACGCACACTTAATTTCGCATTTCAACGTATTGTTATTCGCTTGTAGAGACAAAGTATCTTTCTGCTCCTTTTCGTTGGATGTCGGATTGGAAACCGCTTTCTGTAGAAATTTTTCCAAATCTTCAATCTCATAAGAACCAGTTGGAATGTTTAAAACTTTGTTAGTATCATAATAGAATTTATTATTTTTTCCTTCTTCAACGTTGGGTATAGTGTTGTAGGTAAAAAGACTGAGCAGACCTATCTGATACTCATGATTAGGATCTAATTCAATCGGAGGATAATAACTTGCCGAAAGTAGACTACTGTTGCTCACTAGAGTGAATGTTCGCGACATGATGCTGAATGAAAGTAAACAATAATACACCACTCTGTTTCTTCAACTACAACTGTTTATTTTCCCACAAGTTTACATTCTTTATATAAAAAATCCAAACATAAATGTCCACAATTTACAGCATTGAATTTCTGAAATCTATCGTGATTATATATTATGCGACTGCCTTCAAAGTATTGAATTAATTCTAGAGGTGGTTGAAGATTTCCGAAACTGTCAAAATACAAAACTGTTTGATTTCTTTTAACGTAGGCAACCCAGTGAGAACCGGGTCCGTTTTTAGAATCCAAATATACTATGCCGCTTTCGAAACGATACGGTCGTCCTGGAGGTAATGCATCGCGCATAAAGACACCTCTGAAGTACCGTATATTTTTCTTTGCAAATTTCATCAGATCAGAATCTGTTAGTGCTCTTCGAGGCAGTCTGTTGATTAGTTTTTTTTCTGATGTAGATATAATCCAAGACCTTTACGATACGGCTTCAGGTAGAGGCCACTACCTCTTTTTCCTAAGGCGACCGCTTCCATTGTTTCATTGTGTCGTTTTGTTTCTTCCAATTTTCTCCTAGCCTCTTTAGCTTTGTTGACTGCGCTTGCAATAGATGCAGCACCACCAGCAAGAGATCCTGCAGCTCCGAGACCGGCAAACAATGGTATGAGAAACGGGATGATACCTCCAACTTTTGGAACGGGAATTACACGAGGTTTTCGAATGTTTTTCTTACCGCCAGCTTCTTTCGTAGCAATTTTTGCCGATGCTCTTGCAATTTTAATCGCTTCCTTCGGATCATCTAGATTTTTGAATTTGCTTACGTTCTGGTGAACTTTTTTAACAATTTCTCTCAAAGCTACTTTCTTTCTAGCTCGAGTTCCATTACGGTTACGATGACCCATTCCCAACTTGCGTTTAGCTTTAATTGCTGTGTTGACGAAATAACTCGCTAACTTTTCACCTAACGACGTGTTTTTCGCTTTGACACGACTCCAAGCTCGTTCTTCCAACACCTTATCCGCTAAATGTCTGTTTTCTAAATCTTTAAACTTTGAATACGCAATGTCGTGTTGTTTACAGGCTCGATCGAGTTCGTTAATGCCGAGGTCACCTCTTTGCAAACGTTTATTTAACTTTGTACCTGGTCCACAATACTGATAACCACCGGGAATATGTAATTCTATCGGTAGCTTGTTTATAAATGAATTTAAGACACCCGTACCGTTGTGCGTAATCATTTACTCTGAGAGAATAAAAGAGAATATATTACATATATATATATATATATATATATATATATATATATATATTAGTGAAAATGAGAATTGTGAAACAAACACATTCATTGTCAGTCAACAATATGAATTGCTTGTGCGAAAAAACTCAAGACAAGAGTCATCCGCTGCTGCCTTCAACTATGAGGTGTATAATTGCAGGTGCTTCCAATTGTGGTAAAACCAATACCGTGCTGTCCTTAATCATTCATCCAAACGGTTTACTCTTTGAGAATGTTTACGTTTACTCAAAGTCCCTGTACCAACCAAAATATCAGGCCCTGGAGAAAATTCTAAACAAAGTAAAAGGTGTAAATTATTATGCATTTAAAGAAAACGATGAAATAATCAACGCCGAGGAAGCCAAGGAGAACTCGATATTTATTTTTGACGATGTCGCTTGCGATAAGCAGGACAAGATAAGAAGTTATTTTAGCATGGGACGTCATAAAAGCATCGATTGTTTCTATCTTTGTCAGACTTACACCCGAATCCCGAAACACTTGATTCGTGACAACGCCAACTTTTTAATTTTATTCAAGCAAGATGAAACAAATCTGAAAAGAATATTTAATGACCACATCGGTACTGATATGTTATTCGATCAGTTCAAGTCAATGTGTGCAGAGTGTTGGAAAGACAATTACAGCTTTTTATGCATTGCAAAAGATTACGATATAGACAAGGGCAGATATCGAAAAGGTTTTGATCAATACATACTGTTATAAACTGCTAGCAGTTACTCAAAGAACAAATATAATCGGGTATAAACAGAAAACAGTTTATAGAAAACAGGTAGTAGTTTAGAGAAAGCAGGTGTGATGGATGAAAAGACGAAAGAGAATGTAAAATTGGAAATTATTAAAGCTAGCAAGGCAATATGAAAGAAATATTTGGCTTTGAGGAAAGGTAAACTTCAAAGAGACGATGAACTAATTCAAAAGTATAAACCAATCACGGAACCGCTTAAATATCTAGTGAAAAGTGTACAAAAACCGAAAAACAATCAAATTATTTTCCCATAAAGAAGAAAGCTGAAAACGATCCTATGTTTGAACAACAACAGCAGCAACAACAACAACAACAACAACAACAACAACAACAACAACAACAACAGATCAGACAACCATCTTTTATTCAAGCAGAACCTGTTGCAGAACATAATCCGTTTTCCACTGATGAAGAAGAAGAAGAAGAAATTAATACAAGCAGAAGGCTCTCGAATTACAGAGAAATGTACCACTCTATGACAGAGACGAATCCAGAAACTGTGAATGACTATTTAGCTAAATTCCACCCCCTTCCAAGGTCCTACATTGAAGGTTTAGTACAAGACTCTGATGGTAAATACGATAGTGTGTACGGTATTCATCATGATCCGTTAACCGAAGGATGGCGAATAGGTGATAGTGAAGTTACATTGGATGGGAAAGATTTAATAATTAAGAATATTACATATAAGGCAACTCCGGGATTGTACGAATTACTATTCAAGAACCATCCGATAGGTCACAAGAAAAAGGATCTTGATGAGTATAAAGACATACTTGTTCGCACTAACGCTGTCAGAAGAAATAACGATCCGAATCAACAAATAAAAGGTAGTCGCAGTGATAAATATCGTAATATTATTCAACCTCTGTTCGAGAAGAGACAGCGAGGTAAGACGTTTCGTCGAAAATAAACCATTTCAATACGTATTCTACGACGATATTAACGAAATTGTGGAAAGATTGAAATTACTAAAAGCGTCACAAGAGGCTGGAAATACAAGTCATAATAACGAAATCGTTGCAATCATTGAAGAACTGAGAGAAGCAGGTATAATATGAGCACCGATAAGTTTGGCAGATATTTAAACAAGACGAAGGCAGCACGAGGTCCTCCAGGCATAGGCTTTTCTCTCACTTCCAACAACGAATATGATATTCAGAATAAACGACTTTGCAATGTGGGATTTGCAATAGAACCATCGGATTGTGTGAATAAAATTTACGTGGACAACATTATGCAAAAAATCGAAAGTGAGCTTAACATTATGCAAAATATAAAGCTACAATTTAAACAAATTCGAGAGGACTTGAACGGAGTGATTCAAACATTAGCATCCAAAGCATTCACCACTGACCAACTTAAACAAGACCTACACGCTAAACTAAATAAATTCGAAGTCGAAATTCAAACAATGCAACAAAAAATAGATCGCAGAATTAAAGAGAACGGTAATAGAAGTAGCATACCTCATAATAATTACAATGGAGAAATAATGAAATTAAAAGACTCTACGAATGCTAAAATACATCAGTTTAACCAAAACGTAAAACAAGCAGAAAAGAAAGTTATTAGATTGCATATTAAGCCACATACTTCTGCTACTACTAGTAAAAATGAGTCGAATTCAACGTGATGTTGTGAATGAACTACATAAACCTGCGAGAAAAAAATTCCCCAGGAGATCTACAATCATAAAGTTTATAGACGATTTGTGGCAAGCTGATTTATGTGAATTTATTCCTTACGCACGTGAAAACAAAGGTTATAATTATATCTTGGTTGTTATAGACTGTTTTTCAAAGTACATGTGGACGCAACCTGTGAAGAAGAAAACCGCCGAACTTGTTACAGAAGCTATGCGTAAGGTGATTCAAGAAGATAACAGGAAACCTGTAAATTTACACACCGACGAGGGAAAAGAATTTTATAACAAGATTTTTAAAAATTTGATGCAAGAATATGGAATAAATCATTATTCAACGTTTTCAGCTATTAAAGCCTCCATTGTGGAACGCTCTATTCGCACATTGAAGGATAAATTGTACAGGGAATTTAGCATTCGAGGTAAATACAAGTGGGTCGACATACTATCAGAAGTCGTAACCAAATATAACGCTACAAGACACAGAAACTAAAGAAAATGAACAAATGCTTTTGCAAACTGTTTACAATAAAATAAAAATTCGCGGCAAGCCAAAATATCACGTGGGAGATGTAGTTCGTATCAGCAAATACAAGGGTGTATTTGAAAAAGGATATACCCCCTCGTGGTCCACGGAAATCTTTAAAATTATTAAAATTCAACTTACCAATCCGGTTACCTACCTGCTCGAAGATGCTAAGAAACAGCCGATTTCCGGAGCCTTCTACAACGAAGAACTTCAAAAAGCAAAACATGAAGACGTTTACTTGGTGGAAAAAATTTTAAGAAAAAAAGGTGGGAAGGCGTATGTCAAATGGCTCGGAATGCCTGAAAAATCTTGGGTTAAACTAAAAGATATTGTTTGAATAAACAGTCATGCTCATTAAAAAAACTTCTACTCATCGAATTTTCGAGGCGAACGAGCGTGTTCTTGAACACTGAATACACAAAGTTAGTAAAAATTAATAAAAAAATTTACTTATTATAATTTTTAAAAATTTTGTTAATGTATAAGTTTGTAAATTTTTTGTAATTTAAATAAATATAACTACTTAATTAGAAAAAATTGCTTTATTGACATTTTTCTCACATAACTAAATTATTTCTAATGTATCGGTACAATATTAACAACAATATAAATAGAATATTACAGAACAGTATTACCGAATTTGTAAGAATCTCATACGAGAAATATTTTATTTTTTCACTATCAAATAAATATTGTTCGGAAGAAATGTTTTGTACAATTTTCCAGTCGTTATCCCGAACTTGACTACCCGTTTGACATATACAGTGAATTTTATAAACCATGGACGCTTCATTTTGATTTTCCAGATTTGTTTGTAACATGCTGCAATGCGTCGTCGTCGGTGTCGTTGTTCTCGGCGATGTTTTATCAAGCTTCACCCAATTGTTAGAGCAATAGTCGTTTCTGGTGTTTTCAGAATCGATACACAAATAACATTCATCTATATTTGTCAGCGTGATATTAACATTCACATAAAATGTTGTATTTACAATCACAGCAAAAAGTACTGGCACATTCATTTTGCATTCAAATTATTTTTGATAAAACTTTTATTTAAACACTCACAACATAAATAAATTGGGTTTGGTGGACCATCAAATTGGATCCTCCCAATATTATAATGCTCGTAGCAAGGTAAACGCAGCTGTAGTTCTTTATCTTGTTGAAAATGTGAAGGCAATTTCTTCCAAATATAATGTAAATCCAACGGTGATTGTTGTATTAAAATAAACCGGGGAATGTAAGATGTAAGATTTTCATTAATGTTTCTTAAACCAAGATTTTGTGAATTGAATTCGAGTACCTCGTTGACTTTCCAAAGTACGTCTTGTAACTTTTCCATTTAAATTGAAACTGAGACTATTATATTTCCTATGTCAGCTTTTATCTTGTCTTCATGCAAGGCGAAGAGTTCCAATATACAATCGATGCATTCAGAGAACCACGTTAATGAACCGTCTCCGCATTTTGTACTTCCAGTGATGAAATCAGATCCAAATGTGATCACATCTTCATGATCAGGTTTATTAGAAGCAATTATTTGCATTACATGATTGTAATATGTTAGAAACTCGAGTTTTTCCAACCTCCGAAGACGATAATCAACAAGATGAATTAACTTTTTTAATTTGCTAAACACTAATTTATCAAGTTCTACCTCACATTGGTTTTTAATAAGTTTCACTTTAAATTTTCCCTTCGACTGAAGAAAAATTAATTTTATTTCACCTTTGCAAATATCTAAATCACAAAATATAACTTCTTCTGTTGAACAAAGAAGACATTTTGAACTTTTCAATTTAAAATGTTCTTCAAAACGCGACACGTATTGTAGAAACTCTCTCCATTCTTCTCCGGATAATGTCAGCACTTTTTGTTTTGCCCCATGCGATATATTCACGCTCGGTTGGAAATTTGTACTGATGCACAACCCAGTCGAAATTTTTACGGATTTATTCAACACATAAATTATTTCGTCAATTAATGAACCAACTTGTTTGCTTTCTCGTACAATATTTTCGAACAATCCAAACATTGAAGAAACCATTACTTAAAATATATACCGTCACCGTTGTCTCGCTATAGACACTAAGCGAGAAAGAAGAAAAAATGTATTTAAGTGATAGGATTTTTTTTTTAGACCAATAAAACGTCTTTTTTTTGTGTACATTTAAATTTAAAAATTTAAGCTTGACCAATGAAATGAGCGTATTTTTCATAATTCCTTTTACAGTTTTATATGAATTATGTCAAACAAGCATTTCTAATTATGTTTTAATGCATCGCTTCGATACTTTTTGCTCGTTCATAGTTCATACATGTTTGTAGAAACATGTATAGTCAGCAATTTCAAAATATTACAGATTTTCCTTCGCACATTACTATCAAGAAAAGACAATGTACAAAATGTAATGCAACAAGCATTCTCGAATACGATCAGAGAGGTTGGTTGTGTAAACAAAAATTTAAATTACTTCGTTGCAAACAGTGCCAGGATCTAACAATACATCGAATTAAAAAAAGTTTTTGCTGAGTGTTTGAATTTATTGAGTTACTCGTCGCTGTGGAATTTTTGTGGTTATTATTGCATTTATACCGGTCAAAGACGCTATATTTAATCATTTTATTGTGAAACGTTGACAAGTGCAGTTATAAACAAATTCGCGCGATGGATTTCGACAGTTTAAATAATAAACTCTCTTTGGAACACCTGCCGTTGAAGAAAGTTAATGAATTGGAAGCTTTTCGAAAATATAAATTATCAAATTTAAAATTTGTGAAAACGAAATTTGGGAAATCTTTACTGGATGAAATAGAAGACGAATTCGCCGTGTTTTTGCCGAAACGATTCGCGGAGATTATTACAGAAGATCAGATACCAAAAATTTTGGAGGACGAAGTTGGTATTGAATTTAAAGGTGAAAAACCGATTCCAGGAAAGCAGTGCTCGGCATTTTTGATAGAATTTGTGCATATGGATTAAGGAAATTACATGTAAGTAAGACACGCATTTATTATTTGTTTTTTTGGTTAATTTTATTTCTTTCTTTTCAGAATGATAAACATTTAGACATAAACAAATAAATAGAATAGTTATAAAGTTTTTAATTTACTTTTCAAAATATTTTTTGGTTAAAGCGTTAAAATAAGTAGATTTTAAGTTTTGTCTTTTAAAAATTGATATATTTTTTCAAATTTCCAACAAAATGAATCAGAACTCTGAGAAAAATAAAACTAGTCGTCTGGAATGGAAAAATGTAAGTAAAAAAAAAAAATTAATAATATTGTTATTATTTCTAATTAATGTTAATTTACAGTTGCAAACAGCATTTAAAACCAAAATTCAGACAGGTGTAATAATTAATAAAGTGCATGTACTACCGCGAAATTTCTTAGAGGATGCTGCTTCTCTCATTGTGAGCCGACTTCAGAATCTCTTGGTGAAAACATCTGCATTGAAAATGAATCTGGTATTTTGTGGACAGTTTATGAAACCGAACACAGACATAATAGAACTTAAATATTTCAACAACAAAAATCATGAGATCAACCTTGGATCGGATCTGAACGAAATATTGTGCACATTATTTAATGAAATTATGATAAAGGTAAATTTAAAACAAAATCATGTTTTAGATACTAATTTTCTATTTTTGTGTCTTAAGCTCGAATCCTTTCAAGAGAGAAATAGTGGATGGGGGTTAATTGCAGTTGTTAATTTGGTGGTAGCGTTTTGCAAATATTCACCGTTAAGGGGAGGAACAGGAGCTGATCGCAGCAGCTACATGGAATTACCTGTGAAACTACAACGCAGAACTAAAGTTCTTCTAAACATCAAGAATCAAGATCGACGGTGTTTCGCCTATTGCATTTTGGCTCATCTCTTTCCAGCAACAGTTGGTAAAGATGAATGCGATCCTGCTTCTTACCCGAAAAATATTTATGAGATTCTTAATTTCAAAGGTATCGAGTTTCCAGTAAAGTTATGTCATTTACAGAAATTTGAAAATAACAATAAATTTATATCAATCAATGTTTATGGTTATGAAAATAACATTATAGTAGGACCTCTTTATCATTCAAAAAATATTAAAAACTGTCACATCAATTTGTTATATTTGAAGAAAAGTCAACGTGTTGGTCATTTTTGTCTCATCAAAAATTTATCGGAATTATGCAAAAATCAAATTTCATCGAATGAGCGAGTAAAATTTATTTGTGATAGATGTTTATGTTACTTTCCATCACAAGATAAATTAAGTACTCATGCATCAGATTGCTCCCACCGCGAGCCTGTAAAAATTGAACTACCTAAAGATGGTGAAAATATTGTTCAGTTTACACAATTTGCAGCAACGATGAAATTGCCATTTGTTATTTACGCAGATTTTGAAGCTTTAACGAAACCTGTCGACTCTTGTAATAATGTCAAAGAAAAAGCATTTTCAAATATATATCAATATCATGAAGCTTTTAGTGTTGCATATTTAAGAGTTTCTTCTTATGACGAACATCTAAATCATTTTGAAATTTATCGTGGTGAAAATCCAGGCAAGTGGTTTGTAAATAAATTGATAGATGAAGCAAGAACTATTCAACAAATTCTAAAAAATCATTCCATTGTTCCAATGAAAAATTTAACAGCTGAAGAATCTATTGCACATGAAAATGCTGAAAAATGTGAAATTTGTAATTGTAGTTTCACTGTAGATAATATAAAAA
The DNA here is from genome assembly GCA_958336345.1 of Dorcus parallelipipedus. NCBI lineage: Eukaryota > Metazoa > Arthropoda > Insecta > Coleoptera > Lucanidae > Dorcus > Dorcus parallelipipedus. Next base: position 31,507,555 of record OY284477.1, on the reverse strand, counting down.
CACACCACCATAATCATTTCACAGGTAATTATATCTCTTGTTTATGTAATAACTGTAATTTGCAATGTCGTGTTAGAAATATTATTCCAGTAGTTTTACACAATTTATCTCATTATGATAGTCATTTTATAATAGAAGCATTGGCCAATGTAAATAATGAACCTGTAGAAATTATAGCAAACACTAACGAAACTTATATATCGTTTTCTAAAAAAGTAGGCGATGTAAAATTACGTTTTCTAGATTCATTTCGTTTCATGCCGTCATCAATTGAAAAATTAGCAAAAAATCTAAAACCAGAGCAGATGAGACTCATTCAAAAAGCATTTCCTGATGAAGATTCCTTTAAATTAGTAACCCGTAAGGGATGTTTTCCATATGATTATGTCAACTCTTTTGAAAAACTAGAGGAAACAAAGCTTCCGGGAAAGTCGTTTTTCTATAGTAAATTATATAATGAAGACATTAATGACGAGGATTACCGACATGCTCAAAACGTTTGGAAACATTTTCAATGCAAATGTCTCGGTGAATACGCTGATTTATATTTAAAAGTTGATGTATATTTATTAGCTGATATTTTTGAAAATTTTAGAAAATTAACATTAGAAACCTACGGTCTAGATGCTTGCGGATTTTATACTGCCCCCGGTTTATCATTTTCAGCAGCTTTAAAGATTACAAAAATTAAGCTTCCTCTTTTACAAGATATCGATATGGTTTTATTTATAGAAAAAGGTTTACGAGGTGGTATAACTCAAGTTAGCTCCCGTTATGCAAAAGCAAATTCTATACACATGGGTCCCTATTTTGATCCAAAAAAAGATATTTGTGAAATTATTTACATAGATGCAAACGGGTTGTATTCATATGCCATGAAATATGTTTTGCTGAGTCAGAGTTCCGGTTTTTAAAAATTATTTATTTTGTATAAAACTTGAAATAATGAAAATTACATGAAATTACTAATAGCAACTATGCTCTACAACGGACTGGTATGCAGTGTCCGCTTGATCCTGGGAACCGCGCTGCGTTGGAAGATTCTCCGGCGTTATCTTCTTCTTGTCAGCATTTTTATTTTATAGTATCACCTTGGCGGTGATATAATACATGACATCAAAATTACCTTGCAATAATTTTAAGTGGTTGAACGAGAAAAAATTAAAACATGTTTTCGAAATGATCACTGCTAATAATGATTGTTCAGCATACTATGCCCATGAAACGGGGAAGTCATGTATCTTAGAAGTCGACTTAGAATATCCCGATTATCTACATGATTCACATATATATTTTCCGTTTTGTGCAGAACACAGGTCCGTCACAGGTAAAAACGAAGACAAAAAACTGATGCTGACATTATATAATAAGGAGAAATATGTTCTTCACTTACGTGTTCTACAACAATATTTGAAACATGGCCTAAAATTAAAAGCAATTCATCGTGCAATAGAATTCGATGAGAGCTATTGGTTAGAAAAATATATTCATTTAAATAGTAACTTGAGAGCATTGTCTGTAAACGCTTTCGATAAAGATTTTTAAAGAGCATGTCGAATATGGTTTTCGGTAAACTGATGGAGTCCGTGCGTAAATATCGGAATATTGTTTTAGCAAATAATTGGAAAACAGCAGAAAAATATATAAGCAAAACAAATTTTAAAGGTGTAACGATTTTTAATAAAAGTTTAGTTGCCATTGAGTTACGTAAGTTAACTGTGATATTTAATAAACCAATTTATATTGGTATGACAGTTCTTGATATTTCTAAAACAATCATGTATAGCTTTCTTTACGAATATATTCGAGAAAATGTCGAACCATTATTTAACGTCACTGTCTGTTATACGGACACTGACAGTTTCATTTTAAAATTTACACCGAAATACCCGCAAAGTACGCCCAGCATTTATGAAATAATAAAACGAGACGCTAATGAAATTTTCGACACGTCCGATTATCCTATAGATAATTCTTTTGGCATACCACGTGTAAATAAGAAAGTTATTGGAAAATTTAAAGATGAACTTTGTGGGGAAATTATTACCGAATTTATTTCTATTAGAGCAAAAGTTTATGCAATTAGGTTAAGAGAAATTGAAAAATTCAAAAAATTAAAAGGAGTGGGTCGCTCGGGCATTAAAAAAATTACTTTCGAAAACTATCATGATTGTTTATTTCATAATAAAACGTTAATGTCATCATTTAATAGTATTAGATCTATAAATCATCAATTATTATCCGTTAATGTAAACAAAATTGCATTAGACGCACGAGATGATAAAAGATTCTATGCTTCTGTAAATGACATAGACTCGTTACCTTGGGGTCATTATAAATTAAAATAATTTCTCAATATTTTCTTCTTAATTTGAAAACTGTATCTGAAATCTTATTACAAGAAAATGTGTCAATTATAAAACTATTTTAATGAAAATAAAACGCTTTAATCTGTAACGTACATGCATCATTTCTCATTATCTCTTATCACCCTTGAGCCTAGAAGATAGCTGCCCCAGCCTTCATGCAGCATCCTACCCCAAAAACTCTGAGTGAAAGCCCCCACGCGCGCGCGCACCCTCGGCGAACGCACGACGATTCAGTTCTTCTTCTTTTTTTTATTACCGCTTCTTAACCGATCGCACCCAATTTGCCTGATAGCCGAGGGCGTTAGGTGGACGGCTTCGCAAACAGCGGGCACCGGGTTCGAATCTTCCTTTCATACGCGCAACGGCGAAAAAAATTTTCATTAAGCACAATTAACCAAACACCTCACGCAACCGACCTCTAACGGACGATTTCAGAACTTCTATGTTCGCCTCTCTCTCGACGATTTACAGAACACGTCACGCAACCGACCTCTAACGGACGATTTCTGAACTTCTATATTGGCGTCTCTCCTTGTCTCTTCTGTCTCTCTCTTATACACGCTCAGGTATATGAAGAAAAAAGTCAAGCGGAAGTCCATAAGAATAACATGGGAAAAAAAGGGGCGTGGCTGCTTTTCTTACCTACTCTTGTTCACAACAAACAAAATTCAAACAGAGGTAAACTGCGAACAATCTACGGTTGTCAGTTTATTTACTCAACAACAAAAAACTATATTTAGATATACAGCTGAATTAAAAAAAAACGGGAAATGAAATTTTTCCAATTGTAAATTTAGTTCTATTTGTCAATTAATTGTCTACTTGACAATACATACATACCTTTCAAAAAAATTAACCCATTTACCTATAAAATGACATACCTTCAAATAATTTTAACCTATTTCTAATCCATTTTCACACTACGAAAATATTGAAAAAAACGTGTCGATTTATTTTGACATTTCCCGATTTTTTTATTTCAGCTGTACTATCTGCATTCAGCCGAAAATTCTCTCTCCAAAAAAAAAAAAAAAACATGCAATAGTTGAGCGACGATACGCACTTGATAATAAATTAAATAATCCAACTCATGACCTTTCTGTTAGTACACGGTCGGAAATGTCAAATTCGCTGGTCTACGTTGTGAAGTTGGCGCTCGCAACGCCACCTGCTGATAGTGTCCGAGCCGGTAACTGTTTTGAACCGGTGGGCAGAGCTGCAAATATGGCGGACCACACGCTTCTTGTAGACTCGGGATCGGCGTAGAGAAGGTACGCTCGAAGGTGGAGTCGACTCGGTCCGAGTCAAATCCAAACCGCACGGTAAAACTAAGCGGAAGTTTGACGAAGCACTAAGGCTTGAAGTGAAACCAAACGTAAAATAGAACCAAACGTAAAAGCCTGAATAGAAAGAAAGAACAGATTCATTAGCGTGCAAAATGGCGTCAGTCAATACGCACAATTTTTACCTGAGATATGTGGTTTTCTCAAACTTGGAATGGGGCTAAAAATACCTCAAAATTCAATCGGTGGTGCAATAATGAAATTCTGGCAGGGCCGTCAATAAGCACTTCTCTGAGCAAGGCCACGATAAATTTTTCTACGCGGTGAAACGCGTCCGCACAGCACCACTTGTCGATGAGGAATGAACTCAAGCGCGAAAGCGAAACGGAAGGACGCCAAAGATGCAAACACGCCATAAGCGATAGCCAATAGAATAATTATAACGCTAAGAGTTTTAAATAAAAGAGCCAATGTGACAGTGACAATTCAAATAGACGTTTCCGGCTTAGGTACAGTTTTGTCTGATGTTCAGACAAGATATACATACAAGTGACGTTGCCAGCTCGCTACAAATGCGTCGCGAACTCGCTGCGATGAAATTAAACTGTTGTAACTAGTGATGGGAAAAACGGTTACACCGTTGGAACGTTACTTTCGTTACAGCGACGCAGAAATACCGCGACAGAATAACGTTACTTTGTCGCGTTATTTTTGGTATATTGGTACTTGATGTAGGCAATTCCTGCTGCGTTGGAGCGAAATAACTATAGCGAACGAAACGGGGCGAAAGACTGCATTTATGCGCGTCACCCGCAAATCCATTTTACCTTTGATTGTAAACAATAACCTCTCACAATTTCAAAAATACCTGTCTTGAAAAGTTAGGTAGTTTATTATGATATATGTTGACAACTAATCTCTGGCTGCTAAGTGATAAAAGTGCTTTATGTACGTTCTCTTGACGATTTAAGTAACGAACATTTGGCTGTCGACGCTTAGTTAAATTTTCGATTGTTCAGTACTGGCTTTTAAAGTAACTAGTTCCAATAAACGCGACGCGACGTCGCGACTGAGTACCCGCAAAGCGTTAAACGTTACACGTTACTCAAAAACACGAACGCTTTGCGATTTCTCAATTCGCGACACACGCGACATTGGAACTGGTTATTTTAGAAACCAGTAACGCGAAGTAACGTTACAAATTTATACCGCGACAAAATAACCGTTACGGAAATACCGTCTCACCACTAGTTGTAACAAACTTTCTCCGATCTTTGAACCAGTAGGTGCTTCTAATTGTGTCCAGCGTCCGTTTGCATCAGGGATGCCCACTGTAACGATTTTACGGGTTCTATTAATTTTTATTTTTAAACAAAACACGAAATAGTTAATAACTAATTTATTTAAAAGCAAACTAATTAACACTAACTTAAACATTAATTTATTTACAAACTTATACGTAATTTATTTTAACAGCCGAGCGAAAATGTAACACGAACTTTAACGCCGAACTGTCCAACGCTGAATTTCCCTCTCATCCCCGGTCGCGTGCTTTATAAGCCGGAGTTGTTTTTCGCGAACATTCTGGGAGGCGACGGACTGTCTGGTCTAGTTTATTCCGCCGTCAGAATTCTCTAGGCTGTCGCCTAAGACGCGTCGACTAGACGGCTGTGACGCAAGAGACACTCTGACGCCGGCTGGTGTCGACGAATCATTACACTGCCCCCTTCTTAAAAACGTTTCGTCTCGGAACGTTCCTCGTGACAGCTTTGAAGGAGGATGTCGAAAGCGGCATGCTGGACCATTTTTACAACTTCCGGTCTGGAAGAAATAGCAGTCCACGGTTTTCTTACTGCCGACAGTTGCCTGTGGGTGGTGACTGCAGACTAGGACTTCAATTGCCGTTCCGTTGAAAATGACTTCTATCATGCTTCGAATGACCCTCCAGTCCAGTCCGTCTAGTCCGCAGCCCAATTTAGGAATGGCTAATTTCGTCTCCTTGCCTTCTACCAGCTGTCTCCTCAGGCTCCATAAAGCTTTCCAAATGTTGCGATAGTCGGGCTTACCGCTTGATGTTCTCTTGGTGACTAAGTAGTACACGTGTCGTCTTTGACCTGCTTCCGTGTCGATGATCTGCAAGCTCTTGCCCACCATGGGATGCTGTCTTCGGAGTTCCTCGACCTGACCAAATTTCTTCCGAAAGACCTGGGCTATCCCCTTGGACATTCTTAGGTCTTCTGCCACACAGTGGGCCAGACTGTACTCCGGTGGTACTTGAAAAAGGTCTTGCTGCCTCTCTGTGGTTACTCCGAATCGTGCCTTACTTCCGGTAGCGTGATGAGACATAAAGGTTTCGAAATTCACTTCGGAACCTTGCGTCCTTTGTACGGTCCCTTCATTTTCTTCTCCGTTGTAAGGGGCCATTCGGTTGAAGTGGATAACTTTGGGTTTGCCGTGCGGAATCTTTCTGATGCGGTAGATGACATCGTTGATTCGTTTCATCACACTATAAGGACCTTCCCAAGATGTCTGCAATTTAGTGAACGTCTGTATATTGTGACGCACTTGACTGTGAATGTCGTCCATTTTCCTACGTGGAACCGCTCACGTAGTCTTCGTCGGCAGGGACCTCATCAGGCTTCACGCCGAACTTCAGGTCGCAGGGCAGTTTTGGCTCTCGCCCAAATACCACTTTTGCTGGAGTCTCATGAACGGACGAACGGTATGCCAGTAGAAAAAGGGGAATGTACGTGTCACAGTCTCTCTGGTGATCGAAGACGATCTTGGACAAATGTCGGTTGATGGTTCTGTTGAATCTTTCCACCATTCCGTCCGACTGCGGATGAAGTGCAGTCGTTCTAGTTTTCCGGACGCCGAGCAGAGTACAAACTTTCTTGAACAAACCCGATTCAAAGTTCCTCCCTTGATCTGAATGCAGCTACATGGGCGCACCATACCGACTGATCCATTCTCGGACAAGGACTTCAGCAATAGTCATCGTCTCTTGGTTTGGTAGGGCGTGTGCTTCAACCCACTTGCTAAAGTAGTCCATTACCACGACGATGTACTTATTTCCACTATTCGTTTGTGGAAATGGCAACTCTCTCAAAAGGACTTCCCACGTTATACTGTTTCATGGTAGCCTTGCCTCGTTTGTGGGGGGCGTTACTGGCTGCGCAGACTACGCACTTCCTGCACCAATCCTTTGCGTCTTCCTTGCAGTTTACCCAGTAGAATCGCTCGCGCACCTTTTCCATAGTCTTCTTGATTCCCAGATGCCCTCCCGAAGTTCCATCATGAAGCTCCCTCGGAACTTCCGGCACCCTATTCTTGGGGATCAGTAACTGTGTCTTCTGTTCCGTGCCTTCCTGGTTCTCGACGATTCGTTTCAGAAGTCCATGATTCAGCACTATGGAGGCCCATTGCGCCCAGTACGACTTTACGGATGGTGCACACGGTGCTATCTCTTCCCAAGTAGGCCTTGCCTCCCTACTTTTCCATTCCAGCACAAATTTCAAATCCTGATCGTTCTCCTGGTCTCGTCGCAATTCTTCACCTTGCCATTTGTCGTCTACGACGGCCGTCCTCGCAGTCGTTGCTACTTTCTCCTCCAGACGACTACAGTGCTTACAGTCTTCGGCACAAGGTCTTCTTGACAAAGCATCGGCATTTCTATGGCTAGTTCCGGCCCGATGCTGGATTTCAAAATCGTATTCCTGAAGTCGTTCGATCCATCGTGCGACTTGTCCTTCAAGATTCTTGAATCGGAGAAGCTATTTTAAAGCGGCATGGTCCGTCCTCAGGAGGAAGTGTCTGCCATATAAGTACTTGTAGAAATGTTCTATGGTCTTTACCACGGCTAGCAGTTCCCTTCTAGTGACGCAATAATTTCGCTCCGGCTTTGACAGGACTTTACTGAAATAGCCGATCACCTTCTCTTGCCCTTTTTGGATCTGGGAGAGTACGGCACCGATACCAACGTTGCTAGCGTCGGTGTCCACGATGAACTTGCCTTCTGGGAGAGGGTAACTCAGAATAGGAGCACTTATCAGGTACTGTTTTAGTTGTTCAAAACTAATTTGGCAATGTTGGTCCCATTCAAACGGACGGCCTTCTTCGGTGAGTTTTGTCAACGGTTTAGCAATGTCCGCAAATCCGGGAACATAGCGACGATAGTAAGTGCATAGGCCTAGGAAACTCCTTATCTGGTGTTTATTCTTGGGAGTTGGCCAGTCTTTCACGACCTGAATCTTCACTGGATCCACGGCGATTCCATTCCCATTAACAATATGGCCAAGATAATTAACTTCCTTCTGGAACAGGTGGCACTTCTTGAGACTAAGCTTTAGTCCAGCTCCGCGAAGCCGCTGGAACACTCCTTCCAGGCTCTTCAGATGGTCGTCGAAAGTTTTTCCCACCACAATTATGTCGTCCAGGTATACCATGCACGTTGTCCAGGACAGGCCCTTCAGAACCGTCTCCATTAGCCTCTCGAATGTCGCTGGGGCATTACATAACCCGAACGGCATCACCGTGAATTGCCATAGACCCATACCAAGGGAAAACGTCGTCTTTTCTCGATCTTCGGGCGCTAGTTTCACTTGCCAATAACCACTCTTTAGATCCAAGGTCGAGAAGATCTTTGAACCGGCCAGGGTGTCATCAATCCGTGGCAGAGGATAGCTATCCTTTTTGGTGACGTTGTTGAGCAATCGAGAGTCTACGCAGAACCGTGTGGATCCATCCTTCTTCTTCACAAGCACCACCGGTGACGCCCATGGGCTGCTTGATGGCTCAATCACATTGTCTTTTTCCATCTCGCGAATAATGCGTTCTGCTTCTTCACGCTTCGCCAATGGTAACCTCCTTGGAGCTTGACGGATGGGCCTTTCTTCTCCTGTCTCTATCTTGTGTTTGACGATGTCGGTTCTTCCCTTAGATCCATTTTCTACCTCGAACACATCTTGATGGCGACATATCAGGTTCTTCGCTTTTGTCTTTTGTTCTGGAATCAGTTCCTGGGCTGTTGACATGGCCATTTTCAACAACATCTTCGGGACCTTCCCCTCTTGCATATTTGTTTCTAGTTGGCGGGAGATGGAGGACACCATGGCACAGCTTCCCAAGATCGTACCCTTCTTGATGTTGACGGGGAAACAGTTCACATTCATTACGCGGACTGGTATTTCCTTCCTTGCTGTCAACAACATTTTTCCAACGAGAACTCCTTTTCCAATCTTCTGATCGTCAGTATTAGGTTCGATCATAATGACTTGCCCATCTGAACAACCCATGTAGAACAACTCGAGCGGCCACGTCCTCTCGTTGATGTAGAACCAACTCCTCGTTGTTAACCGCCATGGCTCCACGCTTCAAATCCAATTGGAACCCATGAGCACACATGATGTCCATGCCCAGAATCGCTTCGTCCTCTATTTCTGCTACCAGCGCACGGTGTTTGATGGGGGTCGATCCAATGGTAATGGTCACCTCTACTTCACTATGGACAGTCGCTGATGTTCCGGTTGCTGTCCTCGGTCTCCATTTAGTCGGCTCGGTGCGTCTTGATGACTTGATAACGTCGGGCCTCAAGATAGTCTTCGTCGCACCCGTATCCAATAACATGGTGTGAGGGATGTCATCAATGGTGGCATCCACGAAGACACTGCTGGTTAATTGCCGCAGGGCTATTACTTTCGTGGCTTTTGTCTTTAGAGGCCTTTGAATACGGGTCGACGTTTGCCCATCTGCACCGACCAGGCTTAGTTTCCCTTGTGGCTTCCTTCATGGAGGATCCTGCCTGGCCTTGCGACACCACCTGCGAACATGTCCTTCTTCCTGGCAATTCTGACACACCAGCAGATTCTTCTGCCTCAAAAATTGTTCCATAATGCGGCGAACATCATCCGCGGTGGTATACTCCTTGGGCCGCTCCTCTGCAGCAGATCGCACCTGGACGCTGGTTCATGTTCATGGTTCTTCTTCATGGGAGTCCATGGCAGCTCGTACCTTGACGTGCCCTCTTGAGACTCGCTTCGCCGCTTCGTATTCCAAGGCGTAGGCCAGTGCGTTCTTGGATGTCTTGGGGTAGGCCATTCTCAATGCCTGCTCGTTCTCCGGGTCACGGATTCCATCTACGAAGGTCTGTATCGTCAAACATTGCAGGAATTCATCAGGCGCTGCAGGATATGCCAATCGGGCTAGGCGCGCTACATCAGCCTCGAATTCCTGAAGACTCTCTCCGGATTTCTGGCAACGGTTTCTCAGATGCGCATGGTATACGTCGGTCCGATGCGCCTGGCCATAACGCATCTCCAGCCTGTTCATCAGCTTGTGGAAGTCTTCTTGTTCCTCTGCCGGCATCATTTGTAGCACATCGCTAGCGTCCCACCTCAAGGCCACAATTAACGAAGTGGCTTTTTCACTGGCCGTCCATCTGTTCGCCTTTACTGCAGCTTCAAATTGTTTAAAGTAGTTAGGCCAAGAAGACTTCCCATCGAACGTCGGTGGTTTTATTTTCAATTTAGAAGTTTCCATTGGTCCTACCACAATTTGGGCCTCATTATTTTCTGGCATTTCTGCTGGTGACGGATCCCCAAACATTCGCAACCCTTCCATGATTTGCTCTAGATTCTTAATTTTGTTATCCTGCTGGAACAGTATCTCTTCCACATTTTCCTGCAGATTTCTTGTCTCCTCTGATATTTTTACTACTAGTTTATCTTCGAGCCCTTTTGATTGCTCTAGAAATTCATCCTTCAAATTTTCAGACCGTTCTTTTAATTTAGTTTCTAAATTTCCACATTGTTCTAGGAATTTACTTTCCAGATTTCTCGACTGTTGTATTAATTTATTTTCAAGTCTTTCCTCTAAAATTTTCACATTTTCTTCCGTGTTTCTAGAATATTCCATTAATTTATCTAGATCGTCTTTCAAATTTCCAACTTCATCTTTCAAATTTCCAGATTGTTCCAGCAATTTATTTTACAATTCATCTTTGAAACTTCTGGATTGTTCCATCAATTTATTTTGCAATTCATCTTTGAAGTTTCCAGATTGTTCCCTTAATTTAGCTTCTAAATTTCCAGATTGTTCCAACAATTTATTTTGCAATTCGTCCTTGAAATTTTCAGATTATTCTTTTAGCGCTTGATGAAGTCTTTGTTGCAAAATCGATTTCTTACCGGAAATTTCCAATTCGCGTTCTTCTAATTCGGCTTTCAAGTCGGTCACTTTTAAATCTTTTAACAGCACTTTCTTTGAAGCCATTGTTTCTTTTTCGACACTGCACTTTGTTTAATAATTTGTTTAAATTCAATTTAATTTTAATTGTTTATTTATTTTCACGAACCTCACACCTGGCACCAATATAACGATTTTACGGGTTCTATTAATTTTTATTTTTAAACAAAACACGAAATAGTTAATAAGTAATTTATTTAAAAGCAAACTAATTAACACTAACTTAAACAATAATTTATTTACAAACTTATACGTAATTTATTTTAACAGCCGAGCGAAAATGTAACACGAACTTTAACGCCGAACTGTCCAACGCTGAATTCCCCTGTCATCCCCGGTCGCATGCTTTATAAGCCGGGGTTGTTTTTCGCGAACATTCTGGGAGGCGACGGACTGTCTGGCCTAGTTTATTCCGCCGTCAGAATTCTCTAGGCTGTCGCCTAAGGCGCGTCAACTAGACGCTGTGACGCAAGAGACACTCTGACGCCGGCTGGTGTCGACGAATCATTACACCACTATCATCATGGAACATTTGTGTTGTGTTGTCTTGTGTTTGAATTCCTCGAATCCAATCACAGGTTTTTCTTGAGTTTATTACTACGGGGTTGCGGCTCAAGGCATCCACATGAGTCATTTGGCTCTCTGGTCGGTGTTCGACTTTAAAATCATACTCTTGTATTTCCAACCACCACCTTCCTTTGCGTGGCGTTAGGTCTCGCTTTGTCTAAGTCAACCTCATGACATTGCAATCAGTTATTACTTTGAATTGTCGCCCATAGAGGAAGTTTCGAAATCTTTTCACAGCCTCGTAGACGGCTAGGGTTTCCAGTTCATAGCTGTGATACCTCCTTCCGGTGTCCGTTGCCTGTCGGCTGGAATATGCGACCGGCTTCCATTTGCCATCTTTTTATTTCTGAAAGAGTGCACCTCCCAAGCCCTGGATCTCAGCACTTGGGTTAAAGATTGCTAAAACTGGAGCAGCTACCAGCTCGCTTTTCAACTAATCAAAGCCCTTTTTTGTTCCGGTTTCCAGCACCATTCAGTACTTTTTTGAGAAGCTGTGTTAAAGGTTTTGCCTTTAGAGCGAAATCCTTTATGTACTTTCGAAAATACGAAGCCAAACCAATAAATTGTCGCACTTGATGGACATTTTCGCTTCTAGCTTCTTTGGCGACGGTTTTAGGTTTCCATTACAAATGTCGGTCCCTAGATATTCTACGCTGTTTTGTAGGAATTGACATTTTTCTAAATTTAACGTTAATCCCGCCCGCTGCAACACATTTAATACGAATTCTAATCGATTTATCCTTTCCGATATTGTTTTCGAGACAATAAGTATGTCATCCAAGTAAATAAGTCAACGCAACTTTCCTAATATAGTATTTATGGCCCTCTGAAAGACTGCCGGTGCAGTGCACAGTCTAAACGGAACCCTCGCATATTGATAGTGCCATCAGGTGTCACAAATGCCGTATACTTTCGACTACCTTTTGCCATCCTCAGTTGATGGTAGCCAGATTTTAAATCTAGGGTTGAAAATAACGGATGTCCAACAATTATTGTAGTCCTGGGTGGCTGTAGAGTCAAACATTTTTAACTAATTATTGTTTCAAATGGCATTAAAACATTAAATACGTAAAGAAACATTTATTTGTTGTCTAACAGTCAATACTTGAAACTTCAATTCAACGATACGAAGTAAATATCGGCATTTATGTGTGATACCACAGCCACCCAGGACTACAATAATTGTTGGACGCATGATATTTTACTATCTCCTACCAGCTCCAATTGGTCTTCAACGGCAACGGATATCGATCTTTAACTGTTATAGCATTTAGTTTTCTGTAGTCTACCACCATGCGTAGGTCTCCAGTCTTTTTCTTAATCAGGAGAATTGGACTGGCGTATGGTGACACTGTTGGTTCAATAATATTTTTTTGAAACAAGCCATCTATCATTTCTCGCACTTTCACGCTTTCGTATGTCGAAAGTCAATAAGGTTTGTAAATAACGGGCGCGGGCGTAGCGGATGTCAATTCAATATGCATTTCTATGTTGGCATTGCTTAGAAGAGCATCATTCTCACCGAAGCAATCGGCATATTTTGCTAGTACACTTTGAAGTCTAATTTCTTCTTCTGCTAGCTTGGGCACTGATTCTTTCACTTTGTCTTTTCTTGCTCTGGCCAGGCACGTCCCACTTGGAATAATTATTTCTTGCAAGTTGACGTTCAAGATTCTTAGACTGCCAATTTCATCTCGAAATTTTAATTTATGTTCAGGTACGAAGATTGTCGACTCCCTAACCCAATGCTCTGAGCAATTGTTATACAGTACTCCATTACTCAAGTGCGTTTGAACGTTAATTAAATTAGCGGTTACTATAGCAATATTTTCCAGCAATAAATCATAGAGATCAGTTTAAATGTGATTTTCAGTAACTCTACCGCCAACCGCTTATATATTTTGAATATTGCCTCGTGGCAGGCATCTAAAAAGACACTCTGAGTACAAATTCGTTTTAACGGTGTTGGGGGTGGCACGGTAGTACGTAACGTTTTTATTAGAGATCCTGCCACTTACATATTTTGCATGTCGCTTTTAAGGAGCTACTCAAAAGACAATCTGAGCACAAATTCGTTTTATCGGTGTTGGGGGCAGCACAGTACTACATAACTTTTTATTAGAGATCCTGCCACTTACATATTTTGCATGTCGCTTCTAAGGAGCAACTGAAAAGATAATCTGAGTACAAATTAGTTTTATCGGTGTTGGGGGCGGCGCGATACTGCGTAACTTTTTTATTAGAGATCCTGCCACTTACATATTTTGCATGTCGCTTTTAAGGAGCAACTAAAAAGACAATCTGAGCACAAATTCGTTTTATCGGTGTTGGGGGCGGCGCGGTACTACGTAACTTTTTTATTAGAGATCCTGCCACTTACATATTTTGCATGTCGCTTCTAAGGAGCAACTGAAAAGATAATTTGAGCACAAATTCGTTTTATCGGTGTTGGAGGCGGCGCGGTACTACGTAACTTTTTTTATTACACATCCTGCCACTTACATATTTTGCATGTCGCTTTTAAAGAGCAACTAAAAGGACAATCTGAGCACAAATTAGTTTTATCGGTGTTGGGGGCGGCGCGATACTGCGTAACTTTTTTATTAGAGATCCTGCCACTTACATGTACGAAAATCTTTTGTTGTTGTCCAATTCCTGTATGATACTAACCTCCTTTCGGGAGTGTTTCTTGCCTTTAGGTTGTAAGTTTTAAGAAACTGCACGAATAATTTGAAATATTTGTTAATTGATGCTTGTGTTGTATTTATAGGATCAAAATATTTAAATACTGTAGTCAAACACCGATAAAACGAATTTGTGCTCAGATTGTCTTTCCAGTTGCTCCTTAGAAGAAATATGCAAAATATGTAAGGGGCAGGATCTCTAATAAAAAAGTTACGTAGTATCGCGCCACCCCCAACACCGATAAAACGAATTTGTGCTGAGATGATCCTTCTAGTTGCTCATTAGAAACAACGTGTAAAATATGTAAGTGGCAGGATCTCTAATAAAAAAGTTACGTAGGATCGCGCCGCCCCCAATACCGATAAAATGAATTTGTGTACAAGTTATCTTTTCAGTTGCTCCTTGGAAGCGACGTGCAAAATATGTAAGTGGCAGTATCTCTAATAAAAAAGTTACATAGTACCGCACCGCCCCCAACACCGATAAAACTAATTTGTGCACAGATTATCTTTTTTGTTGCTCCTTAGAAGCGACGTGCAAGATATGTAAGTGGCAGGACCTCTAATAAAAAAGTTACGTATTATCGCGCCGCCCCCAACACCGATAAAACGAATTTGTGTACAGATTATCTTTTTAGTTGCTCCTTGGAAGAGACGTGCAAAATATGTAAGTAGTAGGATCTCTAATAAAAAAGTATATGTAGTACCGCGCCGCTCCCAACACCGATAAAACGAATTTGTGCTCAGATTATCTTTTTAGTTGCTCTTTAGAAGCGACATGCAAAATACGTAAGTGGCAGGATCTCTAATAAAAGAGTTACATAGTACCGCGCCGCCCCCAACACCGATAAAACGAATTGGTGCTAGATTATCTTTTTAGTTGCTCCTTAGAAGCAACGTGCAAAATATGTAAGTGGTAGGATCTCCCAAATCACATCAACTAATCCAAAAACACAATAAAAAAGTTACGTAGTACCGCGTCGCCCCCAACACTGATAAAACGAATTTGTGCTCAGATTATCTTTTTAGTTGCTCCTTAGAAGCGACATGCAAAATATGTAAGTGGCAGGATCACTAATAAAAAAGTTACGTAGTACCGCGTCGCCCCCAACACTGATAAATCGAATTTGTGCTCAGATTATCTTTTTACTTGCTCCTTAGAAGCGACATGCAAAATATGTAAGTGGCAGGATCTCTAATAAAAAAGTTACGCAGTATCGCACCGCCCCCAACACCGATAAAACGAATTTGTGCTCAGATTATCTTTTTAGTTGCTCCTTAGAAGCGACATGCAAAATATGTAAGTGGCAGGATCACTAATAAAAAAGTTACGCAGTATCGCACCGCCCCCAACACCGATAAAACGAATTTGTGCTCAGATTATCTTTTCAGTTGCTCCTTGGAAGCGACGTGCAAAATATGTAAGTGGCAGGATCACTAATAAAAAAGTTACGTAGTATCGCGCCGCCTCCAACACCGATAAAACTAATTTGTGTACAGATTATCTCTTTAGTTGCACCTTAGAAGCGGTATGCAAAATATGTAAGTGGTAGGATCTCTAATAAAAAAGTTACATAGTACCGCACCGCCCCCAACACCGATAAAACAAATTTGTGCACAGATTATCTTTCTAGCTGCTCCTTAGAAGCGACGTGCAAGATATGTAAGTGACAGGATCTCTGATAAAAAAAGTTACGTAGTATCGCGCCGCCCCCAACACCGATAAAACGAGTTTGTGTACAGATTAACTTTTTAGTTGCTCCTTGGAAGCGACGTGCAAAATATGTAAGTGGCAGGATCTCTAATAAAAAAATTACGTAGTACCGCGCCGCCCCCAACGCCGATAAAACGAATTTATGCTCAATTGTCTTTTTAGGTGCTGTCGCCTGGCAATATTCAAAATATATAAGCGGTTGGCAGTAGAGTTACCGATTAATAATCACACATAGGGCCGTATTCATAAAGAACTCTAAATGGTACGATTTATAAATGATTTCATTTATGTAAATGAAATGCTACATCAGACAACGTATTCACAAATCAAAAATGCGACATTTCTTCCACTGATTTATAAATCGTTTGATTTACATTCATAAATCAGACGACGTTTGGTAATACTGCAAAAATGGGAACTTCTACTTCCTCAGAAGATTAAGAAGTTGATTATTATGCTCATTTTTCGGTCTTCTTCTTACAAGTGATGTATCTATATACATCACCCAATTCAATACCCAAATCTGGAGTAACAAATTCTATAATTTGTTACTCCAGATTTGGGTATTGAAAACAGAACTTGTGTACCTTAATATCTAATTTTCTCTTGGTAGGTATATACATAAATTTATAAATATAATTATATTTACAAAAAATTGTTTTGAACAATCAATGTATATTGAATTAATCTTATCATACATTTTAGTTAGAGTTGTTATGTGACTTTATTCTGGAAAGTTTAGATAAATCACCCATACAAGTACAATTTAGAAACAGTTTCATTTATTTGACATTAATTTAATTACATGTGCTAAATGAAGCTTTGTGATTAGGAAAAATAGCTAAATCATCCGTTTAGGCTCCATTAAGCCTCTGTTTAATTTATTAACAAATCAGACCTAAATGGACGATTTATAAATCATTACTAAATACTAAACGGAGCATTTAAAGTAAATGATGCTTTGTGAATACGACCATTAAACTGATCTCTGATTTATTGCTGGAAAATATTGCTAGAGTAACTCGGCTAATTAAATTGACGCCGGGTTTGATCATAGTGTCATAATTACGTTCACTTCAGGGTTGCCACAATCGTTACAATTGTAACGATTTCATTACAATTTAGTCGCTGTCGTTACGTCGTAACTACATTGTTTAAAACAAGCAAATTTCTTATTCATATTATATCACAGTTTTTTTTTGGTAAAATTTGAAACATTCAAATTGGCCATCATGAAATTACTATTTACCAATGCTCTGGTAAGGGGTAGATGCACAGTGCCTTATGTTTTCTGCATTCTCGATTGATATCAGCATGTGAGTGAAATAGCGAATATCTGTGAGTAATTTTAGCTCATGTATGCGACAAGGATGCCACTGAAAGCCTAGATCACGTGACTTAGAATGAACAATGTTTCTTAAACGGTTGTATATACCATCTCACTCTTAAGTTAATATTCCTCTTGCTACTCGATAAATCTGTGCTATTTACTTATGACGTCTTTTACTGTTTAAGAAAAATAAAAAAATAAAAACGTAGCTGTATTCCCAATTGAACAAGCTTTAAGAAAAAAAATTACTCAACATACCCTTCCATTAAAAAAATAGTTAGGGGTTGTTTCATCCCTCCAAATAATTGAAAAGTTAAAGAAATCCATTTATAATAAGCGCCATAAAAATAAAAATTGACCTGTTCCAAGAATTTTGCTTCAAATGGCAATTTTCTAAGTTACAGAATTTATTCCAGTTAAACTTTCCACTCTGTATAGTTGTTAACGGGGACACTTTGCTGAACTACGAATAATGGATTAATTGCGCGGGACAGTCGATTCGGGACCGAGCGGGAAGGTGGCCCAATAGCGAAGGGTGCTCAATAAAGCCTAAAAATGGTACGGTCGGTGGTTTTTCTGAGGAGGACCTTCCTTTTTAAAGCCGAGAACCGGGACAAAGTAAGCAAGTCTTTGTTATTCCGTAAACTACCCCCAAGTGCCTTTAGCCCATATCTGGACGGAACCGTCTACCGAGAGCTACGTTTGCCCCAACAACTGAATTTATTGCAAGCACGAAGAGCGTGACAATATTGCGGTGTTTATGAGCAGCATGTAATTTTTTTAAAATTTTCATAAAGAAATAATTTTGTAAATAATAAAGTAAATTGAGAGTACTGTATTAAATGTGTTTTGTCGAATATTTTAAGTTAGTGTAAATATTTTTAGAAATAGGCGATTTAGAATTACATGTTTATTATAAATAAATTATTTAGAATTTTTGAAATGTATATACAAAGAAAATAAGCTTAGGATTGTAATAATTAGAAAAATTGATTTAATGATGTTATGATAATATGGATGTTAGAAGAAAACTGTAGGTAGTAAGGAGTTCGGAAATTGAACGAGTGAGGGCGGCGCGTAGCTATTGTAAGTTAAAGTCCCCGGTTCGGCTTTATTACCACTGCCTCTGCCCGCTTTACGAATCTAGCCGACTTGGAAAGTCGTGTTACTCGGCGGCGTGGGTTCGAATTCCACCATTAGCCATGTATGTTTGTTCAGTCTAATGATTTAGACCCCCACCTTTAATACACGTCGTAATTGTCTGATTCGACGTTACACGTGGACATTGCCGCGACATTTTTTCGTTGTTTCAACGTAACCATAACACACGAATTCAACGTTTGTTACATGTTATTCTACAACGTTTTTTATACGTATGTGTGCACTGGGATTTAACGTTGAAATACCGTGGACAAAGACGTTTAAAAGAACTTGATTCGAGCGTTGTTAAAACGTATCAATAACACACGAATTCAACGTTGATTAATTGTTATTCTACAACGTTTTTTACACGTGGACAGAGACGTTTAAAAGAAATTGATTGCCGCAACATTTTTTCGTTGTTTCAACTTAACAATAACATATGAATTTAACGTTTGGTTACGTGTTATTCTACAACGTTTTTTACACGTACGTGTTTTCGCTGGGTTCAATTTGACATTTACAATTAATTCCTGAAGGAGTAATTGTTGCCCCTTCATAACCTGTCACCAAATTTAAATTAATTTTTCCACTACTAGTACTATAGCCTGTCATTTTGACATGTGTTAGGTTGCTGTGAAAAACAATTTCTCGACCTGAGGTAAATAATTTTATTATAGGTAAATAATTTTATTATTTACCGGTAAATAATGAACATCAATGTTACGTACGCTTTCAGGTCCAAATCTTTTGATTTTTCAGGCAATAGATTGTTTGCCACTTGTCCGGCAATTTCACGCATTTCAGGCGGCGTACAATTTAAATCGCCGTACATTGTTTACCGTACTTACTTTATTTAATTGACGATTTGGCAAAAAGATCGACGTAATGTTTGTGACAAATTAAAAAATTTAAATCAACTGTCATATCGGTAATACAGAAAATTGTAAACCTTTCGTAATTTGAAATAAATATTTGTTCAAATTAAAATTATCATTTGCACTAGTAGTGGAAAAAATAGCATATACACCACGGTAGAGAAGTCTTATAATCCTCGGCCCTAAGGGCCTCGGGATGTAATCATATCCTCGGCTATAACACTACCTAGGTGTACAATATCCTATTACTTGCCTCTTACTTACCACTGACAGATGACAAGCTTCTGCTGACGAAACGTATCAGCTGTTCCCCGGTCTAACAACAGTGAAGAATGGGGCGGGTTCATTAAGTTGGTAAAATTATTAAAGGGCGCCAGAAGACTGTATCCCCAGCTCAAACGTAATCGACCAGTCGACGTCTTCAATCGATCAAATCGGGCAGAAATAAATTAACAGCAAAACAGAGGCGAGACTTTACTCACTGGAGTGCGTGAACGCAGAAATTAAACTCGAAGTTAAAGTTAACACAATTTATTACACAAATCAAAACAAACAACACTTTACACTATTACAATTAATTATTAATTAATTAATTAATTAATTATCTACGGTAAACGCAGCGCAACACGTAGCTCGAAATTCTTCCTCGCGATTTAACTATTCACAAGAAATTAATAAAATATAAACCGATCGATTCGTAAAACGTCAGATTAAATTAAAGTTGGAAACCTAACCTTTTGACAGCGCGTCCAGTCAAGCGTCAGGGTCAACGTTACCAACCGAAGCGGTGGCCGGTGGTAGAGTCCCTGCCGGTGGGCAGTTACGACGCCCCCTGTCGACCGCGGGTAGCATCAACAATCTGGATCAAACTGGATCCGCTGGGATTGTCAAGATGGCTGATCAGGTTTCCACGATCGGACCACGGCACATTCACAGGGCAGAAGCGCCACGAGAGAACTAGGCCTAGAAGCCTGGACTAAAAGCTTGCGCCAGAAAACTGCGCCTAAACAGAAAAGCCTGAATGTAAAGGGAAAAGGTTTCGTTAGCAGCCATTTTGATACACTGCATAGCACTTTTACATTACCTGGGGCTAATAAGTTCCCGGGCTTGGAATTGGAGTTAAAATGATCCCCAAATGTATTTGATGGTGTCACGAGATCTTCCGATCTCACATCTAACTTGTAAAGCCTAGTCCACAATTGCCCGGGAACGAAAACGAGAACGGGCACCGGAACGTTAAAAAAGTTAAAACATTTCATAATCGTACAAGTGTCCACAATGCATCAGTAAATACGATAACGCTAATAAAGCTAAACGTAAAAGGT
Organism: Dorcus parallelipipedus; assembly: GCA_958336345.1. Lineage (NCBI taxonomy): Eukaryota > Metazoa > Arthropoda > Insecta > Coleoptera > Lucanidae > Dorcus > Dorcus parallelipipedus. The sequence continues at coordinate 31,487,023 of OY284477.1, read as the reverse complement.
GATACGTTCCCGTTGCGGAGCCTTATTACCGTTACCGTATTTACCGATGCATTGTGGACACTTGTGCGATTATGAAATGATTTAACTTTTTTAACGTTCCCGGGCAATTGTAGACTAGGCTTAACACACTTCGAACAAGAAAGGACCTCAACGAGGCGAAATTGTAGCAGCAATTACAATGCCACTCTTTTCGGGTTTTACCAACAGTCTCAACCTAACGACGGTATTACAGTATTACACCTACTTCCAAAGTCAACATAAGCGGAAGCTATAAAACTGTTGATTCGTGCTAGTTTGTAAAATTTTTCATTCGCCTTATTATTCGCGGAACACGTCAATTTATTTATTATTCTGTGCGGAGCAACTTTTTTTTTTTTTTTTCGAAAACATTCGTTCTTCAAATGTCCCTTTTTTACAAAAATTACAATTCTTCTCGGTACAGCATCCGGTATAGTTTTTGAAGAGGTCCTCCCATTCTGGAACAGTCTCACTAGAGTCTTTCGTAGAGAGAGTATAGACATGAAGTGGTAGTTTGGAAGATCAGTGGCGGAATAAAAACAAGAAATTAATAGCGTTTTCGATTTATTACTCTAGAGTCAAGAGCATTCTCAGCGTTATCTCTATTTCTGTTATTACATGAGGTTAAAACAAAGATGAGAATATTTTCAAAGTGCTCTAGCTCTAGAGCAGTGAACCAGACAATGAACTGAGAACGCTTTTAATTAATTCATAAAGAGAATTAACACTGCTACACATCCTTACACCTTTTTGTTAGCAACAATGTTAATAGCCAAAGTTCATATTAAATATGATTCTACGTTTCCAGTGCCAATCAAATAAATGTTATTCACATATTTGTTACTAGCATTTTTGCTATTAACATGTTTTTATTATTGTTCCGGTGTATTGGCACCTTTATAGTTAATGCGAGCTCAATCCAAGGACACAGTGTATAAATTTACCAAATGTAGACTACGCAGATGTGAAAAGGCGCTTATTACAAAGCATAATTTTCAGGCGCTATTCAATATTATTTCGGTTACGTGAACAGTTAAAATAAGTTAAAATTCCTCTGTTAAAAAAATTATTTGCAAAGTTGTGAACTTCATGAGGCTATGTGTTTCCATCTACTGCAGAAATAAGCAACTAACTTTCGGAACTTTGTATAATTTGTTTTTTCTTTTATTAAATGACAGAAATTAAGAATTTTAGAGGCGATTAACTTAAGGACTCGTTTCAATACACACAACGAAAGAAGCTTATTTTACCTTTATTTCTTTTTCCTTTCCTCTAACAAACTGATAACATGGGGCAATTTTTTCAATAGTTCATCAACTCCCAAATTAAACTCATGTTCTGCCCAGTAGTTCTTGAGTTCAGACAAAACCAATCCCATAAATTTACCACCCTGCACGCCGTTCTCCTTCAGCATGTTTCCAGAAACAGGGAATTTTGGTACCTGCCACTCTTCGAACTGTTTAAGATGCCGCGAATTCTGATACTTCAATACCTCGATCACCCACTCTCGTGTATCGGACATTTTCGATTTGCTCTTCATGACTAGTTGTTGGTATGGAAGCAAAGGTTTCTCACATGGTTTTGGTGTTCGGTGTTCAACAATAAACAGGGCTAGTTCACGTTCGTACGCAGAGAGTTTTAAGCGAGAATTTAAAATCAAGGCTTCCTCTTGAGTATGCAGCAAGCTGCATAATAGAGTAATTGCGTTAAGCTTGTTTTGTTTGCTTCTATTCCAGACTGCTTGGAGCTCGTTTAAGTTGGAATTAGTTGGCAGTCCTGAGATATTGAATGGGTATATTTTTTTTTACTTTAATGCTTAATAAGAAGTAAATGTTACCTATGTAAGGAGCGAGGCCACATTCAATTATGGAAAGCAAAATTTCACCTGCAAAATTTCCTTCCAGTATCTTCTTTAATTCTGTCCAGATTCTTTCTCCAGATATTCTTTCTAGGCCTGATACGTTGTTCCGGATTGCTTCTAATGTCGTTTCCTCATGTTTATCTGGGTGCTTTGCAATTTTTCCATAAAACCTGTAAATTTATTGCTTTACGAAATATTTTTGCTTTAAATTGATGTTTCACCTGAAGTATCTCAGTATTCTTAAATAATCTTCTTGGATTCTGGTCACGGCATCGCCTACAAATACTACTCTGCGCTTCTGTAAATCATCATATCCATAAAAGTAATCATACACTGACCCATCTAAACCTGCAGGGAAAGAAATGTATTTTTTGGTTCATAAAATATTTGTACAATGGTGTAAAACGATATGACTCGGCAATTTCGTAGACCTTATAGCAATAGACAGGATGCCTTCTTAAACTATTCATGTGAAATATGCAACTGGTTGACTACAACCACATACCAACGACCGGCAAACGATTGCGATTTTTATCCCAGATTATTTGGTACATAAAAAAATAAGGTAACCTTTTCATATAATTTTTTTTTTTAAGTCAATAATAACTAACTCAGTCATCTAACTGAATATTTACAATGTATTTATCAGATCTTCCTTCCCTTTAAGGGGTACTTTGAGGGGGTGTGACAAAAAATTCAAACTAAGTAAACAAAAAACAATAAAGTTTCGTTCTAAAACTCGTTTCAGAAATATGATGTGTCTAATGTTTAATTTTTACAATTTTTAAAGTTCACCTCCTTTTACACTATTGATTTAAAAATAAATGAAAAAAAATATTGTAACAAATGTGACACAAATGAAAAAAAACATAAATACAAATATAAATACCTAGGAACATGGAATTAATAGTGAGATCCCGTCTGTTAGCATCCAGCAACCAATCAGTAGTGTACTGCACTTCAGCATGCCTTCCATCAGTGACCACATCAATTCGCAAAGTTGTTACTTCAAAATTTTCTTTATCGTTGATGCGTGTAGTAATCGTACCATGTTTCTCTCCTTTCATATTAATCATGCGGATTTCCTCCTTGGTAAACATTTGCTTCATTTGATCAGGCGTAGCCGTAGTAGCAAAATCTAGGTCCTTTGGCCTCATGCCCATCAATAAATCTCTGTAAAACATAAATTTCTCAATGGTGTAAAATCTTTTATCCTCTACTTGCTTTGCGCAGCAATGCTGCTTGTCTTACAGCCATATACCATTTCAGACTATTACGATATATTATAGCAGCTGGGTTTAAGTCTTTAGACAGCACAAAGATCCATGGCTCTGGTAGGATTCGAACCTATGCCGCCAAGCGACACGACACAACTTCCAAAGTCAGCTAGGCTAATTGCCGTCTGCCGAGCCACTCGGCGACCCAAGGTGTGAAATCAGAGTGAACTGAATTACCTGACGGCACCTCCAGCAATACGTATTTCATATCCATAATTTGTGAACAGTGAAACCAACGAGTTTAATTCACTGGTGAAAATAGACTTGAACTCGGGGCTGTCTAGCTTTTTGATGATAGGATTCTCTCTTGTCTTTGGTGCCATCTTCCTTAATGTTAATAGTCTCTCTGATGGATTTAAACCTGCAATCTACACAGATTAAGTACTATCACCGGGAACTCAGATCATGCGCTTACGTTTGAAATGAGAAATTTATGGCCGGTGATTATAAATCTTTTCGGAAATAAAATCCTCATATTTTCAGTATGCCGGTCACATTTTCGACGCCAGACAACTTGAGACAAGGTTAGAAAGAAATTTGACGTTTCGAATCAGGAACACCAAAATAATCAAATAATTGTCACTAATTGTCCAGATCAGTGTTGCCAGGCTAGAAAACTTGAAACCATCAGATTTGCAGCAAAAGTTGCCCGTTTTTCACTAGAGTGCCTTTAATAAGAGTGAAGACATACGTGAAGTCAATTTCTATTGGTCGCAAGCGATTTTCAACCTTATTTACCAAGGTCGGTAGCCATTTTCGTGCTAGAAATGAGCATGTTTCAGAATTTGATCTACCGGTTTAATTTCTCAACCACCGGAGGATTCCAGACTTCACTGGTTGTATATTTAAGGAGCCCCGGTTTAATATACCGATTACATTCGGTGAATTGTGAAATAGACTACGTGCAGTGGTGAAATGTTGACGGTTGTAATCAGTGTTGCCAATAGTCGAAAAAAGTTTTCACTAAAACGAATGTCGGAAACCACTAAAAAATCACTAAATCCAAAATACAGTTGAATTAAAAAAAAACGGGAAATGAAATTTTTCCAATTGTAAATTAGGTTGCATTTGTCATTTAATTGTCTACTTGACAACAGGGACTTGACAATACATACCTTTGGGCACTTTTCAGAATTAGCCGGTTATTCCACCGGTAGACATTTTAAAATTCTAAAATCCACTGTAAAGCTATAATATGCAGACTTAAGTAACTCGTACATATTTCTCCAATGGCGCAACTAAAGTTCTTAATAGTAACGCGTATAACCAATTCCATTAAAACATTGGACAACTGAACTGTTCCCCTTCTTTCGCAGTAGGGTGGCCGATCTCGGAGGAGAAATAAAATATTCTGAAACTTCGCATGTGTAGCGGCGAATTATTCTACAGTCGTGGAACGATTTACATAGGCGTTTACAATTACATATTTTTCTAAATTTTCTTCCGTAAACCTCGCCCGTTTTGATTTTAAAATATCTTTAAAGACAGAAAAGCTGCGTTCAACATCGCAACTGGTCATCCGTGCGTCCCCCACACCAATACGCGTAGCACATGACGCAAAAATGTATGAAGGCCGTAACCGCCCATCCCGACTGCTCCCTTCCACTCATCATGTGTACGAGTTACTTAAGTCTGATAATATGTTATTGTAGCTATAATAAGTATACAGCGTGTCCCAAAAAGTTTTATACAAATGGAGAAAAAGTTTATCTTACATTTCACAAAAAAAACTATTCTTTATAAAAAGCTCTGCATGACTTGTAGATCCATAATCAGGTACAAAATTTTTAAAAAATTGGCTGGAATACAGGGAAAATAAAAAATAATGATTTGGACGGAGAGCAAAATACGTTCAAACTGTAGTGGAGAGCAAAATGTTCATTGAAATTGTCGATAAATAGCAAACAATTATGCACACTTGTAGATTATTGATACTCCCAGATAAAAATTTAAAAATAAACACTTCAGCAATTGTTACAAAATTTATTTTTATAAAACATTGATAACCTTCATCAATTTTTATCTGGGAATATCAATAATCTACAAGTGTGCATAATTTTTTGCTATTTAATCACAATTTCAATGAACATTTTGCTCTTCACTACATTTTGAACGTATTTTGCTCTCCGTCCAAATCATTATTTTTTATTTTCCCTGTATTCCAGAAAAAAAATTTAAAAAAAATTTGTACCTGATTATGGATCTACAAGTCATGAAGAGTTTTTTATAAAGAATAGTTTTTTTTGTGAAATGTAAGATACACTTTTTCTCCATTTGTATAAAACTTTTTGGGACACACTGTATAATAGTAATACAGTTATACCGAGTGACTTTTAATGATTGAAGCAAATTTAGTATGTTGGGAACACTGAGGAATTGGCATTACTTGAAAGTTCGTTAATTTTGCGGGAATGCGTAGCTATAGGTTAGAGTTGATGTTTACATTGATGATGAAAACTGTTTAACAGATTATTATTATTATTCAAGACCTGGAAATATTAACCCCCTTTGCGTAAGCAGCACCGAATCCTTTGAGATAAGTTATTGAAGACATTATTAACGTTTTAGGTTGTCCGATATTTGCAATAGCCTCTTCAATTGCCTGCTGCACAATTCATCCAAATTGTTTAATACGTATTCTGAACACCACATTATTGAAATGAGGAAATAAGAAGTCCAAATTTAATTGAATATTAGAGCACATCTTCAAGCCCCCTTTGCGTAAACAGTACCGAATCCTTTGAAATATGTTATTGAAAACATTAACGTTTTAGGTTGTCCGATATTTGCAATTGCCTGCTGCAATTCTTCCAAATTGTTTAATACGTATTCTAAACATCAAGTTATTGAAATAAGGAAGTAAGAAGTCCGGATTTAATTGAATATTAGAGCAAGTAGGCCACCAACCAGCACTGATTAAACATCCTGAGAAAAACTCCTCTCAATTATTTATTGTGGTTCGTGCTGTGAAAGTAGCCATTTGCTAATTCAGTGTCGTCTAACTGGTTTATAAATGGATTCAATATAAGTCTCTGATATCTATAGGCGTTAATTGTTTCTCGGAAGAATATTGGTCCAATAATTCTTATCCAAGACATTGCCAACCAAACACCAATTGTAAGTGGATGTAGTGCCTTTACATCAATTACATTAAAGGGATTATGTTCTGACCAAGTCCTGAAATTTTGTGAATTGATAAACCCAGAGATGAAACCAGGCTTTACCAGAAAAGAAAGTTGTATCTTGTTGGTCACTATTATTTAGCAGATTATTGTTATACCACTGACAAAACTGAATTTGTTGAAGAAAATCGAGTGGGTGAAGTTGTCGAACCATTGAAAATTTGTATGATCGGAAATGAAGGTGTTTTTTCAAGATCTTCCGAGTGGATTCGTATAGGAAACATGAGGATTCTGTTGTACAGTATCATTAACATTTTCTACAATATCGAGTGTTATTATATGTTGAGTTCGGAAATTCACGCGGTGCAAGCTCGGAGTGAAAAGTAGAGTGAGAACATAGCTGTTTTGATATACGTAAAAGTGAGACAAAAGTGCTCGAGGAGTGAATAGAGCAAGCACGGAGGAATTACCGAACCCAGCAATAGTGGGGCAACCAGTGAATTTTCCTTTTTCTACATTACTGGTTTGCAAGAAACGTTCATTTATTAACTGATTTTGAACTGAACTGACTTTAAAGTGAATAGAGAGACTCATAAAAGGAATGATGTTTTGGAACTAAAATTAACATAACCTCAAAATACGTATGAAATCAGATTGAAACTGATAACTGATTTAGAAACCTGCTTGAACAGTACGGTGTGCAGGAGGGGAAATTCAATCACTTCTTCATTACTGGTTGCCAACTGAATAACTGTAAATGGAATGCAATCAACGATTTTTAAGTGAATTTGAATCGATTCGTGTTCTTTGTAAATGGAGGACGGCTATTCTAAAACAGTGTTGTGAAAAAAGACGAAACTTATTTTGTTGTTCAGGGTATATTTCAATGAAATCGTCATAGGCATGCTGCTATGAATAAATTCAATTACTATTGGGCTGATTCAACAGAACATATCAGTAACAGTTCCTGCTCCAACAGTTGAGCTGAGCACTTATTTCTGCTGAATGAAGTTCACTCATCATAACATGTTCCAGTCAGGTAGCGGAGAAGTTACGCTACAAAAAATAGCGACCCCTCCAACTCATCAACCTCATGAGGTCGCATTCAGCAGAAATTTGGTCAACAGTTGCACAACTTTCAGGTCTGCTGAATGTACCCATTTTCATTTTGTACTCCGCTTCGAAAGTAAGCCATTACTAAGAATGTATTTTATTCTGTGCTCAAAACCATTTTGGTAATAAATTGAGATAATTAAATATCTGATTTATTTGGTTTTCTTGATTCGACAATAAACGAATTTATTTGAGTTTGACAATCTAGTGCACTAACCTAGATTTTGAATTTTTGAATTTGAAAATCCAGCACACCAACATAAACATTGAAAAGTGTTGCCAATCTAATAAAATAATTTTCAATCATTAAAAGTCACTCGGTACTAGCGCGTCGAATAGCGAGGCTGTTCGACCCTAGCGGAGAGCCAAGCAAAGAAATCAAATCAGTTTGATTTCTACGCTCGGCTCGCCGCTATTGTCCGAAGATTTGCATCGAAAATGAAACATTAAAATGTACACTAAAAATTTTTTCAGGCTGTTGCCGCAAATCGTTGTATAAATGATGAAATTCACCCATCCTCTCTGCGTTTCTGATAAATTTCATTTGTTTTTCCACAACTGTTAGGAAAACAATCACTTAAATACAGTATTCTAATGCCTGTTTTAGACGGTCATATTTTTGTATCAAATTTGTTACAAAGTGAGAGAGATAAGCTACCACAGTGAATGTTGATTGGTTGAATTGGCACTTCTCACTCACTTCGTAATAAATTTTATACAAAAATATGACCGTGTAAAACGGGCATAAGTAGTGTTGTGAGTAAAAAAATAGCCATTATAATATCCGGATATATATCCACGGCTATAAATATTAATAGCCGAGTGGCTAATTATTTCAAATTTGCCGCCAAATAATTCTTTTAAAGTTATAGCGTTTTCGATTCAGCTGCAACGGCTGCACTCAGTGTATTTGCATCTTCTTTTAACCTCATGCAATAACATGAGCTGAACATACTCTGAGTGCGCACTAGTGCGATCAATCGAAAACGTTATTAGTTTTTTGTGGCCAGTACCAGTAGTTGCAAAAGTAATTGGCAATTAAACATAACATTGCTATGTGGTTTTTTAAATCTAAAGAGAAAGAAATTTAATTTAATGAAACAATTTACTTGCTTCTACCACAAAACTAATTTTATTTTAGTTATTGCAAAGAAAAAAAAATATTAACAAATAACCGGTTGTTCTGTTATAAATGTACTCGAAATTGAATAAAAAGTCAATAAATAGCCGATTATATTATTTATCTGCTACTTTTGTTTCTCTTTTAACCGAATATTTAAATTTATATAATATACACTTCGCCGCAAAATTAGAGGATAATTAGTAAAATACTAAAAATGTTTGGTCAACATGGCATTATAGCTTTTAAAATCTTAAAATAAGTTATTTCAGACTTTGTAATGCAAACAAAACAAAATTGAATTCAATAACTTTTATACCAACTCTAACATTTCATCATAAACAAGAAATAGTAAAAACGAAAAATTAAACTTAAAATCAAAACAACGATTAATAGCGTGTGTGTCCACCCCTTGCTGCTATGCAAGCTGCAATTCTTCTGGGCATGCTCTCTATTAAGGCGGCAACCTCCTCTTGGCCGATTACTGCCCAAACCTCTTGCAAATTATTAGAGAGCGCATCTAATGTTTGCGGAGGATTTTCAAGACCCCTAATATTTCTCCCGATATTGTCCCAAAGATGCTCTATGGTATTAAGATCAGGGCTACGTGGTGGCCATTCAAGAACATTGATATTGGCGGCAACGAGTGCCTGCCATACAACATTGGCAATGTGCGGCCGACCGTTGTCTTGCATAAAAATAAATTCTGGTCCATGTAGAGCACCAAACGGTTCTACAACAGGAATTATGATTTCATCCCTGTATCGTACACCAGTCAGTGAACCATTTATTCTTAAAGATTGGTGCGATCAGCAAGGCTTATTCCACCCCACACCATAACGGATCCACCACCATATGGCTCGACTTCTCGTATAGCACACTGCGTAAATCGTTCACCTGGGGCTCTCCAGACTCTAGCACGTCGATCATTTGTCGAAAGGCAGAATCTGGATTCATCGGTGAACAAAACGTGCCTCCAGTCTTCAATCTGCCACTCAGCATGCCTACGAGCAAATACTAAGCGGTTTCTCCTGTGGGCTGCTGTTAAAACTGGTCCAGTAGCTGGTCGGTACGGCTTCAATGCAGCATCTTTAAGCCTCCTTCGAATGGTATCCGTACTGACTGCTGTACCAGTGGCAAGCAGGAGGTCGTTTTTTAGCGCTCTAGCAGTAGAAAACCGTCGCCTTTTTGCACTTATTCTGATTAAGCGATCTTCTGCAATTGTGGTTTTCTTTTTTCTGCCTTGGCCTCGTCGCCTTTGATAGCTACCAGTTTCGCGGTACCTATGCAAAGCTCTGCTGACCACAGATTGACCCACCCCTAATCGTCGGCCAACTTCTTGCTGAGTGTAGCCTTCTTCCATCAGGGTCACCAATTTGACGACCTCAGTTTCAGATAAGTGGCGTTTTTGTCTATTTCTGTTCATGACAACGTGATGACAACCACATCTAATGACTTTTTCAAGCTTTTTGACGTTTTTTTGTTAAAAAACAATTTTTGTATTTATGACTTTTTGATTAATTTTTTTATTCTTTAAATACTTTTGCGTTAGAATATCGAGAATATATGTAAAATCATATTTTAAATGTAATATAAGTTGATTTATTTTGAAATATTCAATTTATTTACTACAACATTAAATATCCTCTAATTTTGCGGCGAAGTTTAGTACATACCGAGTGACTTTTAATGATTGAAGCAAATTAGTATGTTTAAACTGTTTCATTAGATTATTATTATTGAAGACCTGGAAACATTAGCCCCCTTTGCGTAAACAGCACCGAATCCTTTGAGATATGTTATTGAAGACATTACTAACGTTTTAGGTTGTCCGATATTTGCAATTACCTCTTCAATTGCCTGCTGCAGAATTCATCCAAATTGTTTAATACGTATTCTGAACACCACATGATTGAAATAAGCAAATAAGAAGTTCAAATTAAATTGAATATTAGAGCAAACGTTCAAGGCCCCTTTGCGTAAGCAGTACCGAATCCTTTGAGATATGTTATTGAAGACATTACTAACGTTTTAGGTTGTCCGATATTTGCAATTACCTCTTCAATTGCCTGCTGCAGAATTCATCCAAATTGTTTAATACGTATTCTGAACACCACATGATTGAAATAAGGAAATAAGAAGTTCAAATTAAATTGAATATTAGAGCAAATGTTCAAGGCCCCTTTGCGTAAGCAGTACCGAATCCTTTGAGATATGTTATTGAAGATATTACTAACGTTTTAGGTTGTTCGATATTTGCAACTGCCTGTTGCAATTCTTCCAAATTGTTTAATATGTATTCTGAACACCAAATTATTGAAATAAGGAAGTAAGAAGTTCGGATTTAATTGAATGTTAGAGCAATTGTTCAAAATGTTGGCCTTCTACATGTAAGCAGCACTGAACCCTTCGAGATAGATTATTGAATACATTAATCAACGTTTCAGGTGTGATATTTGCAATTGCCTGTTCAATTGCGTGCTGTAATTCTTCCAAATTGTTAATGTGATTACGGAACACCACATTTTTTAAATATGGAAATAAGAAGAAGTCCAGGGTTGTCAAATCGGGTGATCTAGTAGGCCACAAACCAACACTGATTAAACGACCTGGGAAAAACTCCTCTAAATAATTTATTGTGGCTCGTGCTGTGTGGGCGGGGGCGGAATCCTGTTGAAAGTAGCCGTTTGCTAATTCAATGTCGTCTAACTGGTTTATAAATGGTTCTAATAGAAGTCTTTGATATCTGTGGGCGTTAATTGTTTCCCGGAAGAATATTGGTCCAATAATTCTTCTTCGAGACATTGCCACCCAAACACCGATTTTAAGTGGATGTAAGGGTACTTCAATTGCATTATGGGGATTATCTGCTGACCAAGTCCTGAAATTTTGCGAATTGATAAACCCAGAGAGATGAAACCAGGCTTCATCGGAGAAGAAAGTAATATTCTGTTGGTCAATATTAATCAGCAGATATATATACCACTGACAAAACTCAATTCGTCGAAGAAAATCGGGTGGGTGAAGTTGTTGAACCATTGAAAATTTGTATGGTCGGAAATGAAGGTGTTTTTTCAAGATCTTCCGAGTGGATCCGTAAGAAGCTCCTAAATACAGGAAATTGAAATTGAAAAACTTAAAAGAACCAAATTGATTGCTAATCCATACCTATTTGTTGAGATGCACGACGTATGGAAACATGAGGATTCTGTTGTACAATGTCATTAACATTTTCTACAACATCGGGAGTTATTATAGTGGGGCGACCAGTGGATTTTCCTTTATCTACACTACCAGTTTGCAAGAAACGTTTAATTAATCTACCACAGTGTTGTGAAAAAGGACGAAGCTCAATTTGTTGTTCAGGGTATAATTCAATAAAATCGTTATAGGCCTGCTGCCGTGAATAAATCCAATTACCATTTTCATTTCGCTCTCCGCTTCGAAAATAAGCCATTAAGGTCTTCCCACATCGACGCGGAACTTTCGCTGCCGCTACTGTTGCGAAACCGCAGCGGACCAATAGACACGGCGGTATATGGACCTGCTCACACCGGGACGCGCGGATTCCGCAACGGTCGCGGCAGTGCAGCGTTGTTATTGTTTGACGTTGCATGCACGGTTTTTTCCGCTGCCGCTGCAGTTTCGCGTATCTTAAAAATGGCGTTAATAGAAAAATTAATCGAAATTGTTAAGCTGTATCCTATCATTTACGATTTAAGTCATGAAGACTACAAAAATGTAAAGAAAAAGGACAAGGTTTGGGAGCAGATAGGATTAGAGCTAAAAGAAAATGGTAAGTTTGCTTATACCGGGTGCTGAACGCAACATAGGAAATCCCATGTTAATGAGATGTTCAAATATTGGCTTCCTAAATATTTTACAGCAAAATATATTAGATTTGTGTGACGAAAAATTCGCGTTAGTACTACGAAACTTTCGCGTTGGTGTGAATACCGAGTTTCGCTGCCGTATCGCCGGCGAATTTTTCGCAGCGGAAAGTTTGCGTCGCGAAAGTTTCGCGTCGGTGTGGGGAGACCTTTACTAAAAATGTATTCTGTTCTGTGCTCAAAGCCATTTTGATAATTAAATATCTGATTGTTTTCATTTTTTATTGAACAAATGAATTTATTCGAATTTGACAATCTGTACCAACCTATATAACCAACATAAACATTGAAAAGTGTTGCCAATCTGATAAAATAAGTCTCAATCATTAAAAGTCACTCGGTATATTTATCGGAAATCTATCTTAATATATAGAAGGATATTTTCAATGCAAAATTTCCGGCTATTTTTGCTATTTATATAAATAGCTGGCTATTTTACAACACTAGGCATAAGAGAGGAATTTTGTAACAGAAACCGTTGCACCCTTTCGTTCGGCATCTTAATGTCGACTATGAACCTCTACTAGAAATAATCGCTTTTCTTAAAACGTACTGCCACAGAATAACAGAAGGGACAATAGCTTGTCTTAGTTTTAGTGCGCAAACTCGGATCAGCCATGTTCTAAAGCTGTTGTTTGTTTATGTTTTGATTTGAGGTTATGAGCGTTAGTTAAGGGTTTCTAAGATTATTGCTGTTTGTTATTAAATTGTCTCTTTCGTAAACATCGTAAAAACAAAAAAGAAAAGAACATCGGCTTCACGTTATTGTGCTGAACCAAGGTTACAGCTTTTTTTTTCCTTTCCAAGAGATAAAGATCGGTAAGTCTTAACTGCTGTATGTTTAAACTAATTTAATATAATAATGTATTATTGTACATACAGTGCCTTGAAATGGATTTATAGTTGTAAACGAGAAGATCTTTTAAATAGAGATTTGTCAAAACTTACAATACAACTTATGTACGTGGTAAACACTTTGAAAAACATAAATGTTTATTAATATTTGGCAAAATCGTATTGACTCACATGCTGCTCCAACAGTATTTGAAGAAACTGCATCGAAATCAGGACATTCGCTTGAAATGGAAGGTAAGAGCAACACATGGAATTAAATGAAGTACAACATGGATTCTGTAATCACTTGTTACTATACTCAATCTTAAAAGACAGAAACAAATGTAGGTATTAATAATGTTAGTTATTACTTGTACTGTTCAAACGAAAAAATACATGAACACCATCAGTTTGTTGTCAGGATTTCGACGCACGTTGTTTATTTTATATTTACTTAGAGTTATGTTCAGGTAACCGCAGTGCTACAGTGCTTTAGTAAAGCATAAACCTGAACGAGGTACATGTGACGTCATTGCCTGCAGCGCTTTCTTCAAGCAGCCGCGATAATCAAGCATGGTCTGTATACGCTACATTGTAGCTCTACATTACAGCGTAATGAATTCATAACCCCTATGACAGAAAGCCAGTACAGGTAATTTAGAACGCTACAAGCTACAACTTTATGCTGTGCTGTAACGCTGCAAACATCTTTTCTGCCTGAATGCGACAATTTAGAAAATAAACAACGTGAATTGAAACCCTGACAACAAACTGATTATGTGCATCAGTTTGTATCTTTGATTTTTTCCGTCTGAAACACATTAAAACTTTCAAGCCAAGTAATAAATCGTAAGTTTGACTTCACAAACATTCGTATAAAGACGTTTCTCTTTCAATCTGAACAAGTGATTCTGTAGTGAAACTACCTTTCAATAATTTTTGATTTTAGCTTCTCAATGCATTCGAGAGAAAAGTTCCTCAAGTGATAAAGAAAATGTGCAAACGTCACCAGGAGAAAAGTTCCTCAAGTGATAAAGAAAATATACAAACATCAGCAAGTAAGTTTTGTTTTTGTAGTTATTGTTTATTTATGTGTAGTAAATAAAATTTGTTTCTTAAATCTGCGTTTTCTTTCTAAATATTTTCATTTATTTCTAATTTTTTCATACAACTTAGTGTGTAGATAAATTATCACCAAAAATAACATTAACATACTTTCGGATATTGTTTTACATATACCCTATCATTTTCCTTCTGTGAAACTCAAGTAAGAAAAATAAACAAAAAAAAAGATTTTTTTTTATATAATGCAAAAGTTAAGAATTTTTTTACAATTTAGAAATTTTGATTAGTCAGAAAGTATTAGTTACATTATTTGTGTATTGATTGAACATTCAAAATTTACCGCTGAACAGCTTTACAAAATGGCGCAAGGTCATCGGAACTGGGTGCCGACGGCTTTTGTCCTTTCTGTTATTCTGCTCTGCTTGCCGCTTGGCTCTATTCTCTGCTCGCCGCTCTACTATAAACACTCGCTTCTTTATTAAACGCGCCGCTCTGCTCGCCGCTTGGCTCTATTCTCGGCTCGTCGCTCCACTATAAACACACACTAAGAACTAAGGCAACCCACAAACCTTGTTCCTGTGAACCGTTCACTGTGAACGTAACCGGCAGCACAACCTTAAATTTGTTAGTTCTGCTAATTCGCTAATTGAAGATTTCCTTAGTGTGCGATTGCATGTTTAGATATTTGTGTATGATTATACGATTTTAAAAAGAGTTTGAATAAATTTGAAACAGGAACTCACAAAGAAATACATAGTACATTCTGTAGGATTTACTTACGAAATATGTTACTTTTTAAAGTTGATTCTTGTCCGATGAAATTTGTATCACAAAATCTTTTAACCGGACACTAAATCTCACACTATACACTTAACGTTTCACCATCGTTCGACAGCTTCGTCAGAAGTGAAAAATATAACACGTTGTCAAAATAAACAAGGTTGTCAACGGAAACTGAAAAGGTAAATTGATTTTTTTTCTCTTTCTTTTTTTTTGAAACATAATAAATATTTTATTTTAATAAATGTTAAAAATTGACAGATCTACATCCTATTTAAAGAATTGAGAAAACTAGAAAATGTATCGTTTAAACTCGCAAAATCTGTACGTTTGTTAATAGAATTCGACGACATTTTTATTTTACACATTTCTATAAAACGTCTTTTAAAAATATTAGACTCATAATATAAAATATTAGTGTTTTCAAAATCAAAATTATGGTTATTTTCTAACGAATGTTCAACAAGCATTGAATGATTTTGATTATTTTTTGGATATGATATTTATGTTGATCTAGAGGTTTTTTTAAATTTTGACTTGTTTCTCCTATATAACATGAATTACAATTTAAACATTTAATTTCATAAACCACGTTAGGTTGTTTTAATATCGGTGTTTTTGTTTTTAAATTTGAGAAAATAATATTTAAATTGTTTACAGATTTACTAGCTAAAATTAAGTTGTGTTTTTAAAAAATGTGTTTAAATATGTTATATAGCGGTTCAATATAAGGTAATGATATGTATTTCTTGTTTGAAGTTTGTTTTATATTATTGTAGATTTTTGAATTTTGTAGATATTTAACACGATTTTTAATTACTGATTCTATAATAATTGAAATTTATCTCCGCCCACAATAATTTTATATCCGTAGATACGTATTTCGGCAGCTAAGCTGCCATCTTCAGTACAATTTAATATTTATATAAAACTACATTGAAATCTAACAGCTACCTACCTACCTACCTGATCATATTATCTATACTACTAAAACTATCTAAAAATAACAAAATTAACACTAAAAATTAGTAAAAGAGAGAGACTGTGGTTTAAGAAATAATTGAAATTATCTCCGCCCACAATAATATTAACAGTCAAAACCTACCAAAAATGCATATCAAATAAAACGGAAATGAGTATTGGTCTAATAACCGAAAACGGTTCTTATTCTCCCGAATAAAGAACTTCTGTAAGCATTTAATTCCCTGTTATTTGATACCGCTTGAATTTATCCCTGAAAAGAAATTATATACCTATGTATGCATATGTATGCACCTATATATATATATATGCACAAATCGCCAAAAAGCAACCTACAGATTAGAGCAGATTACACCCACACACCACAAGTTAAGAGCACTTTACGATATTTATCTCGGAGAATCCTCTCCTTATCACATATCCTTACAAATGCTTACAGAAGTTCTTTATTCGGGAGAATAAGAACCGTTTTCGGTTATTAGACCAATACTCATTTCCGTTTTATTTGATTTGCATTTTTGGTAGGTTTTGACTGTTAATATTATTGTGGGCGGAGATAATTTCAATTATTTCTTAAACCACAGTCTCTCTCTTTTACTAATTTTTAGTGTTAATTTTGTTATTTTTAGATAGTTTTAGTAGTATAGATAATATGATCAGGTAGGTAGGTAGGTAGCTGTTAGATTTCAATGTAGTTTTATATAAATATTAAATTGTACTGAAGATGGCAGCTTAGCTGCCGAAATACGTATCTACGGATATAAAATTATTGTGGGCGGAGACAAATTTCAATTATTCCTTAAACACAGTCTCCTTTACTATTTTTACTGATTCTATAAGATTTATTGGATAAGAATTTTGAACAAGTGTCTTCTTTATTAAATTTAAATGATCATAAATGAAAAGTTTATCTGAAAGTAAAACAGCTCGATCTGAAATAATTGTTGCAATTTTATAGTTTTTAGATGTGTACGAATGAAAATTAATATATCTACCTGACCACGTAGGTTTATGAAACCAATTCGTTATTAATTTGTTATTACGTCTGATGATATTTACATCAAGGAAACTTAGTGAATCGTTAACTTCTTTTTCTACTGTAAATTGTAATCTATTACAATTTAATCTATTACAATTTACAGTAATAATTCGGAGCCGATGTTTCTTGAAATACTTTATCGCCGCGGAATGTGAAACCAAGCCGGCGACGTAAATTGCTTTATGAATGCCACACAGCTGCAGGGGGACAATAAATTTACGGCGAAGAAATTTATGGCTAGATTTTGTTTTGCCCTTGACCTACTCGCTCGGTCATTCAACTCAGCAGCAGCTGTGGAATCGCGTGGATTTAATTATTTAATAATAAATAACGAATGTGGGGCTATGCAAAAATGTGCATTTAGTATGCATTGTTATTAAAATAAAATTTGTCGAATCTTAAAAATAAAAACATTTATTTTTATTACATTATTATTACGTTATTATTATTACAAGAAATGTTCAAAAATGCCTCCTTCCTGCTATACACACAAAAAATACCATAAAGTCCTTAATTGGGACAGCGCGACGAATGAAATGTTTTGGGTAAAACCCAGGCACTTGGGCGCTAAATTTCTACGAACGATTTCATGAAACGGTTTATCATTAGGCGTTTACGATAATTGGAGCAGTACATGGATCGAGGTAGAAGAATGAGATAGAACGAATGCGTTTAATGCATGTAAGAGTGAGAAAATAGACTAACTGGTAAATATCGCTCCAATTATCGTAAACGCCTATTGAAGTGAACAATAAATTCTTAAATAAGCGCATACTACCAGTGAGTAGTAGTGAGAGATATCAGTAAAGCGTATAACGCTTACGTTCGTAAATTACGCAAAGCAGTATTGTGTAAACGTATTGCAGTATTTACTTCCTATCATAAAGTTATCGGAACATTGAATACCGCGATACACAAATATATCTTATAAGTTTTAACTTAACTTTTTATATTTGTTCCAAATAAAATTTAATTAAATTCTCAAAAACAAAAGCCTTTTTTGTCTAAAATTAAGTGGTAAACAAATGTAAACAAAAGCCCACCATCAAAAGTTACAACAGGGCGCATGCGGGACTGATACGTTATGCAAACAACGCACGGAATTATCTGCTCGTAAATTACTCCGTGCGGTAACGGTATTAACGTTTTCGTCGTTAAGAATCGAATCGCGCATGTCTCAAATGTCAAATTAGCGCAGCGTAAATACTGCATAACGTTATTCGCTTTACCGATATCTCTCTACTATATAGGTACTATTAAGAGAGATCGTGCGATAGGTTTCAGCGTACATAGTAAAATGTAGGCGAGAGGAAAACAACGTGAAGAGAGTGTGTATGTAAAATGCTGCTGCTGTCGGACAGCTTTGAACTGCTATGTTTGGGTTTGATGCATCACTTGTTGGATGACGAGAATCACGAGTATCAAATTTCACCGATAGATGATACGCGTTTCTGAGGGGCTAAAGGGTGAGGGGAAGGAACTGTCAGTAGGCGTGTCGCTGATGAACCCTCACCAAAAATTTTTAGGAAGACAAATGCATGTATTCTGTCGCCGCACAGTGGGGTATTTGTCCGATTTAGCTGGCCAAAATTATTTTTATTATATATTTCATACATAACGCGCTTAATAACTTATATGAAGGCAGCACGAACAATTCTTACAGAAAAAAAACATTTTGCTGTTTTAATTATTTCATTACTTTTTTCAGTGAAACGTATGGTGTGGATAAGAATCTGGAACACCTTAAATATTTCCTAAAGTATTTACTTTTTTCAGAAACGCTCGGATATATCATTATTACCATAAATTCGTCACATTTTGGAGTGGTTCATTTCTTTATGCAGTGGCGTACCGTTGGGGTACAAAAATAATTTAATTTTTGTTTAATGGAAACCTGCATTTTTTATTACTAATTCCAAAAGGGCATCTTTTTTTACGTATATCTGCATAAAAATTTTGTAGTATCACATAAGATTTTTTTTAAATAAACGCAATTCAAAAATTAAAATTATATTTACCTAATATTTTAATAAATTACTTAATATTAAATGAAACAAAATATAAAATTCTTTCTCGTTTACTATTTAACAATGATCTAACCGTCAAACGATTGCGAAGAAGAAGAATCTGAATCTGAAGAAACATTCTCTTTGTTTTCATTAATGGAAATAGGTTCAATTGGAAGAAGCATTTGTAATGTTTCCGTCAAGAATGGTTTTGTACTTTTTCTTGGTATAGGTCGCATACCAGTTAAAAGAGGGTCTGAAGTGAGAAGCAATCTGTTAAGCACGTCAAAATTACACGATTCTCTCGAAAATTTTCTAGCGTAGTTTAAACGGTACAAACGAAAGTGCTTATTTCGTGCTTCAGCTGCTTCTTCTGATAGCTGTCCAATGGGTAACAAGGCGTTCTCTATTACAATGGGACCATGTATTAGTACTTTGTGCATAGTAGGTGTCATGGGGTACCATGAATATAGCTGAATATACAGTTTCGCTGTGTCCATAGTATATTTACTAATTTCTTAATATGAATTTTGTGGCCACTAGATATTGTTTCTAAAATAACTTTAAAGCGATATATTAGATGAGGGTTTAAGCCTGTTATTGTAGCTGCTAAATCCGGATCCGCAAAAAACCTACGACTCGTGTTACCATCATTGGAGCTGCCAAAACCAGGTTTAGGAATATCTACAATCAGACCTATTTTCTTTCTGAATTTCTCTTGAATAGCTAATTTCCTTTGTTTCACAATATCTTTTTCATTTTCTAATCGTAATTGCCACTTTTTAACGGGGAGTTTGTATGGCAGGTGTAATAAATTTTCAAATAATCGTATTCCTGCGTGCAAGATTGATAATCCGAATTGTAAGGAATCTGGTTTTATTGCTTTTGATTGTTCCAAATTATTAAAATCTTTTGATGTTGCTCCGCAGAGGTAACACTTCAATGTAGATGTAGTTTGAGTGACCGCATTGCATACCTTAGAATCAATCATAGTAAATATCATTGTATCTTTGACAGATATTATTCTATCTGCTATTGTCACTTTCGTTACTTGCAAACAATTTATTGCATTTTGTATGCTATGGACTTCTTCATTAGTGATGTCAATAGATTCCTTAACAAATCTAATCCGGATGGGTTGGCAATACCGTGGCGAAGAAGGTGTTGGATTCTGCCATATTACTTTTTGATTGTTTGCCCCACAAATTAGTTGCAGTGGTACAAAAGAAGTTTGAAAAATATTTGTATCTTCATCAGAGTCATTTTCAAATTTCTGTTTGAATTGCGACTGATGGGATCCGTCACAACCCCACTTGCAAATTAATATCATGGTTTTATAGTCTTCTTCACTTAAAGTTAGTACAATTTCTTGTAAATATAATAACAATCGTTCGGTGGTATGATTCAATAGATCCTGTAGATTTATTTCAGCACAGGTAGCAGTTACGTGATATGCATCCTTATTTAGGTAACAGTCCATTTTTGCTTTTTGTAACATGGTGTAGCAAGGATATAATTTTTTGTTACTATATCTAATAATTTCATATTGTCTTCTA
This sequence comes from Dorcus parallelipipedus, assembly GCA_958336345.1. NCBI lineage: Eukaryota > Metazoa > Arthropoda > Insecta > Coleoptera > Lucanidae > Dorcus > Dorcus parallelipipedus. The sequence goes on along the minus strand of OY284477.1, from coordinate 31,466,361 downwards.
GAAAGACCCGCCTCAACATACATCGATAGTGCTTCCAATAGTGACAATTGCACAGGGTCTGGCGAATTACTAGAGTATGCTCTCTTGTATTTATTTGCGCGCTTCCGAGAACTAGTGATCTCTTTTAGTACTTTGGAAGCATCTCTCATTCCTGTAGCTCATAAAGACATTTGAGTAGCGAATACTAATTCGTCCGTATTTGCAATATTACGTAGCTCTTCTGTCTTTCGCCTCTTGGTTCGTTGACTCGACTCACCGAAAGTCTTCGGCGGTCGTCCCGATCGCGTTGATATTTTTGGAATCTCAAATGTTCCTTTAAGCCAAGTATGATTTTTTTTCAAGAAAATATCTTCTCTCTTTCGTGCTATGTGCCATCTACGTTTGATTTCGGATTTAATATATGAAAATTTATGCCTGATTTCTTTGGTTTGCTCGTCCGAGTAATCTTCCCGGCTCAGCACATAATTTTCAACAAATTCCAATTTATTGTTAATATTAGAATTGTTCTGCTGTTGCATTATATCGAAAATTTCTCGTCGAGTCATCATTCTGACTCTTGACGGTCCTAAAAATAATAAAAACTTTTAAAATAAAATAGTCAGTGCAAGAATGGTCTGTGGTGAAAGACATGTCTATATGGAAATATTCACATAAACCTTTACTAAAGTTTTTAAGAAAGTATCTAATTTCAGTAGAAATCGAAATTTAAATATTAGAATACACGAGAGGTTTTTTTCTCAACAATTTTTAAGAACCTTAAAATAAACAAATTGATAATGATTTTTGATTTAACTGGAAGTGAATAGAACTAATTTTACTTTGTTTAGAAATATCTCAGTGGAATACCTCTACTGTTTAAATTTACGATATCTATCTAAACTTTACAGCTTAAGGCCGGGAATTTGAGCTTAAACTGTGCGAAATAAAGCGAATAACAGCCATGCTGCTGTCTCATAAGTTATCACGCACGAGGCGGTCAGTAGATATAAAAAACAGACCACACCCTTTTTTCCCCATTTGAAATGCATTGACTTCCGGCCGAGTTTTCTGCCTCATCTGAGCCCGTGGTAAAGAGTGAGATGGAGCTCCAGAGAGAGAGAGACGGAGACGGAGACAACGTAGTTCGGGCGTCCGTCCGCCAGATGCCTGCGGCGCTGCTGCTATTTTCGTTAGTTCGGAAATTGTCCGCCAGATGGCGGTGGCGTTGCGTCGTCGGAGCGTTAGTTCGGAAATTGTCCGCCGGCTGTCGCCACCGGCGCTTCGCTGCGGAATTTTTTCCTCCGTCCTGAGAGAGATTCGAACCCGTTCCTCGACGTTCGTGAGGCGTCCACCTAAGCCGCTCGGCCGTTGAGGCAGTTGTTCGTATTCGTTCGAGATGTGTAATATTAACGACGCGCGCAGCGAATGATGTCCTTATATTTTTTTTCGTCGAACACGGATGCGATGCTGGTTGCGTCAATTTTTTTCCTCCGTCCGGAGAGAGATTCGAACCCGTTCCTCTGCGTTCGTGAGGCGTCAACCTAAGCCGCTCGGCCGTTGGGTCCGTTGCTCGTATCGGTTCGAGATGTGTAATAATAACGACGAGCGGCGAAGGATGTCGTTTTTTTTTTCGTCGAACACGAATGCGATGTTGGTTGCGTCCGGCGGTGTCCATCTGCTGACGAATTGCGAAAGGACGATCGCCGGCGTCCATCTCGGAGACGTCGCGTCGTCGGTCGGTGGGTTTCTGTAAAAAGAATGGCGCGCGCGGGAGCATATAGATCGCTGCACGCAGAGCGGCGGCGGCAATTTCGAAAAAATGGGTCCTCGGGGCGTGCGCATTTCCGCGAGCGGAGGCGGACGATACCGATATGCGTATTAAGAAATAAAAGATGCGTTTTGCTTACGTATGTAGTTTATTACTATGAAAAAAAATTATATTCATTACTTGATAATACATATTTACAAATTACATTTGCGTTAATCATGGAACAAATACTGTAATTGTTTGTGTGATGCAGGCAAGATGAATTTGTTTTGTTTAAATTCGGACAGTCAGGATCGGATTCCAGGTTTACGATTTCTATCGCTGGTAAATGCTCTTGGACGAAATTTGCTTTTTGGTGACCTTTTACGTAGATTCGCTGATATCCGTGTGTAAATTGATGAAGAATATTCTTCACTTGTCTGTAAGGAATGTAACCGTCAGAGTAGCGTAGATAATGATAATTATTTTCCAACCAAATAATTTGTCTTTTATGTTCCTTTTTTAATTTATTGAAAGGAACGTCGGGTGGACCGAATACGAAATGTGCTATGCTACACGCGTCTCTGATTGCCATTTCTTTTACCACAAAACGATCCAATTGGAATCATTCTATGTCAACAACTAGCGATTTTACGTTTGCTTCTTTCTTGTACAATTCGTGCTTCCGGAGTAGAATAGGGTCGAGAATTTTCGATAATTTCTTAATACGTTGACGGAAACGGATTCTGTCGCGTGCGTTTTGCATCCAGTTATTGTCTTGCTCTTCTTCTTCATCATTCGCGTTAAATTCTATTACAACGGTCGGTTCTTTGGTAAATGTTACGTTTTTCTTCATAATTTCGCGTACACTCACCGCTCGATGATGCAAACGCAAAGACTGAGCGAGAAAATGCACTCGGCCTCTTTTCGTTTAGAGTGGTGGGGAAAATAAAAGCACTCATTGTTTAAAAAAATATATTTCAGATAATTAAATACATAAAATAATATATAATTTGTTTAAATTATATCTCTAACTATATTCGTTGCAGGGTTATATTCAACGATCTTGTCGTGGATAATTAGACAGTATGCGACCATATCCGCCTTAAATTCCTGTTCGCTCTCTAATTCTAATTTAATGTCGACAGTCGAAGATTTTACGGACTCGTTCTGTTTCGACCAGTCTATAACGTAGAGAGCTTTCTTTTTGAATTCCGCCAAATTTAGAATCGGTTCGTTGCCACGTCCGTAATAACTGTTTTGAAAATCTGCGTACATCAGATAAGCAATGCCAAATTTATTTTTACTCATTTCGAGATTTAAATTTTTATACGGATAACTTTCAGAATTGAGATGTAATTTAATATTTCGAATGTGTGCGTGATCAAATTCTGACGCGTTTTTAGTAGGTTTGTCTTTTCTAGCGTCTTGGAAAGCGACGATAACATACCTAGATTTTGACTCTTGTAGAAACTGTAGCATTTTCAATTTCATCTCGTCATTGAGCGTAATGTGCGGCACGTGCCATTCGATTTTTTCTAAGCTTATGCTTGCCGTTTTCGTTCCCGTACTCATGTAACAATTATTGTCACTTCTGGAACGAAGTAATATTATTTCTTGTTTGGCGTTCATTATGATTTTCTTGTAGTCCTCGCAGAAGCCGAGCAGAAATTTTAACGGTATGCATGCCATAAACTTATCATCTAATAAAGTCGGATGCTGGTCTTGAAAGGGCACCCATCCGGCCACTTGTAATACTTTACTTTCCGCATCGTTATAGGATACGTACGCCTTAATGGTAGTTGTCACGCCTACATTTCGAACTTTATCTATTTCCTTACCGTCGATTTCGTATCGGATCTCTTCAAAAAGGAACGAATAAGGGTTATTTGTCAGACGACACTCGCCGGTACCTTCGTCGCTCGGCTTGAAAGTTCCCTCGATGTACAGATAACTTTCGTGCGGATAGGTGTAAATATCTTGATGATTGATTAAGATTCTCACTTCGTCGTTGTTGTTAAAATTTTTGTACGTCGGAGAATACCAGTGAAATTGCTTCTTAACGATAACTTCGTCGAAGTCGAGTCCTTCGGATAGATGCAACATTACCGTCGATATTTTTCACTTTATAGCCTAAACTTTGCAAGAACAATATATTGCCCGATGTTAACCTTTGGGGAGCTGTCTTCTGAATGATGAATTCTGCAGGCTTGTTTTGTATATTATTACTGCTGTCGTTATTTTTGTCGTGGAAACGAAGGCCCATCACTTCACGTTTGCTTTTTCAATTCCAGACTGATTCGAACTTGTTCACCTCTTAAATTTATCGACGATCCGTTCTGATCGAGTAACGACAACGTAATGTTATCGATCTTGCGCACTCTTACAGGTAAATAGACGATGTTGCTGAGATTAATGTTTATGCTGTAACCGGGATCGACGGACGGTGAAAATTCAAAAACCGTATGCGATATCTTTTCGTTGTAAAACGAATCGGTAGCAACGTTACACTCCACACGGATTGTCGTCACCTTTATGATTTCCACTGGTAAATCCGATTGATGTAATAGATTCGGTTCTAATATTTTCGGCGAGAAGCCCAACATTCGGCCTATCGAATCTGGTTTTTCAAAGTCGATCTTAAACACGCACTTAATTTCACATTTTAGCGTATTGTTGTTCGGTTTTAGCGAAAGCGTACCATTTAGTTCTGTCTGCAGGAATTTCTCCAGATCCTCCACTTCGTAGGAGCCCGTTGGAATTTCGATAATCTTGCCGTCGCCGTAATAAAATTTGTTATTCTTTCGCTCTTCAACGTTAGGCACAGTATTGTAGGTGTAAAGACTTAGTAATCCGATTTGATATTCGTAACGGCGTTCCAGTTCGATAGGCTGGTAATAATTTGCCGAAAGTACGCTACTGTTGCCTACCAACGTGAACGTTCTCGACATGACTGCGTATTTTTTTGCCCTCTTTATGTAAAAATTCTAAGCACAGATGTCCACAATTGTTGGCGTTGAATTTTTGATATCTCTTGTGATTGTAGATTATTCGACTGCCCTCGAAATATCGAATCACTTCCGACGGCGGCGGAAGATTTCCAAAACTGTCGAAATACAGCACGTGTTTATTTCTTTTAAAATAAGCGACCCAGTGCGTTCCGGGACCGTTTTTCGAATCTAAATTTATTATGCCGCTTTCGAATTTACGAGGTTTTCTAGGTAAATCGTCACGCATAAAGACGCCTCTGAAATGTGGCACGTTTTTGTTTGCAAATTTCGCCAGATGGAAATCGGTCAGGGCTGTTCGGGGCAGTCTATCAATTAGTTTTTTTGTTGTTTCGGTTGACGAATGTAGAGACCGAGTCCCTTACGATACGGTTTCAGATATAATCCGTCGCCCTTCTTTCCCAGCGCGATGGTCTCCATCGTTCGATTGTGTCGTCTTGCTTCTTCCAACTTCCTTCTCGCCTCCTTAGCTCTGCCAATTGCGTGCGCAATACTCGCGGATCCTCCGGCGAGGGAACCCGCCGCGCTGAGACCCGCTAACAACGGTATGAGAAACGGTATGACGCCTCCTACTTTCGGAACGGGTATCACTCGAGGTTTTCGAATGTTCTTCTTACCGCCGGCTTGTTTCAGAGCAACCTTGGCCGATGCTCTCGCGAGTTTTATAGCTTCGTTCGCATTGTCCAGACGATCGAATTTTTTGACATTGTTGCGAATCTTCCTGACAACTTCTCCCAAGGCCACTTTACGAGAACCTTCGCCGCCGTGACCGCTTCCGAGTTTTCGTTTGATTTTCATCGCAGAAGTAACAGCAAGAGACGCTATTCTCTCTCCGGGTTTCGCGTCTTTCGATTTGACGCGATTCCAAGCGCGCTCTTCTAGCTTCTTGTCTGCCAAATGTCTGTTCGGTAAATCTTTGTACTTGGAGTACGCTATGTCGTGTTCTTTGCAGGCTCGATCTAATTCGTTAATGCCGACGTCTCCGCGTTCCAAACGCTCTTTTAATTTCGTACAGGGTCCGCAGAATTGATAACCTCCGGGTAGATGCAATTCGAACGGTAATTTATTGATGAGAGAATTTAAGAGACCTGCACCACTACGCGCAGTCATTTGGTCTGAGAGACACTGCGGTCGACAGAAGCAGAAGTTAAATTTATATATATGTGCGCGCGCGCGTGTACGTGAAACATGCGAATTGTCAAGCAGGCGCATAAGCTTCCCGTAATGAATATGAATTTTTTGTGCGAAGAGACAGAATTGAACCGTCATCCTTTATTACCCTCAACGATGAGATGTCTCGTCGCAGGAACGTCAAATTCTGGAAAAACCAACATCGCGATTTCCTTGATCGTCCATTCGAACGGTCTGTCCTTCGAAAATGTCTACGTTTACTCCAAGTCCCTGTATCAACCGAAATATCGAGTGTTGGAGCAAATTCTAAGTGAAGTGAAAGAAGTAAACTACTTTGCGTTCAAGGACAACGAAGAAATACTGAATCCGGAGGATGCAGAAGAAAATTCGGTTTTCATATTCGACGACGTCGCTTGCGATAAGCAGGATAAGATACGAGATTACTTTAGTATGGGTCGTCATAAAAGGATTAATTGTTTTTATCTCTGTCAAACTTACACCCGAATCCCTAAACATTTAATTCGCGACAACGCTAACTTTTTGATTTTATTTAAACAAGACGAGACGAATTTGAGGCATATATTTGAGGACCACGTATGCATGGACATGTCATTCGATCAATTTAAGTCGATGTGTGCTGAGTGTTGGAAGAAGAAATACGGGTTCATTTGCATTGATAAGGAGCATGATATAAAAGACGGAAGATATCGTAAAGGATTTGACAGTTACATACTGATATAAGCGTCGCCGCATCCAGGCAACTAAAACAGTATCGAAACAGCTTTACAACCGGTAACTGATCGGTAAAACAGCTTTACAACTGCTCGGAAACGGATATTAACCGGTGGAAGAACTGGACCAGACAACTAAAACAGCTTTACAACTGGTTTTAACTGCTCGGAATCCGGCCAATTGGTTTAAGAATGGACAAAGAGAAGAAAATGAAATTAGAAATTATCAAAGCAAGTAAAGCAATAAGAAACAAGTATCTGGCTTTGAAAAGAGGTAAATTGGAACGAGACTATGAGCTGGCGCAAAAGTATAAACCGATCACCAAGTCTCTCAAAGAGCTTGAGCGAACGGTAAAAACTGAAAAAGATTCCGTTAATTACTTACCTGTAAAGAAATCTGCCGACGATAGCTTGGCGGAACCGGAAAGAAAACTGCAAAAGCAAATCGGTCTTCCACAACCCAGTTTTGTTGAATCGGAAGCTGCTGCCGGATATAGTCCGCTTTCGGACGTTGTTCCGCTTTCTTCGGACGTCCAACAACGACCCAGTTTTGTTGCCGGACAACAACAACAACGACGATTCAGTCTTCCACAACCCAGTTTTGTTCAATCGGAAGATGTTGCCGGGTATGATCCGTTTTCGTCCGAGGAGGAAGAAGAAATCGATGAAGAGAGAAGACTTTCCGATTACCAAAATTTATATCAAATAATGTCTCCCACTCCTAGAGACGAATACCTTAAGATGTACGATTCACTTCCCAGAGGATACATTTATGGTTTATTACAAGACGTCAATAATGAGTACGACAATGTGTACGGCATTCGCTATAATCCTGTTACGGGCGCTTGGCGAATCGGCGATAGCGACGTGCAATTAAAAAAAAAAGATTTGATAATTAAAGGTGTTACATATATTGGCACACCGGGGCTTTATGAATTACTCTTTAAAAAGCAACCGATCGGCCATAAGAACGAAGATCTCGAGAACTATCATCATATACTAGATCGCACGCACGCTCACAGAAGAGGCAATGATCCGGCAGGGCAAATAAAGGGAAGTCGTAGTGAAAAATACAGAAGTATAATTCAACCGTTGTTCGAAAGAAGATCTCGCGCTAAAACTTGGAGCGGTAAAGGATTAGAAATTGAAAATAAACCGTTTGAGTATATATACTGGGATAACATCAACGAGCTGGTGGATCGTCTGAAATTGTTGAAGGCTTCTCAACAGGCGGGACACACGGGCCATAATAACGAGATTATTGCGATCATCGAAGAACTGAAAGAAGCCGATGTAATAGAATGAGCGTCGATAAATTCGGCAGATATTTACGCAAAACGAAAACAACTCGAGGACCTCCCGGTTTAGGATTTTCTCTCACAAGTGATAAACATTATGATATCGGGAACGAACGACTGTGCAACGTCGGCTCGAGCATCAATCCAAGAGACGCGACCAATAAAAAATACGTGGACGAGGTAAAGGAAAAAATCAAAAACGATTCTAGGACCATATAAAATCAAGTTACGGACGTGAAATCGAAAATCGAAGGAATATTTCGTTCGCAAGCTCTCTATCTCGGCGATCTGAAACGAGAGCTAAACGTATTTCAAGAACAAGTGAAGCTGATTAATATTAGATTAGATAAGTTGGAGCAGCGGTTCGGTGAAGGGCACAGCAATGAGCCAAATTAAACGTGACGTCGTCAATGAGTTACACAAACCTGCGAGGAAAAATTTCTCGAGGAGATCCATAATTGTAAAGTCTGTGGACGATCTTTGGCAAGCTGATCTGTGCGAATTTATTCCTTATGCGCGTGAAAATAAAGGTTATAATTACATATTAGTTGTCATAGATTGCTTTTCTAAGTATTTGTGGACGCGACCGGTGAAAAGGAAGACAGGCGAGCTCGTAACTCAAGCTATGCTCGAAATATTGAATACCGACAAGAGGACGCCCGCAAATTTACACACCGACGAGGGAAAAGAGTTCTACAACCAAAAGTTTAAAGATTTGACAAATAGATACGGAATAAATCATTACTCAACATTTTCTCCGATAAAGGCCGCCATGGTAGAGAGAGTTATACGGACAATTAAAGAAAATCTGTACAGAGAATTCAGTATGCGCGGCAAATTTAAATGGTTCGATTTATTGCAAACGATTGTGGACAAATACAACGCGAGCGTGCACAGAACAATAGGCATGGCTCCTAAAGATGTGAACAAGACAAATGAAAAGACACTTTTAGAAACGGTATACAATAAGATTAAAATTGCGGGCAAAGCGACATTTCGTGTCGGTGATGTCGTTCGCATCAGCAAATATAAAGGAGTATTCGAAAAGGGGTTTACACCGTCGTGGTCCACGGAACTGTTCAAAATCGCTAAAATTCAAGTTACTAATCCCGTTACTTACCTGCTAGAAGACATGTCGAAGCAACCGATTTTGGGCGCCTTCTATAACGAAGAACTCCAACGAGCTAAACACGAAGACGTTTATTTGGTGGAAAAAATTTTGAGAAAAAAAGGAGGAAAAGCCTACGTGAAATGGTTGGGCATTCCTGAAAAATCTTGGGTTAAATTGTCAAATATTGTTTAATTGTATGAATTATAGAAATAAATTGATTTGCTTTTTTTAAAGAAAAATAGTTTTATTAATTCGTCTTATTTAAAAAAACACATTTTATATGGCACATACAAATTATCGTTAACAATATATTGAAAAACAGTGCGATACAACTTACAAAAAATGCATGCGAACAATAAGTATTTTCATTATCGTTATACAAAAACAAATTATGGTTGAAATCAATTTGCGTTAAGTTGCCACATTCCGAATCGAAAAAATAATCTGCATATTCGTGCGAAATATTTAGCGCAATCTTCCAGTCGCTGTCTTCAACTTGCCGACGACCTTGATGAAAACAACGAAGTTTGTAATACAGCAACGCCTGATCTTGATTTGTTAAATTTACGTCGAATATGTTTGAACCTTTCCATGCAAGCTGAATCCAATTCTCAGGCCAAACGCTATTTTCATAATCTGTACACACGTAACACTCAGTTATGTTCGAATTATTAATGTTTATATAAAACGTATTGTTCGCAATTACCGCGAAAACAATCGCGGCAGCAAGGAGACCCATTTTCACACGGACGCACTCTCGTCGTTGTTTAGGCACACAGGGCACAAATGCAGAGAAATCGGAGGTCCGTCCCACTGCGTTTCGCCGGTGTTATAATGTAAATAACAAGGTAATTTACGCTGCAGCTCTTTATCTTGCTTCAAACGATCGGGTAATCGCTCCCAAATATCAATTAAATTTAACGTAGATTGTTGCAGTAAAATGTATCTGGGAATATAGGGAATTAGATCCGTATCGATATTGCTCAAACCGAAATTTTGATTGTTATATTCCAATATTTTATCCACGATTTCAAGTATCTCTTCTAACATTTTCATTGCGACTGACCGACGACGGTTGATCCCATTAAAATCGAGTTTTTATATCTTCCCACGTCGAGTTTTATTTTGTCCTCGTGATTTGCCAACAATTCTAGCAAACAATCGATACTTTCTGAATACCATTGCACATTTCCGTCCTCTGCTTTTGGGATTCCGATAATAAAATTACGGGCATATGAAATTAAGTTTTCATTATCCGGGAGATAAGTGGGGATTAATTCTATAATTTTATTGTAGTAGCCGTTGAACGTAAGTTTTTCGAGCCTTTTGATGCGGTAATCGACGACATGTAATAATTTACTTAATATTTTAAACATAGATTTATCCAATTCTATTTCTGTTTCGCCTTTAATAATTTTCACTTTAAATTTACCTTTGGACTCGATAAAAAATAATTTGATATCACTGTCGCAAAGCTCAAAATTGGAAATCGTCTTCGTGTCCGCACATTGTTGGCACCTCGTACTTTTTAATTTCAGATGATCTTCGATGCGAGGAAAGTATTCGATGAATTGATTCCACTCGTTGCCGTTAAACGTTAAACATTTTGGTTTTGAGCTGTACGTTAGTTTTACCAACGGTTCAAAATTATTCATTACACTGAGTCCCGTTGAAATTTTTGTAGATCTGCTTAGCTTGTAAGACACCTCGCTAACAAAACGAAAATCACTACTTCGTCTGCATTCTTGCAGAAAACTTTCCAGAAACTCTAACGACGACGATGATGCCATTTTCAGATATATACTTGCACTTATTTACGCACGCTGCGAGACTAAACGATCGAAAGCAAACTTGCGCTCTTAAATAAGGAGAGGAAAAAATGTGAGCGTAATTTATTTTAAACCAATAAAAAAAGACGTGTTATACACGATGTTTCATAACTCGAAGTGAAGAATTAAGGAACGTGTACGCGGTGATAAAAAATGTTAAATATTTTTGTAAGTTATGAAATAAATATTTAACTTTTTTTTATCACCCCGTATACGTTCCTTAATTCTACGCCGCGAGTTATGAAATGTTGAAAATGCGATCCAAGCAGCTCTATAGATTGCAGTTTGTTGTTGATAGAAATACTAAAATATATTCAAGTTGTCAATAATTATTTTTCCACGTTAATAAATCAATTCAATACTAAAACTAGTAGTAATTTCATCAGGTTATGGGCCCAGAGTGGCGAAAGGATTGAAAGAGTACCATTTGAAGTGTCTAGGAAAGTAGAACTTGAAAAATGAGTGGAAGCGGTGCAGTTCGTATCGAGTTGTTAAATAAAGATAACTTTGACACGTGGAAAATACAGATGGAGGCTTTATTAGTCAAAAATGATGCTTGGAACTATGTAAATGGAGCTGTTGTAAAACCAGAACTTATTGAAGGCGATGCAACTTCGGTGACAGCGATGAAGACTTGGATTGACAAAGATTGTAAGGCCAAATCGGATATTATTTTGTCGATGAATCCTTCCGAGCTAAAGCAAATAAAAGGATGTACAACGTCACGGGATGTTTGGTTGAAGCTAGAAGCAATATACCAATCGAAAGGTCCTGCAAGAAAAGCTACACTTTTTAAACAACTTACCTTACACAAAATGAAAGAAGGAGAAGATTTACGGGAACACTTACGAATGTTTTTTGATACGGTAGACAAATTAGAAGATATGGATATTAAAATAAATAAAGACTTGCTAGCCGTGATGCTTCTTTACAGTTTGCCTGCATCATTCGAAAATTTCAGATGCGCCATAGAGTCAAGAGACGAGTTGCCAGCACCCGATGTCCTTGGAGTAAAAATTACGGAAGAATGTGATGCAAGAAAAAATGAGAATCGGCAGTGTTCAATACAAAACGCGTTGGCAGTTAGATCTTCAAATAAGAGATATACTAAAGATAAAGTCGCGAAACAAGAGTCTACATATAAGACTGTTAATAAAATTAAGTGTTTCAAATGCCATAAGTTTGGGCACAAAGCTTCGGAATGTTACAATAGAAAGCAGTACGCTAACAAAACAGAAAATGTGAGTCTGTATGTTACATCAAAAACTACTTCAGAAAATATTTTTCAAGTGCAAGATGAACTCCTAGGAAGAAATTGGTGCCTTGATAGTGGATGCACTTCCCATTTATGTAAAGATTTAACAAATTTTAACAAGTGCGATAAGAATTATATTGGTAAGCTAAATCTCGCCAATAACGCAACTACAAATGTCAGTGCGAAAGGTGTCACTTCGTTCACTGCAGATGTCAAAGGAAAAATTACGAACGTAAGTTTAAATGACACCTTGCACGTTTCAGATCTGCGTACGAATCTAATCTCAGTTGGAAAAGTTACCGATAATGGGTTTCGAGTAATATTTGATAAACACGGCGCCAAGATTGTTGACGAAACTGATAACGTAAAAATTATTGCAGATCGTATAGATGGACTGTATTATGTGCGAGAAAAGGCAAAAGTTGAGTGTAAAACAATTACTTCAACTAATCAAACAAAAGTCAGTCTGTTGGAAACATGGCACAAACGTCTTGGGCACCTGAACATTAAGGATCTCCGCGAAGCTGTGAAATCTGGAGCAATCAAAGGACTAAACATTGAGAATACAAACAAAAAATTAGAATGCGAAGTGTGTCTTCGTGCAAAAATGACACGTCTGCCATTTCCGAAAAGTTCGGGAGAAAAACAGATTTGTGCGACATTATCCATGCTGATGTTTGTGGGCCTATGAGAGTCCAGTGTAATGGTAAAGCTCTTTATTTTGTTACATTTATTGATGATGGTTCTAGGTGGTGCGAAACTAGATTTCTTCGTCAAAAGAGTGACGTGCTTCAAGAATTCGAAAATTATCGTATCATGGTGGAAACACAGAAAGGCAAACGTGTAAAAATCTTACAAACGGATAATGGTACGGAATTCGTGAACAGAAAATTCGACGAATATTTAAATAGTCACGGAATTCAGCGACGATTAACCGCACCGCATAATCCAGAACAAAATGGGGTGGCAGAGAGGAAAAACCGTTCACTCGTGGAAACCGCCCGATGTTTACTTCTACAGAGTGGCCTTCCTGCGAGTTTCTGGGCTGAAGCCATTTCAACGGCAAATTATCTGCGAAACAGATGCCCCACAAGTGCATTAAATGGAAAAACGCCTTACGAAATTTGGTTGGGACAGTCTCCAGATGTTAGTGGTTTTCAAGAATTTGGTTGCGAAGTTTACTGCCTTAATAGAACGAACAACAAAGGAAAATTTGAACCACGTTCAAGAAAAGGTATTTTCCTCGGGTATTCAGAGCAGTCTAAAGCATACCGAATTTGGATACCAGAAGGACGTAAAATAGAAATAACGAGAGATGTAAAATTTCTACATAAGCCATTAGTAAACGGCAACAATTATGAAGAATTCTACCCTAAGCAAAATGAAATTAACACAGAAAAATATGCTGATAAAGTTCGTTCGCATGTAGATATTGAATTAATCCGAACTGGAGAAGATGAAGAAGTTGAAGTTGATGAGCGAATAATCAACCCTGAAATAGAACCAAGAGAAGTTATAGAGCCACCGCTTCAAGATGATTTCAAGAAAGGACGAGGTAGGCCAAGAAAAATGTTTACAGGTCAAAGAGGGCGTCCACGTAAGATATATAACATGATACCTCAGGAAAATGAAGAACAAGCTGATTTTGCCTTCATGTCTGATGTGTCGGTAGATGTTGCGATTGCAAGCTCTGAGTCAAAGGAATGGATGAAAGCTATGGCAGCTGAATTCTGTTCTCTTTTGAAGAATGACACTTGGGATCTGGTGGAGCGTCCAATGAATCGAGAAATCATTGGCAGCCGAATGGTGCTCCGAAACAAGCAGGGTCCGGAAGGAACGATTGTGAAGAAGAAAGCTCGTGTTGTAGCGAAAGGTTTCTCTCAACGACCTGGAACTGATTTTAACGAAACTTTCGCTCCTGTGGCTCGATTGAGCTCATTTAGATTAACGACAGCTTTTGCTATTCAGCATGATATGCATATGCAGCAGTTTGACATAGCCTCTGCATATTTGAATGGATTTTTAGAAGAAGATATTTACATGAAACTTCCTGATTATAGTAGAGAGGTGCTTGAATTCATTGTTCAAACCCAATGTGATACTCCTGACATTATCGAAAAAGCCAGATGTATGTTAAACGAAATGTCAATTGGAGAAAAAGTTTGTCATCTTAGAAAGGCTCTCTACGGATTACGTCAAGCAGGACGAAGTTGGAACAAACGCCTTGATGATGTAATGAGGCAGTTCGGAGCTACACCTACACAATCGGATCCATGTGTTTACGTGGCTGATCAAGACAATGAACCAATTGTAATTATAATTTATGTGGATGATATCATATCATGTAGAGACATAAGAAAAATCGACAATTTTGGAAATCATTTGAAGAATAACTTTGACGTCAAGAAACTTGGAGAAGTAAAATATTGCCTTGGGATAAAATTCGATAGAAACCAGGAGGGAATAACATTAAGTCAAGCGAATTACATTAACGACATTCTTCAGAGATTTGGGATGCGTAAATGTAATCCAGTTTCTACACCGTTGGCAGCTGACACAAAACTGACGAAGTCCGATGTTTGGAATGATGATGATGGAAAGAAACCTCCTTACAGAGAATTAGTAGGAGCTCTTATGTATTTATCAGTAGCCACACGTCCAGACATTTCCCATGCTGCTAGTGTTTTAGGACAATTTGCAGATTGTTTTGGAAAAAGTCATTGGAATGCTGCTAAACGAGTTTTGCGTTACCTAAAGGGAACCGTAAATATGGGAATCATTTTTAAGAGATGCAAGGATTCATTACGAGGATATGTAGATTCGGATTGGGGAGCTTGTCTAGACGACAGACGATCCTTTACGGGATATGCTTTCATATTTAATGGAGGCATCGTGTCGTGGGAATCTAAAAAGCAGAGAACTGTAGCATTGTCCACTGTAGAAGCTGAATATATGGCATTAGGAGAAGCTGCCAAAGAGGCAATATACATAAGAAAGTTCTTAACTGAGATAGATTTGAACTATTCTGAGACCGTAATGATTTATAATGATAATATTGGTGCTCAAAAACTTGCAAGCAATCCGGTATTCCATGCGCGAACTAAACATATCGATATTCGGCATCATTTTGTGCGTGAAATACTGCAAACCGGCGAGATCAAGTTAGAACATGTTTCTTCAGATGAGATGGGAGCCGATGTACTTACCAAGGGATTACCAATAGCAAAACACAGAAGATGTTTAGAAATAATTGGAATGTTAGTTACATAATTACATGGCAAATAAAAATCCACAGCTTGTCTCGAGTGGGGCTGTTGAAAATGCGATCCAAGCAGCTCTATAGATTGCAGTTTGTTGTTGATAGAAATACTAAAATATATTCAAGTTGTCAATAATTATTTTTCCACGTTAATAAATCAATTCAATACTAAAACTAGTAGTAATTTCATCATGAAACATCCTGTATTTTTAATTTTAAATCTAATGCGCACACGTAGATTACTCAATGCATTGCAATTTACTGATAAGAAAAATGCGCCACGAACTGCAGCACAGCACTTTAGTTTGCATCATCTGTCCCTACAGAAAAGAGTTCATTTTACGTTTTCTCTGTACGCGTTAATTATGGATACCATTTCGAATATAAATAGTGCTATTTCGTTAAAATCATTGCCTATTAAGAAGTTGTCGGAGCTGGAAATCGACCGCAAGTATCCGTTGTCCGATTTAAAATATGTAAAAACGAAATTTGGAGAATCATTGCTGGCGGAACTCGATCAAGAGTTTGTCGTGTTTCTGCCTCGTCGATTTAACAAAGCCATACCCGAAGATAAGATAGGTGACGTGTTGTCTTCACAATGCGGCTTGCTTTACAAAGGATTGGTGAAATTAGCCAGTAAACCGCAGCCGGCTTATGACCTTCAATTTGAGAAATATTAAAAATACAAGTAAGTACAAAATTTATTATCTTATTTCAAGTCACTAGAATTAGTCTCTCTTTTTTTTTCAGCTCGTTAACGTAAAAAAATATTAGCTTAGTTATAAACATAATTTTAAAATTAGATTATTATTAAACATTGAAATGGATTTACGAGAATATTTAAATGTGTTTCGTTTATTGGATGAGTGCGCCGATAAATCAGATGCTTATAAAATTGCAAAACTAAACAAAAAAAATATTAAAACATTAAACGAGCTAATGAGAAATTGTCCGTCGGTGCACGATAAGAAACAAATTGAAAGCTTAATTGCAAAATTACATTCATTCGACGTAAAACTGGAATTAAAAATTAAAACGTTGCCGATTGGCCGAGGTTTAAGAACAAGTCGTCGTCCCGGAACAGAACGGAGAATTAATAAAATCAACCGAATTCAATGGAAGGATGTAAGTTTTAAATTAAATGCGTAAGTATTTTTTCTAATTTGTTTTTTTTTAAATTTACAGCTGCAATCTGCATTTAAAAGCAGAATTCGTACCGGAGTAATAATCAATAAAACTCATACACAACCACAAAGCTTTTTCCTAGACGCCTCTTCTCTGATTAGAACTAGAATCGGAAATCAATTGGTGAAAACGCCTTCGATGAAGATAAATTTGGTATTTTGCGGTGAATTTGTAAAACCTCAAACCGATGTCTCGGAATATAAGTTTTTCAATACCAAAAATCACGTGATCAATATTGGAGCAAATCTAGACGAAATTTTTAAACGAATTGTTTAACGAAATCATGGTGCAGGTAAGTTTAAAACGAAATAAGCTGCCACATATTAATTTTCTTTTTTTCACTTTCTTATCAGCTTTCAGAATTTCAAGAGAGAGAGAGCGGCTGGGCGTTATCGGCAATCGTGAACCTGGTCGTGGCGTTTTGCAAGTACACGCCGTTGAGAGGAGGAGGAAAGAAAGATAACGGTAGCACTTACGTGGATCTGCCGGACGAACTTCGGCGAAAAAGTAACGTCATATTGAACATCAAAAATCGAGACCGACGATGCTTCGCATATTGGCTTTTGGCGCACCTATTTCCTGCGAGAAACGGTCAAGATGCGTGCGATCCTTCTACGTATCATCAAAATATATACGATTTTTTTAATTTTAAAGGTATATGTTTTCCTGTAAATCTGTGCGACTTACAGAAATTCGAAAACGCCAATAAATTTATTTCAATTAACGTATACGGTTATGAAAACAAGAGCATCGTGGGTCCGCTTTATCATACAAGAAATGTCAAAAACTGTCACGTAAATTTATTATACTTAAAGAAAAGTCAACGCGTAGGTCATTTTTGTCTCATTAAAAATTTATCAGAACTGTGCAGGTATCAAATTTCATCAAATATGCGTGTCAAGTTCATTTGCGATCGTTGCTTGTGTTATTTTTCATCCAAGGACAAATTAAATCGTCATGTGTCAGATTGCTCGCGTCACGAGGCCGTAAAAATTGAATTACCTAAAGACGGAGAAAACATTGTTAAATTCAAACAATTTGCAGCCACCATGCCTTTGCCGTTTGTCATTTACGCGGACTTCGAAGCTCTAACGAAACCTATTCATTCCTGTGACGATACTTTAGAAAAAGCATTCACGAACGCCTATCAACGGCACGAAGCCTTTAGCGTTGCATATTTAACAGTCTGTTCTTACGACGATCGACTAAATCATTTTGAAATTTACCGCGGCGAAAACCCTGCTGAGTGGTTCGTAAATAAATTATTAGGAGAAGCAACAAATGTTCAAGAAATAATAAAAAATCACGTTACCGTTCCTATGAAAGATTTAACGTTGGAAGAATCTACGGCACATGCAAATGCCGAAAAGTGTGAGATTTGTGATTCTAATTTTAACGAAAATAATGCTAAAACTTATCACCACGACCATTTTACCGGGAACTATATTGCAGCTTTGTGCAATAATTGTAATTTACAATGTCGCGTTAAGAATATTATTCCCGTGATTTTACACAATTTATCTCATTACGATAGTCACTTTATAATAGAAGCTCTGGCAAACGTAAACGACGAAAATGTCGAAATTTTAGCAAACACAACTGAAACTTACATATCGTTCTCGAAAAGGGTAGGCGATGTGAAGTTACGTTTCTTAGATTCGTTTCGTTTCATGCCCTCGTCTCTTGAAACATTAGCGAAAAATTTGAAACCAGAACAAATAAAGTTCGTACAAAAAGCGTTTCCGAATCTGGATTCTTATAAATTAGCAACTCGTAAAGGATGTTTTCCCTATGATTACGTGAATTCTGTTGACAAATTGGAGGAGACAAGTCTTCCCGATAAATCGCTATTTTATAATAAATTACATGGCGAAAACGTCAACGATGATGATTACCAGCACGCCGCGCCGTAAACGTTTGGCAACATTTTCAATGTAAAACTCTCGGTGAATACGCGGACTTGTATTTAAAAATTGACGTATTTCTATTGGCAGACATTTTTGAAAATTTTAGAAAATTGACGTTCAAAACTTACGGGTTAGATGCGAGTGGATTTTTCACAGCTCCGGGCCTATCATTTTCGGCGGCTCTTAAAACAACAAAAATTGAACTTCCCCTTTTACAAGACATCGATATGATTTTATTCATAGAAAAAGGTTTACGCGGCGGTATACCTCAAGTTAGTTCCCGATATGCAAAAGCGAATTCTGTACACATGGGAACGGATTTCGACCCTGATAAGGAAATTAGCGAAATTATTTACGTAGACGCGAACGGACTATATTCTTACGCGACGACGACAAAATTACCGTGCGACAACTTCAACTGGGTAAGTGACGAAAAATTAACGAATCTTTTAGAAATGCTCAGTACGACCGACATTGATTGTTCGATGTATTACGGGGATGAAACGGGTAAATCTTGTATTTTAGAAGTTGACTTAGAATATCCTGAAGATTTGCACGATTCCCATATATTTTTTCCATTTTGTCCGGAACACATGTCCACCACAGGTAAAAAGGACGACAAAAAATTAATGCTAACTTTATGTAATAAAGAGAAGTACGTCCTCCATTTACGCGTTTTACTTCAAAGTTTAAAACACGGCTTAAAATTAAAAACAATTCATCGTGCGATAGAATTTGACGAGAGCAATTGGTTAGAAAAATACATTAAATTAAATAGCGATCTGAGGGCAAAATCTACGAACGCTTTCGATAAAGATTTTTACAAGGGCATGTCGAATATGATTTTCGGAAAACTTATGGAATCTGTACGCAAATACAGAAATATCGTGTTGACAAAGAAATGGAAATCTGCTGAAAAATATATTAGTCAACCAAATTTCAAAAAAGCTACGATTTTCAATGAGAATCTGGTCGCAATTGAACTGAACAAATTATCTGTGAAATTTGATAAACCGATCTACGTTGGCATGGCAGTCCTTGACATTTCAAAAACAGTCATGTATAGTTTTCTTTATGATTACATCAGAGAAAATGTGGAGCCCTTATTTAATGTCACAGTATGTTACACGGACACGGACAGTTTTATTTTTAAATTCTCTCCAAAACATCCCGAACGCGTCTCGAGTATTTATGAAATTATAAAACGGGATGCAAATAAAATTTTTGACACTTCAGATTACGCCGCAGATAACCCTTTCGGAATACCTTTGGTTAATAAGAAAGTTATCGGTAAATTTAAAGACGAACTGTGCGGACAGATAATAACTGAGTTCATTGGAATTAGAGCTAAAGTTTACACCATCAGAGTGGGAAAAGAAGTAAAATTTAAAAAATTGAAGGGCGTAGGTCGTTCGGAAATTAAAAAAATAACTTTTCAGGATTATTATGACTGTTTGTTTGATAATAAAAAATTAATGTCAAAATTCAATAGCATTAGGTCAATAAATCATCAATTATTAACCGTTACCATAAATAAAACTGCCTTAGATGCTCAAGATGACAAACGACATTACGATCTTGTAACGGACATTCATTCGTTGCCGTTGGGACATTATAAATTAAAATGAAATTGTATGTAATTTTGTAATTATGTATTAAAATTAAATTATATGTAATTTGTAATTATATTGTGTGTTAATAAAGCATTTTGTAACATACATCCGTAAGTAAAACGTATTTTTTATTTTTAGAATTTTATTTAAGACGTTTTACAATTAGACAGGCATCGTTTTCGTCCGCCTCCGCTCGCGGAAATGCGCACGCCCCGAGGACCCATTTTTTCGAAATTGCCGCCGCCCGCGCGCGCGCCATTCTTTTTACAGAAACCCACCGACCGACGACGCGACGTCTCCGAGATGGACGCCGGCGATCTTCCTTTCGCAATTCGTCAGCAGATGGACACCGCCGGACGCAACCAACATCGCATCCGTGTTCGACGAAAAAAAAAACGACATCCTTCGCCGCGCGTCGTTATTATTACACATCTCGAACCGATACGAGCAACGGACCCAACGGCCGAGCGGCTTAGGTGGACGCCTCACGAACGCAGAGGAACGGGTTCGAATCTCTCTCCGGACGGAGGAAAAAAAATTGACGCAACCAGCATCGCATTCGTGTTCGACGAAATAAAATATAAGGACATCATTCGCCGCGCGCGTCGTTAATATTACACATCTAGAACGAATACGAACAACTGCCTCAACGGCCGAGCGGCTTAGGTGGACGCCTCACGAACGTCGAGGAACGGGTTCGAATCTTTCTCAGGACGGAGGAAAAAATTCCGCAGCGAAGCGCCGGTGGCGACAGCCGGCGGACAATTTCCGAACTAACGCTCCGACGACGCAACGCCACCGCCATCTGGCGGACAATTTCCGAACTAACGCTCCGACGACGCAACGCCACCGCCATCTGGCGGACAATTTCCGAACTAACGAAAATAGCAGCAGCGCCGCAGGCATCTGGCGGACGGACGCCCGAACTACGATGTCTCCGTCTCTCTCTCTCTGGAGCTCCATCTCACTCTTTACCACGGGCTCAGATGAGGCAGAAAACTCGGCCGGAAGTCAATGCATTTCAAATGGGGAAAAAAGGGTGTGGTCTGTTTTTTATATCTACTGCGGTCAATGCGAACACGTGTGATCGCATAATTTTAAGATTGTTGCAAGTCGGCTTGATTCCAGTGGGGCTCTCCAGCATCCTCTATTTCAGCCCTAACTGAGGCCTTATCAGTAGAAGAGTAGCTCGAAAAACTCTACCGCAATCAGTCCGATTCGCCTTATTTAAACGGCAAGCCCGTAACAGCATCTACAGCTAAAGGCACGCCATAGAAGTTGCCGTTCGTAAATCAAGCCGATTGTCCAGATTGTGGTGGAGTTTCTCGAGCTACTCTTCCACTGATGAGACTCCAATTAGGGCCGAAATATTTATCCAGAAGATGTTTGGTAGCCCCACCGCTATCAAGCCGACTTACAGCAGTTTTAAAAATATGCAATGACATGCTATTGTATCCGCATATTTTGCTTTCTGCTATGAGACAGCAGCATGGCTGTTATTCGCTATATTTCGTACAGTTAAGAGCGATCTTTCCATTTCAGTATAGGGCGTTTTCAATGCATTTTTACGAAACGGAATTGCATGTAGCGCCTTTATTATGAAAGATAACCCGGAAAGAAAATTACGTACTTCCTTAAGAAATGATGAACTACAAAACGTCTGTTTTAAAAAATCAATATTGTCTGTCAATTAATAGATATTAATTAAGATGTTTCAGCATTTTGTAGATCAACTTTAACATTTTTTTTCTGGTACTTCTTGTTAAAATAGTAAAAATGTAAAACAGACGTTTTGTAGAGCAGACATTTCTCTATAAATACGTAAATTATTATGTATTTTGATTAAAAAATGTGCTAGCTGCATCGAATTCCGCAAACAATATAAATTCATCAAATTTGAAGGAACTGAAAGTCGAACTCATCCCCTCTCCTTTCTAGGAGTGACGAGTATAAACGTAGTATTGAAGTGACACAGAAACAGTAATAAATTAATGGGATCCAAGTTTACAGGCACACTTAGGGATGTTATGTTTACAGAGGTATATAAAAAATTTCATATTCGTTATCGAGAAACTTTCAAACGTGGTTTAAAAAGCACCTACTTTACTACAAATCTATAACTGTTTTACGAAATCTCATTGTAGGTGTTAATGAATTTCTTAATTTTGTGTTCTGAAAAAAACGGACTAATTAATTCGTACAGTAATATACAGGGTGATCAAAGCTGCGAAGTCGTTAAATGAGCACAAATGAACTGTTTTTGCTCAGGATTACAGTGATGATCTGAAAAAAATTATTGCTCATCGCGTTCTCAGAATACTTGCAGATGTGTAGTTGTTTGTAAAAGACCACCATGTTTTGTTGGCAAATGAAAAAACATTAAATTTTAATTACAAATAATTCTTGCTATTTCATCTTAAAATTAATAATAAAGAAGTTATGGCGACATTTGTACACAGTTGGTGTATAGCATTATATGACCATGGCTCACGAGGAGCCATGAATAAAAAAATCGACGTTTACTTAGAGTCTGAATTTTTAATAAAAGAAATTAATAAAAGAAAAAACAATGCTACTGCTACTACTAATTTTTGTAATTTTGTAATTGGGTAGAGATTTTCTTTCTCTTTACTGCGATATCAACATTTCTAAAATGTGCTTACAATATACAGTGTGTGAAAAACTTTTTTATTTTCAAATTTAGACAAAAGTGTTATTCTTTATAAAAGTTTTTGCTTGTTCGAAAACCATTAATTTTTAAACAAACCAGATATTGTTTTTCTTGAAATAAAAATTTTAAATTATGGAAAAATATTTATAGTCGCGTCTCTATAACTCGAACCTCCACAACTCCAAATTTTCTGTAAGTCGAGGTTTACTGACGTCCCTGCACATTGTGTACAACTGAAATTTCTTTCTTTAACTCGAAATTTCTATAACTAATTTAAGTAATTTTCCGGTCCCTTGAGATTCGAATTATGAAGGTTCGACTGTATTTTATTTGACTTGCAACTAACATCCAGATTTCAACACATGTTTCAACTGTGTACAAAAATTCTTTATAAACATTATTAACAACATTGTCCGTGATAGAAATGACAGCATTTCTCATTTTTATTTTAAAACTGAAACATCGTTTTCTAAACTATTAAATATCGTAAAATATCCTCACAAAAAGAGTCCAATGGATTCAAATTCGGTACAGGAGCTGGCCAGTTTACAACCAATCCATTTATTTGGAAAATGTTCCTTCAAAATATTTCTTACAGTATTGTAAAATTGGCATGATAGAATGGGCAGGACATCCATCTTGTTGGAAAAAATAATTGACCATACTGGCTTCGTCTCTTAGCTGACTAACATTTGCGATAAGAGATGTCGTGATTTTATTAATTAATTCATTACCGAACAAATTTTTCGCTTTAAATTTTTAGAATTTTCTCCTTTATTTTACTTAAGAAAAATAATTTCAGGATTTTGTTCAGAAAATTAATGATTTTTATTTAAATAGAAAAGTTTTCCTTTTTCTTTGGTCCATCGCAAAGGTAATTCTGTGTTTAAGCCAGTAGTAGGGATAGGCCGATTCTGGAACCTCCTCCGACCTTGACGAAAAAATTCAAGGTCAAGGTCGGAGGAGGTTCCAAAATCGGCCTATCCCTGACGTGACCTTCGCCATAACCTTGACATGGAGGAGGTTCCAGTTTCAAGGTCAAGGTCGGAGGAGGTTCCAGAATCGACCACCCCTGACCTTCACCATAACCTTGACACGAAGGAGGTTCCAGAGTCAGATAACCTTAAAATGATGTTGAGGTCAGAGGAGGTTCTAGTGTTGATTTCTGCTTAGTGACCTTGTGGTTGGAGGAGGTGAGGATTTAAATTAGTATTACCCCCACCTAAAATCTTGTTATATAAGGCCGTTAATTTATGAATTGATTCAGTTGTTGCAGAACTGTGAGTCGTGTTATATAAAGTTAATAGTGTATCATCGATCTATATAAAAGTAAGTTTATTATATTTTTCTAATCATATATAATTCTTATATTTTTTATGTATTTAATAGTGACGTCTAAACAAGTGGAATTTTTCCTGAAGCAGAAGAAAAGACACGTGGATGATCAAGGTGATGATGTACAGAAGAAAAGATTTCTCACTCAAAACGTTGATAAACCAAAAGAACAGGATGACCAAGATTTGAATATATCCTCATTTCGAAACGAGTTTCAATTTGAAGTATTGTCTCAACCTTTTTTCACGGATGAAGATTTGCGTCAGTATGATGTTAGCGAGAAAGCACCTTCAGAGATATCAGAAGTAAGGGAAGTGGCTGATGTGGACCAATTACCATTGTTAGCTCAAAGTGTATATTTTTTAAATAAGAGCCGCACGAAGTGGGTTTGCGTGGGACTGTGTGCCGAAACATTTTTTGATCCTGTAATACGCATTATGGGTACTAAAAGGCAGAGCATATCGTTTTTAGAAGAGGAATGGAAACAATTCGAAGGAACAAAAATATTGAAATTAGAAAGAGGTGACGAGACACTGTATACAGGGTGGGCCAACAGTGCGTGGGCGGAAGATTGTGGCTTTATTGTTGAATATTTTTAAAATCTGTGTACGCACTAACATACATATGGGTTAGATGCACAATCTAAAATTATTTAGACAAATACAGGGTGTCCCGTAAGAGTGTGGCAACCCTAACTTGTGTTTTTTTAAATGGAACACCCTATATATTATTGCACGATTCGATAGCTCGTCATTAGTGGATGAAAATAATATAGGGTTTTTTTGATCTAAAGTTTATGGTTCTCGAGATATTGATGATTTGTCGTTAAAAAATGGCAACATTTGTGGCTCTGTAAATTATTTATTTTTAAATATTTGACTTTGAAATTTGGTAAATACATTATCTAACTATTGGGAAATAGAAAGGCATGCACAATCGGAAATTTCTTTTAAAACTTTATACAGGATGATGCATTACGCAAAAGACCATTTTTCTAAAAAAAATTAAATGGAACACCCTGTATGTAATCACACTATTTTAAACACCTTTTGTTGAAGTTTCTCACGGCATAAGTTTTTTTATGATTGGCTATTAAACTTTAGATGTAGGAATTTTTTAAAATTATAAATTTAAAAAACGAAGCTATGATTGTAATTTAATAACGAAAACCTAAAGTTTCTTTGATTCATATTCGTATATTACAGCAACAATAACAACAAACTAAAACTTAACTAACAAAAAAAACTTAATTAAAACACTTTCTTGAAAATTATTACAGGATTTGTAAATATCAAACTTGCTGCACTTATTTAGAAAGTACTGTCAGTGTACAGCAAAACGTCGACATTTTTCTAATTGTGTAAATGAAAAAAAAAAAAAACTAATTTAAAAGATGTTCAAAATGACGCCCATCTTGCTCTATGCATTTTTGAACTCGGCGACGCAAAGAGTTCCTTACATTTGATAACATTACAGGAGTTATCGATGCAAATGCATTTCTTATTCTAATTTTCATATCCTCTACATTAATAGGACACTCTCTATAAACTTTTTCTTTAATGTGGCCCCAGAAAAAGAAGTCAAGGGGAGTAATATCGGGAGACCTAGCTGGCCAATTCACAGGTCCACCGCGCCCTATCCATTTATTTGGAAATTGTTGGTTCAGCCACTCTGTAACGTTACGATTGTAATGTGGTGGCGCTCCATCTTGTTGAAGCCACATTGTTTCAATTCCGTTATAAGGGATGTTCACCAATAATTGCATGAATTCATTTTCAAGAAAGTGTAGATATAACGGACCAGTGAGCGTGCCATCAAAAAAATAGGGACCAACAATATGTGAATCTATTATTCCTGCCCAAACATTAACGGACCATCTATGTTGGTTATGTACAATTCGTAAAAAATGCGGATTTTCGTTTGAATAATAGTGTAAATTATGTTTGTTTACAGTTCCGTTATTATGGAAAGTCGCTTCGTCAGTAAATAAAATTTTACTTGCAAAATTATTCTCTGCATTAATTTTCTCATTAAACCATTGGCAAAATGTCCTGCGTCTTTAAAAATCTTCTTGAACTAATTCTTGATGTAATTGAATATGGTACGGATGAAACTTATGTTTTTTTATTATTCTTCTTATTGTTGTCTTACTTAAATCTAAGTCATTACTCAACTGCCGTGTACTACATTGAGGATTTTCTACTAGGGAATATATCACATGAAGTTCATTATCTTCTGCCAAATGAGTCTTTTCTCTTTCATGTTTTTCGTAATTAACACTGCCCGTTCGTTCAAATCTTTCAGCAAGATTCATAAAAGATTCTTCACGCGGATGACGTCTCTCTGGATACCGTTCTTTATACACTCGACTTGCTAGTAAGGCATTTCTTCGACATTCGCCCAGAATGTAAATCATATCAATCAACTCTTCTTTATTAAAATTCATTTTGAAATTTAAGTTTATAATAGGGTAATATTTATGCTGAACGTTCAAACCGAAGCTATCCAAACATAATTTGTTTCCATGGACTACTATTTTTACAAGAATTGATATTTCTAAATGTTAAGTTAAATAGAAAATATTTACAAATCCTGTAATAATTTTCAAGAAAGTGTTTTAATTAAGTTTTTTTTGTTAGTTAAGTTTTAGTTTGTTGTTATTGTTGCTGTAATATACGAATATGAATCAAAGAAACTTTAGGTTTTCGTTATTAAATTACAATCATAGCTTCGTTTTTTAAATTTATAATTTAAAAAAATTCCTACATCTAAAGTTTAATAGCCAATCATAAAAAAACTTATGCCGTGAGAAACTTCAACAAAAGGTGTTTAAAATAGTGTGATTACATACAGGGCGTTCCATTTAATTTTTTTTAGAAAAATGGTCTTTTGCGTAATGCATCATCCTGTATAAAGTTTTAAAAGAAATTTCCGATTGTGCATGCCTTTCTATTTCCCAATAGTCAGATAATGTATTTACCAAATTTCAAAGTCAAATATTTAAAAATAAATAATTTACAGAGCCACAAATGTTGCCATTTTTTAACGATAAATCATCAATATCTCGAGAACCATAAACTTTAGATCAAAAAAACCCTATATTATTTTCATCCACTAATGATGAGCTATCGAATCGTGCAATAATATATAGGGTGTTCCATTTAAAAAAACACAAGTTAGGGTTGCCACACTCTTACGGGACACCCTGTATTTGTCTAAATAATTTTAGATTGTGCATCTAACCCATATGTATGTTAGGGCGTACACAGATTTTAAAAATATTCAACAATAAAGCCACAATCTTCCGCCCACGCACTGTTGGCCCACCCTGTATATCTTATAAGGGTTTATTGGAATTATGGAAATTGTGTGATATTATATCATACCGTTTGGAGGTTTTGAAGCAATTGAATTATAAAACATTCTACTCCAACATGATTCCATGCGTGAGTGTTATGGATGGTGACGTGAAGCTAACTGCCAAAGCATTTCTCAATAATGAAATATCTGAGAAAGGGGCGATTACAAATGAATTAATAATGTTCGGAATTAATAAATTAATGTGTGACATAAGTATGCATAAAGCCGTTACTATATAAATGTTTTGATTCATTGTGTACATATTACTGTAAAATAAAATAAAATAATCTGACAATAGTTTTATCATTTACTCACCTAATAACTTTTGATATATAATGTTTAGCCACAAGAGTATCAGAGTAGTACACATTATCATCGTCAACTGTTAGAAACAAAAGCCATAAATGCGGCGTCGCGTCAAGAGAGACCACATTTTGAGAAGTAGTGTAAAACGAAAAGGTCGTGGTTTACTTAATACGTTAATTAATAAACTGCCAATAGAGTTACATATACCAGGTTACAACTACTGCGGTCCAGGTACAAAATTAGATACTCGACTTAAAAGAGGAGACAGAGGTGTTAATGTATTGGATGAAGCGTGTAAGCAACACGACATTGCATATTCGTTAAGTGACGATTTAGATAAGCGTTACGAAGCAGATAGAAAATTGTATCAAGCGGCAGTACAAAGAGTTAAAAGTTCAGAAGCGGGACTTGGAGAGAGGGCATTAGCATTATCTGTAGCCGCCATAATGCGAGCTAAGACTAAGTTCGGAATGGGGAACAGTGGGAAGAAAAAGCGTGCGATTAAGCGGAGGAAGCTGTCAAGAAAGCTCGACATTCCATTTCGCGCAGTGGTAACAAGAGCCTCTTAGAAAATGTTAAATTGGCACAGTCAGTTTTAAAGAAAAACCACAAAAAAATAAGACCTCCACGTCAAAGAGTGATTCCAATTCCCAAGAGAGGAGGATTTTTACCTTTAATTCCATTATTTGCAGCTTTGGGAGCAATAGGATCACTCGGCGGTGGTGCAGCTGCAATTGCTAAGGCGGTAAACGATGCAAAGGCTGCGAAAGAACAATTGAAAGAGGCAGAACGACATAATAGGGCTATGGAAACTAAAGCAGTGGGAAGTGGATTCTACATTAAACCTTACAAAACAGGATGTGGATTATATTTACCATCTAATTCAAAAAACTGAAATATTTGCCTCGGCGACCATTGAGTAACATTGACATACTAAAATATGCTAAAATATTAAAATTACCATTTTTTCGAGGAGTGTTTATGAGAGATACATTACCTAAAAAAATATGGGAACATGAAAGTGGAATTATAAATTTAGATGACAATTCTGGTGAAGGAACGCATTGGGTAGCATATTACAAAAGAGGTAGAACTGTAAAGTATTTTGATAGTTATGGAGATCTAAGACCTCCATTGGAAGTGGAAAAATATCTTTTGTCAAACGGAGTAGGCGTTATTAATTATAATTATGAAAGATATCAAAAATCGAATTCACAAAATTGTGGACAATTATGTCTACAGTTTTTAATAGCCTTACAAGTTAAGTAAGGATTTAGTTCTTGAAAGATGGTCAACATGGAATCTTCACCGATTTCGTGTACATTTACTCTAACGGGAAATGAATCGGTTTTTGTTTGTGAGTTTAATCCACCAATATACCTGAGCGAAGACGCAACCTATGAAATGTGTATGTTAAATTTTGAGACGTTTAACGCAATACCTAACATAGATGAAAGTAATAATTTAATACATTATGAAGAAAGAGGAAAAAAGTCTGCTTGGAAAACTATCGATATACCTACAGGCACATATGAACTCGATGATATTAATAAATTTCTGAAAGATTATTTTCAAAATAACAATATTCTTGATTATATAAACATTCATGGAAATAATAATACTTTAAAGGCAACCATAAACAGTTCGGTTAAGCTCGATTTTAGTCAACCAAATTCATTGGGAAGATTGTTGGGATTTGAACCGAGAATATTGAAGGAAAACGACAACAACATCGGTGATTTTCCAGTCGATATAAACAAAGTCAATGCTATAAGAATAGAGTGTAATTTGACCGGTGGGTCTTATAATAACGGAGAACCTGGTCATGTGTTGTATCATTTCTTTCCAAACGTACCACCGGGATTTAAAATAATAGAATCCCCTCTTCAAGCTATTTATCTGCCAGTGACCGTGAAGGTAATTACGAGATTAGTCGTTCGACTCTTAGATCAAGAGAATCGTTTGGTTAACTTTAGAAACGAAGTAGTTACTATAAGACTTCATTTGAAGAGGTTTACACAATGATTATCTACGACAGTGGTTATCCGAAACAAAAGAAGTGGGATAGAATAAGACGTAATATATTATTTAAGCCACGAAAATATATACTGAATTGTTGTCGACAAAAAAAATTGAAATTGACACGAGAAAATAAAAAGTATTTAAAGAGTTTAGGTTATAATGTGTTAATTTAGAGAAAGAGAACAGTACCATTTAAAAACTCTTAAAGAGAATTATTCTGTAGAAGTGACATAACCGTCAAAGGGTGAGCACCAACATTGTACGTAAATCAATTATTACCTAAACAAAATGGATATTTTGGGAGTGACTGATAAAATTAAAATGGATACTTCAATAACTAACGTTGAGTATCATTCACACTTACCATTCGGTTCATCATTTGGTAATAACGATGAAGTTCGAATAACAGTTCCGGAAATTGACAATTACACTTTACCATGTGAAAGTTATTTGTATGTAGAGGGAAGACTTCGTTTGGCTAGCGATAATACCAAGCATAGTCCTACAGCACAGTTGATAAATAATCCAGTGGCTTATATGTTTAGCGAGATTAGATATCTTCTGAATGGAGTGCAGGTGGATTCGGTAAGAAATGTTGGG
This sequence comes from Dorcus parallelipipedus, assembly GCA_958336345.1. Lineage (NCBI taxonomy): Eukaryota > Metazoa > Arthropoda > Insecta > Coleoptera > Lucanidae > Dorcus > Dorcus parallelipipedus. The sequence continues at coordinate 31,436,014 of OY284477.1, read as the reverse complement.
GTAACGTCCACGATGAAAGGTTACTTTTCTTTTACTCCCAACGAAACAATAAAATTGGAAAATGCAGGATGGCTTCAGGAGAAAGCAAGAATAAGCAATGTACTCGACGTTAAGAGAAATTTCGCAGCAAGCGCACCTTTAAAGACATTGTTAGATTTTGGGGAAGATTATAGAAAGATAATCTTGAATATGAGGCAGGAACTGGTGTTGATTAGAACGAATGATGACGGTGATGCAATTTTTGAAAGTAATACGGCTGAAAAAATCAAAGTAACAATTGATAAAATTGTATGGAGGATGCCGCATGTATCAGTAGGATTGCGAGAGCAATTGGTTTTAACGAGGATAACAGATAGAGATGTTGAAGTACAGGTCCCTTTTAGGAGCTGGGAATTACACGAGTACCCTTCCCTTCCAACTACTACAAATCATTCATGGACAGTAAAAACTGCTCCACAGTTAGAAACGCCAAGATATATAATTATTGCTTTTCAGACTAAGAGGAAGGGTGTTGTCGATGCTAACATGAGTCTGTTTGATGATGTTAAGTTAAAATCTTTAACAGTATTTCTAAATGGTGAACGATATCCATATGATAATTTAGACATCGACATTGAGAATAATAAATACGCCATCCTATATGTATTCTAGATTCCAAGAATAATATTACCATCGTGAAAGTAGCCAACCTTGGTTTAATCCAAAAGAATTAGCTCGATGTCCTTTAATAGGAATTGACTGCACGTTTCAAAAAGATACGATGCATAAAAGTGCAGTAGAAATCAGAATTGAGTTTACAACTAAAGAAAATATCAAGGCAGATACTATCGCATACTGTTTAATTCTGCACGACAAAGCATTCTCTTATTTACCTCTCACAAAAATCGTACGTCAGTTGATGTAAACGTTGAAGGGTAATAACATTATTAAAAGTGAGGGTATGAGCTAAACGTAATTTGATTTTGTAAGAAGCAACATCAACGGAACCATGAAAGAGTTTATTATCATTGATATCCAAGGATTTAAAGTGGAAGATAATAAATTTATACCGAAAGAGTTGGCTTCTTACGATAGTGAAAATAAAGTAAGTCATTTTATGTTTCAACCTCACACCAGTTTGTCATTAGTATCCACAAAATATCGGAATGTTGCAAACTGGTTAATGACTAACCACCATTGCATTCACTGATATCGTGATATTCACAATATATCGGATTTTGATGCAATTATCAATTCTTTGTGTTGTACAGCCAAAGTTGTATACGTTAAAGGAACGGAGAAGACTCGGTTTCTACGTGGAATTCTTACAGGAAGTACATGTGTAATACCTGTAATGGATTTGAGTGAAATTTACGGAAATGTGCAAAAATTACAACAGTCCGAAGCCAAGTGTCCGTTTCATTTAAGAAGAACTTGTATGTGCGCATTAACCAACGTGTATGATCTATATTATTTTATAATGAACCAGTTACAAAAACGTAATTTTTCAAGAAGCATTTGTGATATATTGTGAGGGAACTTTGGTTCTTAGTTATTGAAAGAAAAGTTCAGCTTCGCGATGGATTCGCTGAGATGTCTTTTTTGCAAGCAAATTATAAAAACACAGTAGAAAAGGTTGGCGATGTTATGAAGAAGTACGAAACAGACCATTCCTTCACCGATATACCTGACAAGGACTTAATTTACTTCCCCAAATGGTATTTAGCTCACAAGGTCACATCTACTGATCTAGAATTTGTCTACAATAAGCTTCCTGATCGTTTGAAAGCTGAGCTACAAATGTTCAGAATCTGTGAACACCATCATTGTTTCCAATTGGATTTCAGCGACGCAATAGATGGTCCAGCGCCCCGTAAGATGAATTGTAATTTATGTAATTATGCTTAATTATTATAATAAAAGAAATCAAAAAGAACACCTTACTTTATTCGTTATTTATAATAATAATAATTACTGAAGCGTTAAGATTTTGAAATACCCTGTATAGAAACGAATCGTAAAAACAAAACACACTTTTGTTCGTGTTTAGTTTTTTATAGAATCAAAATAAACTTATGTCAGACAGTTTTAAAAGGAAATAACGTGATATTTTTTGCATTATTGCATATTTTGCATATATTGCATTATGCATTCAATTGCGTAGGAATTTCCTATTGCATCATTTATGTAACCTTTAGATATTACAAATGTTAAACAATTCAACATAATTTACAGTCTAGACAAATCAGGATATGAATTAAAATAACTACGTTGCGTTCTTCGATTTCAAATGAATCACAATAAAATAAAACAAGTATATTGACATATATATTCGTTCATATTAGGTGAATTTTCGCCATTAACACAGTAATTGAAAGTGATAAAAAAATAAGTTAACCCCCACCATTAGAAAAGAATAATAGTTATACAAATGGCAAAAATACTCTAGGTAACAGATGCAGTAGTGCATTTAACAGCTGACAGGAGAATTAATTGACAGCGATACTTGTTTATTATGGAATTAGATACCTTTTTAGATACCTTCCTCGCGATTCGGGTAATTGATTTCTATTACCGTGTTATAGCAATGACGTAAATCATAACGTCAAAGCGTACTCCCCTACCATGGCCAAAATGACAAAAGTAATTGTTTTCAACTACCGATTATAACTAGTAATTGGCGAAAATTCACCTATTGTTTCCCCATATTATTTCCCTTCCTAGAGAAAGTTACGACACGACAAATTCATTTCTAATATTAATAATTTTTTATTAACCTTTCGATAGACCGGTAAAAAGCTTGTAAAGCCCACTAAACCTTGATCATCCTCCTCCCATTTTACCTTGGCCAGTGACCTCCCATTTTACCTTGCCCAGTCTCCTCCCATTTTACCTTGTCCAGTCTCCTCCCATTTTGCCCTGGAAAACAGGATGTCATAAAAAATTCCCACACCCGTCTGGTATGTAACCTCTAGATGTTATTGAAATACATGATAGAAATTTCCTATTGCATCATTTATGTAACCTTTAGATATTACAAATGTTAAACAATTCCTACAAATATGAAACAATCCCCATTACATTATTTCTGAAGGTTTAACGTTCACTTTTTGGTTATATAAGAAGTTTTCCGTTCAGTTAACATCATAAGTGCCTACAACAGTACTGGTAAGTCCTCTTTTAATTCTTTATTACTTATCATAATATAATGCTGTTCATTCTTTATTAATGAAGATAATACATTTGAAGATAATACAATTTAATACTGTTTTTGTTCCTTGTTCCTTGCAGATCTTGTATTATTTTTTCTTGAATCTGTCTTGAATCATCAATCCTACAATCTAATAGTGAGTATTTTTGTATTTTTTATATACGATTACTAAAATGATATGTATTAATGCATCCCGTGTTTTTACATAACAGTAATGTCGAATATTGGTGGCAGAAATGAAGAACGTTCAATTTTACAACAATATTTGCAGGATACTAATCCTTCAACTTCAATTACTACTAGCGTGGTTTCTGCACTTCCAGAAACTTCTCAGAGTGCAGTTACCACTCAGGCAAATGCTGTGCCATCCTGGTGGAATGACATTGACAATGGCTACTTCCTCCAGGAAGGTGTAGTTGATACTGCCTTGACCGTACTTGGTGACGAGATAGATCGTTTAAGTCAAAATAATTTACTAACGCCGAATATTTCTTTTCAAATTCAACCGGTTCAACAAAATTTACTAACCCCGTCTACTTCTTTTCAAATTCAATCCCTTCCGCTTCAAACAAAACCCCTTCAAACTCAAGTAACCCCGTCTACAATTCAACCCCTACACCTTCAAACACAACCCCTGCTTCAAACACAACCCCTGCTTCAAACACAACCCCTTCAAACTCAAATTCCGCTTCAAACTCAAATTCCTCAATTTATAGCCATTATTCCTTCAATTCCTTCAAAGCCACTTCAAGCAGTTTCCGTTCAACCCGCACAACCCCTTATTTCATCTTTTCTTAAACCTATCCAATTCGTTCTTAAGCCCACTCAATCCGTTTCACTAGTTTCCCAACAATCAATAGTTACTCCTATCGTTACTTCCACCGTTTCCACAGTTTCCACCGCAAAATCTATCGTTTCTAAACATGCTGCTGCTAAATCTGTTCCTATTTCTAAATCTGTTCCTATTTCTAAACCTGCTCATATTTCTAAAGCTGCTCCTATTTCTACACTTGCACCTGCTTCTATTTCTGAACTTTATGACGTTCTTTCTCGTGAATCCAGATGTACGCGGGGTACCAGATGTACGCGGGGTAATCGCAGATGTACGCGGCGAGGTAGTCAATCTTCTCATCTAAGGACCGCTGAAAGTTTGTGGTTGCCTAAACGTGAGTATGCGTTATTTAGGCGTCAACAAAGGATGACTATTCTGGATTCTGGATTTGGTGTGGGGGGTGAATGAGAATCCACATGCACTTAGGCCACAATTAGGGCCCATTGTACTACCCCCGTGTTCAGCAGTGTTTAACTGTCAGCGTTCTTCGAGCCATCCCACTCTTTCGATGAAGCCGAGAATGTCTGACGGAGGGGCACTGCGAATTCCAGCCATGTCAGGCCAGAAATCCCCTAACATGGAACCTCTGATTGAGGCAAGTGCTGGGCAATCACAAAGGATATGCTCAACCGTTTCTTCCTCTAGATTACAACCTCTACAGATTGGGCTGTCTGTTAGTCCTATGCGATGCATATGCTTGTTCAATTTGCAGGGGCCCGAGAGTATTCCTACGAATAAACGTAGTCTTTTCCTGGGTAGTTGCATACAGAATCGTGTCAGTTTAAGCGATGGGGCCGTTATAGCCTCTTTCGCTTGGCGACACTTGTTTAGCTTTGCCCATCTATCGGTATGTCGATTCTGAGATCTCTGTTTCAGTAAGGCATTGAACAGACTTGATGACGGCATTATGGCCGGTTCGGGGCCCCACAAGGGTTGCCCGGCTCCCTGTCTAGCTAGTTCATCTGCCTGCTCATTGCCAAATGTTCCAGAGTGTCCTTTAACCCAAGTGAGTTGCAGGGTGTTATGTTTTGCCACTTTAATATGCTGTGGCATTGGAATGTTATCCCTAAGGATATTTTGTTGCTGTTTAGAGCCAATAATGTCGCTCTGCTGTCGCTAGCTATTCTAATGATTTTGTTCTGAATGTCTCGATCCCGAATTGCTCTTGCACCTTCTGTGATGGCAACTAGTTCTGCTTGAAAAACAGTTGTCAGTTGGCCGAGTGCTATGCTTATATGAAGGTCTAGGTCATCGGAGAAAATTCCTGCGCCTGTTCCTTTTAAGGTCTTAGATCCATCAGTGAAGATGGATATATCGGGTTTGGGTGCATCGTCAGTATTCAAGAGAACGCTGAAGTGCTTCCTGAATATATATGTAGGTGGGAGGGAGTCAACTGTCGCCCCAAAAAGAGGAGTCTCTTGTAGAGCCTCCTCCAGAATGAGGTGGTGCCTACCCCCAATACTTTTGTTATTATTATTCCACACCTTTCTTGCCCGCAGCCTCAGGGCTGATCCCAGTGCCATCTCCTCCACATATATATCCAGTGGAGGGAGACCAAGGATGGCCTCTAAGGCGGCGGTAGGGGTGGATTTCAACGCGCCGGTAGCATTCAGACATGCAAGTCTTTGTACGTGCGAAAGCTCCGATGCTGTTGTCGATAGTCTGGTTCTGAGCCACCAGACCAGCGCTCCGTAGCAGAGCATGGGCCTTATAACGGCAGTGTACAGCCATAGGGCTTTTGGTGATGGTCCCCAAAGTCCGCCCATCGCACGGCGACACTGCCAAAAGGCGACGCACGCTTTTGCCACTTTTGCGAGAGAGTAGTCTTTACGTCCTGGTTTTGGTATAAATACCACTTTTATTTCCCTCCAGTTCTTAGGGATGTATCTCCAAGCGATACACCCTTTAAGAATACGTATCAGGTAGGATAGAATTGTTTCCAGTCCCCATTGGAGGAGGACGGGAAAAACGCCGTCCAAACCTGGCGATTTGAAGGGGTGAAAGGTTTTAATTGACCAGATTGTTCTTTCTTTCTCCACTACTCGGTCGGCAAACTCCCAATCCTCTTCCGTTAGGAGTGTATCGGGAGCCTCCATCCATGCAGGTACGGGATTGATATTGCAACCTGGGAAATGTGTGTCCATCAGTACCTTTGCTGTTTCCTCAACGTTGGTGGTAAAAGAACCATCCTCACGTTTTAGACTAGCTGGTTGCTGATGTGGGTCTTTGGCTAGTATTTTGTTGAGACGAGCAGAATCTCTGGTAGTCTCAATTTTGTTGCAGAAGGATCTCCATGTCTCCCTCTGTCTTTCCCTAATTTTCTTTTTATACAGTCTTTGGTGGCGTTTATATGCGGCCCAGTCGTCTGTATTTCTAGTGTTTTTTGCTTTATTGAACAGTTTGCCCAAGGTAAGTTTCAGTTTATCAAGCTGTCTGCACCACCATATGGTGGGCTGGCGTGCCTGGACTGTTTTTACCGGACATGCCTGTTCATAGGATTTTTTAATAGAGTCTTCAAGAAGGTCAACTTCTCTTTGCAGCTCTACTATTGTTTGAATTCTTCCGGAGACAGGAGGAGTCCGAAGTCTGTCCTCCAGGCACTTCAGATAAAGCGCTCGCAGGTATTAATTTTGAAGCTAATCATTCTATGGTCTGACATGGTAATTTCTTGTGAGACCTTCCAGTTTTCTATATAGTTGAAAATACCGGGGGAGGCCAAAGTAATATCAATTACTGTCTGGCAACGGGAACTTACAAAAGTAGGTTCGCTACCCCTATTAAGTATCTCCATGGTTGTACCGGAAAGATATTCCAGTAGTGTCTTCCACGTGGGTTGATATTGGCACTACCCCATACAGTGTGGTGTGCATTTGAGTCGCATCCAATTACAAGATGCTTTTTGTTCCTCTCACAGTATTTTATGACCTCCATCATCTCTACAGTGGAAGGGGGATCCGTCGAATCTCCTGGGAGGTAAATTGACGCCAAAAGGATCTCTTTTTTTCCCTTCATGTTACAACTGATTTGAACAACCGTGATATCTCGGCCGCTCAAGTGTGGTACTAGAAGGGCTTGAAGGTTTCCCAGTACATAGATGCATGTCCTAGGGTTATTATGTTTTTTGTCTACGAAGATAGTACCTCGCAGATTACTTAGGCCTGAAACCCTTGATTTAACTATCCAGGGTTCTTGAATTAAAACAATGTCCGGCTTACTACCAAGGTGTCTGCACAGAGTTGCTGCAGCCGCCCGGCAGTGATGCAGGTTTAATTGTTTAATGTGTATTCCCGCCATTGGGACTTATGGGAGAGGATTAAGTTTTTAGGTCGCGTCACTGGAAGGGGCATCCGGTGGCGAAACTTGGAGTAGGTTCCACCACTTCTCACTGATCTGAGGTGTCGCAACCGGGGGTTCGACTGCCTCAGTCTCCATATGGCTGATGGGGACTTTAACTTGTTGCTCTTGCGGCTGTTGCTGTTCTGTTTCTTGCAGTTGCAATTGGTGTGTTTGCAGCTGCTCGGTGTCTGCAGAAGCCGTCTGTTGCTCGACAGGCTTCTGGATTTTAATTTTTAAGGAGGTGAACTTATAATTCAGCTTCCCTCCTTTGCTGTTTATCTCCTTCACGGCGTCATCTCCAACGCCAAAAACAATCAGCCTCCCAAGAGGTTGATCGCGAGTGGCCGTATGGAAGACGCACCATCTGGAGATATTTGTCCAGGGGTTCTGCAGCTCCAGGCGTCTTTGGACGACATCCATTTCTTCCGGTTCATCCGGAATCCATAGTGTCGCCTTCCAGAGCCTGGGGAGCCGACCCACCTGTACCACTTCTAGACGTGCAGCCTCCCACGGGGGTGAGAGGTTGCCAACCACAAGCCAAGGAATAGTCGTCATCGCATGTGATCCTTAAGATCTCACCCGAATACGACCATCCCTTGAAGGTCGGTGGTCTTATAGTCCCAGATGGGCAGGAGAACAAGTAGTTGTCCAAAGCCCTCTCCAGTACTTTTTGGATTGCCTCGTTTTGGGGTTTTGTTAATTTACCCCACGGGTTATTCTTGTCGATGATGGCTACGTGGAGGTGTTTGTTAACAGCCTCTTTGTAGCCACCATCCGGTCTTTTAGAGGGTCCTGCTGTGATTTTACCTGCAGTTGCGACCCCCTTTGTTTTCGAAGGTAAGGGAGGCTGGTTAACGCACTGCCTTTCTTCACGGGCCTCTCAGATGGTGGGGTACCATCTGATCTTGCCCTTTTTTTGGGCTGCCCTTCTTTCTTACCCGGGTTAGCCGTGTGAGCCAGCCTCTGGGTTGGAGCGCCGGGCTTGGAAGTGGGTGCACTCGAGCTTTTTGGTGCATCACTGGTAGACTGTCTGATCGTTTGGTCAGCCTGTTTTCCAGACGCATCCGCAGCTCTGAGGCGCGCCAGCTTCCTTCTTTTTTGTTCGGCTCCACTAATCCGTTTCCGGTGAGCCTTCTGTTGTTGCCACTCCTGTGGCTGTTGTTCTTGGCCCAGCCGTTGTGGTGAGTCTTGTGAATGAGATGGTTGAGGGGTATCCGAAGACGCACCCTCTGTTTGTTTTACTACACTCTTTTCGGTGTCCATGTTATTGTATGAAAGTTTCGTCCTCCTAGCTCCCCACCCACCACGGAGTCCCAAATGGGGACGCCGAACTTCGACGCCAGGGCTACTAGTCGGATATAGCTCCCAGAAACGGGTTGCGCACAGGCCGGACCTCCGCTTCGGCACAGCACACGTGTAAGATGCGCTGCGCACCTACAGTGCCAGCCCACACACCCCCCGCTCCCAAGGAACTCACCCGGTCGGCGGTCTGACCCGACAACTCAGCCGTTTGATCGAAGTGGGTTAGTTTCGACCTCCCGTCTAGGTGAAATCCAGGCCAAAGAGATGTGTTGCCCCCACTTCAGGGAACTCAATCTCCAGGATCCTCTCATCCACCATCACGGGTCGCCTCGCACGGCACAAACACGAGGGTAACCAAACCCCTGTGAAATCCACTGGACGGTTACAATCCAGTGGAGAGGGGGGAGTGGTCCACGGTGGATGTGCACCACGCGGGAGTTTAGGCCCGGGGCTTCATTACCACTAGCCATGGTCACAAGACCTTGGCCGTACCCCCATCCGCCACCCGGGGGACGCGCTCGGTAGATGTTCCAACCCCCGAGGATGACTAGGATTGTTAATCGAAGAGCAGCTATCCTTTCATCTTTACGTTCGCCGCAAAATGACTAGTGCGGAGTTGTTAGGTCAGTCGCAACTTCGAGTTGTTGCAGATAATATCCCGCTAAATCCTAATGAGTCTGGTGATTCTGAGATAATTAATATATCAGACCGATCAATGGAGATATCTCAATTATCACCAGCTCAATCACCTATTGGGGATAATGTTAACAGAGTTAACATTATTTCCAATATTCAGATTCAACCATCCCCAGAACCTCAAATTCCAGCACCTCAGGTCGTTTCTTCACAACCACTGCAGCCCCGAATGTCGACACCTATCATTTCTTCAGAACCACTCGTTTCTTCACAACCAGTTCCTTCACAAGCACCAGCACCCTCTATTCCTTCACAAGAACCCTTAGCACCCTCTATTCCTTTACAAGAACCCTTACCCTCTATTCCTTTACAAGAACCCTTACCCTTTATTCCTTTACAAGAACCCTTTTCCAATTTATCTATAGTTATCTCAACAGCAGTCCAAAATTATTATGATGGAATAATGCCTGAAGTAAGGAATTATTGTTTACAGGGTGAGAGAAATCTTAGAAAAGTCACGGACGAGTTAGAAACATGTGGCGAAATCATGCGTATAGTTCGCCTAAGGTCTCCGACTGACCGGGCTTTGAGCGAACAATACGATAAAATTTCGCTTGTACAGAACCGTCTGAGGCTAATCCAAGATTTATTTCATAATCTTGCCGCAGACATATCTACTTTATGATAATTCTTAAGGTAGATATTTCTGTGTTATTGTTGTTCAATGGTTTGTTCTTCAAATGAAGTTGTTCCCAAGAGATTAGGTATAAAGTATACGTAATGAGACATCTGTATTATTAAAGTTATTCAATTTACAGATGTCTTCAACCAATGGATGTACAATAAAGTCCATTGTCCTAGAGCAGGTGGAATTGAAAGTGAGTCAATTATTTTTAGTTTTAGTTTTACAGTTTACAGGTATATTATTTTTGTACTCATCCAGTTAACAGATGGAACTCTGTTAAATGCGGAAACCACGACCATTAATTATTGGTCAGATGGGTTTCCGCAAGTCTCACCCAGCTCACCATCACCAATCTCACCGACTTACACCCCAACACCAACGCTGACGGCGACGCCGGAACGGCGACCGCCAGAGCAGCAAGTGGCGGCGCCTCATCGTATCCGTTTGAGGCGTGTGAAACGAGGAGTTTTTGTGCCGCCTGTGTTGGGGTCGCAGCCTCAACCGCTCTTCCCTGCACCAGCGGCTCAGCCGCTCTTCCCTGCACCAGCGGCTAAGACTGTGCAGGTGCAGGTGGAAGTGGAGGCTGCACCATCATCCACCGAGATGGATGAGTCATGGGTTTGTTTTTTTATTATTACATTTCAACATTTTTAATAACATTACTTTTACAGTGAAGATTAGTGAAGATTGGATTAGTGAAGATTGTAGTAAACTGGATCACTTTAGAACTTGGATGGAGAGGAGATTTCGAAGACCGCAACACCCCCTTACAGCAATATATTGGCCGGAATAAGTTCTAGAGTGATCCAGATTAGATTAGATTAGAGCGGTAGATCGCCCTGTCGGTTGGGCGAGACTACGGTGGAGGCGCTCTGTTAGTTTAAGTTATTTATAGTATTTAGTTTGGTGGAGGCGCTGTTAGAGTTTAAGTTATTTATAGTTTTTAGTTTAAGTTATTTATAGTTGTTTTTGTTGTTTAAGTTATAAATATAACTTTTCTTACAACACGCATTTTTACTATAAATAGCAGATGATATTAATAACTACAACGTAATAATAGAGTGTCGCAATTGGTAAAGAGTGAAAGTACCGTTTCAGAAAAGTACTGTTTTAGAAATATGAAGTTTAAACAGCAGTCTCTAAAGTTACCTATACAAAATTTTGATGATGCAATCATAAACGAAACCTTTAAACGTCACAGTGCTCTTTTCGGAGGATCAACTAAACGTGCCATAATCAGTGGTAAAAGTGGAAGTGGTAAAAGTAATTTGATAGTGTCTTTGTTGGTAAACGCTAATGGGCTGCGTTTCAAAAATTTATACATTTGTTGTAAGACCTTATCTCAAGAAAAGTGTAACTTTCTTAGACATTTACTGCCTACAGTGCCGGAGATAGGTTACTTTGAAATTTCTGATACTGAAGTGATGGTATCCCCTGCAAATGTAAAAGAATATTCAATTGTTGTTTTTGATGACGTTCAATGTACTACACAAAATGTAATTAAAGAATACTTCTCTTTTGGACGCCATAAAAATGTCGATTGTTTTTATTTAAGTCAAACTTATAGTGCAATTCCAAAACAAATGATTCGTGATAATTGTAATTTCTTAGTGTTATTTCGGCAAGATTCTACAAATCTAAAACATGTTTTTGATGATCATGTGTATGGAGACATGACCTTTGACCAGTTTCGTGATATATGCTACGCTTGTTGGAAGGAACCGTTTGGTTTTTTAGTTATTGATACTGACTGTACTATCAACGGAGGTAGATATCGTAAAGGATTTGACAATTATATAAACCTTTAAAACCACTACATTTTAACATTGTTCTTCAGTGTTGTAAAAGGCGTTAAAGGAAACGGATGCGCTATGAGTAATAAACTTAAAGCTGAATTAGCTACTGCACGCGAAAGTTTGCGTACTAAATTAAAAACACTTAAGTCCGATATCGAACGATCAAAACATCATATTGAGCAATCAAAAAAATACCTTCAGGCGACTTATTCACCTATTGTGGAACCACTAAGAGATATTGTCAATAAGCTAGATGTTGTTCGCAGTATTTTACCTACAAAAGAAGAGCAACAATCGTACGAAGCCAGTGAAAAAGGCTTTAAAGGCGACCCGAAAAGTTCTTTCATACGAAAAAGACCTCTTTATAAATTAAAATATGATCCTTCATCACAAATTACATGGTCAGAAAAGCATGATGTGAGTACTTTAACACCAGTTGGTCGTGAAATTGGAAAGAAACAACCTTCCATCTTAGAAGAAGAAGAAGAAATTCACGACATCTCTCATGGAGAACCTGAATTTCCACCATCAAAATCTGATTATGAAGAAGCTGAAGAGTTTCATACAGATAGCAGTAGTGTCCCTTTAGACGAATCTGAAGCTCATGCTCGTACTCTTTTACAAGAACGGAAATCAATACTACAATCTAAATTACAATCACCAGAGGTACAGGCTGCTTTACAACAAATTGATCCGTTACCACGTGATTATATTACACGATTTAATGTTGATGTGGAAAATGAATTTGACACCAAATACGGTGTAAGAAAACATGATGAGAAATTGTTTATTGGTGCCGCGGAAGTTGCGTTTGATGGTCGTGATCTTGTAATAGGAGACTTAACATATAAAGGTACAAAAGGTTTATATGAACTGATTTTTAAGAAAGCTCCTGAGAAATTTACATTTCACGATGTACGTGACTATAGAGATATATTGAGAAGAACTCATGCATTTAAAGTAAATTATAATCCTTCTGGCCGAATATCTGCAAGTAAAGGATATAAGTATATACATATTATAAAACCGATAATGCAGGGAAAACCACCAAACGTTTGGTGGGCTCGAAGCTGGAAAACAGGTGGAGCTTTAAAAAAAGAACTTATACCTAACAGTTGTACACAGTATCAATTCTGGGATAATGCTAATGAATTAGTAGAACGATTACGTTTATTGAAAGCATCAGAATCTGCAGGTCATACAGGACATACCAATGAGATTATAGCTATTATCGAAGAATTGAAAGAAGCCAAAATTATTTCGTAAATTTTAAGTATTTAGCTGGATGATATCGAGGTCATTCTTCAGTTTCACATCTTTGTTGGTCAGTTCACAATGACCATTGATAAGTTTGGAAGGCACATTACTAAACATACAGTTCTCAAGCATATTGTTTCTAGACAATTATTTTACGAAACATTATTAGATTTTCGAAGTGACCAGATAAATGACCAAGGCGAATTTCTTCTTTCAAATAGAGGTAATCAAACGACGTATACGATTCAAGAAACTTGCGTGGTTAAAAAAGCAATTTTTCATAAACCTTGGAACAGGAAAGTATTTATCAACGATATAAATTGTACTGATACTTTAATTGGAAGAACGTTGAATGTGGGAGATAAAATCTCGTTTTCTTGCACAGCTGTAGTTTGTGGAGCTACATTATTTGTTGAATTCATTATAAGGAAACGAGTTCTAACTGAAAATGTCTAATCTATCATTGACTGTAAAACGTGATGTTGTCGATGAACTGCACAAACCAGCAAGGAAAAACTTTCGCCGTCGCGTCGTCGAGTTATAATAAAAGGTCTCAGAGATCTCTTCCAAGCAGATTTAATTGAAATGCTTCCTTATTCAAAGATAAACAAAGGATACAAGTACATTCTGGCTGTGATCAACACATTTTCTAAATTTGCTTGGGGAATAGCATTAAAAAACAAGACAGGTAAAGAAGTAACCAAAGCTTTTCAAACAATCTTATCTGAAGGTAGAAATTCTATACCGAGAAATCTGCAAACAGATAACGGAAAGGAATTTTACAATGCAGACTTTCAAGATTTAATGAAGAAGTATAAAATTAATCACTACAGCACATATTCTAATTTAAAAAGTTCGATAGTTGAACGCTTTAATAGAACATTAAAACACAAAATGTGGAAAGAATTTAGCCTGCAAGGAAATTTCGGCTGGTTCAAGTTATTACCACAACTAATCGAAGAATACAACAACACAGTTCACAGTACGACGGGTTACAAACCTAGTAAGATAAATCAAAGAAATGCGAAAACTATTTTACAGTCCGTCTACAGCAATATTAAAATTGTGGATCCAAGAAGTGCAAAATTTAAAGTTGGAGATCATGTGCGCATCAGCAAATATCGACAAGCATTTGCGAAAATGTACACTCCAAATTGGTCTAACGAAATATTTACAATTTCATCAGTGCAGAATACTAATCCCCGAACATACCTAATTAAAGACGCTGACGGTGAAGCTATACTTGGTGGGTTTTATGAGTACGAATTACAAAAAGTGAAACATCCTGATGTATATTTAATTAATGTGTTGAGAAAAAAAGGTAATAAAGCACTAGTTAGTTATTTAGGATTAAGTTCTAAATATAATGCTTGGATACCAAAACGCAATGTTTTATAATAACTTTTTATTAACTATAATTAGAAACATACATTATTTACAATAAATATATTTTACGAAATAACATATTTACTTTGTAGTATATTATTGTAAATGAAACATATTTAATCTATTTACTGTTTTTATTACTTTTTTGTAATTCCTTTTCTAATTCTTCAATTAATTCTTTCAGTTTTCTATCTCTTTCTATATCAGCAATTTTATAATGACCCCATGCGAGAGTATGAATCTTGTCATCCAAAATATAACGTTTATCATCTTTCGATGATAATGCAACTTTATTTTTCAACTCTGTGTACACCGTATGAAAATCTAAATGAAACACGTACATTTTTTTTTAAACGAAACCATCTTGTTCAATAATTTCATTGTAGTCATCCACAGTTAAATATTTATCTATAACATATTTTTTAACACCTTTCGCTTTCTTAGTACATTTTGAAGTAAGCTTTACACAATAGGCTTTCGCACCTGTACCAACGAACGATTCTATTACTTGTCCGGCGTATTCATCTTTGAATCTTCCAATAATTGATTTAGTTTGAGGCATTTCATGAATGTTATTTGTTGGGTAATTTGAAGTATCAAATTTATCTAAATTTTGCTTTATGTCTTCGTACACATTATCAGTATTAACGGATAATATTAAACTGTCCGTATCGGTATATAATAGAGCTGCATGATTGTTATATTTTCGTTTTATGAAATTATAATAAAACTCGTATATTACTGTTTTCGATATTTCCAAAACACAAAATCCTACGTATAAAGGTTTGTTATAATTTACTTGTACTTTGGTTAATTCTATTGCGGTCAGGTGATCACTAAAAATTTTACTCGATTTGTAGTTCGGTTTAGCAATCAATGATTCAGCTCCTGGTCTCCGATTATGACTTTCCCACCTGGTAGCTAATTTAATGTCGACGCGATTCTCAACATTTTCCATGGTCTTACCGAAGACACTATTATTATTTAACTTGTAAAAAAATTTTTCAAATTCGTTTTTCGCTTCAGCTCGTTTCTGCGAATTAAAGTCTATATATATTTTTAACCAACGAGACTGTTTAAATTTAATTGCCCTGTGGATTTGAATTAATGTTAAACCATGTTCCAAACATTGCTTTAGATTTAAATAGTGAATTATGTATTTGGTTTTGTTACAGAGATTTGGAATAAGTTTACTATATTTTGATTTTGGTGGAATTATGTTTTCCGGACAAAACGGTAAATCGTTGTGATTTTCATGTAAATAAGTCGGATATTCCAAATCTATTTCGAATACGTACCCAACATCTGAATTTTCTTCTAATTCTGAAATGTTAAGATTGTTAATTTCTTCTCTGCTTAACCAAGTAAATTCTCCCCATGGAAATCTCGAACACATCGCATGCCCATAGAGATTTGTAGCATCAAGATAAAGTAAATAATTAGTTGCCTTGCTTGAATCAAAGCTCTGTAAAAATTTATTATTAGCGTTTTCAATTCTTTTAGTGCACATGCTCACTCCACCACGAATACCCATTCTGAAAAAGTGTAACATATCAACATCCTGCAATAATTCTAACTTAATTTTCGTCATTCGTAACATTGCTTCCCAACTTAATCCCGGAGCTGTGAAAAAATGGCAAGGATCAAGTTTATAATTATCAATACAAAGATCTCTGAAATTTTCAAATACGTCTGCTAATAATAAAATATCTGATGTTACATATATATCGCTGTAATCACCCATACTTTTACAATTAAATAAATTCCAAACGCGCTGTGCTCTTTCACAATCTTCATCACCAATGTGTTCATCATGAAGCACGTCATAAAATTCTTCTCTAGAAGATAAGGTGGGATAATCTAATTTCTCGAATGAGTTAATAAAACAATATGGAAAAACCCCTTTTTGCCGTACTAATTTAAATATTTCATCATCATTGAAATATTTCCTAATTTCCCTACATTGCCAATCTTCCAAGTATGAGCCTAATTTTTCCAAAGACGATTGCATGAAACGAAAAGAATCTACAAATCTTATTTTGAAATAGACTTTGCGCTTTTTTCCTTTACAATCTATCTTATCCCCTACGTGTATTATTTTCGAAAAAGATATATATTTTTCTTTATTTTGCGCGATCACATCAACGTCCTCTCCTTCTAATGCTATCGTCTTCACAAATAAATGACTATCATAATTAGGAAGATTATGAAAGAAAACTGGAATAAATTTTGGTATTTTAAAATTAACATTACACACCGAATGAGCAGCTCCTCTAAACGCTCCAGTTAAATGTTCATGATCACGGACTTTTTCCTTAACATCTAATATTGGTCTTTCACAAATATGACACATCGTTGCGCTGTCATAGGCCTCTTTTTCTTCTCGTGTTAAATCAAGTATTGGTTTAATTTTACTTAAATATTTATCATAAATCTCTTTAATATAATACGCAAAAGAATGAGGTTCGTGTTCATAACATTTAACTGTGAAAGACTTATCTGGAGTTGGTTCAACTCTATCTAATGGTTTTAGTAAAGCCTCGAAATCAGCGTACACAACAAAGGGCAGTTTCAATTGCTTCTCAAAATTTTCAAATTGTAATATATTTTCTGGGATAGATTCACCATATTTATTTATTTTTAACTCTGCTGATGGTAAAATTGTTTTGATAATTTTACAATCTTCTCTTTCGTGTCGTTGCAATTTTTCTACACATGGAAAGTATATTAAACATCCTTCACAAATATATTTCTCGTGACCGTGGTGTGACGTCTGTTTTGACACTAAACGCGATAAATTTTTAATCCAACAATAGTGAGTATTTTCGTTACCGTCATCAACCAATAACAAATTTATATGAATATCTTTCCGATTTTTAGTAAAATGTAGCGGTCCTACAACTTCATAGACGATAACGTTACCGTTATAATGGGAAGCAAGTCCATAAACATTTATAGAAATATTGTTCTGACTTTCAAATTTTTTTACATCACAAACTTTCAGTGGAAATTCTAAATCTGTGAAATCTGCTACCGTGCCATAATGAGGATACGAAGATATCCTTTGAGGAAGACCTGTCGGTTGACACATCGCTGATGTTATCGCCCAGGCAAAACAAGCGTTATCGTTATTTCTAACGTTTATCACTGCTTTTTTCGCACTTATTGAAGCCGGTAATGACATGAAGCTGGATGCTTTCAACGGATTATATTTATTAATGTTGACTTCCATATACAAAATACTGCACAAAGTCCACCCTGCAACAAAATTTACAACATTATACATTATTCCAAAAGAATGTATTAATTACTTTCTTTACCTGAATCTCGCTCCTGAAATTCTGACATTTTAGCATGAATTTCGTTCACGAAGTCCCGATATATATTATATATATCCGTTCCAAAACAAGTTATTTTATTTTTGGTATTGAAAGATACCAGATACTCGGTACTTTGTTTAGAATCCAAGAAATACACTCCGAAAATTTCCACATTCCATTTTAACGCTTTATGAATATCCAATATACTATGAACCAAAGTTAATACTTTTTCTTGAATATTATACGTAAAGTCGTCAACGTCCACATAGTTGTAGGGTTCGGTGATACGATACGAAACAATTTTATCATCGAATGCCCCCGCTATCTTTTCTACACCATTATCAACAATTACAAAAGCATTGCTTTTATGTGAATTACTACGTAGGTGTGCCGACAAACACTTTCTATTAAGGTATATTTCGCACACATCACATTTCACAACGTTCACGGGGTCAAGAACTTTGGATGGACCGGCTTCATTTAATTTCAAACGTTTACCGTGACATGCTGTACGCATGTGTCGATTCTTATTATCAATTCTCGTAAATTCTTTTCCGCACTGATTACACTCAAACATGTTTTTAGAACTGTTACTTCGATCACGTTCAATACAATAGGTTAACTCAACGTGAGTGTCACACTTCATCTGTAGGTACGAAATTATACACCTCCTTATATATGCTACATACTTTAAGGTTAAAGTGGTTTGAAGATCATATTAAGGTTACTTCGAGGTTACATTCAAAGTCATATCAAGGTTACCTCAAGGTTATTTTGAGGTCACATCAAGGTCACCTCAAAGTCGTTTCAAGGTCATTTCAAGGTTACCTCAAGGACATTTCAAGGTTACCTCAAGGTCATTTCAAGGTTACCTCAAGAACGATTCTGGAACCTCCTCCGACTTTAACCTTGAACCTAGAACCTCCTCCGCGTCAAGGTTATGGTGAAGGTCAGGGGTAGGTCGGTTCTGGAACCTCCTCCGACCTTGACCTTGAAACTGGAACCTCCTCCATGTCAAGGTTATGGCGAAGGTCACGTCAGGGATAGGCCGATTCTGGAACCTTCTCCGACCTTGACCTTGAATTTTTCCGTCAAGGTCGGAGGAGGTTTCAGAATCGGTCTATCCCTACTTAAGCCTATACAGTGCTGTACATACAGGGTGATTTCTCGAAAATGATTCACCTTAAATATTTCAAAAATGGAAAGGAAAATAACATTTTCCAAAAACACGTCTGCCTTTAATCTGAGGGGATGTTTTGATCTAAGAATCATAGTTTTGACGTTTACTCTCGTGCCCCACGAGTACCCTTCCAAAATTTTTTAACAGAATAACCCATCGTGTGGTACCTCAAATGAAGGCGTATCCTCCAAATAATGCGCCAAGGTACCTATGTTTTAGTAAATAATTAATTAAAAACTGAAAAATTTACACTTTGGCCTACTAAATCTTCCAACATCTCGCTAGCCGTTGGAAATAAGAGTGTGTTTGTGAGATTTTATTGCAGAATAAATAACCAACACTGAATAAAAAAAAAACATTCACTTAAAATGAGCACCTTTTCATTTTTGAAATATTTCAGGTGGGTCATTTCAAAAAAAATCACTCTGTGTGTATGGGACTGTATTACATATTTTTATTATGAAAATATAATTTTAAAATGATTTAGTTTCTGTACTTAATGTATGTACAGATGACTACGCGAGAATTCCTACCCCCTTTAACTCTTTTATTTTCGATTTTAGGAAAAAATGTTTAATACAAAACTTGTAGGGACTATTTCAAAGTTTGTCTGTGCGCTCACAGAAAAATAATTGATAGCCGAATGAACGAGATATAAACTAAACTTAGGTTTTTTTAAATGGAACACCTGTATATTATTACGTTTTTCGATTCTAAATTAAATTGTAATGGGACTACATATACAGTGAGAATTTTTTAACGTAGAACATACATAAGTGCTATTGAATTTTTTTAAATCGAACATAGGCCGAAAAGTACGTGGTAACCATGGATATGGTTAACATTAATTGTCATTATTTTTCTTTCACACATTTGACACATATTCAACGAATGAAAGGATACAAGTCTACAACTGGCATCGAGCAGGATTCAGTTTAAGGCAATTAACAATTTTTATGACCGTTTGGATATGTTCTCAAACTTCCAGAAAACTGATTAATGATTATTTTTAACTATTTCGGAAAAAGAGCTTCAGTGCTAGACAAACAAGTACGAATAGTATCCATAGTAACGAAGCCCACATACATATTAAGTCTATGTTCGATTTTAAAAAACTCACCTTCAATATTGTAGCAAGGATGCATATGTTCTACGCTAAAAAATTCTCACTGTATAATAAAACTAATAATGTAGAAGGTGTCTATCAATATTTTTGTTAAAAATACACATTTTATTTTTCCAACTATACGATTTTAATTTCAAATTCTAGTTTTTTGGGTATCCGTCGCTCAATTGTTTTTTGTGAATATCTGTAGCAGTATTGAAATAATTTCTACAACTTCTTTCATCTTTTTTCTTTCTAAATTCACAAATAAAAAAATTAAATAGGAATTATTTGATAGACAAGGAATCTACATTGTTGAATTTTCGCCAATGCTTTTTATTAATTTCTGATTGATTTTTTCATTTATCCGGATGCTGGGATGCTGCATAATCGCTTTCTTTTAAAAATATCGAAGCTCGCGCCTAAAGTATCAATATTTATGACTTCATAAACAGCATGTTGACATCTAAACGAGATAACGAAGGCTCTATTCTTGTTAGATTTTACTTCCCCTATTAGTTTTGTAGTGGGAGAAAACGTTTTAAGGGGAATACAAAAACGACCGCGTCTCGAACGGAAAGTTCGCTCTTAAGGCGGGTTTAAGGCGGGTTTATGCTCGTACGCAGAATGTCGTGTTGCAGAATTCAACGGGTGCGTAGAAGTATGTACCTACCACTGATAAAAATGGTAGTAAAATTACATCATTTTACATCAAAATTTCATGTTATTTTACTATTATTAAGTAATCCTACATATAATTCTCTGTAATATTAAAAATTCATTTGAAATAACATTGAATTTTAATGTAAAAATGATGTAATTTTACTACTATTTTTATCTGTGTATGCGACCGTTCTAGCTGGTACGCAGAAATTTGTGACGCAGCTGGCAGCACGTTTCACTAGATATCGGTGACGCAGAAGTTCGCAGCTATTCAACTTTGTACGTACGTTTACGTTGTCGTACCTATACATAACCTAAATAATGGCACAGCCATTATTAGCTGTGAATGAGTTTGAACTAATTAATTTAATTAGGCCAGAGGTGTGGGATACTAACAGTGTCCAGTTTAGAAATAAAAATGTAAAATCTGCGGCATGGCGGATATACGCTGAGTGCGTAAAACTGCGTACGAACGAGAACCCGCAATGATTTTCTATTCACGAACAATGAAACATACAGCCGAGTACAACATCAAAACGCACGTACTTCTGCGTCACTTATATCTACGTACGAACATAAACCCGCCTTTAAGGTCAAACTGCCGGCCGCGGAATGGCGCGCCCTAAACTGCAGTCTGCTATTACGGACTTGCCGTTCGTAAATCAGGCGAGTCGGACGGATTGCGGTTGAGTTTCTTGAGCTACTCTTTTGCTGAAGAGGCCTCAATCAAGATCGAAATAGGTGTACAGAGTATGCTGGAGGGGCCCACTGCAATTAAGCCGATTTGCAGCAAGCTTTAAAATATCTAAGCGTTTCTTTGCAATGACTAATTTATGTGACTATATAGCTATACTTTTTGTTTCAGCTAATAAACAAAAAGTTGCGTGATTCAACGGCTATTTTTTTAATAATTAAGGGTTGCGTTTATAAATTACACCCTAGGGTCACTCTCGGGTAATATTGTGATCTCTCTCGCATAAATGTATTTATACATTTTGCTTCTCACATAAGAATCATAAAGTACTAAATCAGTTAGTAGTAAAGTAGTTAGAACCTTTTTATTTATACTGACGTATAAATAAAAACCGGGACGCACCCTGAACTATAACAAATACGTTAATATCGGTTTTCAAATGTATTAAAAAGTACTTTTTTCAAAACGATTTAAGTACATAAAAATGAATACAATTATAAATAAAATGATTGAAATACATTTACACTTACCTGCTTCAGGACAATGCATTATTAATCGCTCTTACAATTTATTCATAAAAATATAATTAATTTCTACAGTTTAGTACCGCAAAATACGCTGACAAAAATCAAGAGAACTTTGTAAATGATCGGGTTCTAATTAATAAATTATAAAGTAAGAGGCAAACAAATTACGGCCTGTTGTTTGACAGACATTCAAGACTGACAAATGGTCATTTGTTTTTATTAGGAACAAAGTTGATGAAATTGAATTTTGGCCAGCTAGATCGCACAAATACCCCACTGAGCGCTTGCCAAATTTACAAGTGCACGGCTTGTAAGATATAGACGGCTTTGGTTAACCACTCGATCAAACTTCAAGTTTTCAGTAGTTTCTCGTCCAAACTGGTAACTAAATATAGTCGCTGTATGTCATAGGGCCCGTTGTATAACCATTCCATCAACTTTCCTCCACAATTAACTTGACCGAGTGATTACCTCGTTTTATACAACTGGCTCAAAGGCGCACACAGTCGTTTTACAAAATTCTGGAACGTCCACAAAACTCACAGTTCAACATTGTTTATAAAACACTTACTATATTAATTTTAACTAGATAAGATGCGAGAAATGTCAATTCTATTCCTATGTTGTTATGGTCGGAAATTACACCTCCTAGAGCATCTTGGGCATATAATCACATCTCTCACTCACGATTTTTAATATATTTTGTGTCTCTCTCATCTGTTTTAAGAAGTCTTGTGTTTACATATTTCCTTGACGACAAGAGCATTTTTCACACTGTACTATCGCGGCCTTATAATTTCGCACGGTTTAATTTTCCGCTGTACATATGGCTTTCTTTGACGGCTTGTCAAAAATAACAATTTTAAACGTCAGATTTCAAATGTAATGCTAAAGTTGTAGCAACACAATGTCAAATAACGTGCTTTCTGAAGGAGAGAAGGGTTTTGCAATTTGCAAAATTAGAAGATGGTTGGTCGCTACTTTTATTCTGTTATTTCAGTTCTAATACCTTACTATCTTGCTGTTCTTAAAATATAACCAAACAATTTGACTTTTGGTTAATTGTCTTTAGTGTCAAAATTGAGGAAAGAGCCTGTTCTACAAAACTATATTTTAGAGAAATTCTGGGTACTTGATAATAAATCGTGCGAAATGTTAAGGCCGCGATAGTACCACGCGATCATTTAAATTTATAATTAGAGTAGGCTATGAATTTTGAATTAGTTTGGCAACACTAATTATTGACAGCTTTATTTGAGTTTGAATTGTCAAAGTGATGTTTAATTAATTGCCGGGGGCGAACACTTTGAACATTTTCTATGGTTGTCACTAAAACGGTTTCACTTCCTTTAAATTAAAGCGATTGAACCCGATGAGAATCCTATAAACGTCAAAACATTTACATAACCTCTAATCTACACAGCGAGTTGATTGGTAAGGTGCACAACCGTATAAAAAAAATCCCGCCTACTTTAATTATTAATTTAAATGATCGCGTGGTACTTACAAGTGGGATGTGAAAAGTGCGTCGTTTTTGAGACAAAAATTCTCTTTTACGCTTTTTCTCTGAAATTGTCAAGATTTGCCTTAATTTTTTTGGACAAAACGAAAAACCCGATTGTTTATTTCCTGTTACCATTATATTACAGTTTTGACATATATACCTACTGGCACTTACATACATACTTTTAAAGAGCTTATAAATAAACAGTATGCCTTAAATAAAGGAATGTGATTCGTCATGCGTTACGCGCATGCCTATAACTTTTCGATTCTCTTATTGTCTAACGTAAACTAATTGTAAAAGCAAAATTATATGACATGGGGCTGTCGTCATTATTTATAAAAGGATCCAATTTATTTAGAAAAACAATGTTGAATTCCTGTCAAATTTTGCTACAAATGCTGCAGTCCCGTGTAGATTATGATGTTTACTATACGTAGAAAAAAATTTGAATTAATACAATGAATATTAATTCTGTTATATTGATTGTTTATTGAGTATGTTTTAGGGCTTTTAGGCGTATATCGGGAAGGAAGTCGGGCCCCTTAATCTCAAAATACTATTTTACTGTTATACATATTGCTGTGGTATTGGCATATAACCTTTTAGAAATAATTTTGATCTCAGGGCCTATTGATTGAATTATTAAACAAGTTACAACATTACACGGGGTTCCTACGCAATGAAGTACTTTAAAATAGCATTGAAACTATGTAAACATTTATTGAATTGTTTTGTGCAAATTTGTGAACAAAGTGGTAACTGAGGTAAGTAAAAATCAAATATCTTAGTGACAAAATATATTTAGTTGGTAGTATTGAGAGTTTGGCCTCTGACGGGTTGACCGGGGTTATCTCTTTTCGCGGTGCCCAGTGGAAGGCGGCTGTAAGAATTAAGGTCGGAGGTTGCGTAACAAATAAACCATGGAAAGCGACGACGAATATTCTACAGATGGCCAAACAAAGAAAAGATAATAAATGATAAAAGATAAAAGATATAGAAGGAGTTTTCGATAGAAGTAAGATGACGCCAAGAACACCGACAAAGGTAGATAAAATGGACCAATTGCTTGAATTGATGAAAGACGTGAAACTGGACCAAAAAACAATAAGAAAGGAAACGCATCAAATAAGGGAAGAACAAAGAGGATTTAACGAAGAAATATTGATGTTAAAACGCGAGAACGAAATCTTAAAAAAAGAAAATGCGGAGATAAAAGAGGAAAACAGGAAAATGAAAAAAGGAATCCAGGAATTAAGAGAAGCGGTAGAATCGCTGGAAAAAGAAAAAAAAAAGAAAAAACGTAATTATCAGTGGCATAAAGATGGACTCAAACGAATTACCTATTCTAAAGGAAAAAGTGAACAGGTTATATAGAGAGGACATGGGGATCGAGATTAGAATTAAGAACGTAATTCCAATGGGAGCGGGATCGTGTATAGTGGAATTGGAAAATGAAGACGAGAAGCTGAAGGTTATGCAGAACAAGGCAAAATTAAGAGTGTTAAAAGAGAAAATTTACATCAGCGATGACTTAACGAAGAGAGAAAAGGAAAAACAGAAACAAATAAGGGCTAGGGCACAGGAAGAGAAAGCTAAGGGTAAAACGGTAAAGATTGGATACAATAAAATTACTATCGATGGAGTCGAATGGAGATGGAATAAGAGTAAAGAAGGGTTGGAAAAAACTAAACCCAAACAAAACGGATAAAAAATGCAAAAAACTAGAATGCATAATCAGGGACGGATGGAGGGTTAGGGACCGGGCAAACGACATGGAAATGAGAACGGAAAACAAGTTAGGAGAGCAATGGAGGGACGGTAGAAAGTGGAAAAATGTGGAAAGAAAGAAACAAATAGAGAAAGAGAGCAAAAATATATATTTGGCAACCTGGAACGTAAGAGGTACATACTATGAAGGAGCCTTGAAGGACCTAGAAGCAGAGGCAGACAGATATGACATAGAAATTTTAGCCGTGCAGGAAACAAAACAAAAAGAGGCGGGAGAAGTGGAGCTGGAAAAGTATATTTTCTTTAATAGCGGAAATGGAAAGGACAGAATATTTGGAACGGGATTTCTGGTGAGGAAAAAGCTGAAACACGTTATAACTAAGTTTACAACCATTAATGAGAGAATATGTCACCTGCAAGTGAAAAATAAGAATATAAGTATCAACATACTCAACGTACATGCTCCTACCGAAGAGAAATCGGAGGAAGAAAAAAGTGCGTTCTATGAAATGGTGGAGGAGTTTTATGAGACTTTCCAGCAGAGTGAGGTAAATATAATTATGGGGGATTTTAATGCCAAGGTGGGGAAGGAAGAGGTTTACCAGCCACTCGTAGGTAAATTTAGTAAACATACAACTTCAAATGACTTCAAACGGCCTGAAAATGATAAGTCTTGCGGCTAGTAAAAGCTGTAGGATTATGAGCACTTTCTTTCAGCACAAAAATATCCATAAGAGTACCTGGATCTCGCCGGATGGAAAAACGGAAAACCAAATCGATCATATCATGATACAGGAAAAAGCGAGAAAAGTTATCAAGGATGTGAGATCATGTAGAGGAGCGGAAATGGGATCAGATCACATATTAGTAAGAATAAAAGTCAGGTGGAATCTTGAAAAATATAAGCGCACGATAAAAAGGGCACCAAAAAACTTTAATGTAAAAAAGTTGGGTGAGGAGGAGACAAAAAAAGCCTTTCAAAAGAGAGTAGGATCGATAGGTACTGGTACAAACCATACGCAAGATATTGAAGATAAATGGAGGAACATAGAGACAGACATAAGGAAAGCAGCGGATGAGGTAGTAGGGAAAATAGGAAAGAGGAAAAGGGTCGGTTGGTTTAACAAAGAGTGCCAGGACAATAGAAACAGGACACGAGAAGCGAGACTGAAAATGTTACAAACTAAATCGCGAAAAGAAGTAGAGGCCTACAAGGATCAGAAAAGAAAAACGAAGGCGGTGTACCGGGCACATAAGAGGGCGTTTTATAAGGAAAAAATAGATGAAATAGAGGACTATCATAACAGAAAAGAGATTAGGAATTTTTACCAGGAAATAAAAAACAGCAGAGGAGGAAAGCAGGCACAACCGAGGCTTTGCAAGGATAAAAACGGAGAAATCACGCTGATGACGAGAAAATCTTAAGTTATGGAGGGAACACTTCATGGAGATTCTGAATACAAATGTAAATAGTGGCAACGTAAGAAGGGACGAACAAGATGTAGGTACGGACGAAGACGAAATACCGGCGCCGACGAAAGAAGAAGTTGAGGAAGCAATCCAGAAAATGAAAAGTGGTAAAAGTGCAGGGGAGAATGGAATTGCATCGGAATTAATAAAATATGGAGATACCAAGGTGGTTGAGGCAGTGTGGGAACTTATGGACGAGATATGGCGACAGGAGACAGTACCAAAGGCATGGAAAGATGCAGTCATTATACCGCTACACAAGAAAGGCGACAGGAAGGAGTGTAAGAACTATAGAGGGATAGCCCTACTCGACACCACATACAAGATATTGGCAACAATACTCCGTAATAGATTACAGCCGTACGTAGAGGAAGTGATAGGAGAGTACCAGGGAGGGTTTAGGGAAAATCGATCTTGCACTGACCAGATTTTTGTAATCAAAGAAATTCAAGCAATCTGTTATGAGCGAAATATAGAAGTACATGCGGTTTTTATAGATTTCTTACGCGCTTATGACTCGATAAAAAGGGAAGAAGTGTACATAACGATGAAGTATTTCGGTATCCCCGACAAATTAATTAGGCTGGTAAAGGAAACGACAGAAGGTAGTAGCAACAAGGTCAAAGTAAATAACCTAATATCGGAACCGTTCATAACGACCCGAGGCCTCAGACAAGGTGATCCACTATCCCCGATTTTATTCAATGTCATGCTAGAGAAAATCATTAGAGACATTGGGATAAATCGTTCCGGGACATTGTTAAATAGGAGCCACCAATGTTTAGCGTATGCAGATGACATTCTCATAATCGCACAAACAAAGGAAGAACTGGGTAGAGTGTTTAAAGACCTCGAATTCAATGCCAGAATCCCTCTGGGATTTCTGGAAATAAAAACGATTGAAGGAGGAGGAATACGTGTTGAAGGAGTTCAAGGGTTCCCCTATTTGGGTACATGGCTAACAGAGAATGGAGACAGTACGGCGGAAGTCACAGCACGGATAGTTAAAGGGGATAGGAGCGCGGGTGCACTAAATGAAATCATCAGGTGGAAAAATATATCAAATAAATCAAAAGTGCATGTATATAAAACGATTTTGAGGCCAACAGTGACATACGGATGCGAAACGTGGGTATTGAACGGCAAGGAAAGTGAAAAGTTAGAGATCTGGGAGAGAAAGATACTAAGAAGAATATTTGGGGGAAAGAAAATAGGAGACAGATGGGAGAGGAGAAACAATGAGGAGGTGAGACAGCTATACGGAGAGGCTTCAATAACACAATTCATAAAGACGCAACGTATAAGGTGGCTAGGGCATGTGGAAAGAAGAGAAGAAGAGCGAATAGTGAAAAAGGTGCTGAAGGTGAGAACACTGCTAAAATGTCAAAATAACGATATACACATAACCAAATTATCATCAAATGCAAATGGTACATAAAATTATAATCTAATTTGCCACGACGAATTGAAGTTAGTAAACTCTACCTCACATTCATCATGAACAAACAGGTTTGTTATTTTCAGTGACCGCTAAGGTAAATAATACCTAGTTCCGTGTCCCCAAAAATTCTAAAAATTGTTGAATGCAAAGAATGAAATGTGTGTTGCTTTAAATTATTATTTAATAAACAAATTGTGGTTTGTTGAAATTCAGTGTGTATTTTGAATCTATTATAACAAATACTCAATGTATTTATTCCATTTCGTATTTGCCGACAACAAATCTTAACCATATCAAGTTAGATAAAGACATCTTCTCTGAATATGATAATGTTAAATACCAAAATGTGTTTGTGATAAAAGTATTAACTTCGTCATCAAAAGGCGGCACGTAATTATTCCATGACGTCCTTTTTAACAACAAATCTAATCATACCAGGTTGAATGAAAATCCTCTCTGAGTATGATACGTTAGATACATAAATGTGTGTATTTGAAGTAAAATTTATAACTCTGTTGTCACAAATCGGCATGTAATTATTCCATGTCGTCCTTGTTAACAACAAATCTAATCATACCAGGTTGGATGAAAATCCTCTCTGTTTATGATACGTTAAATACATGAATGTGTGTTTAAATCAAAATCAACAACAATAATATTAATAAATTTCAAACTGTTTACCATTTCTAGAAGATGTTATCACAATCACTGACCAAGGAAGACTTAAATCTACTGAAAAATTGTCCCACTTATATAGGGAAATAAGCTCACAAAAACATGTCCCAAAAGAAATTTAACCTTAAAATACAAAATTAAAATTAAAAATTCATGAAAATTAACTTAAAAAATGCGATTATAAACAAAGCAAAAGTATGGAAATTAAATTAGCTTTTCCTAGGCCACCCAATTAGCCCCAGACGAAGTGCCTCCACCTTCAACATCTTTACTTTCGCCCCATCAGGAAGGTGCAACAGATATCGGCGCTTGTTGCCTCTTCGATCCTTGAGGAATTCACGAGGAAGCTTTTTTACTGCTTCCTCGAACTCAGCAACCTCCATCTGCTGCGGGGCAGGGGTTTCAAGATCTGGCAACCCAACCTCCCTGACTGATGCGTTTTGGACCTCAGGCATCGATAACACAGGCCTAGCAGGTGGTGGAAGGACATCAGGCATGGCCTCGGTATCAGAGTCTTCCTCAAAAAGCTCACGGAACTTGGCTTTTCAACCAATTTGCTGTGGTTGGGGAATCGAGACTCATGGCATCGTCTTCCAGGATACGTATACTCTGCATTTTAACAAAATAAAGATATAAGTACAAGAATAATCTTAATGAAAGTTTAATTTTTAGAACTCTAAGGGACCCTGTTATATAAACTTGATAGAAATGTGGCGCCAAAAGAAAAATCATCTATCAAAATAAAACAAATTTAACGTGTGTATCCTTTTCATTTAATTTAATTACTCCTAGAAAAGAAAATAACACAGCAATATGATCCGAATATAAGGACCTGTGGGCGGAGCTTATTTGCACAGCCTTATGTGGCAATAGGTTTGATTTGATTATTTCGACTTTTGTTCACCTAATTCTACAGTTTCGCAAACCGTGCATCAGTTACTTTATTTACGGCTACGGCATTTACTGGGCATGTACGCCAATAATTAATTTATAATCATTTTTAATAACTAACATTTTTACGTTTGACACTAGAGGGCACCACGCATAATAGTAATCTGTAATCACCAACTGTACTAGACTCTTACAGACTCTCATAGCGACACGTCATCTATATAACGACTCAACTAACAGAAGAGTTCACGAAGAGCCATCCAGTAGCGGCTCGTCGGGGTGGGCAGGGTGGCAACTGCCCACCCTGTTAAAGTTTATCAATGCATAATTCAAGCAGGTTCTTGTCCGATGAAAATTGCATCACAAAATCTTATAAACGATGCGTATAATTAGTGTCCATTTATAAGATTTTGTGATAGAATTTATCAATACAATTTAATTTTTAAAATAATTTTGAAATATTTTTTAAATTTCTTTTTCATCTATTTGTGTTTTTTAAATTTATAAATCCAGAACATTATTATAATGCATAATTAAAAATGTGCATGTGATCTAGATTCTTGAACTTTGTATAATTCCGCACGCCGGGCAATACGTTAAATTGCGATGCGGTGCAGCTCCTTGCTACTATGCGTGAGTAGGGTGGGCTCGCCCCCTGCGTCACTGTAAGTGCAGACATACGCTGTCCTTTCATTTAATGTGATAGACAGAAAGGAACGCTACACGTAGGTTGTTACGTTACCCTCTCTTACGTTTTCCCGATGGGCAGGCCCACGGCTACGTGACAACTCGTGATCGCAGTGCTGCCTAAAGTATGGAAGATTAAGTTTAATTTGCCAAATTTTGTATTTTATTTTGAATCTTCTGTCCATTCTGTTTGATTAATACCTAATAAATGTTACATAATATTCAATATTCGTCTACAATTCGTTTATGTTCGGTTGTTCACGAGCACCATCCGAGTTAAAATCGTTAATGTCAACTCTTTATTATTAATTTAACTAAGGTGACAGATTTCGATATTAATGTTTTAAAATAGCAGATTTATTAATTAAAAATTTATGTTAGTTCTCACTTTCAGAATTTATTTCAGTTACTGTTTTGCATTTTATTTAATTATTCTGAGAAATTATTTAAGTTATTTTATTTAGTTATTATTTTGAGAATTTATTTCAGTTACTGTTTAGCTACAGTTTTAAGTTTAATCATTTCAGAATTTATTTTAGTAATTTTTAGGATATAGTTTTGTTTTCTTTTTTAATGTGTGGAAAATTGGAGACATAATGACATATCATATCATAACGATAATACTTGTTCATTAACTTGTTAAAATAATTACTAACAAAGAACATTTAAAAAACATCAATCAGAGGAGTGTCTTTATAAAAGGTCCTTTAATTTTTTAAATGTTGCCCACCCTCTGCATATCTTGAAGAGCCGCCACTGGAGTCATCTATCCAGCGACTCACTTTTAGGTATACGCATTTTTAACCCGTCGTGATCTCTCTTATTAGTACCTATATACTCACTGGTGATACATTTTCCTTACTAATATAAAAACATTTTGAACGACATGACTGAAATTTAAGTTCTATTTTAAACTTACACAAAATAAATACAGCAGCTTACCCTCTTTATTTTTTACTTTCTTCTGTTTATACTTTAAACTGTGTTCACTATCATTAGAAAGTGTATCTGTAGAATCACTATCTGAAGACTTTTCGAAAAGTGATAGTGGACTATTAAGATAGCTTAGTTGCACTGGTTTCCTTTTCCCATTTCCTAAGGCAATGTCACTTTCCGAATCTAAAGTTAAAGCAATTTTTTTTTCTTTTTGCTTAGCTTCGGCATAAGATGCTAAAAGATATGGATATATTTATTTGCAACAGGTAAGTACCTTATATTAAAATAACTTATATGTGATTCCTGAAACTTACCAAATTTTGCGACTCTACAGATTTCATGAGTTTTCCAATTAGCATCAGGTAATCGTGCTTTTTCTATATGCGAACTCTACTTTTTTTTGGCCATTTACAAAAATATTTATTGTTTAATTCATGCATCCACGTAGATGGCACAACCGATATACAGGTTGAGTCCAAAAAAATAAGTGTTTATTGCAGCACATCACTGAACGCAGAAAAAAAAGTTCTTTCGAAAGTTTTTACAGTAATTATACCATTGCATTTAAAAAACAAAAGTTGACAGCTGTCATGCAGCTGTCTTAAATGTATTTAAGACGCAAGATATGGTATTTTGTAGAGTTTTTTCTGCCATTTCATTTGGTTTTTTGACCGCTCAAATACGACAATAAACACCGACGGTATTCGCATAGGCGTTTTTTTGGACTCAGCCTGTATACATTTTTCACTGTCGTCACGTTGTAAGAATTTTACCAGCATAAATAACTAAAAATGATTTAAAATAATATTTTTACAAAACGAATATACATAATAAACCTACCCTCTTCTACCCAACTTCTAAATAATTTTAAAGACTTTATTTAATCTTTATTATTTATTATTTAATCTAATCAGTAATCATACAAAATTGTTCTTGCAAAGTGTTAGCATATTTTATATTTTATTAAACATAAAATGGACGTGATTTAAAATGTTTTCTTTTTGAATTTTGCTCTCAGTATTAGGTATAACGATATTATCGATAAATATCGATTGCTAATATTTTTCATGCAGGTGAATCTAAAACACTACTACATTGATATAAAACACTTTTTAAATGTTAATTTAAAAAATGTTCGATTTTGTTTATTTCAGAAAAGATGGCGCGTAATTTGAAGATATACCGTTCAGTCTTCAGTATTAGCGTTTTCGATTGACCGCACCAGTGCGCACTCAGAATATCTTCATCTCGTGTTATTACACGAGGTTAAAAGAAGATGCAAATACTCTGAGTGCAACCAGTGCAAGTGATTCGAAAACGCTATAAATTTAACGTTGTTTGCTACTATACTAGCAAAATTAAGTAAATGATGAGTTTTGATGATGTCATTGAATGTAACAATTGCGACATAACATATACCTACGCCTACGCGTAGGTTCACAAAGGATATTTCCCAAAACATAACCTACTTTAGGTGTTATAATAATCCTAAGTTTTATAGCTTAAGTAAGTATCTTATTAAGGCCCAGTTTTACAATCGTGGAATAAGGAGGGAATAACTGTTCGCCGAATATCCTTTAATGTTCCTCCATATCTACGTCACACCTACGTCACGTTATTCTAAGAATAATGCTTATCCGACGATTGTAAAATCGGGCCTAAAAAAATTAGTCCGTAAATTGCTTACCTGTTTTTTATGGGGGTTCCATGTCTCCAAATCAACAGCAGCACCGCAGCACCCATAATACAATCGCACTAATATTATACGACTAGTAAATGGAGGGAACCACAGAACATACACAAGAAGTGTCTATTCCTGCAGAAAATTTTATGCACTAATTTTTCCGTCATCTATCAACGGTTAACGTTACTATTTCATTCTTTGCCGCCAAATTCAAATTACGACTCCTACTCCTGGAATTCTATTTTACTTTCGATCAGTATCAACTTTTTAAAGGGAGACTTAAAATTTACGATTCTTGCAAGGCGGACTTTAAATTTTAAATCTCCTTTTAAAAATTTACAAAATACTCGCCAGTTTGTAGGATAGGTGTGTTATTGTAATTATTATTTTTATTTTCTTTTAACTGAAATCTATGTATATTTATACATATTATAAATATGAAATGTATATATTTTCGTAAACTGGTAAAATTCCATTTAAATTACCAAATAAAAAACAAAATGTACAGTTGCGGACAGAAAATTTCGGACATTTTTTTGACGTCTCTCCGAAATACCAACAATTCTGTTACATAACTACGTTTCCTGACATTGGCAGCCAATAATTATGATTTTATCAAAGCAGTAGCTATCTTTCGTATAAGGTAAGTTCATAATTTACAACCACACAAATTACATTTCCTAAAATACTGATTTGCTATTGAATGAGGAAATTTCTAAAGCTTCTTTTGGAATTGAAAATATTTAAATATACAGGTTGAGTCCAAAAAAACGCCTACGCGAATAGCGTCGGTGTTTTACTGTCGTATTTGAGCGGTCAAAAAATCAAATGAAATGGCAGAAAAAACTCTACAAAATACCATACCTTGCGTCTTTAATACATTTAAGACAGCTGCATGACAGCTGTCAACTTTTGTTTTTTAAATACAATGGTATGATTACTGTAATAAATTTCGAAAGAACGTTTTTTTTGCGTTCAATGATGTGCTGCAACAAACACTTATTTTTCAAAACAATAGAAAAAAACAACAAAAAAGAATTTGAAAGTTATCGTCATTTTTTTGCCTATGAGGAAGTACTTATAGATACTACACTATTTACCGTAAAACATGTATCATTAGAGAGTTTTAGCAATTTTTACGATATGGATAACGTGTACGCTAAATGCTACAAAACTATTAATGCGCATGCTCACAAATATATGAGCAAGCGCGTTAGTCTTTTTACAGCATTTAGCGTAAACGTTATCCATATCGTAAAAATTGCTAAAACTCTCTATTTATTGTTCACCAACTGTTTATTACGACATTTCATTTATTTCTTTTTATTGTTTTCTATTGTTTTGAAAAATAAGTGTTTGTTGCGGCACATCATTGATCGCAGAAAAAAAAGTTCTTTCGATATTGATTACAGTAATCATACCATTGCATTTAAAGATTTAAAAAACAAAAGTTAACAGCTGAGTTTTTTCTGCCATTTTGTTTGATTTTTTGACCGCTCAAATACGACAATAAACACCGACGCTATTCGTGTAGGCGTTTTTTTTTGGCCTCAACCTGTATATAGTGAGATTATTATAATAGGAAATTTTGAGTCTCTATCTTGCGTAAATAATTCGTAAAAATTTAGTGATCTGTAACCAATTTCCATAGCGATGGGAGCGTTTTTACGAACGGCAAGGGAATTAACTAAAATCTACAAAAAGTTGTAGGAAGCTTCATTCATCTTTGGAAAGCATATAAAAGCCCTGTACTGAGTAGAAGTGGTGTTGGCGCGCATTTGAACATTTGTAATCAATTCATTTGATTAATCATTTTGTAGTATATTAGTTATTAGTAAAATAACTTATAGATAATCAGAAATAATTATAGGGTCACGATCTTGTCGAAATGCGCTTTTCGCATAGTTGAATTAGCATTAATTTTATTAAAGCTGGTTCTTGTCCAATGAAAATTGTATCACAAACCCTTTTAAACGAACACTAAATGGCGCATAAACACTTAACGTTTCGTAGTCGTTCGACAGTTCGAAAAATATATTTTTCACTTCTAACGAAGCTGTCGAACGACTGCGAAACGTTAAGTGTTTATGCGCCATTTAGTGTCCGTTTAAAAGAGTTTGTCATACAATTTTCATCGGACAAGAACCAGCTTTAATTATAATTTTTTTATTGACTAGTAGCAATATTGACACAGAATTGTAATTTTATTTTTATTATTTACAGCACGCAAATCTATTTTGAGGAAGTTTGGTGAGAAAAGGTTCAATATTTGATCACCTCGCAAGGTCTTGTACAAAGAATATACGGTGCAAAAGGGAAGGATATGCAAATTAAAATCACAATTACAGAAATCACGCAACACTTTAAAAATGTTATCTCGTGCCAGTTACACTGACGTTTTTCGGAAGTTGGAACAAAATTTTAATAATGTTACGGCAAATTTAATTAGAAGTCAGTTCAGAAATTTTAAAAAGGATAAACCTTCATGGAACCGGGATGACAAAATTTTTGCATTATTAAACTTACCATCGAGATCAACATTACAAAGATTATTACAGGACATTCCCTTAACAGTAGGAATTAATATGCACATTATCATAAGTTTAGAAAAAAGATTGGCTCGCTGTTCAGAAGAATTGAAACAATGTGTCTTATTATTCGAAAAAAAACCATTAAAACAGGCATTAACCTATGATAAGGCGCATGATAAAATTGTTGGATATGTAGATCTTGGACATTTAGGAAGATCCAACCAAGAAGCAAACCATGCATTAGTTTTTAAGCTGTCATCATTATCTGGATAGTGGAAGCAATCTATAGCTTTTTATTTCACAAAAGATTAAATTAAAACCGTTTCTGTGAAGAAATTATTAATTGATATTTTGTCCTGTTTAATTGAAAGAAACATTCATGTAGTTGGTTGTGTTTGTGACCAAGGTAAAAGTCAATTTTAAATTGTTGTGTTCAGAATGTAAAACATTACACGTATTTATTTTTAGGGACTACGAATGTAGCGGCAGTAAGCCAATTAGTTAATAGTACAAATGACGGAGGACATCATATCGTAATTAGTGGAAGAAAAATATTCATATTCTATGATAATCCCCATATTATCAAGAACATCCGGAATACATTACATCAATATGATATTCATTTTGATATCAATAAGGTAGCCAAGTGGGTACACATTGAAGAAGCATACAAAATTGACTTGACCAGACGCTTTCAAGGTGGATACATAAAATCATTAATTATCGTTATCTTATTATTGGATTTTGTTTTTTTTTTAGCAATGAGGAAAATTAAACCGTTACATTTCAAATTAAATATAAGTTTTGTTAAAATGAAAGTTTCATTTACTGCTCAGATTTTCAGTTCAATAGTGGCAGCATCGATAGAATCGATGGTGGCATCTGCAAATCTGCCAGCAGAGGTAATATATACTGCAGAATTTGCACATCTCATGGACTCTATTTTTGATTCATTGAATAGTCGTAATATTAGAGATTTCCCAGGTAATCTACGAAAATTTAAGGTGTTGTGTTCATATTAACAAACTGTGTTTTGATTTTGTAGGAAAACCTCTGAAACGTGCGATAAGTCGCTCAAGTGGGCATATTAAGTTTTGGAATAACATTATTCCAAAACTCGAAAATTGGAAGTTTTGCAAAAATGGCGTCCAATGCAAAGCTCCTCGTTGTATCAAGGGCCTCATCTTCACGATGAACTCCATGAAAGAGTTGTATGCTCACTATTTCCAAAGTGAGCAAGGTACATTGAAGACTAGATGCGTACAACAAGATCCATTAGAGAATTTCTTTAGGTAACCGATTTAATTATATCATTTAATGATAGCCATATAATATTTAAATAATATTTCAGTACGGTGCGTCAATACGGTGCAGCCAACATTAATCCGACTCCACATCAATTCTTAAGTTATATGAAAACTGCAATAGTCAATAATTTATCATCATGTAAAACGTTGGCGAAAAATTGCGAAGATGATGAATGTCAAATGTTGATTAAATTAAAAGATTTTTTGGGAGCTGCAAGTAATATTCATACACCACCCGTTGTAACATCTGAATTACTTAATATGGTTAACATTAGTATTGATCGTAATTCTTTTGATGCCGAAAGTACGGCATATGTTTGTGGATTCTTTATGAAAAAATTAAGGACAGGTTGTGAAATGTTCATCGTGCTTTAAAAGTGACAGTATTGAAATGGTACACAATTTTATTAGTTTCAAAGAAAACGATCCCACAAATTTAAAGTTGTTTTACTGCCACGATAGCATGATTCAATGTGTAACCTTTGCTTATGATATAATTCACAAATGCTTAGAAAATCATTCCCATATTAATAATATCAAACAAAATATTCTTGAAGTCTTATATGAGCATGTAGATATTTCTTTCAGTAATTGTGACGTTCATAAAGTAAGTATTACAAGCAAATTTTTTAATATTGTATGTAATTGTATTTTGCATAAATTCACGGAAGATAAGCAAAGATCGTTTGTGATTCAAAGCAAATCAAAATATCAAAAAATACTACATTTGTAAACTTTGTATTGTAAGTACACTACTCAAAAATGTCAAAGGGGCAATTACATTTTCGTATGTATTCATTACGTATTTAATTTCTAAACAGATTCATACGTCTAGTTTAAAAATTTGTTTGGAGGTGTTTCAAGTAGCTAGTGAAACGATTATGATATGGGCCAATGTTGGTAGCAATATACAAACGGATCTCTGTTTCTGTTCAGATTTTTTTTTTCTTAATATAATAATTTAGTTTTCGACCTGTGGTTAAGTATTCGTTGTGTGATTGTCCCTTGTACACTTTGGAGTACGGTTGCGGAATTAAAAAAAGCATACACTCAAAATGTCTCGCTGTGAACTTAACTTTGTTTGAAATATTTTCGACTTTTACGTCAAAATAATTGTCAAGGTGACATACCGACAGTAACATGCCGCATTTAACTGTTGCCCAAAAACCGCAAATAAATACACTAATTGGAGAAGGGTGGTCAGTAAGAAGATACATCTAGAGTTGTAAACAGCTGGCTTCAAGTAAATAACGTTGTGCGTTTGCCATGACCTTCCAAAAGCTCAGATATCAACCCCATTGAACATGTTTGGGGTTATATCGTGAAGAAAATTTGAAGAAAATTTATTAAATATATTTATGTATGTTATTTTATCATAAATGAATTCTCAGTTTAGTTTACTATTGCTTTCTTATTGACTCCTAAAAGTGAAAGTTGAATTATGCATTGTGTCATTTTACATGATTTAATTGTCAGCGTTTATGTCAATCTGACAGAGATCGATTTACACTATTCTAATATTGCAAAATATAACCTAAACGCCTAAACACTTGTATGCTTTTTTTGATTCCGCAACCATACATAGTGTATATATTTTGGTTGATAGTTGAACAGTTGTAATTTAAGAAACTGTATAATATATGTATAATGTTTTCTAAAATGTTGCATTATTAAATTGGCTATTGTATTGTTTTTATTGTATTGTTTTTTTATTGTAAATGCAGAAGGACCTAACAATATTGTTAATTCCTTCTGCATTAGTTAGTTCCTACAACTATCAATATTGTTAATTCCTTCAATATTGTACTACAATGTTATTATTAAGCAATAATATTCATAAACCGTTGCTTTTGTTCTTATCATTTCATACATTTGAATATGGTACTGATTTCTTTATATAAAAATAGCAAAACACATTAATTTTATACTGATTGCTCAATATTCAGTATCATCAATAAATTGATACGAATTTGATTTCATATCGTCTCTTTTGTATGTATGGCAATGATAAAGCCTTAGTTTATATTTATTAGACTAACGTCTTTAGTCTTAAGGATTTGCTAAATATGTAAATTAACATTGTAATAAATTTGTATCCATAATTTTTTAGTGTTTTCTAAAATCACCGTCCTAAAACATGGAAATCAACGTTTTTTGCCATAATGCCATTTAATTTAATGTCGTGAAAAATATATTGATAAGAAATTTAATCTGAAAATGATTAAGGATTAACCAAAGTTATAATATTATTGCTGTGGTTACTCTTTGCATATTTTCAAATTAAATTTCTTATCATTATATTTTTCTTGACATTAAATTAAATGATAAAATAAAATTCTGAATGGAAGCAATATTTTAAAAGTGGCGCTATTTGAATAGTTCGGTAGTACCGCCCGCATCACCGCCACTGTTCACTCATTGCCAGTGTCAAAGCATGGGTATGAGCTGTCTTATATTTGTCTATGGCTACGAGCGTCTAGCTGCAGATCCCCCTACAGTCAATCAGAACAAGGATAGCTCAAATTACCAATCACATTATAATACACTGTGGCCAATTAGAATAGGACAAAGTAATTCAAATTTTCGAATTCAAACTTACGATTACAGTTCCAATAGTGGTGTGTTTCACATTAAAAGACACTAATTAAGCTGGTGAAACAAAATAAGGTTTAAAACTTAGAGAATCTTTAAAAATAATATGGTAACTGGTACTGGTAGCCGTAATCAGGCCGTCATGGTGCTCATAACCTCGCTTTTACTTTGGAAGTTGATAATTTGACACGTAAGTCAGTCCGCAATATTTTAAAGTTTAAACTCATTCTGTAACATTATGATTAAAACGTGTAAATTTTTAGTGTATACAAGATCAGCT
Source organism: Dorcus parallelipipedus (assembly GCA_958336345.1). Lineage (NCBI taxonomy): Eukaryota > Metazoa > Arthropoda > Insecta > Coleoptera > Lucanidae > Dorcus > Dorcus parallelipipedus. The sequence continues at coordinate 31,396,376 of OY284477.1, read as the reverse complement.
GTTATGTCATGAATATGGATTTTGCACCAACACAGCAAATCGTGTTAGATATTTTACAGCATGCTACCAGTTAGAACTAGGAGATACTTAAACCAGCAGAAACTCAACCTGGCTTTTATACCATACTCTATGTTTCTTTTGTATTAATATTATTATTTTTACTTACAGCAATTAAAAATATGATATCCAATCCCAGTAAACAAAATAACATCACCCTGCTGTAAGCAAATGGTGAAAATAACGGCATTTTTACATTAAATGTCCGTCTTCTGTGACTAACCTATTAGCAAAATTATTTATATAATGTATATATTATGTTATTATTATTACTATTATTATTATTTCTATCTCATTGTGCATGAGGCTTTCTGGAGTGTTTTTAAATTTTATTCCTACAGAACCTTTTACGTAGATATCACAGTGATATCATATTCACGTCACAAAGAAACGTTACAAGTGTGAATGCTTCTCGACTTTCTGTGATGTCACATGGATGTTTTATGTTTACTGGGATGCCAATCGTAATATTCATTTGAACATCGGGTCAGGGTGGATACTGTGTTATATTTCAAGAATGGCATCAATAGCACTGGCGTTAAAATACAATACGTATGATAAGTAAGAAAATTGCATGACACTTTGAACTCTAATAAGACGTGTTTTATTTCAGTGCAACATCTGATCAGAAGAAACAGAGTTTAAAGGGGGTCCATTTCTAATTTCAGTGAAACTTTCAACTAAATAGCTATATAAGTAGCAGTTTTAAATCGCTTGGAATTGATTTTATTAAAACTGTAAAGGCTAGTACTTTAGTTACTAGTTAACTTTAATCTTTTGTAATACAAATCCTTTTAACGGACACTGAAAATGCACACTTTTTTCTGGAATATAATTCTAATTCTCATTTAACATGCTATGAATCTAATATACTTCTTTTGGGAAAGGTTTTCCTAGACGAATTATGGCATTTCCTTTTTTCTTTGTTGATTGATATCTAAAATGAATTATAAATTATTTTGTAAAAAACGAAGCAATTTAAAATGTTTGTATGTACAGGTTTTTTTTGCACCTCACATGTATGTTTACTTTAGGAGCTTGAAATCTCTAAAAAATAATACATATAAATCCCTACAACTTTTGTATTTACAGTTTTTCTCTAGGTGTTAAAGTATCTAGGTAGGGTGTAAATATTAAAAAAAAAACACCTATACAGTGCTTGACATTAAAAACTAACCAAAAAACCACAATCTTGTTCGAAAATAATGAATCTTATTGATAAAGAGTAAATATGGAACCAATTGGTGTTGCAGGAAGCAGTCAACTTAGGGCAGAAAAAGAACTACTCTTTTCGATTTGCCAAGCTTTCGGTAATGTTTATTACCTTCATCAGGGCTGCTACAGATTCAAATAACAAAATTAGACAAGTTACGGCTTAACAATTTGTTACTTACATCGGTTGAGGTTAAGTTTTAATGAAATTGCAATAACATCTCCAACGTGGAAAACGTTGGTTCCTTAAGTTCGCAGTCGCGATCAGATTCTACTTTAAGAGTAAATATGATCATATTATCAAGGCAGAATTTATTAGAATTTTTCAGCAGAAGTGAGGCTCTGAGTGCTAGTTAGGCTTTGGGTTGGCAGAACGTTTTATTTTTAATGCCGAGCACTGTACCTATGGTGAGTTCCATATAAATTTGCTGGTAAATGATTAAGTCCTGAGTATGCATTATAAATACATAGAAGTTTGAAAGAATAATCTAATGATCAGACGATGAAAGCTGATGTTCAGTGTTTGTAAATTGAATTTTCCAGTAAATTTATATGGAACATATTTATATTTATAATTTATATAAATTACCTAGGTTGAAAATCAATTTTCTTATTTATTTATTATTGATTATTATTTTTTTGATTTGTCTTGCATGAATGCTGGACCCTGTTAACCATTTTATTCATTAATTTTAAGTAATTGCTTATCTTAGATAATAAGTCTTAATTTTTACTATTTTTACAATATTCTGAAACCTCAGTAATGTTATTATTAATTTCTGTGTGTACTGTTTGTAAATTATTATTTCTTTTTAAAATTTTTAAAGGCATTTGAATTTCCTCTTTGTCTTAATTATTGAGAACTTCGTTACTTGTGGATACCTATACCTTTTTTGTTAATAATAATAAATAATACCTACTTTATGTATGTGTTTACATACAATAGCATGTATTAAAGAATCTGTGCATGTACAAGAATATACGTGCACGCAACATTCACATATAACACATTTCAATTTACATTCATGGCTGCTACTCAAATTATTTTTTTTCACAGTATAATTACTTTCATCAGAATTAATAGTCCAATTAGTAACTTCTTGTACAACACTGTCTTGTTCTGCAGCATCATCAGTTGTGATATACATACTGTCGCAGGTAGTAGCAGTTTTCAATCCGGAACAGGATGTTAGCATGATTACCTTCGATAATGCCATATTTGATTAAAATTATATTAAACACATTGCTATGGAAACGACTGCAAACTGAATTAGAAGTTTCACTTACATTAGTAAAAAAACGTTAAAATCAATGCTAAGACTTGTCCTCATTTTTTCTGTCGCCAATGGTACATCAATACTTCCAAAATGTAACGTCTTGTTTAACATTAAGATCGACATCTAAATGGCGTTCTAAATTTTCATTTTCTAATTTTTCAAATTTTGTAAATGTAAAATCACATTAGTTTCCAAACTTTTTATTTTGCTGACAACATTTTCCACAATGTTATTTTTGTTGAAATATTTAAAATTAGTTATATTTGACTTATATGTATATTGAGCCACAAACATGACAAATAAAAGTATTTTCATTCATTGCTGTATTTCTTTCTCCAGCTTTAAGCTAAAACGTTCTTTTGGTTCACCAGTTCCATAGTACCGTTTAATATGAATCACACCACTATTATTGAAACTGCATTCCTAAGTTTGAATTCAAAAATTTGAATTACTTTGCCTTATTCTAATTGGCGAGAGCGTGGTATACGCTTCTGATTGGTAATTTGACCTATCCTTGTTCTGATTGGCTGTAGGTGGATCTGCAGCCAGACGCTCGTGTGAAAGCTGGCGATTTTATAATTTTGCGCACGCGCATTAAATAATTGCGAAGTAAATCGTTAAATTTGGATTATTTTAATATTTATATAAAACATTACTTATCATTAAATTATTATATTTCATAAATATTATTTAATATTTCTTGCCATGTTGTAAAGTTCTTTCAATATTTTCAAAAAATGTTATTGTTCTGTTATGTTGTAAGTTGTAATATTACATTACTGCTCCGTAACATTCCATATCCCATCTACAATGTCCTATCAACACTTTGTTCAAAATGTTGCTGTCTTATGGTATTATAAACATTTCAGAAACGTTAGGTAACATTCTATGCTTTGTGGGATGGATCATTTTTTTGACCGGGGTTTGCTCTTTGCTTTCTTTCTTTTTCATAGTTTTCCATATTTTTTGTAGTTTCCGTTAGACATGGCCAGTAAATGTTATTGTTATTGCAAAGCTCCGGTTGCAATAATTCAACAATTCGTCAGGAACAGAATTTAACTTTTCATTTTTTTTCTGTTGAAGATCAACGTTTGAAGAAATCCTATTACATTCATATCACACGTTAATGTAAATTAAACGACAAAAATAAATATTTTTTAAATTAAACATGTATATATAAATTTAATTGTGATACTAAGTGCCGATTGTACCATATCACAGTGGTATGTACATCCCAAAAAAACGGCCAAAATGTATTTTTCTAATTTATGAAAAATAGTAAAATAATTACAGATTATGGAAGTAATATTATCAGATAAATAAAATTCACATTCACGAATTACCTATGTACGAATGTAAATACTAGCCTTAAAATTAGCGGTAGTCACATCTGGCAACATTGCAAGTGGGCCTTGCGTCAAACTTTCAAAATTCAAAGTTGGCAGCAGAAGCGATTACAGATTATGGAAGTAATATTATCAGATAAATAAAATTCACATTCACGAATTACCTATGTTACCGAGTTATCTATGAGATAAAACAAAAAATTTGAACTGTCAGAGTCTATCGCCTTTTCAAGTGCGTGTATATTCATTGGCGGAATGGCAATTTAAACTGTTAGTTTAGTAAAACAGTAAGGACGTTTTTGAATATAAACATGGACAGCACAAATACAGGTATTTTAGATTTTATAATTAATCTATAAACTTGATTAATGTTATGATATAGGATACGCTAAGGATAAAAATATTCACAAAGTTGAGCCCTAAATTTTCTTTCTATGTTTGGCGGTAATTATTTTTAACTGTTATTAAAGCTTATACATTCGTTTAAAAAGTTCTAGAAAAATGAAGTGCATTAAACTGCATTTTTACTAGAAAAACACGTTTCAGATGCAGTACAGATAACCTACGGAACAGGCACAACAAACGAAGGGAACACCTCTCGCCGAGTATTTAGTGATATAAAGTTATTGTCAGAGATAATTAGAATAAAGGAAAACTAATAATTCGTTTCAAAAATATTCTAATTGCACTTATATGCCAATATCCACTAAATGCTTCTTCATTCGAAGAATATTGCAAAGAAACGGCATAACTATACCTGGATCTCTTTCCTTGGTATCCTACGCCTGCCTCAGTACTTAAAGTTTTAGTTCATGCCAAATATATTGTATCAACTAGTATTTTGCCTCTTGGTATTTTTAGTGAGGATGCTTCAGTATCAAGAAATAAAATTTATAAGAGAGACAGAGAATTTCGTTCAAGAAGATACTAGGATTAGTACAATTCACAATTTATCAGACATTTTCAACCGAGTTCTGGATACCTCTGGTCCAATCATTTCCACTTTAAATATAGTTTTCAGAATGGCTAAAAGAAATCGCATTAAATTAATTTTTGAAGTTATTAGTTAGAAGCTCCATCAATCAACATTAGTAAGTCTGTCGATGTTAACAAATATGTGTGTACATCTACTAGTATCAAGAAAAATACCTACTGACGAAAGTGAAAAGGAAGATCAAGAATAATATTTAGAAAACCTTCTGTTACCATTAAATAATATAGAACTTGAAGCAGAAATTTAAAGTTTTCTACATCACGACTAATTCGTACTTTCGTTGTGACTTGCATATTCTCTTTTTATTACAAAACATTTTATTAAATTTTAAGTCTATTTCATGTTTTGAATAAGGTTTCGTATATTAAATTTTGTTTGAGTGTATATTTCTCATTTTGACAATTTTGGCTGCTGATTTGATCTGCTTTATACCACTGTCACAACTGTGCATATTTCCAAATAAATTTCTGATAAAGTTAGGTCATGGAGTGTAAAAATCTACAACACATTTACACAACACTTTTACAAAACATTTTATTAAATTTTAAGTCTATTTCATGTTTTGAATAAGGTTTCGTATATTAAATTTTGTTTGAGTGTATATTTCTCATTTTGACAATTTTGGCGCTGATTTGATCTGCTTTATACCACTGTCACAACTGTGCATATGTCCAAATAAATTTCTGATAAAGTTAGGTCATGGAGTGTAAAAATCTACAACACCAAGCGGTTTTTGAAGTTGGTGACATATCAAGCTGTAAGATATGGCCAATTAAACTTCAATTTTACTTAACTACTCAAGAACTGGACAATATTTTAATGTAAATAATGTACATTTTAAGTAGCAACATCTTTCGATCGCTTTTTGACCTGACATTGCAGTAGGATTGACAAATTGAAGCCAGTTTGCTACATAATAAGTCATCCCATGCAAGGCCGCCATGCTTGCTGTCAAAGCATATGAGAATTTAAAAAAAATTTGTGTAAATCGGTTCTGCTGACGAAGGCCCAACTAGGCCTGAAACAGCTGTACAGAGCCTGCTCGAGGAATCCACTGCAATCAAAACCGATTTGCACATATTTTTGTAAATAATGTAATAATTTATCTTCCATGGCCTACCTTTATCAGAAATTTATTTGGACGTATGTTACAATTATGGTTTGACTTTAAACTTTGCTTAATTACTTGAATTTACAATTAATGCTATGGGACTCAAGCGAAGCTTAAAGCTAAACCATAATTGTACAAACGGCACTTAGTGTTGTTGTTACTTGAAAATTGTAAATTCCTCAGGTGAAAAAGGAATACAATTTTATAAATCCCGCTTTTAGGAACTGTTTACTCTACTATAGAGGTGGAGAAATATCGATAGTTGACACTATCGATAGTAGTCGATAATTTCGCATGTGACTATCGATAATAATCGATAGTTGCCGATAGTTGTAGAACTAAAGAAATAAAGCAACAAACCACTGAGAAACTGTTCTTGTCTACTATTCTTGTTAGCCTGTAGTGCAGGGTTAGTTTTGTTAATGTAAATTCCTCTTTATTATTTTAATTATTACTCGATACGAAAAATTTAAAAATTGGGCTTACTTGACTTTTTATATGTATAGATTCCAATCATCCTAACAGTTTTGCACTAGTGCTTTATATGTATACATATAGGGTAAACAAGAAATGCTCTCTTTTTTAAATAGAACCTCCCTGTATATTTTGACAAATCTAAAGTTACTCTGATAACAAATACAATGCGATCGAAAATATTTGAGCGTCCTTCAAAAGTATGTACTAATTTCGACATGAAAAACTTGTGGAAAATTCAAATAATAAACAAACTATGTACATACATACGAACGCTACTAATTTTCAGGTGATCTTGAGTATTCAAAAACGCGAAAATTTTCTCAAGGGCGCTCAATTATTTTTGATCGCATTGTATAGGGCGAGTTCAAAAAAACGCCTAAGCAACGAAATATCTAAAAATATACAGGTGTTCCATTAAAAGAATATATTTATTATTTATGTATGTAAAAACGCTAGTGCAAAATTGTCAGCATGAGTGGAATCTAACTAAAAACCCATTAAACAATTTTTTAAATTTTTTGTAACGGTTAAAATTTAAAAGGAGGATTAACATTAAGATAATTTACTTACACATAATACTTTATATAATTTACACATGCATAATAAAAACTATCGATTGTTAAGAAATACAATCGATTATTTTCGATAGTCGAAACTATCGATAGTTATCGATAGCGCTATCGATTTTTCTCCACCTCTACTCTACTACCATTGCTTATATATGTCTAGTTAGTCAACCGACGGAAATTAATTTTAGTTCTGGACCAAGATTGATAGGGGGCGATGGACTAGAAGTGTAGCATTCCAGCAGACGTTAACAGGTTTGAATCTCCACTCATCAACTGTTTCCAATAAATGCCGTCTTGATCTGTTTGCGCTGTGTTGCACTGTGGTGTTGCCGTGTATTTCCCCGAGTTTCGTTATAATTGTGAACATAATACTTAAATTAGTCACATTTTCTTCAAATTTCTCGTCGAATTTTTTAGGATGTCGGGGAACAAATGTAGTTATTTTATGTGCGAAAAGAGCCTGAGAAGAAACCCTGGACTTAGAAAATTTATTTTTCCCATTCATTACGATGTACGATGTAAAAAATGGATTATAAATTCAGGTTAAGAGCAATCTTACGAAATAACTCCATATACGAAAACCATTAAAACGGGCGAATTCATAGAGACTTTATTTCTGAATATAATTAATTCATTTTTTTTTCCTATATACCCGACAACTAGCACTACAAAGTGACCATAGGAAATTTCTCTATCATCATCTGGTAATTAAGAAAAAAAATAATTAACATTGAAAAATTGTAGTTGAACTTTACAGCGATAGTAAAAATACTTCCAGATCGAATTTTGAAAAACGCGTTGGTCACTTTGTAGATTGAAGTTTTGTTAACAAATCGGTGAAAACAGCTTTTAAAAATATGTAACCATAATTAAGTTATGAAGTCGCCCGATTTGTATGTTTTTAGTGAATTATTTCTGCAAGGCGTGAATATATTCTCCCCACCTTAAGAGCTGGGGGCGGTAACAAAATAGACAATCACGTGATCTTTTTTTCACGGCCTGAGAATATATTTTGCGTTCCAATTTTTTAGGGGTTATTGCGCATGATCTCAGATAGGATTAAGGCGGGTAATTTAAACATATTTAAGTTTGTGCACTGCTTTTTCCAGTACGTTTTTGGTATTTTAATATTTATTTATACATACCCTGAAGTCTAGCAACAAGTACATTTCTTGTTAGTCAAGAAAAGATCAACTTCACTATCTGTAAATAGTATTCAAAGGTACGGCTTTTTCCACAGTTGGAGAAAAAGGTATTTCTAGCCGGCTAAATTACATCATTAGGAAAATTACATTTTTATAGAATCATCGTTTTGCCTATTCTGACGTACAACTTTTTTTGTGTAACTAACTTTTGCATCAACTCCTTTTTCTCGTTATTTATTTAAATGCACTCCTTAAAAATTTGAAGTGGGACACTTACGTTTTTTTCTTTGTTTTGTAAATTTGTGTTTGACTCAACTTATGTGTATTAGAAGCGAAATAGTAAAAACATAAAAATGTACATTTAAATATTGTACATTTAAATATAATTAGAAAAGAAGTTCAAATGAAGTTAGCAATAACTTTCAAAAATAAAAAAAATTCTAAAACTATACCAAAACAGTTTCCGTATTTATATATTAGTATAAAAATCTAATAATTAAGTAATATTCAATAACTTAAAATGAATATTTTTAGAAATTGATTCGAAATTGACCTATCAAGTAATTTTGCGTTAGGCGTACTCAACTTCTTCAAAAATGACAGCGTTGTCTTATTTTTAAATCAAATATTTTTAGACGAATATAATCTATTAATAACGGGCTTTTGATTGTGTAAAAACAAAAAGGGACATATTTTTGTTTGGACAAAATTAAAACTTAAACTTTAGCTCCGCGTACAGTAGGACTCTCGCTTCGTTTTTCTCAAAAATGACAGCGTTGTCTTATTTTTAAATAAAATGTTTCTAGACGAAAGTAATCTACTAATAACTAGGCTTTCGATAATTTAAAAACAAAAAGCGATATATTTTTTGTTCGGCCACAATAAAATCTTAAAAACTTTCATTCCGCATACTCCAGGACATCGAAAATCTAAGGTGATTTGAAAACTTGTTCAAAATAAGTATGTAATTGAAAATAAAAAGATACACAATGCTTTTTTTACAATACTAAAGGCCTCTTTATTTGATTTAAAAATAAGACAACGCTGTCAACTGTTTTACGTCAATTTTATAATATAAAACTTTTGCCTGGTGATTGTAATTATGAACTGAAACTTATGGATTACAATCAGTAATATTTATTTTTTGTCATCCGTAAATATCAGCTCATAATTACAACAACCTAGCAAAAATTTTATATTATAAAATTGGCTTAAAAAAGTAAACTTTTTTTGTCCGCGACTGTAGTACGATATTTTTGTAAATTTTAGTGTGATAACAAATAAAACAAAAGTCTCAAATGTTCCAAAACTAAAGTAATTAAACACAGGCTCTCATTTTCCTGCAGATACAGGGTAGCCCAACGAAAACGAAACAAACTGAATATCTCCCAAGAAAATTTTTGTTTGAAAAAACGCAAAAATAGGTCGATTTATAATCCCAGGGGGACACTTTTCTATCCTATACCGAACCGTCATACGTCATCCCCCTCCCTTCCAGCTCTCTGACCAATAGAATTTAAATAGGAAATGTACCACGAATGGCATCTCATTGAAAAGGTAATTTTATATAGTAATGTGAATATGAATGTCCGAAAACTTGATTTTAGCGCCCTCTTTCGGGGAAAAAATTGTTACAATTTAATTAAATTTGATTAAATTTAAGTAACGTTTGTGAAATCCGCCATTAGTCAGTTTTCAATATTTTTACGTAATTTCAATTCGCGCAGTGAATTACTATTAAAATTAGTTTTCATATGAGTTATCACACACTTTGGATTATTTAACAATTTTTTTCCCGAAAGAGGGCGCTAAAATAAAATTTTCGGATATGCATATTCACATTACTGAATTCTCTCTAAAATTACCTTTTCAATGACATGCCATTCATGGTACATTCCCTATTTAAATTCTATTGGTTAGAGAGCTGGAAGGGAGGGGGATCACGTATGACAGTTCGGTATAGGATAGAAAAGTGTCCCCTTGGGGTTATAACATATGTCCAAATAAATTTCTGATAAAGGTAGGCCATGGAAGATAAATTATTACGTTATTTACATTAAAATATTGTCCAGTTCTTGAGTAGTTAAGTAAAATTGAAGTTTAATTCGCCATATCATACAGCTTGATATGTCACAAGGGAGGAAGGATCTGACAAATGCATTGTAAATGTTCAGTTAGGTACCTTATATCTAAGTTTCAAATATTAGTTTGATAACTTAAAGGATTCAGAAGATGTTGCCAAAAGAAAAATAAGTTTCATCCCTCTTTCAGGGAATCATAACTCCCTTATTATTGACTTTTGGAAGAAAAGTATTGAAAAAAGTTGTTTCTTTTGCGCCTCTCTATATACTGTTTCAGTCTCAAACGAGGGTTTGGGACATCCTGTATAATCCATGTTAAAGTAATTAGATATTTCTGTCTGGAAGGTAGAAAAGTACAGAGATTGGATGAGAGACCACATACTGTAATTAATTTTATTCATGATAAGACGGTCGAAAGAATTTTAAAAATTACTACAGGAGAGATTAATTGCCATATAACAAAAATTATAAATCATCACAGAGCATCGTTAACTTTTGATTGCAATATCAATCAAATCAATATTAACACGTATCAGTTCAATACCAAAGAAAAATTTTATATTGTTATAAGAAACAAATATGTTGTAAATTAATGTCAGTATTGCAAAATGTGAGTACAAACCCATTTTGTAAACATATTCACTCTCTTGTTGAGAACATCACTAGGGATAATACTTACGAAAAAAAATAATTATTGTAATGAAAATGAGCAACCAGAAACATATTTGCTGTCTGCACCTATTACATCAAGTATAAAAAATAACATATGCAATAAGGTTAAAAATAAAAGTGATAATTTAATAAATAATTTGAAAGATGTATTTTTTTTTAAAGAAGATCAACAATCACTTTCTGAAATATACCGAAAATTGAAGGAAACAATACCACTTTCAATATTATTAAAAGGCCCCATGTAGGTGTGAGTAGATATGAAGGAACATTAAAGGATATTCGGCGAACAGTTATTCAACGATTGTAAAACTAGACCTTAGTAATATCAGTTACAGAATCAGCAAATAAAAATAGCAATGTCTTTCCATAGTACTAAAATAAAAAGGCAAACCACAGAGAAAGAACTAAAAAAAAAAACAGGTAGACAGAAATTGAGAACTTGAACATTATAAGTTATTTGTAATTTTTTTCATAATGTAATATTTTTTGTAATAACATATAAATGAATATTTGAATTTTTCAGTATGTTATAATGAAATATTTTATGCCCTTAAATTAAACAATATTTTAAGTAATTTTGAAATGAACTTGGTTCAATATATTAATTTTTGTGGAAAATTTTAGCCTAATCAATCAATTTATTTTTTAATTTAAATTCTTCAGTGTCTTTTCTAATTACTCTTATGATCAAATATGTATTTAAGAGCTTCCGAAATCCTAACTTCGGTAGGCACAATTCAAATTAACCGCTAATTCTCTCCCACAAGGAGTCGTGCGGAGATTTTAGCCGCTCGTTAGATTTCAGTGACAGTAGATAAAATAATTTTTCTTTCAGCCGAGTTTCAAACTTTATAAACACATGCCGTTCATGTATTTTGTTTTAATCAACAGTTATTAGATGGCAGCACATTCTGAAGACTAGGTTGACTAACTATAAATACATAAACAATGCTACTACTCTACCAGGTGGCACTGAAGATTGTGTTGTCGGTAGGTACCTTTGGTAGGTACTATACCGTACCACAGACCGTACTATAGACATTCTAATCTTTTTTGTTGATCTGTGGTCTAGACATCCAGCTAAAGTAATGCGTTTAACCAGAAATCAGCGACAAGCACGAATGCAGTTCGCCCAAGAATACAATAATTGGCAGATACGCCATTAGAGAAAAGTTTAGTTTAGTTTTATTTTGTTGTGTGACGAACTGACGAGTCTAGGTTTGCATTATGCTCAAATGATGGAGGGGTTCGAGTATGGCATAGTAAGAATTAAGTATGAGTATTAAGATAAAGTCTAATTTCCAATTTATACAGTCGCTTAAAAACTTGACCCCTTAATTGTTTTGAGTAGTTTATTTTACACGTAGTTTTTCCAACCCTGTCACCAACCAGAGATTGGCAACACCGTTCAAATATGAAATATAGTATGCAATTCTCTCAGACAGTGTAAACGTAAATACATACTCAAGACAAACTCGAATATAAAATCGAAGAGAGAAATCAAATGCAGAAATCGAATAATGTAAATACTAGCCCTAAAATTAGCGGTAGTCACATCTGGCAACATTGCAAGTGGGCCTTGCGTCAAACTTTCAGAATTCAAAGTTGGCAACAGAAGCGATTACAGTTATAAAAAGTTTTCGCGCGTTTTTAACCGTGTCAAGAAACTGTGATTGTTCCTAGTGGTGGTTTACAAGATGCAATCCCTGGACATTCGTAAAGAAATTAAGGATCATTTCAAATTCATGAGCTACATTGCGTCAGAAGATGTCGTCGATGCGTGTACGAAAGTCGAGTAATTCGGTGAAATTAGAGGTTAGTTTTTTCGGTCGAATTTGCAGGCGCAAATTTATGCACGAAGTACGGACTCAACGCAGAGGATATCATCGACCACTGGTCTGCTTTTACCATTACAAGTAACAACGCCCCCCTCACGCTCGACAATGTCCTATTGATGGAACGGAAAGAACTGTCACACAGGAGTGCAGGAACTGCTGAGAAATTGATTTCAAATGTATCGTATCCTTTTATCATTTGTAAGTTTTATTGAAATGTTAAATTTGGAAACGTGATTGGTTCGTTCAATTTGACAAGAAGGAGGTTTTACAGTTTATTTTACGATAGGTAGTAACTTTTTGTTTTGGTGGTAAGTTTTAAGTTCAGTGTCGAGCGATAGATTTTTTGCGTCAGTGTAATTAAATTTTTTAAATTTTCCTAAATTGTGTAAGACAAGACGATGTCGGGGTTGAAAAGGAAAGTTCCGCAGGCAAGGTGAGTCCGCCTTCGTTTTCAGCTCGATGTAAAACCGCAGGTAACAAAACTTTGCCTCCATTTTTCTCAGCATCTCTTCATGGTTGAATGCACTCGAATCTAAAGGACGTACGTTCGTCCGAGTTGGTATTAGGTGGCGCGCGCATTAGAAAGAGACGGACAATGCAGGGCGCGTCGTTTCGTTGCACTTGCGCACGAGACTTGTAACTTTTCTGAGAAGTTTTTCAAGGCTGTAGTTTCTTTGGCAGCCATTTGTTGAAATCTGGAGGAGACGCTTGTCTTTTGTTCGCGTTTGTATGCGTCGTTTCCGCCGGGAGAGTGAGCGCGCCGCGCGTAATTCCGACGCCACGGACGTTTTTCCACCTGTTGCATCGGACTTCGCATTTCCGTCGAAACAAACGCGCATCGTTTTCAAAGTGTAAACAACCTCTGTTTGCGGTGCTTTCCTTGTGCTGCAATTAGCTGGCGCGTTAATGTTTTTTTAATGGTCGGAAGCAGGCAAACACAAGGGATTTGACTTTGTTGTCCTCAATGAGTTGGGATTTGGTGGCACGTTCATATTCGTGACTAGATCCACACTCATTAAGGAAAGCAGAAATTCATACGACCACCCAGGATAACCCCTTTCGGAACACCCTCGGAGCCAGGCTTGCATAGGGGAGTATGATCTGGTGCACGTACTATCAGCTCGTGACTAGATCCATACTCGTCTATGCATGCCTGTGTATACCTTCAGGCAGTCTCGAGATGAACCGACGAAAGCATTATTTTCTCTAAAATGTATTTAATTTATTATATTATTTAATACAATAAATATAATTTACAAACAGTTTGCCTTGCCTATTTTATTTTATCTGTACCGTTAATTAAAATATTAAAACTTCTTACGGGTGACAAATTTTCTAGACACCTTTTAATACTTTGTAATCATGATTCATGTTCACATATAATGTATACAACATCTAAATTCATATTTACTTTATTTAAAAAAATATCAATGTTTTAAACGGACACTAAATAGCGCATAAACACCATTTAGTGTCCATTTAAAAGATTTTGTGATACAATTTTCATTGGATAAGAACCAACTTTAAATAAAACAATTATAGTAATTGATCGTGTCACTCTAATTAACAAGAGAAAACATGGAGGCAATTGATTTCTTTCCCCCCCCTTTTTTTTGCATTGTGAATGTGACTACAGACATTTTAGGGAAGCAAACGACTGCGGAGTCCAGAATTCTCCAGCGAGTCGAAGCGGTTTCAATTAACACCTGAAGCAATTGAAGCCGCCGAGTAAGTTGACTTTGGCTTCTGCAGCTACCTTTATCTGTAAGAAATTGTTTTGCAGACCGGAATATCTGCCGGAAAATTCTTATGCCGACAGAACAGATGCGGGCACGGTCTTGCAAACGTTTGGCCAGATCTCAGACTCTTCGAGCAGAGAAAATCAAGATGTATCTGTCTGCTTGTATGGAAACTATTTCCCAGAAAAGTTTTTTTTGTATCTCTACAACTCCATTAAGCAAATTTCTGGTCTCTTTAATACCTATATTGAGACGGTGGGGAGACGGATCTGCAAGAAGCATGTGATTGGTTTACCTGAAACAACCAACCAATCGATGGTGAGGAAGATGATCTTTTTTTTTCTTGCAATGTTATTGAAGTTCACTTTCTTTAGAGTGATGTGACTTTGTTTGGACGGGTTAGGGCTGAGAACGATGGCGAAAAACTGAATTCCAACACTGTACGTTTGGAATGTCCACTTGATTTTAATGGTGGCAGGAATGTAAGCTTGAATATTAGCCAGACAAAGAGCTTCAGCCTAATACCTGGACAGGTAGTTGCTGTGCAAGGCTCGAGGCTTTACGGGAATTCGTTTATGGTTCGGGAGTTGTACGATGATGCAAAGGCCGACTTTTGTTTGGAGAAGCCCAGATGGACAGGTGCTTATTAATTTAATTTTGATTTATAAATGGGTCTTGTTTTATTTTAAACTCAGTCTCTTTCACTTTTTGTCAGTCTTTCTTTTTGTTCTCGTTTCAGTGTTAATGAAAGAGTTTCTAATATGCACAAATTTTCTGTACAAGCAATCTTATTCAAACAATTTTATTTCCAGTTCATCTTATTGGTCAAATAAGAGTACATATTATTCAATAAATTTATAAAAACAATCTGTAAGTGAGATGTCTGAAGGAACATTAAGGGCAAAAGTAATTATTTTAAACTTTGTTTCTGTTTGTTTATTTGTTTCTTTTTCTTGTGTATGGGATCTCGCTTATTTGAAGAGATAGGTGGTAGGTTTAAATTTGGCAAAGTTGCTAAATTTTATGAGCATTAATAATCTGCAGAGAAATAATTCCTATGTTAACTCTTATTAGAAATAATTGTAAAAAATGAAAAGTTGTCATTTTCTTATTTTTCGTCTACCTTCTTCATTTGAAGAGATATCAAAAAAATAAAAGTACTTTCTTAAACACTTTTGAATTCTCTACACACTGATGTATATTATTTTGCTGTAACACGTTTCGTCAAACTGATATCATTATCAAGTTCATTTTTTCTTATGGGCGTCATATTGAAATTCAATCGCAAAAGAATCTACTCTTCCTGCTGATTACGGCAATATAACACACGTTATCGAAATTATTTAAAATAATCTTAGAATTAAAAATGTTTGATATGATTTAAGAAAAGTTGTAGTTAACAGAAGGAAACTTTGGAAATAAAAGATAACTTTGGAGTCAAATCAAAAGCAATTTATTTGATGTAGGCACTAGTTTAATAAATGTTACCGGCACAGTATTAAGATAAGAGAAACAGAATATGTATGTTACGTGTGTTTTATTCATACAACAGAGAGCAGCTTTCTCTTCATAATATGCTTCAATTTTTGAATCGGTGAAAGATCTGGACTACTGAATGTCCATTTTAAGAGTGAAATATTGTTTTTGGACATCCAATTTTTCCCCTTTTTAGTCGTATGACAAGCAGCACCATCTTGTTGAAAAATATATTCAACATTATTCAAGTGCATTTCTTCTATTTGCGGTTTCAAATTATTTTGTAGGACGTTGATGTATTTATTTATACATTATTCCTACTACAAAATGTAGTTTACCTACCCCTCTGACATGCATGCTGACATGCTTTCCCAGATCATCACAGGAGCAGGAAACCTAACTTTCTTTTTAAGGTAGTCATTGTGATAAACTTCCTGTTTGGTTCTTATGGTTCGGCTTTGACTATCACCAACGCAAACCTCAAATTTCGCTTCATCACTCCACAAAAAGTCTGTTTTTGTTTTGTTTCTGAGGAAGTAAAGGCTTTTCCTTTTTTCCAACATAATATTTGACTTTACCTTGTAAGTTTTAAACCCTAGTTTTTGAGCAGCCCATGGCAAATTGCTCTTGAAAATTGTTTACCCGCTGCCTCACTCAAATACTTTTAACAACATGCGAATGAACTAAAAACTGTGTATCTTGAACCAGTTTCTTCTCTATTGTAACATAAACTCTCAGTTTTCATATTTTGAATTGTTGCGCCAACTTCACTGAGACAGGGCTCGTATTTCCTTGAAAGTACAGACGAATAACTAAAGTTCTATTTTCTGAACTGAGGTTTTCCAACATTAGAATTACCAAGTAAAACGAAAAGATACCCAATAAAGAAGAATAATATTTGATGAATTTGACTTGCGTTCATCGTTCATTGAAAATAGGGGAGGGGTCGAATGGCAAAACTCGTGAAAATTATTCGTACGGTACAAATAAACAGTACGAGCAAATTTTTATTTTAGCCACGAATACAAATACTAAGTAAAACTGTGAAAAAGTAATCATAAGTACCTTAAAACGAGTACATGTTTACTAGAGTAAAAAAATACGAGTAAATTAGTCGTTACTCGGCACAGCTCTGATCGGAACTGATCGATGGTTGTGACCGTGGCGGCATTCTTCCTCAAGATTGTTTTCACAATAGACCAGAATTCTTCAATTGGCCTGAGTTCTGGACTATTGGGTAGGGATGACAAAAAAATTTATACCGGGTGAGTTTTTTTATCTTGAGACAACGAAATATCTCTACAACTACGCATCGGAGCAGAAAACGTTGTGAACACAATATATTTCTATCTAATGATACCAATCGCGACCCCCCATCCCCACCTCCAGTGGGTTGGGTGGGGGGCAACTTTCAAATCGCAAATAGGAACTATTATTTTTTATTGCAGATTCGGATTCTACGGCGTAAAAGACGTAGGGTTTGTCCGAATCTTTGTTTTGGATTCCTGACAGATTAGTAGTAGAGTAGTAGGTTTCTGTTCCCATCGGGGTGCTTGTTTTAGGTGAGTCCCCTCGCCTCTTACCATTGAGGCGTTTGTAATATTATTTCACTAAGTGCTCAAAAATGTGTCCATCCACTTCGATGCACTTATTTATCCGCAGTTGGAATGCTTGGACACAACTGAGAAGTGTGTCTGGTGTAATCGTCCGGCAGGCATTAGTGATTCGCTCAATCATGTTTTCACGCGTTGTTGGCAGTGCATTATAAACTTCACCCTTCAAGTAACCCCACAAACAAAAGTCAGGCGAAGTAAGATCCGGCGATCTTGCAGGCCAAGATACTGGACCACCTCTTCTGATCCACCGACGATTGTAGACGCGATCTAATACTTCCCGTGCTGCTGCAGAATAATGTGCTGGACAACCGTCATGTTGAAACCACATTGTTTGTCGCACATCCAAGGAAAGGTCTTCAAGCAATACTGGAAGTTCGTTCTCCAAGAAGTTGCGATATCTTTCACCATTTAAGTTGCCATCGATAAAGAATGGACCAATGAGGTTCTCGCCAATTATTCCACACCAAACATTCATATTCCAAGGGCGCTGTTGTTCAACTTGGCGTAACCAGTGTGGGTTTTCGATACTCCAATAATGCATATTGTGTCGATTAATCGTACCGTGGTTTGTAAAAGTCGCCTCGTCAGAGAACAATACGCGAGCAAAAAAATGGGGGTCTCGTTGTATTTGTTGGAGCGCCCAGTCACAGAATGTCACTCGGTTCTGGAAATCATCGCCATGAAGTTCTTGATGCAGGGAAACATGAAACGGATGATATTTTCTATGCTTCAATATTTGGCAAACAGTAGTCTGACTCAGTCCCGATTCACGACTTATGCGTCGAGTACTAACGTGTGGGTTATGAGCAGACAACGGACGGAATGATGGAATTCAATGTCGGCAATGAGCGGCGCACTACAGTTTAAATTCTAAATAAATATAGTAATCCTTTCAAAATAAGAAATTATAATTTACGGATTATAACTTTATGTTTATTATAGCATATTAATCACTTTTTTGAAAGTAATATATTAATATATTGACTCGGCTTCTGCCCGACGCTCATGGACTTGCTACTTTACGTGCGCGCTGAGTCCTCGAGGCGAAGTGACCGTGAACAGTCATACAAATGTCCGTCCTTTGGTTATGAGTCACTGCAGCTAATACCGCAATTTCATTATTTTCTCCAGCAATTATTCTTCGGCGGGTCCTTTTTTTGGGTTGTATGCTTCCCTCGGTGGAGAACTGTTGAACAACCCGGTAAAACGAAGCGCGTGACCGTACTTTGTCTGGAAAACGTTGAGCATACAGGGTAACAGCAATATTGATATCCCTGCCATTTTCTCCGTAAATGTAAACCATTTCAATTTTCTCTTGTACTGTTATAGCCTGCATTAACTGATAATGCAGTTACGTAATGACGGAACGTATTGAAACAATGCGACACGCAACGAAAGCAAGGCACGTACTGAGGTAACGCACAACCGGTACGATATTTGTGGAGGCACATTTCCTAGAAGACCGCTACGTCACTTTCTTGGAATCAACCACCGCATTTGAGACGAGTTCCAAAGATATTGGCAGCGCAGCGTTCAAAAAGCGACAACTTTAATTAAATTTTAATAACTATGCTATTATTATTTTGATAAAATGTTTGACATACAAGTTACGTCTTGTAGAATCCGAATCTGCAATAAAAAATAGTGATTCCTATTTGCGATTTGAAAGTTGCCCCCCGCCCCACCCACTGGGGGTGGGGGGTCGCGATTGGGATCATTAGATAGGCCCCTTCGCGTCGAATTCATTTTATTCACAAAGTTTTTTGATCCGATGCGTAGTTTTCGAGATATGACGTTGTCTCAAGATAAAAAACTCACCCGGTATATCGATATACCGACTCATATGATATATCGTTAACCATACAGGGTGTCCCAGCGAGACCTTTCATTAGAAGTTTATGGGGTTCTGGCCAAAATAGAAACTTGAACATTTAGAATTAGATACAAGTGATTGCGTTCTCTTCAGCTAAAATATTTTCTAGCACTTCCGGTTATACCGGAAGTCGCCATCTACTTTGTTATTTTAAATGGAACACTATTTATTTTTGCACTTTTAGATGGGAATCATAATTTTGAATCTTTTTTATTCAAACCATACCATGTCTATCTATTACAGTTTTTGAGATAAAAATTATTTTCCGAAATCATGGCAGGTGGTTGACGTTTTCAAAATGGGCTGTAACTCTTATTTGAAACGAGATAGAAAATTGAAATCTAATTAAGTTTGTAGTGTTACAGTTTATTTTCCGCCTGTATACAAACACACCCTGTATAGTACACATTTCAACGTTCCGATCTATTTTTAACACGCTTCGTTTTGTTTCCCCATTAGGCGTAGGAATGTACAATTCCTCGTCTGCGTAATTCTCCCAAAACTTTCTTTCTAATATTTTCGCTAAAAGCTTCCGATCATCCGAACAAGCTCATTTTACAAAATCAGTCCCATCCTTGCTTAGGGTTGGAATTGTGTTTACGCGATGTTTATTTGTCCAATTTAAAAGGGTCCTACTTTGTGCCGCGGATGGAAACGGATGATCGAGTTCCTGGCTTTACGAAAAACGTTCGCGCTTAAAACCGATGCGTATGTCTGTAACCCTTGCCCTTTACTTTGGTTGGTTTCCGCTGATGTCACCAAAATCAGCTATTGGTAAATTCGAATGTGTCTCTCTTGTTTGATATTTTTATTCTTTTCCGCCGACCGAGAGACACGCCATTGTTTCATTAATTTTCTGTTCGTCCCGTGAACCGCACGTTTTCTTCGCGGAAAATTTTGTGTTGTGTATTCACTTCACCAAGGGGGTGAGAGTGAATTTGTACGGCTGTGTGCCGAATTTTGATTGGTTCATTTGAGGGCGAAAAAGCCGCGTTTCTTTTGCGGTTTGTGCCAGCCTAGCCCGACGCGACTAGGTAAGTTTTACGTGCTGTTTCTCTCGATCTGGCCCTTATTTTCGCTTTTTTTCTTTTTTCTCGCTTATAGGTTTTAGCGTCAGCTGTTTTAGCGTTAGCTGTAATTCTTGGTTCTGGTTCTTTTGTGACCTCTCTGATTTATGCCGTTGGGTATCCCCCTGCCACTCGCGACTACGAGTTGCCCCGCATTTATGCCGAGAAGGCTGGCCATCCACGGAAGTGCCTTACTGCTGGCCATCTCTGACGCCGCCGACAGACGCATGGACGCTGCGTAACCAGGTCGAATTTTTTTTTATTATTATTAATACGCTTACGGTGACTTCGATGTAGCCGCGATTGTGCACGTAATTTTGCGTATACTCGCGCAGTGAACTCCATTTCAGAAGAATTCACCCGCTATTTTGCGTCAAGCGAATAGAATGTAATTCGTCGAACGATTTCTTCGGCGTTAGAATAAGTAAAGGTTGTCTTTGTCAACTTGATTAATCTTATGTAAATTTCGGATCCGAATAGTTAGGAAAGTTAGCGTCGATATTGACTCTTAAATACATTACTACTTATCAAATACACTCCAAATTTTTAATATGAAAATGTAAACGTCACCGGGAGTTTTGTGAATGGACTATACCTAAATCAAACCGTTTTAGAGTTAAGAGTTATTATTAGAGTTAAACGGAAAATTTTACCATTATGGCGAGAATGCATGCTAATGAATGAGTTTCAATAACTTGACATTTGAAAAATTATTTCTGGTATCCATAGTAACCATTCATTAGCATGCATTCTCGCCATAATGGTAAAATTTTCCGTTTTTTGGAAATAACTCTAAAATGATTTGATTTAGGTATAGGAACATGTAATACCACTTTGTGCCAAATTTTATCACCAATTTGATTACGCAACGAAAAATCTGGCATTCCATTTGAACAAATCGATCTTTTTACATTTTTAACTCTTGATGAAAAGTATAAATTTAAGAATTATTCTCAGGCACAGATGTTTATTTTAAAGAATACCTACGATAAAGGGATCTTTAAACTACAAACTTAATTAGATTTCAATTTTCTATCTCGTTTCAAATAAGAGTTACAGCCCATTTTGAAAACGTCAACCACCTGCCATGATTTCGGAAAATAATTTTTATCTCAAAAACTGTAATAGATAGACATGGTATGGTTTGAATAAAAAAGATTCAAAATTATGATTCCCATCTAAAAGTGCAAAAATAAATAGGGTGTTCCATTTAAAATAACAAAGTAGATGGCGACTTCCGGTATAACCGGAAGTGCTAGACATCTGAAAATATTTTAGCTGAAGAGAACGCAATCACTTGTATCTAATTCTAAATGTTCAAGTTTCTATTTTGGTCAGAACCACATAAACTTCTAATGAAATGTCTCGCTGGGACAGCCTGTATATCGATACATTCGATATATCGTTAGAAATATATCGATATATTCATAAGTGCAGTATGATCACGACTGATCAGTTAAGGAAAAATTAAATTCTTCACAGGGCTGCAGTCAAGAGGGCGGTAATTAATACTCTTTTAAAGTTTAACCGAGCTTTCGGAAAATTTTATTTCCTTTTTCAAGGTTTCTACAAAAACATGGCACTAATTAACAATTCATTACTAATCTAAATTTTTACTATTTTCTGGTATTTGTGCTGGTGACGGATCCCCGAACAATCGCAACCCTGCCATGATTTGCTCGAGTTTCTTAATTTTGTTATCCTGTTGAAAGAGTATTTCTTCAACATTTTCCTGCAGATTCCTTGTTTCTTCTGACATTTTTACCACTAGTTTATCTTCGAGCCCTTTTGATTGTTCTAGAAATTCATCCTTCAAATTTCCAGACTGTTCTCGAAGTTTGTCTTCTAAATTTCTAGATTGTTCCAGCAGTTTAGTTTCCAGATTTGTCGATTGTTGTATTAATTTATTTTCAAGTTTCTCCTCTAAAATTTTCATATTTTCTTCCGTGTTTCTAGAATATTCCATTAATTTATCTAGATCGTCTTTCAAATTTCCGGATTGTTCGAGCAATTTAGTTTGCAATTCATCTTTGAAACATCTGAATTGCTCCTTTAATTTATCTTCCAAATTTCCAGATTGTTCTCGAAATTTCTCTTCCAAACTTCTGGATTGTTCCAGCAATTCATCTTTGAAATTTCCAGATTGTTCTCGAAATTTCTCGTCTAAACTTCTGGATTGTTCCCGCAATTCATCTTTGAAGTTTCCAGATTGTTCTCGAAATTTCTCGTCTAAACTTCTGGATTGTTCCAACAATTCATCTTTGAAGTTTCCAGATTGTTCTCGAGATTTCGAAAAGAAAGTTTTCCGGGTCCTCTCCTGCTTCTAGTAGCGCTTGGTGAAGTATTTGTTGCAAAATCGATTTCTTTCCGGAAATTTTCAATTCGCGCTCTTCTAATTCGGTTTTAAAGTCGTTCACTTTTAAGTCTTTTAACAGCGCTTTCTTTGAAGCCATTATTTTTTTTTCTTTTTCCGACACTGCACTTTGTTTAATAATTTGTTTAAATTTAATTCAATTTTAACTGTTTATTTATTTTCACGAACCTCACACCTGGCACAAATGTAACGATTTTAAGGGTTCTATTAATTTTTATTTTTATATAAAACACGAAATAGTTAATAACTAATTTATTTAAAAGCAAACGAATTAACACTAACTTAAACAATAATTTATTTACAAACTTATACGTAATTTATTTTAACAGCCGAGCTAAAATGCAACACGAACTTTAACGCCGAACTTTCCAACGCTGAATTCCCTTCTCATCTCCGGTCGCGTGCTTTATAAGCCGGGGTTGTTTTTCGCGAACATTCGAGTAGGCGACAGAGAGTCTCAGATTGATTCCACCGCTGACGTGATGTCGAAGCGTCCGAAGTTTCTCGTCTAAGATGCGTCGGCGGTGACGCATCAGACGGGCTGGCACCGGAATCGTCACAATATCAAAAGGTCATTTGCAAAATATATCGATATTTTTACCAATATATTAAATTATAATATCGATATAATATATATCGATATTTTCTATGAATATATCGATATTTCTAATATATCGATATATCGTTGCCATCCTTACTATTGGGTAGGTTAAATTCTTTAGGAACATAATCTATTATGCGTCCTTTGTCCTGGGTGTCTGTGGTATCATACATAAATGTTGATTTTTACTTGGTATCGTCTCAAATATTGACTGTTAGCGTGGATTGAAGAAATATAAAGATACGCAAGCCTTATGCAATCAATATTGCGTTCCCGCTTGCACGGGGACACAATTTGACAGTGGGGAAAGAGGGGTGTCCCTCTGCTCGCCGCTGTCTACTTTCTGGTGCTGCTATCTTGTATTAATGTACGTAAGTAGAAATTAGACGATTTGCGTTTTACATTTATTTCTAAAATAAATCAATATTAAAATGTTGGAAAAAATACCGGAATTCATTATTGGAAGGGAAGGAACATTCCGCTTAATTTAAAATCTTAAATAGGCAATGCAGGACGTCGAATAATAATAGGTTCTCGACTAAGAAATATCGGATCCTAGCATTTAAACAGAGACGTTTACGACCAAACTAATCTCGGATCCTGCACTGGCTACGAAAAAGGGGGGTGGTTTTCAAGCCACAGGTGGAAATGGCCTGCCAAACAAGAAATTTTGTGAAAATTTTGCTTTTATCTTACGCTTGCAAGCTTCAGGAGCATCCTTCCGACTGCGGGCTTTATAAAAAACCTGACCAGCAATATAATTAAAGTTTTTGAAACAGTAGGTTTCATCGTCCATAACAATGTATTTGGATGTCGTTAATTTGTTTTCATAAAGCTTTCTAGAGCGGGATTTTGCTTTTAAATTTAGTTTTGCGTCTCTATTAGGTACTGTTTGGACTTTTTAATCTAGCTCTGGCTTTAACTTTCTGCACATTATGTCTGGGATTTTTTTACCTTGACTGCAAGTTCACGGGATGAAATCTTTGAATTCTTTGTATATGCTTGAAGGACCTTTTTGGCCAAGTTATGTTCAGTTTGACCATGTTCACCCCCACAGTTTTTGTTTTTGTATATTCTGGCTATTTTGATGCTAAATTGTAGCTACCTTGATCCAAGGATTGCTAAGATATGCACTGTCAAAAGTGTCCGAATTTTGCCGAGTTCACCCTTTAGTTTTCAAGTCGAAATCTGAATTAGACACCATGACCTAATAAATAAAAACCTTCTTCATTTATATATAAAAAACATGTATACCAGTGTTCATAGATTAAATCATCGAAACATTTTTTTTATCTAGTTTTTCAACACATTCTTCTATAAAGCCCCGTTCAGACCAAACGCGCTGCGCTGTTCTGCTCTGAGCAGCGCCAAACCGTGCCGAATTGCGTTAGACCCGCGAAACTGCGCAAAATCGCGCAAATCTTTTATGATATTTCGTGAAAAATACCTGATGTTCGATTTCAATTCATGTCGTGCATTCACATGCAAAAGATAAATTATAATGCATCCTTTATTGCTGCCTCAACAATAATAACCGTCTAATGCGGAATTCACATTAAACGCGCTGCGCTGCGCCGCAGTGCGCAAAACGTTCGTGCGCGTATGATTTGAACGATAAACCGCGCACGAACGTGCAACTTCGTGCATAGACGAACACGATCCATACCTGGCGGTACGTCGAAGGAAAAGTGAATGTTTGTGCGCGTTTAGTTTGGACGGTTATTTTACGCAAACAGCAGTAGAGCGTGCATTTTAATCATCTTTAGCATGTGCACGCTCGACATGGAACGCAACCTAACAACAGGAGTTTTTCGCGAACAGTGAAATGTGATCTGCGTGGTTCTACGCAACTTCGCGCCGTTTTGCGCAGTTCTGCGCCATTTAGCCCACGAATGTACACTTTTAGTTTGATGTACTACGAGCGTAATAGCAGCGTCCACATCAAACGCCGCGTCAAACCGCGCAGAACCGCACAAAGTGTTCGTGCGCGTTCGATCCAAATCAATGGATCGTGTTTGTAGTCGCACGAAATCGCACATTCATGCGCGTTTATCGTCCAAATTCAGGTCTGAGCATGTGAGGGGAATGTGTCGGAGTATTTTCTCCTTCTACGCTCGCATTGGCAGGTTGGCGCTAAGGCGCTTCAATCGGCTGGTATACTGGCTCATTGATATTGAGGCCTATCGAATAGTGGGGGATACTACGAGCTAGCTCTTTCCGTATTTCTGTGCCCAGGTCTGGTCCAAATCAAACGAACATGACCTCTGCGCGGTTCCACGTGGTTTGGAACAAATTTACGTTTGTCCCATTCCTAGCTGTTTGATTTAATCAAGAAAAATCGTTGCCGTGAAAGTCTGCTTAAATTGAGCTGTATATTGCAGGTGTCATGCAAATTGTGGTAGCAGCTGGCCCTTTTACGATCTGCAACGACTTATTGTATCAACCCCTGCAAGACCTGTTAAAATTTGTGGTCGAAACTCAACCAGACGTCCTTATACTTATGGGGCCCTTTGTGGATTGCACACAGTCTGGCATAAATATGATGCAAGAGACCTTCGAGGTACACTTCGAGAACCTCATCAGGGACATTATGGGCTGCTTCAAAGGGTAATTTGTTTGTAATCAAATGACAATACTCTTAATTTGCAAATGAAATTTATGACTGTGTACAAAAAAGAACAAATTTTAATTAGTGAAAAACGAATTTAGAACAAAATTTTTGAATACTTTTGAGAAGTATTTTTTGATTCAGAGTTTTTATGGCTTAGGAAAAACTGAGTCTACCAATGAATCAACTGTTTATGTAATGCCTGTCATATACATATATTCTAGGATTCAAACGAAAGTTGTTATAATTCCATCTCAAAATGATGCCCATCATCACCTTGTCTATCCAAGTCCTGCCTATGAGATGAGACAAAAATATCCAAATTTAATTTGTGGCACAGACCCTTGCATGATTGATATCAACGGATTAATAGTGGGCGTCACCAACATTGATGTGCTCTTCCATTTAACTACACAGGAAATTTCCAGGTAAATATTTGTTTGCCTTTTACAAAAAGTTTAAAGATGTTTTATTTATAGGAAAGCGTCGATTCCGGATCGCATGAACAGATTGGCTTCACATATAATAAAGCAGAGTAGCTTCTACCCATTGTATCCTCCATCCAAAGGAGTTTGCTTTGATTTCGAAATGTTTTTGACCAGTTGTTTGATGGAGGTGACTCCACATGTTCTCATATTGCCCTCTATGCTAAGGAATTTTGTGAAGAACGTGGAAGAGTGCTTGGTTGTGAATCCTGAGAGGCTTGTGAAGAATTATGTAGGTGGAACGTATGCAGTTATTAATGTGGCCCCTGCTAACCATGCCGGGCCTATGATAGATAGTCTGTCTTGCCAAATTAAGAAAATATAAAGTTTTTTTTTGTATTTTTCATTTATATAAATAATTCCTTTCTCACTGCCTAAGGTTGGTTATTATTGCTTTGAAATTTTTAGCATTCATTTAATAGTTGCAATGGTATTGAGGAAAATTCAAATGAAAAGCTAATTTTTTAATGAAATTACATGCTGTGATCAGCTGCCAGAAGCCAAGGGCTTTACCTTATCTCACAACGTTTATAAATGTGATAGTATAGCTGATGCAGCGACATTTAATTTTATTTTACTTCTTGATATTACTGCACTGTATTCACATTATTGTAGAGAATATTGAGTTGCACTTGTTGCAGTTAGCAATTTTTATTTTGCTGATGAGTTTTGATCAATGGTAAAACGGTGTATTACTTCAAGAAATTGCTGAGTCAGCATGTCGGTTGTATGCAGTCTTGACGATTAAGAGTCGAAACTTTCATCACTGATTAACTTTGACCTTTGGTTAATTCCCATCTTTATTTCGCGGATAAAATCTTCGCAGATGTACTGGCGGACTTGAAGTACCTGATTCAAAACCTATTCCTGATATGTTCAATGAACAAAGCTGATATGTATAAAATTTACGAGTGCCCTGCATAGTGATTTTATACATTTAAAAAACGAATACAATCAAAGTTATCACAGACAAAGCTATATTACGTCATGTTGACACAGTAATAAGCAAAATGTTATTTAGCACAAAGACGTCTTCTTGCCTGCCTATCTGTAAGAAGAAACGATAATAACTGGTTATTCAACAAAAATTTTGACGGATTTAAACATGTATGCCCAATGAGAATCCTACTAATTTTGTTAACCCTGTCCAAATTAGTGAGTAGTCTATATGAAAACAATTCTCACCTAGTACACCTCACGCCTTCCAATTTCGACGACATTGTCACCAAAAGCACGGAAACCTGGTTAGTGGAGTTTTTTTCCTCGACTTGTCCTCACAGTAAAGCTTTCGCTCCTCATTTCGAACGTGCTGTCGACGAATTGAGGGACAAGTGCAAAATCGGAGTTATCGACTTCAATGACGATGGAAAGTACCTGATGTACAGATTCAATGTTAGAGACTTGCCTTCTTTTAAGATTTTCCATCCCTACCAATCGCGCCCGGAAGATTATATTGGGCCTAGGACGCGGGAAGATCTAGTGAAGAAAGTGCTCGAGTCTAAAAATATCTTCTAAAGAGTTAATTAATATTGTATTACTTTAGTAAAATACTTTTTGAACTCATCGCCTTTTATTTGATGTTTCACGCACGCAGTATTCAACAGGGTATTCACTGTTTCCCGGTCGAGTAAACCAGGAAACAACGTCAAAAAGCATTGGCCCTTTGGAGTATTCTTAAATAAATTAGTGTTTCTTGTTACTTACGAAACATTCAACACGTCTAAAGAACAACGTGCGGTGCATCATACAATGCCAATGTTGTCAAGAAAATTGATTGCACTAATTATGTTATTTCAGCAAGGCACTTAGAAAAAATATGAGACTAAGGTTGGGTTGCATAAAAGATTTAAGACAGCATTAAATTTGAGCCTAAGTTAGAATGTGACACACTATATTCTGTACGTCATAGCATGTGTCACATTCTAAGTTAGGCTTAAATGTGTGCAACCCAGCCTAGGAAATTGAAAAAATAGAAAAAATACACCAATTGGTGTGACCAATAATACCAACGAACTCTATCATCTACTAGTAAGGGTTATCTATCCTGAGAAGCCCTGTGCTATTTTTGAGAGAAGAGATATTCTCCAAAACTGGCATGAAAAACTTGGACATCAAAATAAACAACATGTACAAAGATTTTTAACGGATCGTGGAATTAACTTCAAGATGGACAACGAGTTTTGCGAAGGATGTGTTTTTCGAAAGTCACACAGACATACTTTTGGTGAAAGAATTGAGAAATCCACTAAACCGGGAGAGTTAATTTTTGCCGATGTCTGTGGTCCGATGATGGAAGAAAATGATATACATGGATAAGGATATTTCCTTGTATTTTTTTCCTTTTCACCCACTTTTACCCCAAGCTCACAGCTTGTCGGGGAGGGGTGACGGCTGCGACCGACTTAGATGTTAATTTTTCCTTCGACATTCGCCTTACAAACTGGGGAAACGCAGAAAACCCAATTCGAAGGAGCCTGCACATACCACAAGTTTTGAAACCTCTGTCACTGTCTGGTGCTTTGTTTTGAAAATAAAATTGGATTTCTTTTCGAATAAAATCGTTTTTTCGTCATTTTGATAGTTTGATGGTTCACAATAAAATGTTCATGGCCAACTTCGACGTCAGATTTAAAAAAACACCGTTTACTACCAAGATGATTTCACTAGCTTTATGTGTCGATTCTGCTCGTATCTGTAGCAACTGTAAGATCCGTAAACCTGTAACTTTATTTATTAAAATATAGAATTTTGAAGTTCTGTGGAAGGTATAATTTCTCCTAGGTCCATAGGATTACTCGTAAGTCTCTGTGTTATTATCTTATAGACCTACAAGAAAACGTATCTTACTGAGAACTTCAAGATTCCACCTTTTAATAATGGACTGACACGCTTACAGATCTTAAGCTACCTACTCAGTTAAGCGGATAGCGGCTTGCGACTTTCGTGCAGCATCTGTGGTTGGCTATAATTTTAAACGATTTTGAATGAGCCAATCACAAATGCCGCACGAGAGTCGCAAAACGCTATCCGCGTAACTGAGTAGGTAGCTTTACGGTTGCTACAGATATGAGCAGAATCGCTCCATTAGAGTGACTTATCTGTTACGAAGAAAATATGAGGTTAAAGAGAAATTATCAATCTTTTTGGAGATGGTGAAAACACAAGCACAAGTGACAGTGAAAGAATTACGCACTGATGGAGGCAAGGAATTCGATAACGAAGATGTGCGAAATTATGCAGAGAAGACAGGATTAAAACATTCGATAACCGTACACTACACTCCGCAATAAAATGGAGTTGCGTTGGATCATTCTATGTATGTTCTTCAATGAAAATTTGATTCTTTTATTTCATATGTGGATGATGGACTAATTATGGGTCCTAGTGAACTTATGAATTTATCGATAAATTGGCAAATCGTTTCGAAATAAGAACCGGAAAAGTTGATAACTATCTTGGATTACACATCAAAAAATCGGAAGATTGTATCCAGATTAATCAAACTCCATATGCAAGGTGAATATTAGAAAAATATGGGATGATCGATTCAAAACCACTATTGCTTCCATTTGAATAAAGATAGACGCCTGGTGAATCGACTTCAGCTGAAAATGTTAATGGTTATCGTGAGATTATCGGTAGCCTGATGTATTTTATGTTGGGAACACGACCGGACTTGGCATTTTCTGTAAACGTTGCTTCAAAAGTACAAGACGCACCAACACAAACGCATTTTAACTTAGTGAAACGAATACTTCGATATGTGAAAATAATAATCAACGATGAAATTAGATTTAAGAAAACGACGAATTCAGTAATAGAGGTCTTCAGTGTTGCCGACCATGTTGGAGATAACACTACAAGACGCTCTACAAGTGGTGTATTGTTGAAGTTCTGTGGTAGACCTGTAATGTGGAAAAGTAAGCTGTAGAGGTGCGTTGCTATGTCCTCTATGGAGGCAGAATATATGGCCGCAACTGAAACTGCTAAATCATTAGTGTGGTTAGATCGACTGTTAAAAGAAATTCGTGTCACAAATGAAGACTTGGTTCCTACGTTGCATATTGACAATTAGAATATCTTCGAAGGTGTCTGTGTCGTGGCTCGGGCGGCGTCATCGCGGTGAAGATTGGTCTGTCTGGCCGGTCTTACCATTTCGTCATACTGCCCCCTCCTTAAAGACGTATCGTCCCGGAACATATTCCAAGTAACTTCTGATAGGTCATGACGGAAACGACAAGTTGAACCAATTTTGCAGCCTGTGGTCAGGAAGAAGAAACAGTCCATGGTCTTGTCGTTCGTGGCAAAGGTTCTTGACCTGTAGCTGCAGACTAGAACTTCGTTCCCATTTCCATCAAAGGTGACTTCTACCATACTCCGAATCACTCTCAAATTTAGCCCATCTAGATCGCAGTACAATTTTGGAATGGCTAACCTGTTAACCTTGTCCGCTAGCAGTTGACTTGTCAGGTTCCATAAAATTTTTCACATGGAGTTGGCAATCAAGCTTTCCTTGGGACACTTGCTTCTTTATCAAATAATAGAGATTTCTTTCACGTTCTCTCTGGGTCTCCTTAATGTTCAACACTTTTTTTTACCATTGGCAGCTGCCTTTGCAAGTCTTAATAATAATAATAATAATATTTATTGACTGCATGCATCACAGATGTATAACTGAGAAATCATTACATTAAATGCACATAACTTTTTATTGAAATGTTGCACACCCGAATTTCTTGCAAAATATGAAAGAGAACATTCAAATCTATCGTTCTAAAGTACTCCCGAGTTTTGGCCGGACGATTTTGATTAATTAATTATCTTGTGAAAACAGGCGTTGCGTCACCTATAAATGCACATAACTTTTTATTGAAATGTTGCACACCCCAATTTCTTGCAAAATATGAAAGAGAACATTCAAATCTATCGTTCTAAAGTATTCCCGAGTTTTGGCCGGACGATTTTCATTAATTAATTATCTTTTGAAAACGGGCGCTGCGTCACCTATAAATGCACATAACTTTTTATTGAAATGTTGCACACCCGAATTTCTTGCAAAATATGAAAGAGAACATTCAAGTCTATCGTTCTAAACAATAACTCAACGAAAAAGACAGCAATAAAAGAACGAAGAAAAAGTGTTCACGATAAAACAAAATAAAGAAATAATTTGGTTTGTCCCGAGTTCCGATCTTAGAATTCCGTGGTTGCGATGCCTGCATGACGCGAAGTCCTCTTAGGCCGGTAAAACTGGTTTATGCATGCAAGACGCGAAGTCCTCTCAGGCCGGTGAAGTTGCTTTATGTCCTTCCCTCGATGCGTTCAACGGCGAGTTCGAAGGGGCCGCGTGGAAAAAGACAGTCACAAATGCGAAGCGCCGAAATGTTATCAGTGTAATAACGGAGAGGGGTCCAACCAAATCAAAAGAAGAAACCCCAATGAAAGCTGGTTTTCTTAACGAAATGTGATGAAGCGTTCGAGTGCGAGCTGCCCATAAAGTCACAAAATCCGGCTTAAGCCGAGTCAATTCTTGCTTCGAAGAAGTAAACAACGTATCCTCAACTTCAAAACCCCGAAGGATGATTGATGTTACACCGCAAATTCAGGTAACACGAGATTCAGAAAGCATAAAAATGACAGTTCAACGAACAATCAGTCAATCAATAATGGATCACGCGCCTACTCGCGCAGGGGACGCTGGGAAATTTTTGCACATCGAAAAATCAAGACAAGGGTATGCTCCTCACAGGTATAGTAAAAGGGAAGTATACCCAACGGTATTACCTAAGTCGAAAATAAAATGTAACAGGATGTCGCAATTTAAACTTTTCATTACTATTATATCGCAATTGCGAATTACCTAGGACAGGTCGGTTTGGTTTGCCGAGCTGCGATTCTGCTGACAAGGCCCCAAATAGGACCGAAACAGATGTACAGAGGATGTTCGAGGAATACACTGCAATCAAAACCGATTTGCAACGAAAATTATCAAATTTATTACATTGTTTTAAAATCAAACCTATGATGCACCGAATAACGGAAAATTTTCCTGCTACGAAAGCAACTACTTTTTAGTTATTTATCTGCTGAGGTTTCTTAGCATCGCCACTTCCGGAAATATTATCACTGAAATAATTATCATGGCACTGTTACTTCCGATTTGCGTAATACAGTTTGGCGACATTTTTTTAATTGAGATATTTAAAGCACATGCAGGTGAAATTAATAGCACTGAAAAAAACATGTATTGACAATTTAGTCCTTGAAAAGTGTAATTAAATGACTTTTTAGAACGTAAAAGTGATGAATTAAAATAATCCCTAACTTACAGTAAAAATATGTCACAAAATTTGTATACAGGATGATTCGCTCCTTCTTCAATAGCTCATTTATAAAATGAAATAGAACCATTTTTCTTTCATAGAGAGCTTCCGCCTATTGAGTGCTCTAATTTAAAATTATTTTAATATGTACAGAGTATCTCGCAAATTTGTGGAAATATACAACATATTTCTTTAATGGAACACCTGTAAATTAACATTTTATATTCTGATTTTCTATTTTTGTTTAAATATTTATTATAATCCTATTAAAAAAACATATTTCCTAAGACAGGACTTTAGCGCACGCGTCAGGTTTAGAAAACAAGCCGAAGGCACTGAAGTTTTATGAAACGTGTATTTTTTCTGTTTTGGCTGCTTAAATGTAAAAGAAATTTAAATTATTTTTTATATATATTATATTTTGTAATTTAAATATAGAAAATTGTACTTTGCTTTGCGGCGGTTGGTGACACTGTTGGACTTAACAACAATTGTTGAAATAATCGTTGCTATGAGTTTAAGCTTCAGCTTAAATTTAAACTGACATTGTACAACTGGGCCTTAATGATACATATTCTTCTTCTTGAACTTTACAATCATTAATTACCTTCTTATTAAATTCACCTGACTAGGGTTTCTGACCCGGGAATTATCGATTTCGATTTCCCGGGAAATTGCTAAATTTGATCCCGGGAAAAGACTGTCGAGAAATCGAGAAATTTCCGAATTCTACGCCCTAAGACAACTGCCCGCTGCTCCGCACATTTTATTATTCTTTATGGGCGAATTTATACAGATTGAAGAGTTTCACTTTAGCCAATAGTGGTTTCATGAAAAGCAACAAAGCGCATGCGACTCGCATGTATAGCCGTGGGCAGCTAATCCTGGACACGTAAATTGTTTGACAACTGCTCAAGAAGTGGAGCAGTACCAAGGGAGGACTGTAAGCTTTGGGTTGGAGTTGGAAGGTTTTTAACAGCCAAAGCGTATCGGGACAGAATTCTACAACCTGTCAATCCTGTTATAGTTCTATAGGCGGAACAAGTCTGGGACAGTTTTTACTTATGCATGCCGTGCCCGGACAATCCTTCGACTTAAATCCGATGGAACACAGGGGTGTATGCTTCCGTGAACGAATTTGCGTTCGCTCCGCTCATGACGTCACTCATCGAGTAGTAGACGCTTTAACTTGCAAACGAAACTAGTAAAAACCAAAAAAATAAAGGAATATGTATACTGAATATTATTGCAATTAATTTTGAAGGTAGAATTAATTTAATGACGCAAAATGTTTTGGTACAAATTTGACCCTTCCTGAAGGCAACTTTTTAAAAGAAAAGAAATCTAGTTGAGTCATTACCTGTTTGCGTCTGCATTTAAAAATTTATAAGCAAAACAAATTAGATATAGTGTTGATTTATTTATGACAATGGTTATGTATTTATTTTTCACTCGACCAATTTTCACAATTGCAAACATGAATGGTTATAGCAAAACTCATGTGACCAGAACTCTGAACAGAATTAAACAGAATAAAATCCTGAAAACCACAACAACACTTACACTCACAGAAAGTATTGTTTGCCCTGTATAATGCTAAAAGATATTTTAACTTTTTTCATATTTTCATAAAATTCTAATGGTAGTAAAAACAATATTTCTAGTTAAACAAATGTTAGAAATAAACGTATATAACCTGATATCAGTAAAAAGCTAAGCTTAAGTACCATCTATTTCTGGAATAAAAAATAGGTCATTCCATTTAAAAAAAATGGCAAGTATTGTTTGCCCTGTATAATGCTAAAAGATATTTTAACTTTTTTCATATTTTCATAAAATCCAAAGTCTTAAGAATATTTTGTTATATTTTCGTAAGTCTGTGTCATCTCCATAGTCAGAAAAATAAGTTCAAAATTTGTAAATTTTTAAGGAATTTTCGAAGAAAAATTTTTTTTTACGAAAATAACTGAGTGAAACCTATATATATTTATATTGTTGTAATCGGCTCTCCACGGAATATCTAAATTTGTAAAAGTATACGGGGTGTTCCATTTAAAAAAATTCTCTCTCTATACACCAACATTTTTTGGAACACCCTGTATAGTTAAAAATAATTTTAAAATGAGCCGCGTGATGTCTAGTATAACTTTCTTAATCTCTTTTTTTTCTACTTGTTATTTCTATAGGCTCCACAGAAGAAATACACACCGTTGGGACACCCGGTACATGGGTAGCAGGAATGTACAAAATAAACGTTATTTTAAAAAACGGAAAAAAAATATTTTAAAATCTATTTTCTTCTTTAATATATGATGAGAAAGAACATTCAAAATATTACACCAATATACTATACTATATTTTTTATTGATAGGCGGAAATTTACAGATTGATATAACGTATTACATAACTAAGAGACAACAAAAAATCAAAGTTGACCCCAATCGTTACTACCTAGTTGCTGTTAGTAGATATAAAAAACAGACCACACCCTTTTTTCCCCATTTGAAATGCATTGACTTCCGGCCGAGTTTTCTGCCTCATCTGAGCCCGTGGTAAAGAGTGAGATGGAGCTCCAGAGAGAGAGAGAGACAACGTAGTTCGGGCGTCCGTCCGCCAGATGCCTGCGGCGCTGCTGCTATTTTCGTTAGTTCGGAAATTGTCCGCCAGATGGCGGTGGCGTTGCGCCGTCTGAGCGTTAGTTCGGAAATTGTCCGCCAGATGGCGGTGGCGTTGCGTCGTCGGAGCGTTAGTTCGGAAATTGTCCGCCGGCTGTCGCCATCGGCGCTTCGCTGCGGAATTTTTTCCTCCGTCCTGAGAGAGATTCGAACCCCGTTCCTCGGCGTTCGTGAGGCGTCCACCTAAGCCGCTCGGCCGTCGAGGCAGTTGTTCCTATTCGTTCGAGATGTGTAATATTAACGACGCGCGCGGTGAATGATGTCCTTATATTTTTTTTCGTCGAACACGGATGCGATGCTGGTTGCGTCAATTTTTTTCCTCCGTCCGGAGAGAGATTCGAACCGGTTCCTCTGCGTTCGTGAGGCGTCCACCTAAGCCGCTCGGCCGTTGCGTCAGTTGCTCGTATCGGTTCGAGATGTGTAATAATAACGACGCGCGGCGAAGGATGTCGTTTTTTTTTTCGTCGAACACGGATGCGATGTTGGTTGCGACCGGCGGTGTCCATCTGCTGACGAATTGCGAAAGGACGATCGCCGGCGTCCATCTCGGAGACGTCGCGTCGCGTCGGTGGGTTTCTGTAAAAAGGATGGCGCGCGCGAGCATATAGATCGCTGCACGCAGAGTGGCGGCGGCAATTTCGAAAAAATGGGTCCTCGGGGCGTGCGCATTTCCGCGTGCGGAGGCGGACGATACCGATGTTCGTATTAAGAAATAAAAGATGCGTTTTGCTTACGTATGTAGTTTATTACTATGAAAAAAACTTATATTCATAACTTGATAATACATATTTACAAATTACATTTGCGTTACTCATGGAACAAATACTGTAATTGTTTGTGTGATGCAGGCAAGATGAATTTGTTTTGTTTAAATTCGGGCAGTCAGGATCGGATTCCAGGTTTACGATTTCTAACGCTGGTAAATGCTCTTGGAGGAAATTTGCTTTTTGGTGACCTTTTACGTAGATTCGCTGATATCCGTGTGTAAATTGATGAAGAATATTCTTCACTTGTCTGTAAGGAATGTAACCGTCAGAGTAGCGTAGATAATGATAATTATTTTCCAACCAAATAATTTGTCTTTTATGTTCCTTTTTTAATTTATTGAAAGGAACGTCGGGTGGACCGAATACGAAATGTGCTATGCCACACGCGTCTCTGATTGCCATTTCTTTTACCACAAAACGTTCCAATTGGAATCCTTCTATGTCAACAACTAGCGATTTTACGTTTGCTTCTTTCTTGTACAATTCGTGCTTCCGGAGTAGAATAGGGTCGAGAATTTTCGATAATTTCTTAATACGTTGACGTTGTCGCGTGCGTTTTGCATCCAGTTATTGTCTTGCTCTTCTTCTTCATCACTCCCGTTAAATTCTATTACAACGGTCGGTTCTTTGGCAAATGTTACGTTTTTTTCATAATTTCGCGTACACTCACCGCTCGATGATGCAAACGCAAAGACTGAGCGAGAAAATGCACTCGGCCTCTTTTCGTTTAGAGTGGAGGGGAAAATAAAAGCACTCATTGTTTAAAAAAATATATTTCAGATAATTCAATACATAAAATAATATATATTTTGTTTAAATTATATCTCTAACTATATTCGTTGCAGGGTTATATTCAACGATCTTGTCGTGGATAATTAGACAGTATGCGACCATATCCGCCTTAAATTCCTGTTCGCTCTCTAATTCTAATTTAATGTCGACAGTCGAAGATTTTACGGACTCGTTCTGTTTCGAACAGTCTATAACGTAGAGAGCTTTCTTTTTGAATTCCGCCAAATTTAGAATCGGTTCGTTGCCACGTCCGTAATAACTGTTTTGAAAATCTGCGTACATCAGATAAGCAATGCCAAATTTATTTTTACTCATTTCGAGATTTAAATTTTTATACGGATAACTTTCAGAATTGAGATGTAATTTAATATTTCGAATGTGTGCGTGATCAAATTCTGACGCGTTTTTAGTAGGTTTGTCTTTTCTAGCGTCTTGGAAAGCGACGATAACATACCTAGGTTTTTCTAAATTCGTAGACGTTCTTATTGGCCACACGTCATTAAGGGTTGGGCGCATGCTTGGTAATTCATGTAGTTCCCATTGCCGATAAGGAATGAAAATAGATTTTGACTCTTGTAGAAACTGTAGCATTTTCAATTTCATCTCGTCATTGAGCGTAATGTGTGGCACGTGCCATTCGATTTTTTCTAAGCTTATGCTTGCCGTTTTCGTTCCCGTACTCATGTAACAATTATTGTCACTTCTGGAACGAAGTAATATTATTTCTTGTTTGGCGTTCATTATGATTTTCTTGTAGTCCTCGCAGAAGCCGAGCAGAAATTTTAACGGTATGCATGCCATAAATTTATCATCTAATAAAGTCGGATGCTGGTCTTGAAAGGGCACCCATCCGGCCACTTGTAATACTTTACTTTCCGCATCGTTATAGGATAGGTACGCGTTAATGGTAGTTGTCACGCCTACATTTCGAACTTTATCTATTTCCTTACCGTCGATTTCGTATCGGATCTCTTCAAAAAGGAACGAATAAGGATTATTTGTCAGACGACAGTCGCTGCTACCTTCGTCGCTCGGCTTGAAAGTTCCCTCGATGTACAGATAACTTTCGTGCGGATAGGTGTAAATATCTTGATGATTGATTAAGATTCTCACTTCGTCGTTGTTGTTAAAATTTTTGTACGTCGGAGAATACCAGTGAAATTGCTTCTTAACGATAACTTCGTCGAAGTCGAGTCGTTCGGATAGATGCAACATTACCGTCGATATTTTTCACTTTATAGCCTAAACTTTGCAAGAACAATATATTGCTCGATGTTAACCTTTGGGGAGCTGTCTTCTGAATGATGAATTCTGCGGGCTTGTTTTGTATATTATTACTGCTGTCGTTATTTTTGTCGTGGAAACGCAGGCCCATCACTTCACGTTTGCTTTTTCAATTCCAGACTGATTCGAACTTGTTCACCTCTTAAATTTATCGACGATCCGTTCTGATCGAGTAACGACAACGTAATGTTATCGATCTTGCGCACTCTTACAGGTAAATAGACGATGTTGCTGGGATTAATGTTTATGCTGTAACCGGGATCGACGGACGGTGAAAATTCAAAAACCGTATGCGATATCTTTTCGTTGTAAAACGAATCGGTAGCAACGTTACACTCCACACGTATTGTCGTCACCTTTATAATTTCCACTGGTAAATCCGATTGATGTAATAGATTCGGTTCTAATATTTTCGGCGAGAAGCCCAACATTCGGCCTATCGAATCTGGTTTTTCAAAGTCGATCTTAAACACGCACTTAATTTCACATTTTAGCGTATTGTTGTTGGGTTTTAGCGAAAGCGTACCATTTAGTTCTGTCTGCAGGAATTTCTCCAGATCCTCTACTTCGTAGGAGCCCGTTGGAATTTCGATAATCTTGCCGTCACCGTAATAAAATTTGTTATTCTTTCGCTCTTCAACGTTAGGCACAGTATTGTAGGTGTAAAGACTTAGTAATCCGATTTGATATTCGTAACGGGGATCCAGTTCGATAGGTGGGTAATAATTTGCCGAAAGTACGCTACTGTTGCCCACCAACGTGAACGTTCTCGACATGACTGCGTATTTTTTTGCCCTCTTTATGTAAAAATTCTAAGCACAGATGTCCACAATTGTTGGCGTTGAATTTTTGATATCTCCTGTGATTGTAGATTATTCGACTGCCCTCGAAATATCGAATCACTTCCGACGGCGGCGGAAGATTTCCAAAACTGTCGAAATACAGCACGTGTTTATTTCTTTTAAAATAAGCGACCCAGTGCGTTCCGGGACCGTTTTTCGAATCTAAATTTATTATGCCGCTTTCGAATTTACGAGGTTTTCTAGGTAAATCGTCACGCATAAAGACGCCTCTGAAATGTGGCACGTTTTTGTTTGCAAATTTCGCCAGATGGAAATCGGTCAGGGCTGTTCGGGGCAGTCTATCAATTAGTTTTTTTGTTGTTTCGGTGGACGAATGTAGAGACCGAGTCCCTTACGATACGGTTTCAGATATAATCCCTCGCCCTTCTTTCCCAGCGCGATGGTCTCCATCGTTCGATTGTGTCGTCTTGCTTCTTCCAACTTCCTTCTCGCCTCCTTAGCTCTGCCAATTGCGTGCGCAATGCTCGCGGATCCTCCGGCAAGGGAAGCCGCCGCGCTGAGACCCGCTAACAACGGTATGAGAAACGGTATGACGCCTCCTACTTTCGGAACGGGTATCACTCGAGGTTTTCGAATGTTCTTCTTACCGCCGGCTTGTTTCAGAGCAACCTTGGCCGATGCTCTCGCGAGTTTTATAGCTTCGTTCGCATTGTCCAGACGATCGAATTTTTTGACATTGTTGCGAATCTTCCTGACAACTTCTCCGAAGGCCACTTTACGAGAACCTCCGCCTCCGCCGTGACCGCTTCCGAGTTTTCGTTTGATTTTCATCGCAGAAGTAACAGCAAGAGACGCTATTCTCTCTCCGGGTTTCGCGTCTTTCGATTTGACACGATTCCAAGCGCGCTCTTCTAGCTTCTTGTCTGCCAAATGTCTGTTCGGTAAATCTTTGTATCTGGAGTACGCTATGTCGTGTTCTTTGCAGGCTCGATCTAATTCGTTAATGCCGACGTCTCCGCGTTCCAAACGCTCTTTTAATTTCGTACCGGGTCCGCAGAATTGATAACCTCCGGGCAGATGCAATTCGAACGGTAATTTATTGATGAGAGAATTTAAGAGACCTGCACCACTACGCGCAGTCATTTGGTCTGAGAGACACTGCGGTCGACAGAAGCAGAAGTTAAATTTATATATATGTGCGCGCGCGCGTGTACGTGAAACATGCGAATTGTCAAGCAGGCGCATAAGCTTCCCGTAATGAATATGAATTTTTTGTGCGAAGAGACAGAATTGAACCGTCATCCTTTATTACCCTCAACGATGAGATGTCTCGTCGCGGGAACGTCAAATTCTGGAAAAACCAACATCGCGATTTCCTTGATCGTCCATCCGAACGGCCTGTCCTTCGAAAATGTCTACGTTTACTCCAAGTCCCTGTATCAACCGAAATATCGAGCGTTGGAGCAAATTCTAAGTGAAGTGAAAGAAGTAAACTACTTTGCGTTCAAGGACAACGAAGAAATACTGAATCCGGAGGATGCAGAAGAGAATTCGGTTTTCATATTCGACGACGTCGCTTGCGATAAGCAGGATAAGATACGAGATTACTTTAGTATGGGTCGTCATAAAAGGATTAATTGTTTTTATCTCTGTCAAACTTACACCCGAATCCCTAAACATTTAATTCGCGACAACGCTAACTTTTTGATTTTATTTAAACAAGACGAGACGAATTTGCGGCATATATTTGAGGACCACGTATGCATGGACATGTCATTCGATCAATTTAAGTCGATGTGTGCTGAGTGTTGGAAGAAGAAATACGGGTTCATTTGCATTGATAAGGAGCATGATATAAAAGACGGAAGATATCGTAAAGGATTTGACAGTTACATACTGATATAAGCGTCGCCGCATCCAGGTAACTAAAACAGTATCGAAACAGCTTTACAACCGGTAACTGATCGGTAAAACAGCTTTACAACTGCTCGGAAACGGATATTAACCGGCGGAAGAACTGGACCAGACAACTAAAACAGCTTTACAACTGGTTTTAACTGCTCGGAAACCGGCCAATTGGTTTAAGAATGGACAAAGAGAAGAAAATGAAATTAGAAATTATCAAAGCAAGTAAAGCGATAAGAAACAAGTATCTGGCTTTGAAAAGAGGTAAATTGGAACGAGACTATGAGCTGGCGCAAAAGTATAAACCGATCACCAAGTCTCTCAAAGAGCTTGAGCGAACGGTAAAAACTGAAAAAGATTCCGCTAATTACTTACCTGTAAAGAAATCTGCCGACGATAGCTTGGCGGAACCGGAAAGAAAACTGCAAAAGCAAATCGGTCTTCCACAACCCAGTTTTGTTGAATCGGAAGCAGCTGCCGGATATAGTCCGCTTTCGGACGTTGTTCCGCTTTCTTCGGACGTCCAAGAACGACCCAGTTTTGTTGCCGGACAACAACAACAACGACGATTCAGTCTTCCACAACCCAGTTTTGTTCAATCGGAAGATGTTGCCGGATATGATCCGTTTTCGTCCGAGGAGGAAGAAGAAATCGATGAAGAGAGAAGACTTTCCGACTACCAAAATTTATATCAAATAATGTCTCCCACTCCTAGAGACGAATACCTTAAGATGTACGATCCACTTCCCAGAGGATACATTGATGGTTTATTACAAGACGTCAATAATGAGTACGACAATGTGTACGGCATTCGCTATAATCCTGTTACGGACGCTTGGCGAATAGGCGATAGCGACGTGCAATTAAAAAAAAAAGATTTGATAATTAAAGGTGTTACATATAATGGCACACCGGGGCTTTATGAATTACTCTTTAAAAAGCAACCGATCGGTCATAAGAACGAAGATCTCGAGAACTATCATCATATACTAGATCGCACGCACGCTCACAGAAGAGGCAATGATCCGGCAGGGCAAATAAAGGGAAGTCGTAGTGAAAAATACAGAAGTATAATTCAACCGTTGTTCGAAAGAAGATCTCGCGCTAAAACTTGGAGCGGTAAAGGATTAGAAATTGAAAATAAACCGTTTGAGTATATATACTGGGATAACATCAACGAGCTGGTGGATCGTCTGAAATTGTTGAAGGCTTCTCAACAGGCGGGACACACGGGCCATAATAACGAGATTATTGCGATCATCGAAGAACTGAAAGAAGCCGATGTAATAGAATGAGCGTCGATAAATTCGGCAGATATTTACGCAAAACGAAAACAACTCGAGGACCTCCCGGTTTAGGATTTTCTCTCACAAGTGATAAACATTATGATATCGGGAACAAGCGACTGTGCAACGTCGGCTCGAGCATCAATCCAAGAGACGCGACCAATAAAAAATACGTGGACGAGATAAAGGAAAAAATCAAAAACGATTCTAGGACCATACAAAATCAAGTTACGGACGTGAAATCGAAAATCGAAGGAATATTTCGATCGCAAGCTCTCTATCTCGGCGATCTGAAACGAGAGCTAAACGTATTTCAAGAACAAGTGAAGCTGATTAATATTAGATTAGATAAGTTTGGAGCAGCGGTTCGGTGAAGGGCACAGCAATGAGCCAAATTAAACGTGACGTCGTCAATGAGTTACACAAACCTGCGAGGAAGAATTTCTCGAGGAGATCCATAATTGTAAAGTCTGTGGACGATCTTTGGCAAGCTGATCTGTGCGAATTTATTCCTTACGCGCGTGAAAATAAAGGTTATAATTACATTTTAGTTGTCATAGATTGCTTTTCTAAGTATTTGTGGGCGCGGCCGGTGAAAAGGAAGACAGGCGAGCTCGTAACTCAAGCTATGCTCGAAATATTGAATACCGATAAGAGGACGCCCGCAAATTTACACACCGACGAGGGAAAAGAGTTCTACAACCAAAAGTTTAAAGATTTGACAAATAGATACGGAATAAATCATTACTCAACATTTTCTCCGATAAAGGCCGCCATGGTAGAGAGAGTTATACGGACAATTAAAGAAAATCTGTACAGAGAATTCAGTATGCGCGGCAAATTTAAATGGTTCGATTTATTGCAAACGATTGTGGACAAATACAACGCGAGCGTGCACAGAACAATAGGCATGGCTCCTAAAGATGTGAACAAGACAAATGAAAAGACACTTTTAGAAACGGTATACAATAAAATTAAAATTGCGGGCAAAGCGAAATTTCGTGTCGGTGATGTCGTTCGCATCAGCAAATATAAAGGAGTATTCGAAAAGGGGTTTACACCGTCGTGGTCCACGGAACTGTTCAAAATCGCTAAAATTCAAGTTACTAATCCCGTTACTTACCTGCTAGAAGACATGTCGAAGCAACCGATTTTGGGCGCCTTCTATAACGAAGAACTCCAACGAGCTAAACACGAAGACGTTTATTTGGTGGAAAAAATTTTGAGAAAAAAAGGAGGAAAAGCCTACGTGAAATGGTTGGGCATTCCTGAAAAATCTTGGGTTAAATTGTCAAATATTGTTTAATTGTATGAATTATAGAAATAAATTGATTTGCTTTTTTTAAAGAAAAATAGTTTTATTAACTCGTCTTATTTAAAAAACACATTTTATATGGCACATACAAATTATCGTTAACAATATATTGAAAAACAGTGCGATACAACTTACAAAAAATGCATGCGAACAATAAGTATTTTCATTATCGTTATACAAAAACAAATTATGGTTGAAATCAATTTGCGTTAAGTTGCCACATTCCGAATCGAAAAAATAATCTGCATATTCGTGCGAAATATTTAGCGCAATCTTCCAGTCGCTGTCTTCAACTTGCCGACGACCTTGATGAAAACAACGAAGTTTGTAATACAGCAACGCCTGATCTTGATTTGTTAAATTTACGTCGAACATGTTTGAACCTTTCCATGCAAGTTGAATCCAATTCTCAGGCCAAACGCTATTTTCATAATCTGTACACACGTAACACTCACTTATGTTCGAATTATTAATGTTTATATAAAACGTATTGTTCGCAATTACTGCGAAAACAATCGCGGCAGCAAGGAGACCCATTTTCACACGGACGCACTCTCGTCGTTGTTTAGGCACACGGGGCACAAATGCAGAGAA
Source organism: Dorcus parallelipipedus (assembly GCA_958336345.1). Lineage (NCBI taxonomy): Eukaryota > Metazoa > Arthropoda > Insecta > Coleoptera > Lucanidae > Dorcus > Dorcus parallelipipedus. The sequence continues at coordinate 31,352,014 of OY284477.1, read as the reverse complement.
ATCGGAGGTCCGTCCCACTGCGTTTCGCCGGTGTTATAATGTAAATAACAAGGTAATTTACGCTGCAGCTCTTTATCTTGCTTCAAACGATCGGGTAATCGCTCCCAAATATCAATTAAATTTAACGTAGATTGTTGCAGTAAAATGTATCTGGGAATGTAGGGAATTAGATCCGTATCGATATTGCTCAAACCGAAATTTTGATTGTTATATTCCAATATTTTATCCACGATTTCAAGTATCTCTTCTAACGTTTTCATTGCGACTGACCGACGACGGTTGATCCCATTAAAATCGAGTTTTTATATCTTCCCACGTCGAGTTTTATTTTGTCCTCGTGATTTGCCAACAATTCTAGCAAACAATCGATACTTTCTGAATACCATTGCACATTTCCGTCCTCTGCTTTTGGGATTCCGATAATAAAATTACGGGCATATGAAATTAAGTTTTCATTATCCGGGAGATAAGTGGCGATTAATTCTATAATTTTATTGTAGTAGCCGTTGAACGTAAGTTTTTCGAGCCTTTTGATGCGGTAATCGACGACATGTAATAATTTACTTAATATTTTAAACATAGATTTATCCAATTCTATTTCTGTTTCGCCTTTAATAATTTTCACTTTAAATTTACCTTTGGACTCGATAAAAAATAATTTGATATCACTGTCGCAAAGCTCGAAATTGGAAATCGTCTTCGTGTCCGCACATTGTTGACACCTCGTACTTTTTAATTTCAGATGATCTTCGATGCGAGGAAAGTATTCGATGAATTGATTCCACTCGTTGCCGTTAAACGTTAAACATTTTGGTTTTGAGCTGTACGTTAGTTTTACCAACGGTTCAAAATTATTCATTACACTGAGTCCCGTTGAAATTTTTGTAGATCTGTTTAGCTTGTAAGACACCTCGCTAACAAAATGAAAATCACTACTTCGTCTGCATTCTTGCAGGAAACTTTCCAGAAACTCTAACGACGACGATGATGCCATTTTCAGATATATACTTGCACTTATTTACGCACGCTGCGAGACTAAACGATCGAAAGCAAACTTGCGCTCTTAAATAAGGAGGAGAGGAAAAAATGTGAGCGTAATTTATTTTAAACCAATAAAAAAAGACGTATTATACACGATGTTTCATAACTCGAAGTGAAGAATTAAGGAACGTGTACGCGGTGATAAAAAATGTTAAATATTTTTGTAAGTTATGAAATAAATATTTAACTTTTTTTTATCACCCCGTATACGTTCCTTAATTCTACGCCGCGAGTTATGAAACATCCTGTATTTTTAATTTTAAATCTAATGCGCACACGTAGATTACTCAATGCATTGCAATTTACTGATAAGAAAAATGCGCCGCGAACTGCAGCACAGCACTTTAGTTTGCATCATCTGTCCCTACAGAAAAGAGTTCATTTTACGTTTTCTCTGTGCGCGTTAATTATGGATACCATTTCGAATATAAATAGTGTTACTTCGTTAAAATCATTACCTATTAAGAAGTTGTCGGAGCTGGAAATCGACCGCAAGTATCCGTTGTCCGATTTAGAATATGTAAAAACGAAATTTGGAGAATCATTGCTGGCGGAACTCGATCAAGAGTTTGTCGTGTTTCTGCCTCGTCGATTTAACAAAGCCATACCCGAAGATAAGATAGGTGACGTGTTGTCTTCACAATGCGGCTTGATTTACAAAGGATTGGTGAAATTAGCCAGTAAACCGCAGCCGGCTTATGACCTTGAATTTGAGAAATATTAAAAATACAAGTAAGTACAAAATTTATTATCTTATTTCAAGTCACTAGAATTGGTCTCTCTTTTTTTTTCAGCTCGTTAACGTAAAAAATTATTAGCTTAGTTATAAACATAATTTTAAAATTAGATTATTATTAAACATTGAAATGGATTTACGAGAATATTTAAATGTGTTTCGTTTATTGGATGAGTGCGCCGATAAATCAGATGCTTATAAAATTGCAAAACTAAACAAAAAAAATATTAAAACATTAAACGAGCTAATGAGAAATTGTCCGTCGGTGCACGATAAGAAACAAATTGAAAGCTTAATTGCAAAATTACATTCATTCGACGTAAAACTGGAATTAAAAATTAAAACGTTGCCGATTGGTCGAGGTTTAAGAACAAGTCGTCGTCCCGGAACAGAACGGAGAATTAATAAAATCAACCGAATTCAGTGGAAGGATGTAAGTTTTAAATTAAATGCGTAAGTATTTTTTCTAATTTGTTTTTTTTTTAATTTACAGCTGCAATCTGCATTTAAAAGCAGGATTCGTACCGGAGTAATAATCAATAAAACTCATACACAACCGCAAAGCTTTTTCCTAGACGCCTCGTCTCTGATTAGAACTAGAATCGGAAATCAATTGGTGAAAACGCCTTCGATGAAGATAAATTTGGTATTTTGCGGTGAATTTGTAAAACCTCAAACCGATGTCTCGGAATATAAGTTTTTCAATACCAAAAATCACGTGATCAACATTGGAGCAAATCTAGACGAAATTTTAAACGAATTGTTTAACGAAATCATGGTGCAGGTAAGTTTAAAACGAAATAAGCTGCCACATATTAATTTTCTTTTTTTCACTTTCTTATCAGCTTTCAGAATTTCAAGAGAGACAGAGCGGCTGGGCGTTATCGGCAATCGTGAACCTGGTCGTGGCGTTTTGCAAGTACACGCCGTTGAGAGGAGGAGGAAAGAAAGATAACGGTAGCACTTACGTGGATCTGCCGGACGAACTTCGGCGAAAAAGTAACGTCATATTGAACATCAAAAATCGAGACCGACGATGCTTCGCGTATTGCCTTTTGGCGCACCTATTTCCGGCGAGAAACGGTCAAGATGCGTGCGATCCTTCTACGTATCATCAAAATATATACGATTTTTTTAATTTTAAAGGTATATGTTTTCCTGTAAATCTGTGCGACTTACAGAAATTCGAAAACGCCAATAAATTTATTTCAATTAACGTATACGGTTATGAAAACAAGAGCATCGTAGGTCCGCTTTATCATACAAGAAATATCAAAAACTGTCACGTAAATTTATTATACTTAAAGAAAAGTCAACGCGTAGGTCATTTTTGTCTCATTAAAAATTTATCAGAACTGTGCAGGTATCAAATTTCATCAAATATGCGTGTCAAGTTCATTTGCGATCGCTGCTTGTGTTATTTTTCATCCAAGGACAAATTAAATCGTCATGTGTCAGATTGCTCGCGTCACGAGGCCGTAAAAATTGAATTACCTAAAGACGGAGAAAACATTGTTAAATTCAAACAATTTGCAGCCACCATGCCTTTGCCGTTTGCCATTTACGCGGACTTCGAAGCTCTAACGAAACCTATTCATTCCTGTGACGATACTTTAGAAAAAGCATTCACGAACGCCTATCAACGGCACGAAGCCTTTAGCGTTGCATATTTAACAGTCTGTTCTTACGACGATCGACTAAATCATTTTGAAATTTACCGCGGCGAAAACCCTGCTGAGTGGTTCGTAAATAAATTATTAGGAGAAGCAACAAATGTTCAAGAAATAATAAAAAATCACGTTACCGTTCCTATGAAAGATTTAACGTTGGAAGAATCTACGGCACATGCAAATGCCGAAAAGTGTGAGATTTGTGATTCTAATTTTAACGAAAATAATGCTAAAACTTATCACCACGACCATTTTACCGGGAACTATATTGCAGCTTTGTGCAATAATTGTAATTTACAATGTCGCGTTAAGAATATTATTCCCGTGATTTTACACAATTTATCTCATTACGATAGTCACTTTATAATAGAAGCTCTGGCAAACGTAAACGACGAAAATGTCGAAATTTTGGCAAACACAACTGAAACTTACATATCGTTCTCGAAAAGGGTAGGTGATGTGAAGTTACGTTTCTTAGATTCGTTTCGTTTCATGCCCTCGTCTCTTGAAACATTAGCGAAAAATTTGAAACCAGAACAAATAAAGTTCGTACAAAAAGCGTTTCCGAATCCGGATTCTTATAAATTAGCAACTCGTAAAGGATGTTTTCCCTATGATTACGTGAATTCTGTTGACAAATTGGAGGAGACAAGTCTTCCCGATAAATCGCTATTTTATAATAAATTACATGGCGAAAACGTCAACGATGATGATTACCAGCACGCCGCGCCGTAAACGTTTGGCAACATTTTCAATGTAAAACTCTCGGTGAATACGCGGACTTGTATTTAAAAATTGACGTATTTCTATTGGCAGACATTTTTGAAAATTTTAGAAAATTGACGTTCAAAACTTACGGGTTAGATGCGTGTGGATTTTTCACAGCTCCGGGCCTATCATTTTCGGCGGCTCTTAAAACAACAAAAATTGAACTTCCCCTTTTACAAGACATCGATATGATTTTATTCATAGAAAAAGGTTTACGCGGCGGTATAACTCAAGTTAGTTCCCGATATGCAAAAGCGAATTCTGTACACATGGGAACCGATTTCGACCCTGATAAGGAAATTAGCGAAATTATTTACGTAGACGCAAACGGACTATATTCTTACGCGATGACGACAAAATTACCGTGCGACAACTTCAACTGGGTAAGTGACGAAAAATTAACGAATCTTTTAGAAATGCTCAGTACGACCGACATTGATTGTTCGATGTATTACGGGGATGAAACGGGTAAATCTTGTATTTTAGAAGTTGACTTAGAATATCCTGAAGATTTGCACGATTCCCATATATTTTTTCCATTTTGTCCGGAACACATATCCACCACAGGTAAAAAGGACGACAAAAAATTAATGCTAACTTTATGTAATAAAGAGAAGTACGTCCTCCATTTACGCGTTTTACTTCAAAGTTTAAAACACGGCTTAAAATTAAAAACAATTCATCGTGCGATAGAATTTGACGAGAGCAATTGGTTAGAAAAATACATTAAATTAAATAGCGATCTGAGGGCAAAATCTACGAACGCTTTCGATAAAGATTTTTACAAGGGCATGTCGAATATGATTTTCGGAAAACTTATGGAATCTGTACGCAAATACAGAAATATCGTGTTGACAAAGAAATGGAAATCTGCTGAAAAATATATTAGTCAACCAAATTTCAAAAAAGCTACGATTTTCAATGAGAATCTGGTCGCAATTGAACTGAACAAATTATCTGTGAAATTTGATAAACCGATCTACGTTGGCATGGCAGTCCTTGACATTTCAAAAACAGTCATGTATAGTTTTCTTTATGATTACATCAGAGAAAATGTGGAGCCCTTATTTAATGTCACAGTATGTTACACGGACACGGACAGTTTTATTTTTAAATTCTCTCCAAAACATCCCGAACGCGTCTCGAGTATTTATGAAATTATAAAACGGGATGCAAATAAAATTTTTGACACTTCAGATTACGCCGCAGATAACCCTTTCGGAATACCTTTGGTTAATAAGAAAGTTATCGGTAAATTTAAAGACGAACTGTGCGGACAGATAATAACTGAGTTCATTGGAATTAGAGCTAAAGTTTACACTATCAGAGTGGGAAAAGAAGTAAAATTTAAAAAATTGAAGGGCGTAGGTCGTTCGGGAATTAAAAAAATAACTTTTCAGGATTATTATGACTGTTTGTTTGATAATAAAAAATTAATGTCAAAATTCAATAGCATTAGGTCAATAAATCATCAATTATTAACCGTTACCATAAATAAAACTGCCTTAGATGCTCAAGATGACAAACGACATTACGATCTTGTAACGGACATTCATTCGTTGCCGTTGGGACATTATAAATTAAAATGAAATTGTATGTAATTTTGTAATTATGTATTAAAATTAAATTATATGTAATTTGTAATTATATTGTGTGTTAATAAAGCATTTTGTAACATACATCCGTAAGTAAAACGTATTTTTTATTTTTAGAATTTTATTTAAGACGTTTTACAATTAGACAGTCATCGTTTTCGTCCGCCTCCGCTCGCGGAAATGCGCACGCCCCGAGGACCCATTTTTTCGAAATTGCCGCCACCCGCGCGCGCGCCATCCTTTTTACAGAAACCTACCGACGCGACGCGACGTCTCCGAGATGGACGCCGGCGATCGTCCTTTCGCAATTCGTCAGCAGATGGACACCGCCGGTCGCAACCAACATCGCATCCGTGTTCGACGAAAAAAAAAACGACATCCTTCGCCGCGCGTCGTTATTATTACACATCTCGAACCGATACGAGCAACTGACGCAACGGCCGAGCGGCTTAGGTGGACGCCTCACGAACGCAGAGGAACCGGTTCGAATCTCTCTCCGGACGGAGGAAAAAAATTAACGCAACCAGCATCGCATCCGTGTTCGACGAAAAAAAATATAAGGACATCATTCACCGCGCGCGTCGTTAAATTACACATCTCGAACGAATATGAACAACTGCCTCGACGGCCGAGCGGCTTAGGTGGACGCCTCACGAACGCCGAGGAACGGGGTTCGAATCTCTCTCAGGACGGAGGAAAAAATTCCGCAGCGAAGCGCCGGTGGCGACAGCCGGCGGACAATTTCCGAACTAACGCTCCGACGACGCAACGAAACCGCCATCTGGCGGACAATTTCCGAACTAACGCTCAGACGGCGCAACGCCACCGCCATCTGGCGGACAATTTCCGAACTAACGAAAATAGCAGCAGCGCCGCAGGCATCTGGCGGACGGACGCCCGAACTACGTTGTCTCCGTCTCTCTCTCTCTGGAGCTCCATCTCACTCTTTACCACGGGCTCAGATGAGGCAGAAAACTCGGCCGGAAGTCAATGCATTTCAAATGGGGAAAAAAGGGTGTGGTCTGTTTTTTATATCTACTGCTGTTTTAATAAAATTCAAAAAAGAACACAAATAACTGACTAATACGAGAACCACATTCATTTATAATTTCGCATTTTCCGCCTATGAAAAAAAAAAGAAAAATAGACTATAGTTATAAGCAACTGCAAAAAGAACAACTAAACCATTAAAAGTAACCGGAGTTCTTTTTCAAATTTTCTTTTTAATCAATGACAGATTATGAAGAAGGAATGTTAAGTTTTCTGCTTCTTCGGGTAGAAGACGGTTTCTTTTCATTTCGTAGATGTTGCCTTCTGAGAAAAGTCTTTCGCTGTACACTGTGCTGGCTGGACAGCATAAATAAAGTTTAGCAAGTTTAGCCATTTCCGGGTAACGACACAGTTTTTTGACCACCACTCAAACGGATCTTGATCCCTATTTATAATAGGTTGTGCACAGTAAAACTTAAGTTCGTTAGCTGATGAAGATTTTTCATTTTCGTATATATTTTTGGAATCTATTTCACTAAAACAGTCCCAAAAATTTCTATGTACAGGGTGACTACGCAAGAATTCCTACCCCCTTTAATTCTTTTATTTTTGATTTTAGGAAAAAATGTTTAATACAAAACTTATAGGGACTAATTCAAAGTTTCTCTGTGTTCTCACAGAAAAACAATTGATGTATATGTAATTTGGGCGATGGTTATGTAGAAATAAGAACATAATATAAAATAAACTCTCTTCAAAAATTAAGTTTTAAATTTTTTTATTTCATTTTTTAAATTTTAAGAACCTGCGAGGTAATAAAAAAATGACTTTTGTAAATTAAAACGTGATAAGAAATAAAATTCATAAATTGCCGGATTCTAGCTAACGTGATTTTTAACAGAATTTTAATTTTTGCTACATTTTGTAAAAGTTAAAAGATAAATTTCCCAACTTTTTCAGTTGTTAATGATAATTTATTATTTTCTGTAATATTTCTTGGGTTTTTAGGTGAAGCAAAAACTTTTGTAAACAATGATTTTTTTCGAAAAGTGAAAAATAAAAAAGTTTTTCCTATAGTGAACCCTATCCGTGGACACGGTGTATAATAAAACTAATAATGTAGAAGGTGTCTATAAAATAATTCCTATTTAATTTTTTTATTTGTGAATTTAGAAAGAAAAAAAGATAAAAGAAGTTGTAGAATTTGCTACAGATATTCACAAAAAACAATTGAGCGACGGATACCCAAAAAATAAACGAAAGTTTTGGTTTTAAATAAACTTTAAATAAAATTTCGTTTATTTTTTGGGTATTCGTCGCTCAATTGTTTTTTGTGAATATCTGTCGCAAATACTACAACTCCTTTTACGTTTTTTTCTTTCTAAATTCAAAAAAATTAAATAGGAATTATTTTATAGACACCTTCTACATTATTAGTTTTATTATACAGTATGTCCCCGGATTGAGTTTACAATACGTATAAGGGACCAAAAATTTTTGAATTAAGATTCCATGTTCTGTATTTCAGGTCTGCTTGGCGTGAAATGAATTTGTGTCAAATTTTACGCCGAAAGTCTTCAAGGTGGCGGAATTAACACAAGAAGAAGTAAAATCTGTGTAGGTAAAGTGGTCTTCCTTTTGAATTTAGGAGAAAAATTTAGTAAGATTAAATGATTCTCATTTCAAATTAGGGAGATATACCAAATTCCAACATCCTAAAAAAAATTGAATTACGGAATAATTAGGATTTCAGTACAGCTGTAAGACATTAACACTGTAAGGTGCTAATATGGACGGAGTGTTATTTGAATAATCATATTTTATTTGCATTTAGTCAATAAATATGTAGATGGCGTTAACATTTTATAACTTTACTGAAATATTTATAATTTAATTAGTAATTTTCCGTAATTCAATTTTTTTCCTAGGATGTTGAAATTTGGTATATCTCCCTAATTTGAAATGAGAATCATTTTATCTTACTAAATTTTTCTCCTAAATTCAAAAGGAAGACCATTTTACTTACACAGATTTTACTTCTTCTTGTGTTAAATCTGCCAGCTTGAAGACTTTCGGCGTCAAATTTGGCACAAATTCATTTCACGCCAAGCAGGCCTGAACTTGCAGAACATGAAATCTTAATTTAAAAAATTTTGGTCAATTATACTTATTGTACACTCAATCCGGGGACATACTGTATATGTAGTCCCATTAGAGTTTAATTTAAAATCGAAAAACGTAATAATATACAGGGTGTTCCATTAAAGAAAACCTAAGTTTAGTTTATATCTCGTTTATCCGACCATCAATTGTTTTTCTGTGAGCACACAGAATTAGTTGAATTAGTCCCTACAAGTTTTGTATTAAACATTTTTTCCTAAAATAAAATAGTTAAAGGGGGTAGGAATTCTCGCGTAGTCACCCTGTACTCCCTCCTCAAGGCTTTCACTAACAGAATTATTAACAGTATTTTCAGTGTCTGAATCATTTTCTTTTTCCAAATTATTTTTAAGCACTTCTAACAATAATTGTGACCTCAAAATATGAACATTTTCAGTTTCAAACAACTGTTATATTTCACTTCGTCAATTTCATCAAAAACTGTCTAAATGCGTGATTTTCTTCGCGACATAATTAGACAGATTTCACAAAACCAGTAAAGTAAACCATTGAAGGGATCGCAACAAATTGAATTTTATTTTTCTCACGCCACAATGCCTAGCAACAGCAAACGCTCGCAGTGACATAACCTCCGAGTTCATACGAATGTGCTTGAAATTATATACCGAATAGTCGTTCAATTAGTCGGCCGACTAGTCGGTATGTCGGCTTCAACGAATGGCCGAATAATTGGTAGTCGGCTAGTCGGCCAATACCGTAGTCGGTACATCACTAATTGCAATCGCGTAAAAGCGACTTGAATACTTTAATTTTAAAGCACGGCTATAATAAATAATAAAAATATAATATATTCTTTCTTACTTGGGTTTGAGGAATACTCGCAGGCACTTAAAACGAAACGCTGTATCAAGACCATAGCCAAGTAGCACTGTCTAAGGTTCATTTTCGAACGAATTTATTGTTTTTCGTTGCGTTTTTAGTGCCGGCGATGGTACTTATCGCCCAGTGAAATGAATACGTTCATACGTTCAAGTACGTTGCATACCTAAATTTACTCAAAATGAACGTTTTACATTAGAACGAAACGACACACGTAACTTGTAACCGTAATTTTTCCCCCTAGATTTAAATTCTGGCCCACTGTGCGATAGTGCGCATTTTAAATGTCCATTAAAAGAATTTGTGATTCAATTCAATAACAATTTATAATAATAGGTAATAATTTAGTTCATGATTTCAAAAAAAGATATTCATTTAAATTTAAAGCTGATATCCTCATTGATACTTTATTTTTTGTCTTCTTGCAGCGTTTAATTTTCCCCGATTTTCTATATTTGTAAATTCTGTTTTGAAGAAGTGAGATTTTTTCTTGAAGATATTCAAACAATGACGCTATAAAAACGTAAACTAAAAATACGTGTATGTGCAAAAGTAGTCTAATCATGGAGCGCGGATTTTTCGAGCACCGTCGGATTTGATTGCGGTCTTCGCTGTTGGCACTTCCTCCAAAAAAGTTGACATATAACAATAAGGCCGGAAATGCATCTCTCAGTGAACGCGTGAAAATCGACGATGCGGATCGTGCTGATTTTCCTGGTGACCCTCTGCGGGATAGCTTTATCAAGTAAGTCTAAGTTTACATAGATATTTATTTCTGTGCTTTCCCACATCAGTGGTTTACGTGTTTAATTGCTTATGGTGTCCACAGTAAAGTACATCTTTAACTCATCATTTTATTCTTAGTTGTTTGTTATGAATTTGATCGCGAAATCAACAGAAAAAGCTATAACCCGAACTAATAAATCTCAATACTAAGCTTGGAATTACATGATTTAAGTAGAAATTAGAAATACAAATTTTAAAGAATATTAAAATTAAATTTTGTATATGAATGTAATAATAAAGTTGAGAGATGAAAAAGTTATGCTACAAAACTCTGAAGGATTTGTGGAGAAAATCTGTCGCGATTGGTACGCAAAAAGCAGAAGAAACCGTTAAAGCTACATTTACATTCAATTTCGTGCCAGCATTAATTCGTAACACGAAAGTTTGACGTGTGCTTTCTTATGATACCATTTACATTGGCACGAAATTGAATGTAAATGTAGCCTAAATTTGATAATAATTTCGTGACAACATCACTTTCGTTAGAATAATAATTCGTAATAATTTGGAAGAAGTATTGAACCAAATAGGGCTGGCGCGGCGCGGCGCTTGGAGTTTTGCCGCCCCGTGCAAAAACTTTATACGAGCTTTCCAATAATACTACATTTTATTTTATTTTCATTCGTTTCAGAAATATTTTATCTACTTTTTCATTCAAGAAATTTATTAAGACAGTTTATTCTTGTTCAATTTCACACTTCATTCATTATTGCTTTAGCGGCTATAATAAAAATGCAAAATAAAAAAATTAATTCAGGAATTGAACGATTTTCGCTAGACAATTCCAGTCATACTACGAAAACTATTACTACTATTAAACTTTAATATCACCAATACTTATGTTATTGAGTTTTGCTAATCGTCATATTATAAATGAAGAAAATGAATTTAATGTGTTATTGCTGTTACAAGAAAACTCTTACTAAAGGTATTAAAATGGAAAAACAATTCACGGTGATATGGACCAGTAGATGATAGCAGATCAAGCCAATATGTCCGTAAATTAAACATTATGTCCCAATTTTTCATAAAATGCAGAAAAATAATAAAAAAAAACGTTTAATATAAATGCAAAAGTAAAATATTCTTATTAAAGAATTTTTTGGTTACTGGTTACCTCATCTGGAGATGTACACATAACACGCAGACACGAAAATGGCAAGAATTTTAAAAAATTCAGTTTAATATTTTTGTAATTAGCTTATTTACTTTTGTCTACCCGAGACGTTATGTTTTTTTCTTGGTCAATCCGTATTATGTAAATATTAAAAAAAACAAGTTTCAAATTGTCCTCAATATGCATCCTCAAAATAACTAAACTGCGTAAATAAATAAATCCTTCCTATTTGTTTCCGAAGTATGATTGTAATTGTCAAGTGAAAATCGTTCAATTTCTTAATTTTTTCGTATTTTTATTTAAACCGCTAAAGCAATGATAAATGAATTGTTAATTTGAACAAGAATAAACTGTCTAAAAGAACCTCTTAAATAACATAGCAGGTAAAATATTCCTGAAACAAATTAAAATATTATACAGCGAATTTAATAATAATAATAACTCACAAGTTACGTACCTGTATTTCAGTTGTCTTGTTTACCAAATTACAACCCTCTACCTTACACCGTTTCAGAGATATTTAAGAAAATATACGTTCCAAGTTGTCCCTTTAGGAGATTATCTCAGAAACGAAAAACTTTTGGGTATAGATAAATCAGGTTAAATCGCCATTAAAACTTCCTCAAGGCTGCTGCTGCTTCTAGTTAGTCGTTGAGACTGAGTGGGTATGTCTGTTATCGTGGTATTTACAGTGGTCGGTGGGGGTAGTGGGTTGGAACGGTGATCGGGGATTGGTCTGTTGGGGCGTGACGGATTGTTAATGAGGTGTTTCCAACCATTGTGGAGGTCAAAACCAGTATCACGGTTCAGGTTATTGGGGTGTTTGAGGATTTCTATGGATTCACGGATTTTACGATTGAAAAAATGAGATGAGCGGTCTAGAAGTTTTGTGTCGGAGAATAGGATTTGGTGACCGGTTTCTAGTTTGTGTTCAGTTAGAGCTGAGCCAGTTTGTAATAGTCTAGTATAGCGTTCGTGTTCAGAAACACGAGTGCTAACAGATCGTTTTGTTTCACTGATGTATATAGGCCCACAAGAACATGGAATTTGGTACACACGTTCGGATTGTAAGGGGATGTGATCTTTTGTGAAGGGTAGGCAGTCTGAAAGTTTCGTCATGGGCAGACTGCGGAAGTTTAGGCATTTGCCTTTTCTATTTGTTAGACACTACTTTGATAGGACCTAGTTATAAATACGTTTCACGTAGTTACTGTTCTAATGGTAAATTTTATAATGCCTATTTTTGCCTATGCATGCATAAATGCCTATTTCAGATAAAAATGCCTATAATGTGCCTTTTTTACTAAAAATTCTCAGGATCAATTTTGAAATTGCAGAAAATTAGAATAAAAATGATTAACGGCTGAATCTAATCGTAATTGGAGTATAAAAATATTATGACTGTGACAATTTTTTAGAACCTTGTACATACATTCCCACCTGAAGAGAATTGCGGCTTTTTTTTTGTTGAAAATGCCGAAACCCGAAACAACTAGCGGACATTGGTACATTTCTTTCTATAAATATTTTCTTTAATGTAAGCCGAACTGCATGGGGGCGTCGCCGTCGCCTCGGTCATTTGATTTTTAATATTTTTATTTAATCAGTCGGGTTTAATAAAAAAAAAAATAAACCGAATGCCTCTTCTTTCACCGCTGAATTGTACATTTTCCCACGCATGAAATTCATGCGTCGTACTTATTATTTAATTCTGTAAACGATTCTAATTACCAATAAATAAGAAAATTAAATTTAACGTTCTACTAGTATTATACGTATGTACGCATATTAAAAATTCACATTAATAAAATGTTTATAATTTACTTGATTTTTTTATTGTAATCAATTCTATTGTATAAATATTTTGGAGACTATTTATACTTTATTTGTGCCTATTTTGCATATATATGAGCCTTTTTTAGGCGCCTAAAATTGAATTTTTTAGTGCCTAAACTTCCGCAATCTAGTCATGGGTAAGTAAATGGAAATAATAATGGATGATGTTTGTGACTGATTTAAAATAAATTTGGAAAAAGTTAAGTTAAAATGGCCACGTGCCTGTAAATTCAGATTTGAGCATGGTTTATTTTACAACCGAAACATATCCAGTTTAGCCTTGTACCAATGAAGCAATTATAAGTCAAAATTTCAACGAAGCTTTTTGTGACCTTGGCACGTTGTTTTCCAAATTTAATGGATTTGATGTTCTGTTGTTTGAGAATTTTTACGATTCGATCTGTTATGGTGTGGATGTAAGGTAGGTAAGCTGTAGCGACTGGAAGTATATCAGGTACAGGACGTGGAGGAATTGGGATGAGATGAAGAGAAATGGATCTTTGGATGTTGTGCTTTTTGTAGTTGTTATTGAGTAGGACTTTTGTTAAGTGTTTCAGTTCAGTTTGAAGTGAAGAGGGTTCTGATAGGACAAAGGCGCATCTGACTAGTGAGTAATGACTACCTGTTTTTGAGAAGGAATGTGCATTCAGATAGCGATTACTATGGATCGGGTATTAACATTATTAAATACTGTTTAAATTTATAATCAGAATTCAAATTAACATTTGTATTAGGAGATCTAAGACAAACTCAAACTAAAACCTTCTTGACTTTAAAATTTTGATATGTTCGCTGGCAATTCCTTTGCGGTGTTATCAAAAATCGCCTGTCGAGCTATAGTCTAATATGAAAATCAAGGAACTTGAGCTCTGCGTAATCAATCGCCGAAGTTACAACCGACAATTATTTCAATATTATTTCTTTGTTAACGGTGAATGAGAAAAAAGGACGTTATGATTCTTAAGTTTGATGATGCAATACCAGACGCGTTTTATCAAGAGGTAATGGTTTTATTTATGACGCAGAGCTCTTATGAAAACAACTATAACGTGCAATGCCACTCTCAATGCCGTTACCATATATGCCAATAATCCGTGGTTACATTCTGTTGTGGGAGCCACGTCTGCGTCTAATGTGCTGCCTAACGTGATTTTTCACGTCTAACTTGGCATTAATTGTAGGTGTAGCCACTGATTAATGTCATATTAGACGTTAAAAATGACATTAGGCGTCACATTAGGCATAGGTGTGACGAACGAAAAAACTTACTTATGAATTGAGCTCGGAACTTTTCTGACAGTCTTTACAGCGTTTTCGATTCACATGCACCGATTGCACTCAGTGTATTTGCATTTTCTTTTAATCTCATGCAATAACACGAGATGAAGATACTCTGAGTACGCATTAGTGCGGTCAATCGAGAACGCTATTAAAAAGTATATGATTTTTTTTGCGAAGATGCGGCAATGAAGTGCACACGTTAATTCTAATAAAATACACGATTGCTGTTGAATTTTTGCCGACTTTTATAAATACTAGTATCAATTAATAGATAGCGATTACAAGAAAAAAAAAATTAATGCAGACCAGTGGTGGAAGTGATGTCCCCAATCAATCGAAATGTACAGAGTGGATCAATTTCGATGTCTCTTGTGGGCATCTCTGTAACTATAAGAGATAGAAAAAAACTAGTGGTCAAGTCTCGATCTCTTTTTTAGAGATAAAGTCAATAGACTAAACAAAAATTTGCTACGTGTGAATGAGCTCGGCTTTCAATTAAACAAGAATATTGGTTTGTACGATTACAATAAGTAATTCTCAAGAGTGTGAACGCGGAGAGTTACTTCGACGTTTTCGGCACAAATCAATAAAGTTCCAAAATAAACAAATTAAAAAAACAATACAAAATTTCTGAAAAGAAAATTATCATAAACATTTACAAAAGGCAAAAGGGGAACCCGAGCTCTGAGAGGAGGAGCAGAATAAAGAAAAAAGAAAACAATAACATTCATTCTTTATTTTGAACATTAAAAAAATAATAATATTGTTAACTTGTTGGCCCGACGAGTATACAACAACACAGCAATATAAATTGGCGTACAAACTCAATTTCCCAGCAATATTTGATGTCTAACGTGAGGCTAGTCAAGGAAAAATTGCAACAAACGCTTAAATTCGATAAACTCTCCCATTTCACAGCAATATGTGGTCCACTGCGTGTCAAGTCAAATGGTGGAGCTGTTTACTTCATCATATTCACTGACGACTGTACAAGGTGGACAAAAGTGAAGTTTATCAAGAGCAAAAATCAAGCTCTCGAAGAGTTTAAAGCATTTAAAGCTTTGTTGAAAAGCAACACGATATGAAAATAAAAGCAATTCAATTTGATAATAGTCATGAATATGTAAATAAAGAGTTCAACGAATACTTGAAAACGCAGGGAATTCAACGTCGACTTACAACAACTTACACTCCCGATCAGAACGAAGTAACAGAAAGGAAAAATCGCATAGTGGTAAAGTCAGCAAGATATCTACTGCTTCAATCCGTCTTGTTATCATTGTTTTGGGCTGAAGCGGTTTACACGGAAAGTTACGTCAGAAATCGCTGTCCTACTAAGAAATTCGACTGAAAAACACCTTACGAAGTTTGAAATGACAGAGTACCAAATGTTAGTTATTTCAGAGAATTCGGATGCAGAATATTGTTACCCCAAAAATTGTAAATATAAATACTCCTGAACACTCGAATATACCAGGTGACAAGTAAAGCGTTGCTTCCCACAACTGTTTCCTCAAAGTTAGCTCAGTGAAGACGGGTGGGGTACTAATAAAATAAACCAGGGCGCCAGGGAATTTCCCCCCAGTTGGAAAATTCACTTCGAAAATCGTTCCCAAGGTCTCGTCGTGTTCGCCTCAGGTAAACCCTAACCTTCAGGAGATTTGACTCACTTGATGCATTCAGCGTTGGGTTTGACATAAACAAAACACACACTGTAATACAGAATTTATTTGTGCAACCGTGTATAAATAAAATTAGAACTAGTTACTGTGCTACGATAAGTTCAAAACAAAGACGAACTTGTTAAAATAAACAGATAAATGACACGTCGCGATTAATCAGATCTGCTTGCCCAACAGGCAACACCGATAAATCGTTGGTTTAATTTTTAAATCTAATTAACTTCAGGATCCAATCGGCCTCAAATTCAGTGTCCACAATATAACTTAAATAAAAAAAAGAGAAAACGTTACATGTATGGTCCGCCAACTGGTGTCAGGTTCGTGTCTGTTTCACTAAAGGTGGCGGTGGCTATCAGCGTCAACGTCGATTGAAGTTCAATTACGATGTACGATGACTCTTGAATATTGCGTCATCCAATGCAAGCATCCCAATGGGTCTGCAGTTAAACCCTCCGTAGATGAACGATAATGCCACGCCAAAAGGGAGGTATTTAAAATACCAAAGGGCGAGGATCCCTTATTTCCACAATCGAAATTAAAACTAAAAACGACCCTAATAAGAAAAGAGGGACGGTCATTAATCACTGCGACGCGACGCCACGAACGTAAAAGTTAATCCTTACCTGCAAATAGCTAGATCGTTCGATTAAAACGTATCAAACGTTTTACAGGGCAGCGCGATGAACTTATACCATTCCGGTAGAACCGTGTTTAAATCGAATTTTGCACTAAACTTGCAACGATTCACGGGAACAAACGTTACGTGTGGTCACTCGACGCTGCCGAAACGAAAAGAGGCTCCCAAGCAAAAATGGCCGCAGAGATGAAGACTTCCGGGAGTTTTACAAGAAACAATGGCGTAGCATAAACGAGCCAATGTGAAAGCGAGAATTCAAAGAGACGTTTCCAGCGAAAGTTACAGTGTTGTCGAATGTCTAGACAAGGTAGGTATACATACTACAAGCGACGTTGCAAGCTCACTACAAATTTGCAGGCAGACTCGATAAACGAAATTAAACTGTAACAGTATTTTGTCTCGACAAAACTCCTACCAAGGGAAAATTTGACATTCGATCGAGGGAAGGAATATTTGTTGGAGATTTTGAAGAATCTAAAGGCTTTCGGGTTTGGCTACCAAAGTCTCGAAAAATGGAGATTGCCCGAGATATAAAATTCCTGGAAAAAACTTCGAAGGATTTGAAGGTACATATGGCTTTGAGAGAATGCAAAATAGAACAGTAGCAGTGATTTTATTGTAACAGTATTTCTAATATGAAATCAAGCGAAAACAGAGCTTCGAAGCTTTCCGCACACATGATCAAGCAGATAGTGTCCAACGAATTTGTACCTACTAATGAAATGGAGTAGAAAATGAATTTATTCCGAACTTTTGTACTGCAAGTCATGGTCCACTACGATTGAAAACAAATTCCAAAAAATTAGAAAAAACATAGTAGGCCTCGTTTGGTTGTTAAGAAAAATTGTTTAGAATTACGAGATAACCCCGATTCCCAAATTTGGGTGAAACCTGAAATTATGCATTTACAATAAATACATTTTTCTATTAATCAGTAAACAAATAAGAGTTCTGTAGGAAATTTGTTAATTTGTTAATCTGTTTAAAATCGATTCGTTAACAAATAAAAAAATACAAGTGCGTGTAGATGAGAAATGAAACACACTATATATTTTTTTATTAATTTTAATTTAATTTTCAGATGCGACAATTTGTGTTCCTTATACCCGCTTCAAGATCGACTGTAACCGATGTTTCTGCAGCGCGGACGGTACAGAATACTCCTGCACGAAGATATCCTGTTCGGAACAAAAAGTGAGTTCACTGTAAATTTGGCTCCCCGGTTAAAACCTGCGTTTACCAGTTTTAATTAGGCCATTAACAATGCTCGGAATTCCTCGTTTGTTATTTGGACGATGACTGATTCCATTTAAATAATTAACTAAAAGAGAATTCTTCTCATTTTAATGTTCTGTTGCTAGCGGCAACGCGCGAGACTTTGATTAATAGTAACCTTGCGTTAAAAAAAAAAAAAATTTTGTTTTGTAAATTGGCTCTCGATCTATCAAAGTAGTAAATTATTGGAGCTATCATATTGGATTACATTTAATTATATAAATTACTGGAATATGTTAGTGCATTAATAATTAATTAATGTGAAAATAAATTTCAAATGACACTAACACAAATATTTTGGCGGCAAAATTGTCCGTTAATGGATAATCCCATCGTCTTTTCTCAAAACTTACTAACATAGAAATTAACCAACACTCTTTCCTTTGAGTTTGGAACGTCCCATTCCAAAGGCGATGGAAATAATCTACTTCTATATACACTTAATGTGCTATCTATCTGAAGGCTGTTAAATCTTGGGCTTGCAAATTAAGTTCGTCCCAAATTGCCAGCTAAATTAAATGGGACGTCATACGTAACCCCAAAGCAAAGGGCAGAAATTAAAATAAATAAAGGTTACCAGTTGTTACACACTTGTCTTTATTTGTGCAATAAAAGAAACATGAAACTAAACCACCGCATATCTGAATTAAATAAACTACTCAAAACAATTAAGGGGTCAAGTTTTTAAGCGACTGTATACTTATATTGGAAATTAGATTAGATCTTAATACTCATACTTAAAACTCAATACGCGATACTCGAACCCGTCCATCATTTGAGCATATTGCAAACATAGACCCGTCAGTAAACAAAACTTTTCTCTAATGGCAGATAGCCAATTATTGTGTTCTTGGACGAATTGCATTCGTGCTTGTCGCTGATTTGTCGCATTACTTTGGCTGGACGTCTAGACTTCAGCTTCACTTCTCGGTCTCGGAGTCGGTTCCTCACTGTTTGATCGGAAATTTGTCGACCTGCAGCCCGAAAAAGATAAGTTTGTAAAGTACGGGATGTGCTGGTACATTTTTGAAGAGCCTGCAAACGTAAAAATCGATCGTCTAAGAGCGTGATTGCTCTGTGACGACCTTGTCAAGACGACAAGTAACATTTCCAGTATTCTAGTATCGCTTCCAAAACCTCCAATTTACAGATTGCCTTACATTGAGTTTTTCGGCAGCATATCGCTGTGTATTGCCTTCTTGCAGGAGAGTAACAGTTCAACTGACTTCTATTGGTGTCTTCTTACACCTTGCTCAACTACCACATTGCATTGTATGGCAGCAGATGCATTAAAGAAAAAAGAAACTCGAAATCAGGGGCCTATTCCACCAATAATTTTGCAACCTTGCACTTTGCACTTAGCCTTTTTGTTGTCTTCTAGGTATTGCTATTATTATATTGTTATTGAATTTTATGGCTTTGCAAATTAACATGCTTTTCATAAATTGCAAATTAATTTAATAATCTGCGAAAATGTTGGTAAAACCAAAATAAACAATGCTTTTCAGTTTTTACAAAGTGAAAAGTGCAAAGTGCAGGGTTTCAAAGTTGTTGATGGAATAGGCCCCAGATCTGGCAAAAATCACAATTATTTTTACCAGTATCACGTCAACTGAGCCTCTTTCATAATAAAGAGGTACTGTGACAACTGAAATTTTTCTGAGTAACAAAAGATAGTTAAAGCAATAAATTGATCGGCCATCCAAAACTTTTACTCATTTCGTTTAAGCGGGCGAGTGCAAGAAAACTTGACCCCTTAATGGTTTTGAGTAGTTTATTTAACAATGCGAAACGCTAATATTCAAATGACAAGAAATGTCATTACCACGAAGCACGGATCCGCTTTTCGCTCATAAAGAAAATAAATGAACAATAACCAGCAAAATTTAAATAAGTCTACAAGCCAGGCGTAAACGGCGTTTGGTCGCGATATGATAAAGTTCATGCCGCTCACCAGACGATGCGAACCTTTCTCTTGAATATCTTGAGCTTCTTGTGCTTCTTGAATTTCTTGAATCTCTTGGGCGGATACCAATTTCTTGAATTCTTGTCCTGCATCAAAATAATTTCTGTTTTCTAAAAATGTCAACTTGACTGATGAAGACTCAATGTCATGTTCATCAAAAACTACAGCTTTTGATACAAAATTTTCTTGATGTGTAAATCATCACATAACCTGTAGTTCATCGAATCTCCTTCATATAAATTGTCTTGACTTTGAATCAAGTTTCTTTCTTTGACCCTTTGGAATGTGTAAGTAGGCAATAGATCCAAAAATTTTAACGTGAGATATATTGGGTTTTCTTCCACTCCACTGTTCATAAGGCGTTGTAGATTTCGTTTGTGAAGATATCGTGCGATTTAATATATAAAACGCCGTGTTTACAGCTTCCGCCCAAAGGAATTTAGGAAGTCCTTTTGCGTGAAGCCTTTTCCATAATTCCACGGTGCTCTCTTTCAGCACGTCCGTTCTGCTCTGGAGAATAAGGAGATGTGAATTCAAAAGTGATACCGTATTTTGGAAAATATTCCTTCATCTCTTGATCAAAATACCGTTGTCCATTCGAACTATTTTGATATGATGTTCGAATTTGTTAAAAGTAAGTTGATCAAACTCCTTGAATTTTTCTAAAGTATCCGACTTATTTTTGAGAAAATAAACGTGCGAGTAATTAGACTTGCCATCTTTAAAATTGACATAAAACCATGCTCCTCCCATGGATTGTTCCGGCAACGGGCCATATAGATCGGTAATGAATAAATTCACCTGACTTGAAATCACTTCGCTCTTGATTTCTTCGGAAAATCGGACGGTGCTGCTTGCCATATTGACAAGCTTCACAGAAGAAATCTTCTTTTTCGGATAACTTTTCTGGTAACTCTTCTTCTTTTTCAGTTTCTCGGTTTTTTTACTTTCCACGACTCAATTCTCATTATTTTTAGTTTAGTTTTTCAATTTTTTTCTATTATTTTTAATGCTGTAGCCTTACTGTTGCCCTTATTTTTTATTGTTAGTTCATTGCATGAATTTTCAGTTTTGTTTCTTTACATTTCCATGTTTGTTCTGTTAACAGAGGATTGCTTTCTCTTCTTAAAATAAACTTTATCTAATTTGCGCTACTTCCTTTCTTAGACCTCTTATACATTGGCAACTTAGCAGCGCGATTCAGCCGCGCGATTTAGTCGCGTACCAAACGATTAAATCGCGGGCTGAATCGCGCTGCTAAGTCGCTAGTGTGTAAGAGGTCTTATTCCTTATAAACACTTTTTTGTTTGTGTGGATTGTTGCTATGGTTAATACGAAAATTGTATCTTTATCTATCATTGCTCTTAAAATTCCGTCTGTTTTGAGTTGTTTTGAGTTGGACAAAGTACACTTTAACTTCGCTATAGAAAAAATAATGTTTGCAGCTCTGTAGATCGGTACCGGGTGCGCATTCGGACCTATTCATTGGAGGCTTTAGTTATGAGCCACCGACAGCATGAGAGTAATTAAAACGGTAGGCATTTTGAATAAGTACAGATTATTTTTTTTTACTATATGTCAACTGTCATATTTGAAAAATTTTATGTCTTTCACTTATAATTCTATTGACAGTTGGTACCCAAGTGAACTAGTTCCGTTTACACAGACAGCATTTAAAAAAAAAAAATTTTTTGTAAAAATGGAAATCTCGCGTGAAAAATTTCTTGACATGATTTTTTACGATTTCAAATGTGGTCTAACGCCGAAACAATGCATCGATCGGCTTCATTTGGCTTTTGGAGATGAAGTATTATCAAAGAGCAGTGTTTACAATTACAATTGGTTTGCCGAATTCCGGCGTGGACGTACCACTCTCAACGATGGATTTCGTGAAGGTCATCCATCAACATCTGTTGTTACCACTAATGTTGATGATGTGCGTGAAATGTGTGAGTTCGGCAGGATCGTGAAATTGACATGAAAGCAGTTCACATGATTAGCATGTTCATTTAAACGTATGAAAGCTTTGCAGTCGTTGAATCCCACACAATTTGAGACAAGAACAGAAATAGGGTCGTTTCAAATGGTGCGAAACTATGAACATTTTATAAGGATGGAACAAATTTCGTGATTACAAAATGTGAAACTTGTCAATTTCTGATCCTGTCAAACATTTTTTTAGTATTTCTTTTTCTCGAGAAATGTTTTGAGATATTAAAAATAAACTTCGTTTTGAAACAGTTGCGAATTTGTATATAAAACAAATAGCATGTTCTTGATGTAATTGTAAATTTAAATCACAAACAAATGTACGTTTATTAGAAATTGTAGGCGGGAGCAAAATTGCCAGGCCCGAAGGGACGGTTACTGTCATTCATAAGCATTTAACAAGCGCGGGTGGTCATAAATTCTTGTCGCAATTGAGCTATCCTCAATTTTTCTGGAACGGACTGTCACATAAATCTGTCACGCGAGCTTCTAATGCACGTCTGTTTTTCTTTACAAATGGGACAAATTCGCCACGCATAAGTAAAATTAAGAGAATACAGCTATTGAGAATGACACTTGCACAAGTCACAGGAAATATAAAAACGTCAGTTATGTTGTAATTTAGTAAATGCAGAATTTGAAGGCCTACATGTGGAGCCAGGGTGGTCCTTGTGAAAGTTCGAAAACACATTCTGAGAAACTGAGAGGGCGTGGATTTTTCTAATGCTGGACGCAATCCTATTGGCCAAAGGGGGTTTTGAATTTAGGTTTCTGATCGAAGGAAGGGGCATTAATTCTGGGCAGCTGAAAAATTAATATGAAAATTACAGGGAGATAGCCACGAGCTTTCGAAACGATCAGTCGTATCCATTGGGCTTGGCAACTTGCTTTGAGTTACTTACTTATTTCTTTGATTTATTTTCACAGTAGAGTATAAATTAATTAGTCCGGTACGTCTAAATACCAGTGTTTTGAGAGGCAATTAAATACAATTAAATAACACGGGCGTGACGGGTAAATTTAATCGCGTAGTGTAATTAAAACTTGGTGCAGTGCGTGGATTGGATTCTGATTTCACGGCGCGGATTTAGGTAATTTGCTTTAATGTGTATCTTTATTCGTTACATATTTGGTGGTATTAAATGATTAAAATTCCATAATCTATAAATTTCAGTACTTGCTTGTCTTGTGAAATTTATTCTTACTTTTAATTTGCATCCGAGCCAAAGTTAAAAGTAAATAAGTTGCATCCACCCTAGTGGAGTTGATTGACCATTGTTTGGCGTTTCTGTAATTTAAATCGACCAGAGGCAGACACACGACGCTTTCAATTTATAGTGCAATTCATATACAGTGTACTTTTGTAAAATTAGTTAATTCCCTTTTGCGATATTCTCTGGCAAGTTGGAAACACTCAAACAAAGTGTTCTTCCAATTTGCGCAGTGAAATCGATTGGTTTATACCACTGGCCTAAGGCAAGTCTAGATCTGCCGCTAAAACCAAGTGTGACCAGCACAAATTAATTCCCAAAATCAAGGCCAATCAGTTGCGTTACTAGTGCAGTAAAGTTAAGAGGCCAACCAATTCTGAATCACCTAGTCATAGCCATCTTCTCAACCGAGTTTCCATCACACCCTGTGTGTGGACCAAAGTGTAGTCTTTGTCGGGAGATCTGCGGGTTAATTAGAAGTAATTCGCTGTGAGACCGAAAGATCATAACTACCCATAGTAGAGTATCAAATAAAACGGTCAAACATTCCATTGCGCATAGGGATAGATCATCGTCGAAAACAACGCAATCAGAGGTTAACAAATAAAGCGGGAGTCACTGAACCCCCACCTCAATAAGCGATAGGAGCGGTCGAGCAATCTCCCCCCTTCGCAGCGTTATTAGGTTAACAACAAATCGGGCCACGCGTCTCCCCAGGAGAGCTTCCCCTGAAAAACTAGCGATTACTATTGATTCTCTCGCAAATTGATCGCCTGGGCGGCATTTTGTATCACATACTTCCCCAGTATCTGATTAATTAATTAATTACGTTCATTAAGGAAGTACACTGTAGGCACACCGCCACACTGTGCACTGGTTGATATACAGAGCGTGTCCTTGAGTACGATTGAAGTGTTAAACACGAGTACCAAGACAAATATAATTTTTGAAAACAAATTAATTGTTCATTTAAATTGAATAACAAGTCCACAAGCATTGTTTGGGACAAGCATAAACCCACCTGCTGTGTAACTGAAAATAGTTAGTTCATCACGATATTCGAACGAGAAAGCCGTTAAACGAATTCTACTGTATTTCCTACAAAATCGTAATTTTTCTTGTGTGTTTCCTTGTATGGGAATTTTAAAAAAAAACAAGGTTTTTTTACGCTCATCTGTTTCTAGACTGCAGGGCAGCTAGAAATCGGAGTTTTTCCCTTGTTTGCAATAAATAACTAATTAAATTTAAGTCCGTATTTTATTTATACGTATCCAATTTGCGCTATCTCATAGTTATTATCGTCTCACCAGGATTAGAACCAGGGACCGGCATAAGTAGAATCCGTCACTAATTAACGATCACGAGCCATTCATTATTGAAAGTTGTTTGTAAATAGCAACAGAGGGAACTCCGGGAAGTTCTTAGAGAGAGATCGCCGCAAGGGGCGTTAGTGTTATGGTAGGTCAGTAGGTGCAACCGTAGAATTGAGAAGATAAGCGCCGTCTAGCCGACGGACAATAGGGCAGTAAAACCCGGCCGTCCTTTCTTGGAATTTCTTCCCGAGTTACCCTTAAAATAAATACGCGTTAAATTCTTGCAGACGGCAATCCTCCAGTTGCCAGTCAATTAATTTGCTAATAAATTAAATTTGTTTATTTGTTTGGATTTATTTATTACTTATTTAGTTGTCCGTAAAAAGTCAACAAACAGGCTAGCACATCGGCGTGTTACAGTTTCTTTTTAAAATCCTACCAATTCGATACAAGTTTGCATTTCAAATTTCAGAGTTGATCTCTTGCACCTACTTCCGATTGACATTAAAAGATAATTATATCACCATCAAATACACCATATACCTACCCTTTCGATGTTATAATTTTTTCACAACTTCCCATTTCATATTTTCGTGGAAAAACGTATGGGACGCATGGTCTGAAACGCCCGTTGTACAAAGATGACCCTATTTTTTCATGTACTACTCGTCCTAAAAATATCGGAAAACAATTTCGTATACAGGCTGATTTTTTCGCGGAATACTGAAAAAATTAGTTTGTATATGCAAAATTAGGAAAAACTAATTAATTTGTTTCTTCTTCAGCTTAGCTATGACGATCGGGATTACGTCTTGACAAGACGAAGAGGTAAAGTGCAATACCCGAATGATGACGAAGGTTACGAAAGCGACATGCATAAAGACGTCGACTGGGACGACGTCAAAGCCAACATGATTGAGAATGATGACGGAAATATCTACGATGAATCCGGGGATGATAATTCCATCGACATAGACGAGGAAGTTCCTTCAGATTATAGATATAAGAAGCCGTTCTAAAAAGAAAATTTTCAATTATTTCTTTTGTATTTGTATTTATTTGTAATTGTCGTTACATATGTATTATACATATTTTAATGAATTATGATATGAAACTGTATAATTTTTATTTTATTCATGAATAGTCAATTTTATTCTGTAACTCATATAACAAATATAAATATAACAAATAACCGATAACACGTTCTTCTCCGCCCTCCACTTGTGATAGCACACCTCCAATTTCGCGGTTACTAGCATCACTGTCAATGATAAACTTGCTCTCTGATCGTGGATAGGATAATATCGGTGCAGACATTAAAAGTGCCTTTGGGGCCTATCCCTGAAAAGTATGGACTAGTAAATTATTAGTTACAAGTTTCCTTTCTTATAATGTATGGTGTCGTAAAATTGTGTTCCTCTAAGAAAAAGAGCTGACTAATATTTATTAGTACATTTTTACAAGTGACGTCATAACTTTTTACAAGTTAGCTAATGTACCGAGTGACTTTTAATGATTGAAGCAAATTAGTATGTTGGGAACACTGAGGAATTGGCATTACTTGAAAGTTCGTTAATTTTGCGGGAATGCGTAGCTATAGGTTAGAGTTGATGTTTACATTGATGATGAAAACTGTTTAACAGATTATTATTATTATTCAAGACCCGGAAATGTTAGCCCCCTTTGCGTAAGCAGCACCGAATCCTTTGAGATAAGTTATTGAAGACATTATTAACGTTTTAGGTTGTCTGATATTTGCAATTGCCTCTTCAATTGCCAGCTGCACAATTCATCCAAATTGTTTAATACGTATTCTGAACATCACATTATTGAAATGAGGAAATAAGAAGTTCAAATTTAATTGAATATTAGAGCAAATCATCAAGCCCCATTTGCGTAAGCAGTACCGAATCCTTTGAGATATGTTATTGAAGACATTATTAACGTTTTAGGTTGTCCGATATTTGCAGTTGCCTGCTGCAATTCTTCCAAATTGTTTAATACGTATTCTGAATACCAAATTATTGAAATAAGGAAGTAAGAAGTGCGGATTTAATTGAATATTAGAGCAATTAGGCCACCAACCAGAACTGATTAAACATCCTGGGAAAAACTCCTCTAAATAATTTATTGTGGTTCGTGCTGTGTGAGCAGTGGCGGAATCTTGTTGAAAGTAGCCATTTGCTAATTCAGTGTCGTCTAACTGGTTTATAAATGTATCCAATATAAGTCTCTGATATCTATAGGGGTTGTTTCCCGGAAGAATATTGGTCCAATAATTCTCCAAGACATTGCCACCCAAACACCAATTTTAAGAGGATGTAGTGCCTTTACATCAATCACATTAAAGGGTTATGTTCCGACCAAGTCCTGAAATTTTGTGAATTGATAAACCCAGAGAGATGAAACCAGGCTTTATCAGCAAAGAAAGTTGTATCTTGTTGGTCACTATTATTTAGCAGATTATTGTTATACCACTGACAAAACTGAATTTATTGAAGAAAATCGAGTGGGTGAAGTTGTCGAACCATTGAAAATTTGTATGATTGGAAATGAAGGTGTTTTTTCAAGATCTTCCGAGTGGATTAGTATAGGAAACATGAGGATTCTGTTATGCAGTATCATAAACATTTTGTACAATATCGAGTGTTATTATAGTGGGGCGGTCAGTGAATTTTCCTTTTTTTACATTACCGGTTTGCAAGAAAAGTTCATTTATTAACCGATTTTGAACTGAACTGACTTTAAAGTGAATAGAGAGACTCATAAAAGGAATGATGTTTTGGAACTAAAATTAACATAACCTCAAAATACGTATGAAATCACATGAAACTGATAACTGATTTAGAAAACCAGCTTGATCAGTACGGTGTGCGAGAGGGGAAATTCAATCACTTCCTTATCACTGGTCGCCAACTGAATAACTAAATGGAATGCAATCAATGATTTTTAAGTGAATTTGAATCGATTCGTGTTCGTTGTAAATGGAGGACGGCTATTCTAAAACAGTGTTGTGAAAAAAGACTAAACTCAATTTGTTGTTCAGGGTATATTTCAATGAAATCGTCATAGGCATGCTGCTGTGAATAAATTCAATTACTATTGGGCTGATTCAGCAGAACATATCAGTAACAGTTCCTGATCCAACAGTTGAGACTGAACACTTATTTCTGCTGAATGAAGTTCACTCATCGTAACATGTTCCAGTCAGGTAGCGGAGAAGTTACGCTACAAAAAATGGCGAACCCTCCAACTCATCAACCTCATGAGGTCGCATTCAGCAGAAATTTCTTCAACAGTTACACAACTTTCGGGTCTGCTGAATGTGCCCATTTTCATTTTGTACTCCGCTTCGAAAATAAGCGATTACTAAAAATGTATTTTATTCTGTGCTCAAAACCATTTTGGTAATAAATTGTGATAATTAAATATCTTATTTATTTGGTTTTCTTGATTCGACAATAAACGAATTTATTTGAGTTTGACAATCTAGTGCACTAACCTAAATCTATATTTTGAATTTGAAAATCCAGCACACCAACATAAAAATTGAAAAGTGTTGCCAATCTAATAAAATAAGTCTCAATCATTAAAAGTCACTCGGTATTTGTGAAAATATCTTTCTTAATTTGAGAAAATATATTGAGTGTTCCGTTTAAAATAACAAAGTTGATACTCATTTTCCGACTGTCATTTGTTCTCTTTAAAAGCAAATTCTGGCGGTTCAGGTAAATCAACAAAACTTTTGAATTTAACATTTCTTGATATGTCTAATAATAAAATGTGTAAGAACCAATATAAATAAAAAGCCTGTACAGATCCCTCATGTTACTCGCTTGCAATTGATCAGCTTTCAAAGTTTAGAGACTCGCTGGAAAAATGCTCTGTTCTGTATAAAACTGTTGACTGTGAATATACAAACATGAACACAAATTTTCGGTATGTTCCTAAGCCATTGCGATCGACGCACCTATTTTGAGTGTGCCCTCATAGAACTAATTTATCTATGGAACTAATTATGGTATGAATGGTTGCTGTAGTCGCATTGCTAGCAACTTTAACGAATCCTTCTCTGGTTTAGACCCGTTCCGTTATAAACTAAGTAGTTTTAAGAAACAAATGAATATCTGATTTATTTTAGTTTATTTAGTTTAGTTTGCTACTCTTTGATATTGTCTATCTACGGTTCGTCTGAATAGGTACAACTTTATTTTGAAAAAATGTCCTTGTTTAATTTATGTTTTTATCAACTTTTAACAGTTTTCTTTATTATAAAACATTAACCTTTAAATCTTCGTACGACGAGTTTTCTTTTAATTAAGAGTTATTTCGAAATACGTGACTGTTATTGGCATTTCAAAAATTGTATATACAGGCTGTTACAAATTCGAGGTGCACAACCAAAGGAACATCTCCAAGGAGTTCCGGCAGAACTTCCTGTAGAAAATGTAAGTAGGAATCGCCATTTAGGCGTGCTGGTAATTCGAAAGGCCCTATTAAGATGTTGTTCACAATCCCAGCCCACAGATTCAAACTGAAACGCTTCTGAAAATTATTCTGGCGGACCGCTTGTGGATTTTCATCAGCTCATATGTGAAAATTATGGAAGTTGAGACTACCATTTCTAGTGAAACAACATTCATCCGTCACCAGTACATTTCTTGGAAATTCTGCTTCCTTATTAGCACGATGGAGTAGCCACTCGCAACATTATTGCCGTAAGCAATTGTTGCTGAAATTTTCTTATTATTGAGTTTTTATCCAAATTTCTTAACAAAAAAGCTTTAGTTTGATTTCCCCTAGCTACCATTTCAATCTCCTCCGTACGTTATGAGCTATGAGACACCCAGTATAAATATAAAGTTGTTTCCTTTTCATGTTAATATCTTTACAATTAAAGTAGATTCTTGTCCTAGAAACTTGTACAGGGTCCGGCAGTCAAACATGACGCCTTTAGTTTGAGTGTCAGCCAAGGTAGGAGCGAAAAATTGGGAAGAAAACAGTGTAAAGGCGACCACACATTACATGGCAAACTAGGCGAATGTCGAACGTTGGTGATGTTGTACATTTTTCCATGTCAAGTGACGTTTGTCGAGTGGTCCATAGTTCCATACAAATAATATGTCGAATCACCTGACATTTTAATAGTTTGACATTCGTAGTGGGAAAAGGACACATGTTGTACATACATTTAAAAAATAACAATTAAAGTAGTGAGTGAAGATGGAGAACAGTGATGACGATACAATAATTATTGCTGCAAGTGCTTTGATAATGTGTGCTGGATTGGCGCTGTTATGGGTTCCAAATTCCATGTTTTGGGTTCTAAATTACTGGATATGTCATAAAGAGTCTCTCTATAATCAAATTATTGGATAACTCCACATTGGATGTATAATGATATCAAATCATCAAAACTGAACAAAACGATGAAGATATGAAAAAAATATGAATACTGTAATGATTTTACGGGTTCTATTAATTTTTATTTTAAAACAAAACACGAAATAGTTATTAAACTAATTTATTTATAACTTACAATAATTTATTTACAAGCTTATGTCTGATTTATTTTAACTACCGAACTTTCATGCCGAACTGTCCAACGCTGAATTCAATTTGAACTGTGTCCCACTCCGGCCACGTGCATTTTATATCCGAAGCTGTTGTTCTCATATTTTTCTGGAAGGCGACAGAATGTCTGGTCTAGTTTATTCCGTCGTCGGAATTCTCTAGGCTGTCGCCTAAGGCGCGTCGACTAGACGGCTGTGACGCAAGAGACAGTTTGACGCCGGCTGGTGTCGACGAATCATTACCAGGGAGTCTAAAATAAAATCAGTTTTTTTATGCGCGTTAGTCGACCAAGCGGAGACGGCATATCTTTTCCGCGAGCTTCGATGCAGTAACGCATTGTTCGGCTCCGTGCACTCGCAGCGTCGCGTCGTCGAGCTCGCCCACTGTTATCTATGCATCGTATACTGCTTACGATCCCCTCTTTCCAAGCGTACGCTCGTGATAAATCAAACTGATTAAAACCAAGACTCTCTAATCATTACAATACCTTTTCCAAACGTTTGTCAATTAATGTGTAACGGTGTTGCCGGATCGCATTTAAGTATGTATAAGCGGCAAATATTTCTTTGACTCGGATCTCATTTACCGACTTCTATCGGAACATAGACGAATGCAAACGTTGGAAGGAGTTTGGCAAATGCTTTACCATACACACTATTCGGCGAACTTCACACATCACAAATGTTTGGCTAGTTTACCATGTAACGTGTGGCCGCCTCAATTCGATTCCACAAGTGTGGAAGTTTTGTATTCATGAAGCAGCGGGGCCATGAGCATCGCGCTTTCGTCTCAGAGACGTATTTAAAAAACCGAAATTCCGTTACGATCATGCAACGAAAGTTCCGCCAGCATTTTCAATGTTCCTCCCCGCGGAAGAATTCTCACACGGAATTGTTGTGGATGAAAAACTTGCATAATGCGTACTATGTACGTCTTCAGCTATGCCAAGGAGGAGGGGTGGGTCTGTTCGAACCGTCGCGTCGCGTCGTCACGTCAGAACCCCGGAAAACATTGAAGTCGTGCGTAATGCGATGGAACAAAGTCCCCGTTGATCTGATATAATTTTTCACACGTGATGGTTTTTTAACAATTCTCTTTTATATTAAAAATTTCCGGACATCTTCTGTTTTCTTAAAGAAAGAAATATTTTTTTTGTCGAAAATTGTCTGTGTTATTCCCTCTCAAAAAACGTCAGGTTTGACTGCCGGACCCTGTATGTATAACAAATTCTTTAACGGACACTTTCAACTTAAAACCGATAGTGAAACGTTGAGCGATTCTGCGATTATTAAGTGTCCGTTAAAAGAATTTGTTATACATTTGTTTACATAAACTTCATAAACATGCTATAAATCTTCAAGCGTTTATCCAGAATTACTAATTTCGGAATTATGTTTTTGTTATTATAGAAATTTCATATTATCACATCTTGAAATTCCGTGTTATAGATATAATTATCGATAGCGATGGTAGTTTCATAAGCAATAAAAGCCGATTAACAAGAACGAAATGAATCATATACATAACCATAATCCTCTCTAAAACCTCTACTTAAGGGCCCCACACACCTCGTTCTTTTTCGACAGTTTTACCCGACGGGTAAAATTGCTGGAACGAACGGACGATAAAACCGAGGTGTATGGACATAAACCGACGTGTTTCCCCGTCGTGTCAAAACATCAATCGGTTTGGATATTTTCATCGGTTCACGCCATCCGTTCGGGTAAACACGAGGTGTGTGGACAGGAACCGACGTGTTTTTGCAGTGTCGGCGCAGACAGGTCGGCGGTCTTTTGCACTTTCATGTGTGCTTAGAGGTAAAGAGGGGCAATGGCAGATTTTAGACCGCCACTGCCAACAAACACGTTTCGTTCATTGCGCTAAACTGTTTGGTGACACGGCTTCCAAGAACGAAGTGTAGGGACTTTCATCGGTTTCGTTCATCGTTCCAGCAATTTTACCCGTCGGGTAAAACTGTCGAAAAAGAACGAGGTGTGTGGGGCCCTTTAGAGTGCAGTCACATGTTTTTGTTTAAACGCCTGATGCAACAATTTAGAATGATTCTTAATCGTTTTTTGGTGATTTGAATTCCTAATCAGCTGCTTCCTTGTTGACCTTCACTTTTAACATTCTCCGAATTGAGATTTTTTTGTCGAGGGCGCGATAAAAAATCGGTGACCCATATTTTGCGTGCGGGCCCGCTATCAGAGTTCAACAGATTTTTTTATATGCGCGGCCTTTGCCATGGAGACGCAAAAACAAAGGACAAAGAGCTTTTAGAGTGGAAAGTAAAATTTTGAAATTATAGAAAAGAGTTTGAAGAGAAAAATGTAATGTAATCTTTGCCGACGGGTATCAGAAGCATGTTTCAAAAATTATGAAAATAGTATCATAGCATTTTTTGAAAAATTGTCAGAAGCTTTATATTTTTTTCAAAATGAAATTGCGATATCGTTTTTATGTTGTTGTTGAACTCAAAAATAATCTCACTTTCTTTCTAGAACGTCAATTTCTTAACAACGACAGCTGTAGTTCTTGCCAAATGAAATTGTAATTAAATTGATTTGTTTAATTGGCAGTATTAGAGAAATAGAATATCTTATAAATCACGTGAATTATTTCAGCCTGATTGGGCCTCATCAGAGATATGTACTAAAAAAATTACTTTTTGAAAGGATAATAATTAAATTATACACTTACATATTTTTGAATTTCCAATAACCCAAAAACAAACCCTGAAAGAAAACTTTTTGAAAAACCGTCTATTATCTTGCAAAATTGAAAGGAACAGTTACGTTTCATCATTCAAAAGGCAAAATGTGACAGTAAAATATAAATAACGTAAGTAACTATGGAAACATTGAGTGAAATTAATGACAGCTGTAGTTCTTGCCAAATGAAATTGTAATTAAATTGATTTGTTTAATTGGCAGTATTAGAGAAATAGAATATCTTATAAATCACGTGAATTATTTCAGCCTGATTGGGCCTCATCAGAGATATGTACTAAAAAAATTACTTTTTGAAAGGATAATAATTAAATTATACACTTACATATTTTTGAATTTCCAATAACCCAAAAACAAACCCTGAAAGAAAACTTTTTGAAAAACCGTCTATTATCTTGCAAAATTGAAAGGAACAGTTACGTTTAATGTCAATTTCTTAATATATTTTTTTCTTTAAAGTAAGACTTTTTGTAAATTCAATGATTTTCGTTTCAATAAACTTATAGGACATATAAACAAAACATCTTAAAATATTATTTTCTTCCTAATATAGAGTTTAAAACGTCAAAGTACCTAGTAGTACTAGTCTTTTCTCTTTGAAGCTCGTATTCACAGTTTTTGTCATAAGGAACTTTCAGGTTCAGCTCTTTTTAATATCCAACAATAGTCTACCAACATACTACTCCTCGCATAGTACCTTCACTTCATAAATTTAATATCCTGATGAAATCCTTTACCCTGTTCTTCGCTGAAAACACCAAGATTTTCTGGAAAATAGTCAGTGTGCGACTGCTGAAAATGCAACTTAAGATTGTTGCAAACCATTTCGTGAAAATTATTGAGCATATCTTCAACTAAAATTTTAAGTATAAATAGAGCTCTTACGAATTCCCATTTTTTTAAACTATTTCCTATTACCTATAGGATTTCCAAGATCGTTCTTTAGTTTCCTTCAATATCCAACTAAAGCGCCTGTTTACCATTTACGTAGTTCACAAATACTGCAAAAGATATTTTATTTTATTTTAATGATAACTTGAAATTAAAAACAAATAAAAATTAACGAAACTATTCAAACTGTTCCCCATGACCCAATTGTTTGGATTTTCAACCCAGCGTAACATAAATTCTTCACAAAATTCCAGGCGATGGCAGATCATGTCTATCTTTTTTCGAACTTGTGTAAGTTACAGGGAAATCATCAATTACTTCAACCCACGTGACCAATTTGAATTAGGTTTTGTTTTCTAGAAGTGACAACACTGAAAAAAATGAGGTTTGAAATTAGCGTGGATTTGTCATTGACTTTCATGACTGTAGCTGTTCTGTTGAATTTAACCACTTTAACCAAGCAATGCCAGATGGTGATGTCAATTATGATGCCTTCGTAAATCGCAAGCATAACATCCTCGAACGGTTTAACACACAGCATTGCATTGTTACCAACAAAGTACAACGTGTTGCCTATACGACGAGGTCACGTGGGTTGAAATCATTTGTGATTTCCCTGTACTATACATAGAGTGCAAAATATAAAAAAGGAAGCCTGTACATGCAAACATTTTAAATCGCTTTATGATTTGTACCTACCTAATAATTTCTAAAACTTTTTCTATTTTAGATTTCAATCAACAAAGAAAAAACGAACTGCCGCAATTAGTTTAGGAAAACCTTCCCTAAAGAAATTGATTATTTTCACAGTATTTTAAACGAAAGGAATTAAAATTGTTAGAAAAACGTTTTTGCAGCAAAAATAAATTTCTTATGCGTGACGTCTGTGTATGTACATATTTCAATTATGGTTGAAATTGTCTCTATTATACTACTACTAATTATGCACCGAAAGTAGTGGAATCAGTTGTTACGGTTGAAAAATTCATTTGAGTTATTCATAATATTTGCCGCACGTCCTGTAATTAGTGTGAAAATCTAACGGCCAGGCTTGGCCTACGTGACTTTTATTACATTTCTCAATATTTCACTACCAGACCATACGCTGTTATTTAGTCCTACAATATTTCTCCATTTCACTCTGTCGCCCGGTTAAAAACTGATCTCAGTCGTAACATCCCCGGTCTCAACTTATGGTTGGGGAGAACGCGGCATTCCGCTCATTCCGCTCGCATTCAGTTTGTCTCTAGAGCTCTTTGCGTACGAATCGTTTATTTGTGACTTTCAACTTTGTGCTGCCTTTCACGTGATTCTGTGAAGGAAGACGGAACCGGAATTACTCCGAGATTTATGCAAACGTAAACTTGTGGACAAGAAAACTGACTCGTTCTTTTTTTGTATTGTAAATTGGCTTTCGATTTGTCAAAATTGTATATTTGAGCTGTCATATTGTGTCGCATTTAATTTGCTGCTTTGAATAATGGTCTACTTAAATGAAGTTATACTTGCGCACGTTGTCACTGATATAAAAGGTGAAGGGAATATTAGAATAGAAAATGTAACACGACATTTAGTATAGTATTTCCAGCGATAGAAAGACAGACCCCAAATTTCAATGCGCCAATAGATTGTATATTTCCATGTATTTCATGGCGTAGAAACACAAGGTGCGAGTTGATTTTCGAATAACCAACTTAAAAACAGCAATAAGTGACAATTTGGACTGTGTATGTTAATAATATTGGCTTTTCTAAATTGGCGCGAAGTTCAAAATCTGTCTTTCTATCGCTGAAAATACTATATAAACTTCGAAACTGCAACGCTGATACACAGTATGTAAACGTCACTAAATTTCAGTGTGACAGGTCACTTTTTTTGGACGCAAGTTTACGTTGAGAGACTTTCAAACTCATTAAACAGCTTTTCGAAAGACTGTCTTTGAAATAAGGAATAGGCATGTCTTTTTGGACATTTTGTGCGAATGTTCTGTGAGTAACGCGTATCTCTCTCTCTTCTATTAGGCTTCCAGAGGTAGTTTTACCCATCAGAGAAAACCTTTGTCAATCCTTTTTAGGTGGAAGAAAAGGCCGAAATCGGTGTTTGAAATTAGTTGAACCCCCGGCAACACGGCTTTCCTTCCCGCTCATGAAAGTGGACTTGATCTTTCAACACGACGCAATTCTTGCCGAATTACGTCATTGACAAACTTGACCGCTGTTGGAGGGAGCTCCGTCACTGTTGACAGCTGCCTAACATTACGCTGGATTCTTGGGTTACCAGGTCGGAATAATTTTAATAAATTCCGTTGACTTATTTTGACAACACACCTTAACGCGGCATTGTTATTCGGATTATTTATTTATTTATTTTAAGGCGTAGTGTAAACGAGGGGCAGATCTGCTTATCGGTTAATTTCTAACTTGACAGTTCGCCTGATATCAAAGTTTATTTAATTACATTTCGTGTTCTTTTCATTGGGACCCCTTCTAGGTCGCACTCGATATTTATAGATTATTTTCCTTTTCGTTAACTATTTTTGAGCGTTTTTAAATAAAAACAAGAGTGCTCAGCTGGTGATTCTTATTTTATTCACTTTGACCATCTTTTGCTTTGGGGTTTCGTTAAACCTTCCTATCTCCAAGAGCTTAGCCAAGCGGTGCCGGAGAAACGTCAGTCACACGCACAATCTGCTGGCTTTCAGGTAGGTAGCGCAGTGAATTAAATTCAAATGCTACTCCTTTGGTCTAATGGATTAAATTAACTGTAATACAGGGTGTTTGTAAAATAAGTGCAAACATTTTAACCACATTACCGTGAGAGCACATAGAACACGGAAAAATAAAAAAAAAATTTTCATAACGGGGAAAATTATTTTATCCGCCCCTTATACGACGCTCATGAAACAACAAAAAACTTACGGAACCTGCTTCGCTGATCGCAGGCAATAAACATCGCAAA
This sequence comes from Dorcus parallelipipedus, assembly GCA_958336345.1. Taxonomy (NCBI): domain Eukaryota; kingdom Metazoa; phylum Arthropoda; class Insecta; order Coleoptera; family Lucanidae; genus Dorcus; species Dorcus parallelipipedus. The sequence goes on along the minus strand of OY284477.1, from coordinate 31,314,969 downwards.
CGTGACTAATATGCAAAGGCGCATTCAGTCACCGAAAAATATCTGTGTGGAAGAACACATTCAAACGTTCACTACAGTAATTTAGGAATGTTTATAACAACTGTTCAAAGTGGCATCCATCATTAGCGACACACACGAAACGCTCCATAATCGCGTAAATGCGAAGACATTAGCTGTAAATGTTCTTGCATTGATTTGGAAATGTTTCCATAAATCCGCCGTGCTTCTTCAGTTTCTCGAGCTTCGCCGTAGATGAGGACAATCTGTTCTCTCGCCGTTCGTGAATTGCAGCATTTTAATAAGTAATACTAAGCACAAAAAATAGTAATCGTATTTAGCTTTAACTCGTTCAATTACTTTTTACAAACTAAACTGTTGATCCCAAAGGATACGGAGCAATAAATTGTGAGTCATGATCATAAATGAAATAAAATGAAGCAAATTCCTTGGCTACGATACGACTTACTGCGACGTGAAAAAAAATGCTTTTATTAGCCGCCCGACTTCGGCAAAGGTCACTGGGTCACTGCTCGATTGCAGTTCTGTTTTTTGTTCCAACAATGCTTTCTGCGATCGCAATAAAATTTCCTTTTCTTGACCTACCTCAAAGACATAGACGTGCGATTAATTCTTGTCCAATTTTCAACTGCGATTTTCTCGAAATGTGTAAAACTTTTCTTAAGGACATATGAGTTCAATCGTTGCCATTTATGATGTATTACAGGTTTAAATATTTGGATACAGTAAAAGAACACCCTGTATACCAATCAACTAAGCGAGTAAAGAAACTTTCAATGTTACAATACTCTCCAATAATAAAGTCAAAAGTTAATATTAGGAATAAATAATAGGTCATTAAGTTAATGGTCCGGTTAAAGTAAACGTTGCTATGGCTACACATGTTAGAACTATGGGGCCCACTTTAATAAAACGTAGTTAACTACTCAACCGTTAATTAATGAAACGTTCCAGAAACCCGACCTAATTCACTTTAGGTTGCGTTGTATAAAAAGTTTAAGCCAGGATTAAAGTTAATCCTAAGTAAGAATGTGATAAACAAAATACTATACGTCATAAGAAGTGTCACATTTTAATTTAGGATTAAAGTTAATCCTGGCTTAAACCTTTTATACAACGCAGGCTTAGGCCCAGTTCCATAAAGCGTAGTTAACCATTCAATGAAGTTAATTGTGTGATTAAGGCCCAGTTGTATGTACAATTCCAGTTTAACTTTCAGCCAAAGCTTAAACACTTAAGGACAGATGTTGAAATAATTATTGTTATGGGGTTTAAGCTTCAGCTTAAATTTAAACTGGTGTTGTACAACTGGGCCTAAGCAATATCATTGGTTTAAATTTCAACTTTTCTCCAATGATAGTGCTTAATCATACAATTAACATATAACGGAAAGGTTAACGCCAGGAAAATACAATAAGTAAAAGAAGTAAATAGCGGCTTAGCTGGCAAGGAAAAGTAAATGTCGACGTACGTTTCGGTCTTATTAGACCTCATCAGGACAGTATAACCAAGGTGTAAGGTGTTGCAGCAAATGTGCATTCGGTCTCCTGGTCTGTTGCTTCATTTGTTGTTTTCTATCTCCAAGTGTCAACACCTTACACCTTGGTTATACTGTCCTGATGAGGTCTAATAAGACCGAAACGTACGTCGACAGTTACTTTTCCTTGCCAGCTAAGCCGCTATTTACTTCTTTTACATACAATTAACTTGATGGAGGCGTTAATTACGTTTTATGAAATTGGGCCTTACAGTTTCAATAAAATCAATTTCAAGCCATCTAATCAAATTAATTATGTAATACTATAAATTATTAAAATTTAAACTTTTGCAAGAAAAATCAAAGCAAGACTGTTTGCGCCTACGTTAGATTCGAACTCGGGCCATATGAAGCTGGAGACCACCGCTTTCAATACCTATTAACATTTCTTAATAAAAATGTTTGTAGTTGGACAATAGTACTTCTTATAAATTAGAAATTGGAATTTCGTAACATATTTTTAATTTGATGCATATCTGATTAGCTACTTTATGTTTTTAATACATTAACAATAATTAATTCGTTAATTTATTCTTGAATGGTCGTAGATTGTAAATTTCAAAATAAAAAAAAATACACCGTGTTCAGAAATTAGGGGACACGGAGGTCATAGCGCTATTTCTTGCATGATTCTAAGAAGAAAATCTTAATACAAAAACGTAGTGTAGTGGTTTACCGGCGAATTCACCCTAGTTAGATTTAAAATTGTAACTTAATAGGCAATTTAATAATTTCCTCCTAAACATTGAAAAGCATCATCATAAATGTTTCCAACATCGATATTTTTTTCTTTTTTGACATCGATGTGGCCATCCCTAGTCTTAAGCTAGCCACACACGATCCGGCAGTGCACTACGACAGTGTTGGACGATAATGCACGATTCTATCGAAAGTTGAACGAGTCTGCTCATGATACTGCGCCACAGTATGCCAAAGTGTGAACTTTTCCTTTAAATTTATAAAAAAAGTTAAATTCGTTAACTTTCACTAAAAGTACATAAAAAACAATTGTGCTGGATAGGATAGTAATACATTCCCAGGAAGAAAAGCTGCTTATGAGTAGTGAAGAATTGATTGCGGGCATCAACCGTATGACAGACAATTACGATCGACAAAGTCGATTGAAGTTAAGAAGACGTAACGATAACAAGAGGCTGAACGGAAAACATCGTGGGAGAGATAAGGGCCAGCCAAGGATCAAGTGGCAATCATGTCCAGATTGCAGAACCAAGCATCAACGAGCAGAGTGCGTTCTTCTTAAGCTGAAGTGCCATGACTAAAGTCTCTAATAAGAAGATTCCGAATGTATAAATGCTTCGAAGCGCGCCCAGCACCAATCGAACTAAGGAGCTGCAAGCATTATTTCTTCGATAAAGCGAGAATATCTGGATTAACTTTGTCACATTGTATTTTATTACTTGCTGTATTTTTGACAATATGATACAATTAAAGAAAAAATCAAAACATTTGTTTGGATAAAACACGTTATATCATATCATATAGCCGTAAACGGCACTGGAAAATTGACCAGTCGACCGATTGAGATTTACAACGCATCAGCGCGAGCAGTGAGTAATATATTTACAACTGGGCGGGTAAACGGACCTTTTATTTGGAGACTTTAGTCATAACTGTGGTAAGACTGGCGACATTCGAGCGGTTTGTCGATCAAAAGTAGACGGCCAGGGATGATCAGATTCAAAATACCGCGGCGGAACGACGGTGGTGGTCAACAGCAATTTCACCAACTGTTCAGCACCAACGTCAATGGCCAATTGGATGAATCAGGGCCACGATATCAGTGTCAATGGCTGTCTAGTAAAATTCATATGGGATTCAAGAGTGTGGACTTCAGTTTTTGCTGACAACATATGAAACGTTGGTCAGTCCCAATCTTAAACCGATTAAGGTAAATGTACCATTTATTGACCCTGCTCCAATTATTGACACCTTTCTCCCACTCTGCCCAATTTATTCTAATTATAAGCTTGCTTGTTTTATGGTAGTGTCTTTAGTAACTGCAAACAGTTCTACGGATATTTATTAAACCTTTAAAAAGTAAAGTTTGTGACACAGAGACATTGTATAGTGTTAAAGGTAAGATTAAAATGAAGGTGTGTCACCGGGGAGTTTTTCCTTTAGGTTCCTTAACGCTATGGTTAAGAGTTAATGTAAAACTTCAGAATATTTATGAAGTAGTACTTTTATAAAATCTACTCTTTTGTTAACTAGTTTGCTTCAAGTGGGTGTAAACATTATTTTAATGCATTATTTAAACAAAAATGTGATTAAGTCAGTAATTCGGACGTTTTTATATCAGTAATTGAGATTTTCAGAAAAATGGACACTAAGCGTATGAAATACAGTGCACTCGCGCTAACGTGAAAACTGCTTAACATGAACTCCTGTATAACGTGAACACCTAAATTTTAGCATTGGCCACTGTCTAACGTGAACAGTGCACCTCACTAACATGAACAGCTACTTTATGCATTAGAAATTTAGAACATAAGTCCAAAGAATCACTTTTTACTTCATTTTTTCCAAAAATACATAATATGTAGTATATAAATAAATTAAAGCTGTCGAACGACTGCGAAACGTTAAGTGTTTATGCGCCATTTAGTGTCCGTTTAAAAGAGTTTGTGATATATAAATAAAGGTTGAAAGTGATGTGTCATGTTTTTAATTGTTTTTAAGAGATAAAGACTGCATTTCGGAAAAATGAACAATCGCGCAAAGTCCAAAGAATCACTTCTTACTTCATTTTTTTCCAAAAATACATAATATATAGGACATAAATAAAGGTTGAAAGTAATGTTTCATGTTTAAATTGTTTTTAAGAGATGAAGACTACATCTCGGAAACATGAACAATCGCACAAACATCCCAAGCAACACCATTTCGTTTATTAGACGGATTATATACGACAGACAGGGATATTTTTGGTAATGGTATATAGAATACCAAGAATATTCGTATTTTAATGGTACTATTAGTTGCCGTAGGATAAGTGATGCGTTAATTAAACGTTTTCATTAAAATGTAAAATGCCGCGACTTGCAAAACACGTTTATTCCATCTTATCATGTAGGCGTAGGCCCTTAACATAAATTTTTCTCATTAAAAATTTAAAATATAATCTTAAAAAATATAATAAATGTTTAGACGTAACATGTTCAAAATATTTATCCAAATTGGTCTTGTGATCCTTGTTACAAAGTAAATTTTCCATAAAAATACTAACATTTTGTATCACTAAGGCCTAGTTGTACTTACAATGCCAGTTTAAATTTAAGATGAAGTTTAAACCCATAACGATTATTGCAACAATTGTTTCTGGTTTCGGTTTAAAGTTAAGCTGGAACTAGACCTAAATGAGACGTGAGCTTAAAATATGAGTAACTTACAAATTTCGCCGCGAGATGTCGCGACCACAACAAAAATTGTAATATATTTCACTAATTTGTAAGTTTGTCTTCTAGAACGTCATCTCTTGTTCAAAATGAGTAGCTTCTGATACGAGAATATATCTAAGACTTCTCCTAAATATTAATTTTACTGAACAAAACAAAAGAAAGTCTACGGGAAGACGAGGAAACCGATGCCTTAACCTAAATTGTGATGCCTTTGATTGAATTTGTGAAATTGTCTTCTAGAGCGCCATCTTTTGCCAGAAACTGGTAGCTTCTGATGTGAAGATATACCTAAGGTTTTTGGGTTCTCCTAAATACTAATTTTACAGAACGAAACAAAAGAAAGTCGACTGGAAGACGTGAAAACAGACGCATTAACTTAAATTGTGATATCTCTGATGGATTTTGTAAAATAGTTTTCTAGCGCGCCATCTCTTGCCAAAAACTAGTAGTTTCTGAATCGGAGGTGTAGTTAAGGTTTTTAGGCTTCTCCCAAATATTAATTTTACAGAACAAAACAAAAGAAAGTCGACTGGAAGACGCGAAAACAGACGCATTAACTTAAATTGTGACATCTCTGATTGATTTCTATAAAATTGTCTTCTACAGCGCCATCTCTTGCTCAAAACTGGTAGTTTCTGACACGGATATATATATCTAAGGTTCCACAGGGTTCTCCTAAACTAATCTTGTAGAACAAAACAAAAGAATTCAACGGGAAAATACGAAAACTCGTGCCTTGATCTAATTTGTGTCCACCTTGTAGTTTCTTGTGTTGAGTGGCCCGGCTACGACCGAACTGTTCGGTCGTAGCCGGGCCACTCAACACAAGCACGTGCTGTGATTATAACTTTGTTCTGAAGATGAGTATAATTTAATACTCGAAAACGTTAAACGAATGTCACAGTTTGTATAACAAATTGACAAAATAAAATAAAATGTCTGTGAACCAATAAACTTTGAATCTATTACACAACCAGCCAAGAACCTGAACACAATTAAACTTGTCTCTACTTACCACGATTCAAGATGACAAGTTTCTGCCGATTCTACGATCAGCTGTGCCCCAGCTAGCAACAGTGGAAACGGGGCAGGTTAACTTAAGGTGGTAAACTTATAAAGGGGCGCCAGAAGACAATTGAACAAACTAAACGTAATTCCATCGGCCGACGTCTCCAATCGACCAGATCGTGCAGAAATATGAAACACGAATAATCAGTGGCGAAAATCTTACCCACTGGTGTGCGTGAAAGTTTAAATAAGAACACACAACAATAAGCGTTTAATTAAATAATTAGAACACAACACTTTATGCCGTTACAAAAAGGGTGCTTATTCTCTAGTAAAACGTTCTATCACTTAAATCCGCATGAAGAGGCCTTAATTCGCTTTTAAAAATGCATGCGCAATAAAATTTAAAAGATTACCTCGCGACCGATATCTGTCATGTACCGACTTTGCTGTGAAGTTGGCTGTCACTACGCCATCTAGTGGTCCTGTCCGAGTCGATGACTGGTTGGCATCAAAATGGCGTACCCACGCTACTCGGAGAACGGCAGAGTACAGCAAGAATTTGTCGGGGTACTAAAACTCGATATAAACGGGAAACCCTCGCGTGAAAGCTTGCGGGGATTACCTAAGCCTACGCTGAAACTTGCGCCCAAACGGAAAAGCCTAAGTAGAAGAAATGATTTTCGTTAGAGGCCATTGTTGGCCCGTTTGTCGGTCTGCGTCGTCATATTTTACCTGAGAGAACTGGGGCCTCGGGCTTGGTAAGGAGATTAAAACTGTCGCCAATCGCTGTTCGGCGGTGTCAAATGATATTCCAGCAAATGATATTCCAAACGAGCAAGAAATCCGTTAAATTTAACACACGCGAAAAACACGTCACACCGGCACAATGCTCGAACAAGAAAGAGGACGCGATCAGGTCGAGGGTGACGAAGGTCGCTTCGATGCACAGGGATTACCGACGATAACCAATGACAGGCGGCCTGAGAGTCACATGGGGCCTTCAGAGCCTATGAAAGTTCAGCGATCACTGTACGCAGGTTTCCCCCATAGCGATGTAGAGGAAGGGCATCAGGGTAGCCAACGGTGTTAAAACGAAATTGCAAGACGTTAAATCGCCACTATATTTTAGCGCGAGATTTAAATGTAACAGCATTTAAGTGGAAATGGCCTACTCCAGATAATATTTTACGGACCCGGAAGAAGGTATAAAGCAAATTATTAAAAAGCCAGTGGCCAAAAATAAGCGTTTCATATATGATATTCCAGAAATGGAAAGCTATATTTAAATATGTACCTTCAAAATTAAATAATTTAATATCAACTTTGGTTTTATTCGAGTTTAATGGGTCAATAATTGGTACCAATTAGGATCAGAATTTGGTACAAGTACAATTTTGAAGGGTCAATAATTGGTTCATATGCGGTGTTAATAATCTTAAGCTAAAATTTCAAATTAATAACTATCTATGCTTACAAAATAGCAAATTCCTCCTGACTAATATACTAATTCCATAATTACATTAATATACACCTGTTACAAGTGTATGTTTCATTACAAACCAGCATTAACGTCATTCTCCTCCTTAAAGTGTCAGTATTTGGTACATTTACCTTAGTAGTCAAATTCGGGTTTAGTTTCATTAACCACGTTGGGTTTTCATTTCTGTGTTTTGGTTTTTTTGAAAATATATGTAATTTGAAAATATAATATGCATTTAAATTATTTTCAGATTTACTAGCTAAAATTATATTGCATAAAAATGAAAATGTTTTTTAAAAATGTGTTTACATGTGTTATGTGGTGATTCAATATGAGGTAATAATATGTATTTTTGGTTGGAAGTTTGTTTTAAGGTGAACCTGGGTAAATAGGACCTAGTTTTACAACATGTAGGGCCAGTTTACAGAAAATTTAAATGCAATCAAATTTTAATGACGTTGTTAATTTGACAGTTCGCAATGTAATTCTTATGGCAACTTAATCGTGATTAGTTTAATTCGAAATTAAATATTTCATTTGCTTTCTGTAAACCCACCCTTAAAGTTTCTCATCTAATTGGAAACTAGTGATATTTCTTTGAATTGTCTACGTTTGCCAAGTTACTCCTTGGAGTAAGATTTTTATATGCAATTATGCATATGCATAAAACATGGTTAATCAACTCCCATAGACTTTGAGCAGGACATAGGGTCCCTTTATTCTAGGATTTTGAAGTAACTGGGACCCCCCCTTAGTATTTTAAATGTCGATATGTATAAAAAAAAGTTCCATGGTAACTGGGACATACCTTGACCAAAACCATTTTTCACACAGTAGCTATTACTAATTTCAATTTTCAATCAAGCAATCTGAAGTCAATTGTGTAGTGTTGCCAACATTATAAAACAACATTTTTGGCCAGTGGAAACAAATTTAACCACTTTTCTGATTTTTTTAAAAGCCGATGGCCCATTTACCCAGGTTCACCTGATAGGTTGGTTTCGGAAGTGTGGCTGAAAACAGAACCTTGATATTTATTTGGTATTGACATGTACTGGGGTATATGATTGAACACTTTGTTTTTGGCCAAAAACAAATTTGTAATGTGTAATTTTTTTGTATTCTACCCCGACCCCGTCTGCACTGGTGAATAAGGAAATTTGTTTAAACAAATTATTAAAAACAAAAATATAACAATTTTTAGAAAAACTCGTCGTTTCGATTTTCATTATTAAATTTGAAACAAAAAAAAAACTAATGTCAACGCCTAAAGGTAAACTGTCACAATTATCAAAATATGGAAAAATTTGTAAAAATACGTAGTAATTCAAAGTAATTTATGAAATTATTTTTCATTTCAAAATGAACACAGAAAAAAGACAAATAAACCTACCAATTTTTTAAAGATTTGTTTCATATTGTATACGGATTCTTTTTCAACCACACTTCCAAAAACACCGAGTAGATAAGTATTTGAATTTTGTAGATATTTAACACGATTTTTAATTACTGATTCAATAAGATTTAATTTTAGCTATCTATTAAATCTGTAAATAATTTAAATATAATAATAAATAAATAGTATGTAGATTTAGTACCTTACCTAAACTAGCTACACGGCGCCCTCACTTATTCAATTTCCGAACTCCTTACTGCCTATAATTTCCTTCTAACATCCGGGTCGTCATGACATTATTAAATTAATTATTCTAATCTTTACAATTCTAAGCTTAATTTCTATGTATTTACATTTCAAAAATTCTAAATAATTCATTTATAATAAACATGTAATTTTAAATCACCTATTTCTAAAAATATTTACACAAACTTAAAATATTTGAAAAATACTTGAATTCAATAATTTCACAAACAATTTAATTTTAACATTTAATACATTACTCTCAATTTACTGTATTATTTAGATAATTATTTCTTTATGAAAATAAAAAAAACTACGTTTTTATTTATAAAATTTCATAAGAGATAATTTTGAAATTAATATAATAAATTAGAAGTGTAGTGTACAAAGTGGATTTGTTTAAAGAAATAATTTAATTCAAGTGTTTTTTCCTAATTTATTAATATTCTTAAATATTCTTAGAAATAATCAAATAAAAAATTAACTATTTATATTAAAAAATCTAAATAATTTATCTAAGATGTAAATACGTAAGGATTAAGTTAGAATTCTAAATATTAGGATAATTAAAATAATCATGCGTAAAGGAAACTGTAGGTTATAGTAAGAAGTTCGGAAAATAAACAAAATGAGGGCGCTGTGAGCCTACGACCTGAGACGCTATCAAACCGCTTACACGCGATTTCGGAGGCATGGAACCTTAGCGGAGCATCGTGAAGACCAGGGCAGGGAGTAAACTTTGGTTTTGTGAAAAACCTGAGCTGAATATTATCCAAACTTCTTCGTGTGGAATAATAATAATTTTTTTAAAATTAATTATTTAACGTGGTGTAATAAACTATTTTACGTTTTTATTCTACGACATATTTTTTTTATTATACACACACAGACACCGATACACTGACATTAGATATTTTGAATGTGAAGGCTAGCGAGTGCCATCTACATCCAAAATTTATCACACAATAAATACACTCTACTACAAGAAAGAAATTGGAAAGCAAAATTCATCATCGAAGAAGAGGCGACGAGAAAAAAAAACAACAAAGTAAGAATGTAATATAAAATAATAAGAAATAAAAAAAAATTGCAAACTATCCTGAGAACAGAACATAAAATGTTCACCCAAACACCCAAAAACGCCGATTAGTTTATTATCGGATTTGACCGGTCAAAAAATCAAATGAATTGACAAAAAATACTACAATATACTCTTTCTTACGTCCTTAATATATTTCAGACAATTGCATAACAGCTGTCAACTTTTGTTTTTTAAATGTCATGATATTTTAATTTTGATTTTGGATATTGGACAACGACGAAATTATTATGAATGTCAGAAAAATAGGTACGGTGTTGCACGAGTATATTAGAAAAAAAAAAAAATTGCGAGAATACGGTGCTTTTAAGAAACTGAAAAAAAAAATCGGCAATTTCGAAACGAAAATTTAGAAATGAACATAGTGTTGAAGAAAATCTTACAGTACCAGCGCGAGAAATTGGACACAACCTTGGCACTTCTCAAAAACATATTCAAAAAATACTAAAGAAACAAGAGCTCCCAAAATCAGAATTATACTGGGTGATTCCAAAATGGCGCATACGTTATTATAAGCACTTCAGAGAATACCAGAAAAGAAGTAAATTTTTTTGTAGTTGTAAGCAATTTTTGTAAAGCCGGTTTTATACGGTTCAAATTTATTGATCAAGAAATAGCCAAAGAAATTGATCCTGTTTGATCAACAAATTGGTCAATTTGTGACGCTTTCCAAGGAAATCAATTTCTTAAACAATTTAGTGATGCCACCTGAAAGTGATATAAAACGTTTATGTTTTTAAAGTTGCGTACATGTATAATTATCCGGAAAGTGTAGATTCTGCAACTCGCATAACGGTATCTTGTTTGCTTATTTCAGGAGATACCTACTAATTTTAAAAGTTTATTGAATATTTTTCTTCATTCATTCTCAAGAAGTTTTTCATTTTTCACAAATTTTTTGTATATTTCCTTTCTCTTTCCGAAGCCACGGTCGAATCCACCACCTTCTTTCTCTCCCTTTTCCACTTTGTATTGTTGTGACCAATATTAGTGATAATAATACAACTTTTTAGCATTTGACGTTTCCTTCGAGTACATAAATAAAGCATATTTACCATGATGCTAAAGAACGGTATGAAAAACAACGCTGTTACAATTTTCGCGGCAAACTTTTAAATACATAATACATGTAGAACCGAAGAACATAATCTTATAGGCTTTTAAAATTCATCAATAAATTAGAACATGTTCTATTTGCTCAATTTCTTGAACAATTTACTGTAATCAGGAAATTGATGTCAATTGTGTTGCGTGTAAAATCGGCTTAAGTTTAACTTTTATTTAAGTTCGTAATTTAATGAATTTTTTCTACTTTGCGTTCACAATGGATTCATTGTGACACCAAAAACAGTTTCACAATGAAGCTCATTGTGACACTGTTTTTGGGGAAATTTTAGTCATTTTTAATTGAAAATATTTAATAGATTTTACAAAATAACTCAGTATTTATTTGTTACTTAACAATATACTCACAATGAAGCTGGATAAGAAAAATTAATAACTTGTTAATGTGACTTTTGATTAAAACCAAAGGTTTTCAGTGTTGCCACGCATTACAACTAAAATTCCCCATATACTAAGAAGATCCAATATTTTTCATATTTTTGTTGAATAAGTGACGCAAAGTAGAAAAAAATAGTATATTATACACGTTTCACAAGAGGCATTGTAACACTCGTTCCGTTGGGCCACTCGTGTTACAATAAGCCTTCTTGTGAAACTTGTATAATAATATACTATTGTGTGGGACAAATAATAAATACAATAAACTTTAAATAGTATTCGTTATTTACTATTCCCGCATATTTTCTAGGTCAAAAAGCTGTGGTCAAATGTTACGGCCCAGCGTTACAATAAACTTTTTCTACTTTGCGTTCACAATGGATTCATTGTGACACCAAAAACAGTTTCACAATGAAGCTCATTGTGACACTGTTTTTGGGGAAATTTTAGTCATTTTTAATTGAAAATATTTAATAGATTTTACAAAATAACTCAGTATTTATTTGTTACTTAACAATATACTCACAATGAAGCTGGATAAGAAAAATTAATAACTTGTTAATGTGACTTTTGATTAAAGCGAAAGGTTTTCAGTGTTGCCACACATTACAACTAAAATTCCCCATATACTAAGAAGATCCAATATTTTTCATATTTTTGTTGAATAAGTGACGCAAAGTAGAAAAAATAGTATATTATACTATTATGAAGTTCATTATTCAAGTTTTATTGAATTCTAAGAAGTTAAAACAAATAAGTATCTGGAATACCGTACTGCAGAGTTTATGCGCTATTTTGGAATCACTCTGTAAAATAGGTATATACTTATCGTTATTTCATGAGTTTTTAAAACACTTACGAAAGCAAAGAAGAACATCAATTTTGAAAACCGATAGTTAATTTTGTAATTTCGTTTAATACTATTCCTTAATTTTACAGAACGTGTTTGAAAATAGGTTTTCCAAGTTACGAAAAGAAAATTTTCCATTGTGCAGATCACATGCTCTAAAATTGCTTTAAACATTTAATCACAGGTCTGCGGTTTGTGTATTCAGCGAACAGCACAAAAACAATTCAAAGGAATGCTGAAAAGTACTCATTAGAACGTTCCATTGTACTAAGCTGGTCGGAAAAAACAATGTCTCAATCCGCTAATAATTGCCATAAATAATAACAACGTGTCAAAATGTTTATATATCTCATTTGATGATGTGCGATTATAACGAGCGGGTTCCTACGAAGTATATATGTAAAACAATTTTTTGCCGTGGCGTTCAGTGTGTGCACCGAAATTTAGGAGCAAAGGTATGTACGTATAGTTTCAGACTACCACCTGTATATTATGCGAATCCGCTCAAGTCTCATGTGATCATGCAAATCTTACTGGTAAACAATTTTTTACTGCTTAACGTTGACATTGAAATCGTAAATAAATTACCAAAATAATTTTGTCTGTCGTCGTCTGAGAAAATTCGGAAATCCCCCTGTCTTTTCGCGTTCTCAAATCCTCCCTTGTTTCGGAAATTCCAAACAGATTTGTATTGTTGAGGAAGAAGAGGAAGAAGACGAACAGATATTACCGTATTACTGTATCTAATTATCAATGCGAACGCACACAATGAGCGATAAGGTTCCAGTAGATTTGGGGAAAGTTTGAGATTTCAAATAAATATCAGTATCGCATTGAGCTCAAACTGTTTAAACGCTTCGTTTATATAACTCAAACTGGTAACTCAGGTATTGAAAAATCTCGCAACCTCCTCTGCTATATTATTGTTTTTTTTTTTTTTTATATTTGACCTCTACCTCTATTTTACTGTTTGCTTATCGCGTTTTTTTCCGAGCATTTATGTAATCAACATCTTCAGCGATAATAAAAACTCCAGAACGATCCAAAAGTTGTTTTCTTTCTCGTTAGAAGCGCTTAGGCGTCGGTATCATTTTATTTGTAGCTTGAAAAAATATTCCTATTTTCCGTAGAAAGAAATGGAGACACCGAAGTGGATGAATCGAGATTTATTTGACAAGGCGTTCAAGGCTTACTTCAGGAATAAGTCCGTTCAAATTTTGGGATGCGCTTGTAAACCGGCGGTGCCCATTGGGGAGAACTACACTAGTTACGTTTTTAAGGCGAATGTGACGTATTCTTTAGCTAAGTAAGTTGCTTTCTTGTTTTGTTTTTCAATTTTTTCTCTTTCAATTACTTCAAGTGGGGGTAGCAGAGACACGGTACAAATGATTATTAAATTTTGCGCCGAGGCTGGCGTACTCAAGGACCTCGCCATTGCCCTGGACCTGTTCGACAAGGAAATTGAAATGTTCTCGAGAACTCTACCCAGAATATACGAAATCACAGGTAAGACTTTTTTTTCTATTTTTTGCTGCAGTAATATAAATTTGTTTATAGTTTTTTTTTTAACGAAGTGCAACGATTTTTATATTATAATTGACATATTATATATTAGTAATTTCTTTAAATTCAAATTTTACATTAACAATTTTTACAAAGTTTATTAATTTCTACTTTACTTATGTATAAAGGTCGGTACATTCCGAACGGGCATGGGCGTCCTATGATTTAAAAACTTTTTGATTGGTATATTGCAATATTATTTTATGTTTGGAACTCTTTCGATTTCTATTTCCTGTAGCTACATAATTTGTACTGTTTTCATATAATACTCTTTATTGCTCTTACAAGTTCACTATCTATTCCCCTTTTGTCCCTGTTTTGCCATGGTTTTTCTCTTGACACGATCAAAGGCCTTTTCCGGATCCCCAAACGCAAAATACGTTTTTGTTTTACTTAACAAGGTTTTCAGAATTATTTCCTTAATTGTAAATATATGATCATGGACACTTCTTCCTTTGATAAAACCGCTCTGTGATTCATTTAATGTTGATTCTGTACATTTTTAAAATTTTTTCTCTAGTATTCTTTCGTACGCTTTTAATGCCGTGCTCAGTAACGTTATTCCTCGGTAATTGTTACAGTCCCTTGTATTCCCTTTTTTATGTATAGGTACTATTACCCCATTTGCCAATCTCTAGGAATTACTCCTTCTTCTCAAGCTTTGTTGCAAATTTTTGTAAATAATTCTAGTCCTATATTGCCCATGTTCTATAGCATTATTTCTTGATCTTCTGTTAATATTTCTCCTTCTTTGTTCTTCACTGTTCAATTTCGGCTTGTTTTCCCTTTCCTTATAAAATAATTTTTGATTGCTCTTGCTGTTCACTTCCATTTTTTCTCCAAATTTTCTCCAGCTTTTTTCTTTACTTTCTCTCACCATATTTATAACTTTGATTCGTTGCTTTTTACTTATATGCTTCGTATCTAATTTCTGTTCTATCTCTCAGATAATTCTTCCACTTGTCCTTCTTCATTTTTATCGCTTGTTTTATATCTTGGCGCCACCATGACGTTTGATTCTTCTTACTGCACATTTTCAATATACCACATGTTTGCCTTGCACCTTTTAGTATTATATTTCGTAGTGTTACCTATAATTCTTCTACTCCTATGTTTTTAATATTTACCATTACTATTTTCTTTTCTACTATATCCTTATATTTTTTAGCTACTTCTTCTTCCCTTAACTTATAAGTTTTTATTACTTCATGGCCTATCTTTTTGCTTGTTTCATTGCTATTGTCCATGTCTTCGTCCTTTTTTATTTTTGCCACTAGGATATAGTGGTCGCTGTATATTTCAGATCCACGTATCACTCTTACATCTTTTACTATCCTTCTTTTTTCTCTTTCTATCAGTATATAACCTATTATGGATTTGTCTACTGAATTTGGTCCTTGCCGTGTGGACTTGTGAATTTCCTTGTGTTGATAAAAGGTGTTTGAATGAAATTAGCAGATTGTTTAGGAAACAATACTCAATCAGTCTTATCCCATTGTTATTTCTTGGCTTTTGGGGTGGTTTGAACAATAGTTTAAATATCGGCCACTCTATGTATTTTCCTGTACCATTATCTTCTCTTCCTACTCTACTGTTCAGGTTTCCAGTTACGTATGTAGTACCTCGACTGATTTCCGTTAACAAATTTAATTTTTCCCAAAATTTGTCTTTCGTTTCTGCCTTCTCATCTTCGTTTGGACCGTAGGCTGCTATCATTGTTATGATTATTCCTCCATGTAGCTTCTTCAATTCTACTGTAAGTATTCTTTCTGTGTATCCTTTCCATTGTATTATGTTCTTTGCCCATTTCTTATTTATCAAGCATCCTACTACTGCCGCTGCTCGTCTTTCCATTAATACTCATGATACAAAATGTTGTTACTGTTATTTAAAATTATTAACAACAGTATAGATCGTGACATTTCGCGGCCGATTTTTGACCTAAAATTGCGTGAGAAAATAATAGAAAACACAGGTCGGTGAGATTGCAGTGGAGTTCTTGAACTACACTTCTGCGACCCCAAATAGGGCCAGAAGATGTGTGAGGATTTCATTGCGGTTAAAACAGACTTGCAACAGATTTTAAATTTCTAAAAAATTTGTAAATTACGATTGTCAATCTCTACAGAGGAAGTCTTGCAAAAAAGTAATATACAGATTGATTCAGTCAACTAGGTTGCCGGGCGCGTGCCTAGTTTGTATTGGAACGGCATTGGGAAGTGAGGCGAACATATTTAATAGTTCTTAAAATGTAGTATAAATCTTAATGGTAAAAAGGTATTTATAGTGTCAATTAAATTATTATAATTCAACAAAACGTGTTAATTCATATATTTATAAACTGCTAGAAAATTTAAGGCCGTTCCGAATGACTCGAAAACATATGAGGTACGCGCCCGCCAACCTAGTTGGTGGAATCAATCAGTATACAGTTATAACACAAAATCCTTTAAATGGACACTAAATAGCGCACAAATACTTAACGTTTCGCCGTCGTTCGACAGCTTCATTATTCCTTAATGCAAGAAAATCAAACTGTACACTTGACGGTGTATCTACATAATGTGTACTGGAATCCAGTTCAGGTCAGACTGCAAAAAACAACCTCCTGCTTTGTCAGTGTTTGCTTCGACTGGGCCTGCGGTATAAATAGGGGTATCCCCGGTTTTAATGGTTTGGATAATCCGGACAACTTTTGGAACAACGGCGAATGATCAGGTCGTTGTATTTAAAAAATAAAAGTTGAATATCGCTCCAATAACGCGGCAGGTTGTGAAAACATCCGTGTCCATTCTGAGAGGTTTCATCAAACATATTATCAATTTACGATCTTTTTGCACTCTAGTAGGCCATGTTTTTTTTCCTTGGAAAACATTTTTTCATTCGGAAAACATATGTGACTCTCTTTTAAGCGGACACCTACTGTGACCAGCAAACTGTCCGTCTATTAGAGGTGTCCGCCTAATAGATGTGCAAATACATGTAAATTACATAAATGGGGATTTAAAAACTGTCCGTCTCAGAGAGGTGTCTGCGTATGAGGAGTGTCCGTTAAGAGAGACTACACTGTATTTGTCTACTTTTTTAAATTTTTTGTCATTTAAATGAACCAAAAAAAAATTCAGTTTTCTCATGATTTTCTTAATGATCATTAACACTGTTAACATCTTCGTTAACATTTCATTGAAAGGAAACGGTTAATAGATTCAAATAAAAGAAAAGACGAAAAATGCGTAAGCTAAGATTAAAAAGAAATCAAGATTGATGAAGATCTTATCCGATAACATCTGATAAACCTATAAATAAGTAAATACTTTATTATAAGAGCGATCTTATCTTAAGACAATAGAGCCGCACTTCGAGCGCACAACTAATTCGATTGCGGAGTTAAACAAATATTTGATGTCCGCCAAACACTCCAACCTAAAAAAAATCTTTTAATTTTTATCCGAGATTATGATCGGACATTTCGTTATATAAATATAACGCCTCCGAGGTCACGGATGTTTTCGATAAAAAAAAGATTGTGATAACGACCAAAACAAAAGTGCGTGTGACCGTTCTTATCGGGTCTAAAAAAATTGGACCGATGTCCCTCAAATTCGGAGGGCCAAAGGCCACAGGCTTATCGCGACGCTTCGATGGAAAATTTGCGTCAAAGCTAGTCGAGTAAAAACCGGTTCGCCGACGAGATCAAAACGAAACTCGTGACTTATCCGATGCAAACAAACTTTTTTTTATAAATAATCGAGCACGAGATAAAAATTACATAAAAACATAAGGGTTAAATAAAGATTATAAATAATAACTTAAGTGTCTTAGTTTAAATATTTCTGTGCAAATTATATTAAAGAAAATTTTCTCGAACCAAGTACGACTTTGTCCGTACGGCTTACGATAACAATTCGTACAGATAGATAGATGTACTGACGTCTAATGCTTTCATACAAACGAGCACTCATGTCATTGAGTGTTTGTAGTCATAAGAAAATACTTTTAAAATTTATATTCATTTACACGAAGTTCCCCGAATAATGCATGGAACACATTTGCGTCTTCCCTTTTCAGATTAACTTCGTGCAAAGATTAATTGAGTGCACCCAATATTGTTATTCTTTTCGCCGATAGTGCATACAAAAGCTATAGAACAATAACTCGTTCACGATCCATTACAACTGATAAAGTCATTCAAAAGGACGTGGTTTAGCATGAGGGAATCGGTGCGTGTGAAAGATGTCCGTACGGTTATTTTCCGTACGGACGAAACCGCTTTGCATGAAATTAGCCTAAGGGTTGAATTCAAAAAAGGAAATTGTTTCAGGACAACCGGGCAAATTATCTTCGTTATGTTTTTACTCATCAAAAGATCCAGTGCCGCTGTTACTATTGCAAGATATAACGACCTCGGGCTTTGGAAATTTTAAGGCCAGGCAAATCGGTTTCGACTTTGACCACTGTGCTATAGTCTTGAAGAGAATGGCCGCCTTTCACGCCGCTTCAGTCGTCATGTACGAGAGGGTACGCGTCCCTCCCCAAGTTTGATCCTCTAATTATCCCCACTATTTGCAGGACCCTTCAATGATTAATAAAAACCATGCAGCAGGATTGTACCTACACACCCCCATGGTGACTAACTGGTTAAATATAGGGTTCGAAGCTTTAACGCAAGCCGTGGGAAGATGGCAAGGTATGTCATCAGTGATGACTCATCACATCACACGTCACATCATTACACTAAGGACTAAGGAGCGCTTCTGCGATCACAGTTTAACTTTAATTTTGAGTCGACACTACATTAGGTGCTTTCCTTTTGCCAATTTATGTGAGTTGAGCGAAGCTGAAATGCGCAGACAATAGTATATTGTAGACCTTGGCGGT
Source organism: Dorcus parallelipipedus (assembly GCA_958336345.1). Lineage (NCBI taxonomy): Eukaryota > Metazoa > Arthropoda > Insecta > Coleoptera > Lucanidae > Dorcus > Dorcus parallelipipedus. Next base: position 31,295,972 of record OY284477.1, on the reverse strand, counting down.
AAAGTGCTTGTTTTCCAGGTCGAGAAAAGATATGGACAGGCGAGGCGCAGCCGAGCCTGGTCACTTCTTGAGGCCTGGAAAACCACTTTACCGCCATGGTTTACACATTATTTTTAAAGTTTCGTGAATTATTTTCTCGGCTAGGCATTTATGTTCATTTTGCCGGGCTAGCGGTGGAAACGTTTGCTTTCTCCTCTCTGATGAGGCGGTAAAATTCAATTTTCTATTAGTGTAGAAAAAAACTCAATGTCATAATGGAACGCTCTATAAAAGTTTGTTATGTATAATTAATGTATTTCGTATAATTAGCTGCTTTCTTTCATCTCATCCAAACGCAACAATACGCGTTTACAGCTTTTTCAATCGTATTTCAGAAAATTTCAGTTGTATTTCAAATTAGTAAATTGTATTACAGAAAGCGTCATATGTTAAAATAAAAAAAGCGTTCTGCACTAAGCAAGCAATAATCTACCAACATTTTACCTTTCTTTTACGGTTTTCAAGATATTCGGAAAAAAGTAAGAATCATGATTTTCGTTTTTATAAAAAGTAGATATTTTTAAGTGAGACAATGTTAAAGCACTTTCTTATGGGGAACTTAAATATGCTATCGTCTTTGTCATAACGTTAATAATAGCAAACAAACGATATTCAGCTTTTGTTCTTATGGACGCCATCTTAGATTTTTACACTGTTAAATGAAGCTTCTCTTTCTGATTACAATGATCTATCACACTTGATGGTTTGAGATAAAATTTCGAAATCATCTGTTGTGCAAAGAGTTATTCGGAAACAAAAAGCAACACTTTTGTTTTCAAAGAAAATTTGATAGATAAAGAATAACACTATTCTTGGAACAACATGACCTAGGTATGACGTGCGAATATCCTTTAATCTTCCTTTATATGTATATACATCACGTTATTCCAAGAATAGTGTTATCAGCTTATGAATGCTTAGGAGTAATTCATCCCATTAACCGAATTCGAATCTGTATCTCTTATAATATGTGAGATTCTCAAGCTAGAAAAGTTATCTGAGACATATTGCATACCTTCGTTTTTCAGAATTTGAAAAATACCACTTAAAAATGAAGAGGATATGCAGCATGGCCGTGCCTCGATGCATGGAATCCTGGGGTAAGAAACTGGGAGGGTTTAATGTGTTAAATCACGGAGACCTATGGGTGAATAATATGATGTTCTCCTACGGCCCTAACGGCAAGCTTAAGGACTGCAAATTCGTAAGTATTTCACCCTTTGCTTCACCTGAGATTTATATTTTAGTTTGATTGCGTCGCAGTCGAAATACGTGTCGCATGCAAACGTGTGGAAAGGGATATTTTTTATAGCCAATGTACTCCATAGGGTTCAAATTTATTCATTTAATGCGGCCATAATTTATTTTCTGCTTCTAAAGATTTGCTTTTTTGTAGATAGACTTTCAACTCGTAGTTTATTCAAGTCCTGCAGTTGATTTGCATTATTTTTTGGCGACCAGTCCGAGAGACGACGTCAGAGCGGAATACATAGACTACTTTTTAGATTTTTATTACGCTAACTTCTTAGCTACCCTGACTAATCTTAAGTACACTCTGGAAAGAATACCGACGAGGGAGGAATTCCGAGCGGATTACAAAGCGAGAGCATTCTACGGTAAGTAAACCTCGATCCTGCGTTATAAAACAGCCGTTCAAGAGAAAGACAAACATCCAACATCGCATGCTATGTCTCGAAGAACTCGAAAATAGTTTGCAATGATCTCTGATTTTTGCAAATTATTTTTCAAAGCCAAGCCACGAGGCAAATAACGTTTCACTTTTTAGTATGTACACTGCACGAGGGGACGTGGAAGTCGAAATAAAAACGGGGGCTTCAGGGTTGGGACCTGGTTGGGACGAAATGAAATATAAAGAAGAGACCGCCTGCTTCGGGGCAGCAAAATCTCGTAACGCAAAATTCTCTCCGATGAGAGTTTTAAGCTTGTGAGTTTCAGGCGGACACTCGGGTGAGAGAGGGACCCATCGACCACCCTTTAGGTGCGTTCGAATCGTGCCGACCTGAACAGACGATGTTCCTTTCCCTAACCGGAATCTGGAACGATGAGATTCAGGGTCGATGATTGATAAAGGTAGAAGAGAAGACTTTTGGGAAGAGTTAGTTAAGTTTTTAAACGCTTGTAACATAAATCTGTAACTTGCTCCCGAATGGATTATTCTCTCATTTTGAAGAAATCTCTTCTGAAGATGTTTTTTCTTGCCTTTCCCTACGTGTTCATTTTGTTTTAATCGTTTTGTTTTCTTTCTGGAAAATACGATTTTTTTGTGAAAGTTCAAATGTTCTATACTTTTCCAGGGTTGGTTGCAGCGGCTACAGTCACTCCTTTGGTAAAATCCACAAACAGACCGGATGCTACTTTCACCGACCTATTCAGCGATGGAAGCGACGAGAGCTTCCGGTACCACTGCTACAACAACGATGACTATAAATCTGCGATTACCCATCTTCTGCCATACTATGACAATCTGGGCATATTCGATGATTAATCTAATGCTAACTCGGCCAGACTCTCTAGTGACCAAGGTCACGTTGTACTTAAATTATTTAAATAAATTGTTAACACAGGTGTCAGGCACTTAGCAAAAGGTCGGCGAGGCAACAAAACAAAGTTTCGTACAAAATTAATTATTCTTAGGTTAAATAATGGGTTACAGATGTTTGTAATTTTATAGACAATAAAATCGTACAAATAAAAACAATTCTTATTTTTAAAACTAATTTACACTCTGTGCAGTTTACTTCAAACTGTAAATGAAACTACAAGACGTTATCAATTAAGGTGGCAACAATTAACTTAAAAAGACTGAATTAGGCAGGTAAATGGGCAGTTAACGTCTAAGAAATAAGCAACTTTTAGGTGGCCTAAAAAATTTAGGGGTTTAAAAATTTTTCCATTTCCGTCGTTTTATACATAGTAAAAAAATAATGTTTATTTTAGTTACATGATCATTTATTAAGAAATCGGAGGGAAGTTCTTCCGGGTTTAAGGAACTATACAACTGTACATTAAACACATAATTCGCCGTAAGGAATGTATTGTAAAAATACGCTTTAAATAGGGATCATAAATCGATGTTTAATTAAAAAAATCCAGACAGTATGTTATGGTTGAAAAATTCATTTAAGTTATTCGTAATAATTTGGCAATCGCCTGGTATTTAAGCGGGAAGTAAGAGTTGAGGATGCCTATGTGCCGGTCGTCACATTTCTCAATGTTACACGATATTACATCAGAAAAACCATAGGCTGTTATTTAGGCCCAGTTTTACAATCGTGGAATAAGAACGGAATAACAGTTCGCCAAATATCCTTTAATGTTCCTCCATATCTACGTCACACCTACGTCACGTTATACCAGTAATCAGGGTTGGGAAAACTACGTGTAAAAAATATTTTCTACATTACATTACGTCTGGACTTAATATTTATGTAATTTTTACTCGATGTAGTTTATGTCAAATGTCACATTTCTAACTTCAACAACAACCTACAACAAGTATTTCAAATAAATATTGCGTTTTTCTTATTTTTTAATTCTTGTATACAACAATTTTATCAATTTTACATCAAAATAGATATTAGATTGTGTAAAAATGAATAACTATAACCTGAAAATGAAGAAGTAGAAAACAACGTAATTTATAAAGTAATTAATTCATTTTTCACGACGTAGATAATTACAAAATCTACGCGTAATTAATGGGTATTTATACGTCTCATTATCTACGTCCCAACTCTGCCAGTAATAATGCTTATCCGACGATTGTAAAATCGGGCCTTAGTCTTACAGTATATCTCCATTTCATTCTGTCGTCCGGTTAAAAACTGATTTCATGCGTAGCAACTCGCGGCTCAGCGCATAGTTGGAGCGGACGCCGCACTCGGTTTCGCGCTCAATGTTTGAATAGCGCTCCTGGCGTGCGTATCGTTTATTTGTGTCTTTAATCTTTGTGTTTCTTTCATGGAATTTGTGATTGAAACCTGAAACGAAATTCTCTCCGAGATTTGTTAAAGCACGCCGAGTGAATTTCAAGCTTGTTAAACAGCTTTTCGAAAGCCTATCTTTGAAATGAGGAACAGGTATGTCTTGTTGGCCATTTTGTGCGATTGTTCTGTGAGTAACGCGTATTTCTCTTTTCCATTAGGCTTCCGGTGGTAGTTTTACCCATTTGACAAACCTGACCAACCCTTGTGGGTGAAGGAAAAGGGCCGGAATTGGCGTTTTGAAACGATTTAAGCCCATGCAACACGGCTTCCTCCGCCTGTGACTCGACCTGCAAGACTACTTGGCGACATAACCGCTTCACCGACTTACGGCGCTAACCACCGTGAAAGAGCGCTCCAACACTGTTGACAGTTGTCTGTCTGTCTGTATACCGGATTCTGGTTACAAGGTCGGAGTTACTTGGATTATTTTTAATTACTCTATTGTTTCGATTCACTTTAACGCGACGTTGTTATTAATTTTATCTGGTTATTTACTTTAAGGCATAGTGCAAACGAGGGGCAGATCTGCTTATCTGCTAACCCACCATTGAATTTTACTCGTCGAGATCTCTAAGATGACGAAGTTTCGAAACTCTGCGAAAATTTTTTTTTTTTAATTTTCTATTTTCAACACATAAACCTCGATAACTCGAGAATGGTTAGGGTTACGGACTTGAGCGACCCACCATTGAATTCTACTCCAGAGATCTATTAGATGACGAAGCATTGAAGCACTGCGAAAAAATTTTCTTTGAAAATTTGCAATTCTCAACACATAAACCTCGATAACTCGAGATCGACTAGGGTTACGGACTTTTGAACAACCATAAAGTAAACTGCCATAATACGATGTTTCTATTGCCTGTCGATTGAAATGAAATTAAGAGAACAGTGATAACATTAAATAATACTGCAGCCGTTGGTACGGATGGTATACCGATTAAAGCTTTCAAGTAGGAGATTGAACAGTTGGCAGATATCCTTGCAAATATAATTAACACTTCTTTTCACTCAGGTGTTTACCCGACTATCTTCAAAACAAAAAATAAAACCTATTCATAAGAAATTCGACAAAGAGGATATAACTAACTATCGGCCGATATCAATCTTGTCTGCATTTCTTAAAATTTTTGTATATTGTTTAAAGATTAGACTTACTAATTTTTTCCAAATAAATAATTTGTTTTGTGATAGTCAGCATGGTTTCCGGGAACGTAGATCAACATCTACAGCAATTGAATGCTTACCTTCGTGCATTTATAATGAATTAAATTCCAAATCATTGGTCGCAAGTATAAATTACGATCTTTCTATAGCGTTTGATCTCGTGGATCATAATGATCTACTGTAACAGAAACATTGTTACTACGATGTGAGGGGTAATACATTCAATCTGATTTGTAGCTATTTCACTAATCGTCAATAGATTACAGAAATCTTTGACCACAAAACGGGACAACACGTACACTCACAAGTCACAAGCGTTAATCGTGGAATGCCTTAGGGTTCACTGCTGGACCCACTTTTGTTTGTCATATGCATGAATGATATCCAAGCTAATGTCAGTGCACCGCTGACTATGCAGATGATACCAGCGCCTGTGTACATGCGGACAATGAGCCAGAATTAATTAATAAAATGGAAAGTATCCTTCTTGACTTAGTAAAGTGGTTTCATTATAATCGTTTACAAATTAATATAGAAAAAAACAATACAATTATTTTTCCATCCGCCAAGGTATTATCTAAGCTTTCAGTTAATTGTGAAGGCATGAAAATTGAAGCGGTAGAGTAGTGTTTGCTATTCGGATTAAAATTAGACGGAGAATTATCCTGGAATGAGCATATTGACAACAAATTTGAAGTTTTCGAACATTATTTGAAGAATTTTGTAATTTTAATACAATTAGAATGTAAACTAAAAATTATGTAAGTTAAGTTATTTTATTGTAATATGTACTATGTAATTATCTGTAATCTCACATTTCAGTTTTATGCTCTGATGAAGGTAACAAAACTTACCGAAAGCTTAGCAAATAAAATAGTTTTTCATAGGTGGCGCATCAACAGTTGGAAGCTCTTTATGGAAGCTTTAACACAACACAAGTAATTCTTGAAGTCAACCATACAAAATAAACATCAAAAAATCAATTTGTAAATCAGTCAGCAGACATATATCGTATTGGCCTGGCCACCACTGGCTATGCGTTTATCATGAGTAAATGAAGGATAGAATAATAGAAAGCGCATGAGTAAACGAAATAGCTACATCAATCGACGTTGCCGATTGATAACGCGGGCCACGCTCTGGCCGCAGCATTCCTACCTTTGCACGCAATATTGTAATATCTCTATTTCATTTCCACACAAGTTTCAATGAGCCTCTTCTTCATTTACTCACAATAAACCGTATACCTAGTCTTGGCCAGACCAACTATGTATGTATGTATGTAGCTATGTAAATAATTATATTGGTCGAAATATTTTATGTGATCGGTTTCTGAAATCGCCAAAATCGCCGATAGGAGTCAACTCTCAAAAAATAACGCCAGATTTGTATCCGAGATAGCCAAAATGCCGATAAATCGACATATCTGGGCACCCTGGCATGTAGCATGCTACTTCGACGTAAAGCTAGATTCTCAGTCAAGCGATGCGCGTTGGCGTCTCCGACATGGCTTGTAATCAAGGATATAATACTAAACTCTTTATAGGTAACTCCAAAAATGAATGAGACCTCTACTGGAAAGAATTTTAAACTACTTAACAAGTAATAGGTTCATCGTTACGTTAGGTTACGTTACGTTAGCAGAAAAGTGTATGTGTATTCTTTGTTTTAATGGTACAATTTTACATATTTTAACATAATTTACAGGAGCTGGTGAGTACTTAAGCATTTCTGTACTTGCAGTAATATTTTTAAATGGCAAAAATAAATAGGAACAACACAAATGGCTGTGTTTATGGCTGCCATTTCAGAAAAGGGAAAGCCCGAAATATTCATTCTCATAACAAACAGTGTATTTGTATAATATACATGCTCTTACCCCAATGTTAAACATAACTGTTATGTATTGTAATATTTAAGCAATAACTTTTATTAATATGAGTTTTCCATTTACAAAATTAAATAGTGAATAATCTATGCAAAACTTATCAGTAATTCATTTTTATCAATAATGTCACACACAACTCGCCTACTCAAAAAACACATACATAACATCCCTTCCTTTTTTTACTTGAGCACAAAGTCTTTGTAGCACAACGGTTGCTTACAAACTCTTTGTGATCTCAGTGACATTTTTTCTTGTTTAGGTAGAGGTACAGGAGGAGAAACATCCATATTTTCTTGACCTGATACTGCTGTTCCATGTTCTTTGTTAGCAAGAATTACAGGTTGATTAAATAGCTCTTTCTGTATATCATCCCTTCGCTGTACTGGATCTGAAAAATCGGAATCGGAACTTGAAGGCGGTGTTGGAGATGTTCCTTGTAAGGAAACAACATCAGAAGTAAACTCAGCTGGCTGTGTCTCTCGTAATTCGAATTCCGATGACTGTTTTTCCGTTTGTCCATGTAACTCAACATCTTCGGTCACTCTCCGTCGTAGTTGGTCAATATGTCGTTTAACAATATTTCCATTTGACATTTTAACCTTATATGAAACTTGTCCTGTGTAATCCTGGATCTGTCCTTTTAACCATTTAGGTCCTGATGGATTATAGTTACGAAAATAGATTAAATCTCCAAAATCAAAAGTGCGAAGTTTTCGTTTTGGCTCTTCTGTTATTTTCTTATTCATTTGTAGTGCGTATGGATGCATTTTATCCACCACTGTCCTCAATTTTCCTCCCATCAGCAGTTCCGCTGGTGTCTTTTTAGTACCTGCATGTACAGTCGTATGTTGATGGAAAAGCATTCTTTCAACTGGTAATTCGATATTTCCTTCATATAATTTAGACAGAATTTTTTTTGTAGTCTGTACCATACTCAGAACTCCACGCCCAGAACTCCTTGTTGAACTAACTTCTCTAGTTCTTCTTCTACTGCTGGCTTAAGGGCAAAAGCAACTTGTCTGCTTTTCAAGAAAACAGGTGACGCATCTTCCTTCAACTCCAGCTTAATTGGATCGCCGAAGAATTTGCCTAATTTCTCTACAAAAACTGTAGGGTAGATACTGTTGAAACAATAGTAATGGTAAAGTGCGTGAGTCTTTATTGATGTTGCACACCCCGTTTATTGTGATACCCAATTCTCCAAACCAATTCCTTCCCAGCAGATCACAACCTCCACCATCCGAAACAGAACTGGCATTCCATTTAGCTTCATTCTTCTCAACTGCCTGAATCGAATTAAGAGAATACAAATCACACTCGTCATCTTCAATGCAGTTACAGTTCTTTGATTTATTCGGTTTTTTATTTGTTGCCGTATTTGGTTCTTGTTTCGTTTCTTCATTTTTCTTTTTGAAACAAGCCTTTTGTATACAGGGTTAGTTAAAAGTATGGAAACGGCCATTTATTGCCGTTAATATTCATTTTAAGAAATATGTGCTTTATGAAAGTTTTTTAGGAAATTTTTATCTACAATTGAGAATACTTGAATTTTTTTCTTCTTCAATTGTTTTTGAGTTACGCCTATCTGCGTATTTTTTTTAAATGGAAACATTCTAATTTTAATATACCGTTCGGTAGAGTATTTTTTTCTCTTTACAATAGTATTCTTGTTTTTTTTTTAGAATTGAGGAATTTCTGAAAAAAAAACATTTTTCACTTTTTTGTGAAATTGAAAACACTGGTTCAAATATTTATTTTAGGGCCAGTTTCATAATGGAATTTAAAGGAGGCTATAAACTAAGGTCACTTTTAGATGTCAAAACAAATATGAAAACACATTTGTTTACACATCAGATTGTGACTTTATTTTAAAGGTTCCTTTAAATTCTATTATGAAACTGACCCTTAGTTAGGTAGATCTAAGACAAAAGTGAAGTTATGGGTCACAAACAAAACAACAACAAAAACAAAAAAAAAACAAACAAAAAACAAAAAAAAAGTAAATTAAATTAAGTGTTCAAATTGTCCTCCATTTGTAATTTGACAATGACCCAAACGATTTACAAAACCCCGAAGAGAATTCTCTAAAAATTCACGGGGAATTTCTTGTATCGTCCTGGTAATTCGAATTTTTAAATCTTCGATGTCATCGGGCTTATCTTTATAAACTTTGTTTTTTAGATATCCTCAGAGGAAAAAATCTAAAGGGCTTAAATCAGGGGAACGGGTTGGCCACTCAATTTCACCTCGTCTCCCAATCCATCTATTTGGAAAAACGTTATCAAGATACTGACGAATATTTAAACCATAATGTGGTGGGGCGCCATCTTGCTGAAACCAGATATTGTTATTGGGAAGGTTTTCGTTGTTTTCATGAGGATAGAGCGTAGCACAAGCAGGTATAATTTGATTTTGCAATAACTGCAAATACAGAGCCGAATTTAAATTGCCATCGATGAAAAAGGGACCTATAATATGACCACCTAGAATGCCAACCCAAACATTAACTTTTTGGGGATACTGCGTATGGTGCTCCAAAAACCAAAACGGATTGACAGGTGACCAATATCTGCAGTTATGTCTGTTTACTTCACCGGTAAGGCAAAAAGTAGCTTCGTCAGAGAAAAGAATGTTATTAACAACATTTTCGTTATTATTGCAAATATTTAACATTTCTTCACAAAATTGAAGTCTCCTATCAAAATCATCTTCCGTCAATTCCTGTACAAGTACCTTATAAGGTTTAAACTTTTCACTTTTTAACATTTTAACGACTGATGACTGTGAAATATTGAGATTTACCGCTAATTGGTTGGTTGATAAATGGGTATCTTCAGATACAGCCAATAAAATATCCAGCTTTTTATCATCACTGGTCGATGTTCTCGGTCTACCACTCTTTGGCAAATTTTTAACGCTGCCGGTTTGTTCGAAACGTTTCAAAGTTTTACTAACAACGGATTTAGAAATTGGCTTTCTATCAGGATGCGCATCATTAAAAAACTAACAAACGTCTTGTAAACTTGTACGTCTATCTCCATAACCCAGCATCATAAGTATTTCAATTCTTTCATGTTCATTTAAATTCGCCATTGCTAATGTTAACAGCAGTAAATTACACGCAATTGAATTTGACGTAAACAATAACCACTGAATAAGTTACTCGCTCGAGTTTGTTTATCTCTTTGCTTAGATATACCTGACCTGGCGCTAATAAGCGCGCACGACGGGAAATGAATACTTGAAATATTGTTTTTTTTACAGAAACCCCTCAATTCTAAAAAAAAAATAAGAATACTATTGTAAAGAGAAAAAAATACTCTACCGAACGGTAGATTAAAATTAGAATGTTTCCATTTAAAAAAATTACGCAGATAGGCGTAACTCAAAAACAATTGAAGAAGAAAAAAATTCAAGTATTCTCAATTGTAGATAAAAATTTCCTAAAAAACTTTCATAAAGTACATATTTCTTAAAATGAATATTAACGGCAATAAATGGCCGTTTCCATACTTTTAACTAACCCTGTATGTCCTTTCTTGTTGCAGTAATGGCAGACAGCATCTCTGAATTTGCATTTCTTTCCGTCATGTAATTTGTCACAATGATGACAGGGTTTTAATTTTCTTTGCTCTTTTTGCCCATTTTTTTGCTTATTAATCATTAATATTGAATTATCTGTCAAAGTTCTGACGTCTTCCACATTTTTCCGTGCGGTTTCGGCTGCAATGCGCGCTCAAATGTAAGATTAGGTTCCGAAAATAACTTTCTTTGTAATCCTTCGTCTGCTACACCACATACGATTCGATCTCTTAGCATGTTATTAACTTCAGTAAAATTGCAAAATTTACTAAGTCTCTCGACGATTTCGTTTGGTGTTGGGTTGAAATGTGCTTTTAACTTAATAACTATTTCCGCGTACGTGAAATCACGTGGTGTTTGTGGCGTTACCAATGATCTCAAAATTTCATACGCCGAAGCGCTATTGGGCTAGTAGAATAGCTCGTTTTTTTCCATCATTCGTTATGTTATATGCTTCAAAGAAAAATTCAAGTCGTTCTTGATAGTTTGTCCATGAAGCATTAATATCAAAAGGTCCAACATGTCCAATCGTTGGAATGTAATTTTGAAATTGTACTGCATTTCCCGCTTCGTTTGTCATCTAGGTCCCCGTACACCACCGTACTATTTTCAATGCTTTTACTCAGGTAATCCTCGTCGCCAAATTATGTTATGTATTGTAATATTTAAGCAATAACTTTTATTAATATGAGTTTTCCATTTACAAAATTAAATAGTGAATAATCTATGCAAAACTTGTCAGTAATTCATTTTTATCAATAATGTCACACACAACTCGCCTACTCAAAAAACACATACATAACAATAACATCTGAGGCAAAGCTTACTAGAAGATACAGGCTCTGCTTTAAGAGTGGGGGGGGGGAAGTTGTCACCTAGCGAGAGAGTAGAGGCGGGCAACCGGTAACTCTCTGTCGAGGTTCTACAAATGCATGCGGGAATGTAATCAAATTATTATTTATTAACACAATGGTTGTTTTGTGTATTTTTCGTGTTCTTATCCAAAATTAAATATTTAATAATATAAACATAAAACATTTTTTAATATTAATATTTTCAAGCATAAAAATAAATTAACTTAATTTGTTTTTTTTTTCTAATTTGAACTGAAATAAATCCAAATAAAAATTATTTTCTAAATGATAGAAAATATATTTGATAATTTTTTTTTGATTGCCAACTACTTTAAAAATATCCTCATGCTTCTCAACTATTATTTTAATTTAAAGTTGGTTCTTGTCCGATGAAAATTGTATCACAAAATCTTTTAAACGGACACTAAATCTCGCACTATACACTTAACGTTTCACCGTCGTTCGACAGCTTCGTCAGAAGTGAAAAAATAACACGTTGTCAAAATAAACAAGGTTGTCAACGGAAACTTAAAAGGTAAATTAATTTTTTTTTTCCCCTTTTTTATTTTAAACCATAATAAATATTTTATTTTTAATAAATGTTAAAAATTGACAGATCTATATTTTATTTAAAGAATCGAGAAAACTAGAAAATGTATCGTTTAAACTCGCAAAATCTGTACGTTTGTTAATAGAATTCGACGACATTTTTATTTGACACATTTCTATAAAACGTCTTTTAAAAATATTAGACTCATAATATAAAATATTAGTGTTTTCAAAATCAAAATTATGGTTATTTTCTAACGAATGTTCAACAATGTATTTTAATATACAAAGCAATGACACACAAATAGCCGCAAAATCGACCCTTGGATATTTTAATTTTCCGCGAGAAAGTTTATCAATATAGATATAGATTTAATTTTGTTTAGGTAAAATAAGTTCTTTATCGGTGGATATTAAATTGATGCATTCTTGACAAGACAGTTTTGGTAAAATTTTAAATATTATATAATGTATGTATAGCCCGATATACGAGTCATTAAATTAATTTCTTCTTGTGTTGTAGTAATTTCAAAACATCTATTGGTAATTTAAAATTAGTGAAAAAATTATCCTACAAAACAGAAATGAAATACAACGGCAAGAGCCAATATTCGCGACCCGTCGTTTCACGCGGCTAGAAAGCGACTGTGAAGACTTCGAGTTTAGAATAGGCGACTTAGAGATTTGGTGCGTATTTCAGAATATACACGGCCTATTACCTCTAGTCAGCAATGTCTGAGGTCATCGAAAATAAAAATATAGTATAAGGTACAGATTATGCATGCAAAACATTACTTCTCTTTCACCATGTTTGTTTACAATCGCCAGCGGTAATTGGAATCGCCTATAGGATGGCTCATTCCCTATGCTGCAATGGGCGCGTTCGCCAGAACCAAGCGCTTACGCAGCATTCGTCTGTGATTGGCTTATTTCAAAAAAATTCAAAAAATCTACCAATCGCAGATGAATGCTGCTTGAGCGATTGTTCTGATGAACGCGGCCAATGTAAGCTCGTTCCCCTCCACACGAGACGTCACTAACGGCCGCGCTTACTTAAATTTCCGGATGGTGGCGTTTTACGTAAAACAAACATTGTTTGAAATCTGCACAACAGAGAGTTTCTAACTCTTAACAAATTATTTTCGTTTTTCAAATTTCATAATTTCTTTCAAACACTGTTTAAATGTCACAGGTCACAGCACATTTATAAAACGTTAGTTCCATAAAATACGTAGAGATGTCGTGACCAAATTTTCAATTCGTGAGTTTTTAAATACACTCGTGGACAAAAAATTCCGGACACCCAATTTAATTTCTGTTATCGTAGGAAAACTTGGTTTTTGTTTTGTTTTTTTTTTACAACATGTGAAACATTTACAAACTAAGATTGGGAAATAAAAAAGGGGTAGTATACATTTGATTTATTTGCAAAACTTAAGACAAACCAAAATTGTGCAAAATTATCTTTAGTCAAAAAATCTTAGTGTGCTGTTTATTCAGTTTTCCTAAGTTGAACTGCTTTTGTCGAACGCGCATTTTAACTGTCTAGAGTGACGTTATTGTTTGGAAAAAATGCGACCTGAAAATGTAGCTCGAGCAGTAGCTTTAAATGAAGGTGGACGCAGCATAAGATACATCGCCAATGTGTTGAATGTTCCTCGAAGTACCATCCAAGACGTAATCCAACGATATCGCCAAACTGCGGAGTACACGAGAAGACCAGAATCGGGAAGACAACGCATCACAAACCGACGACAAGACCGCTTTTTGGTGTTATCTACACTACGCGACCGTGGTTTACCATCAACAGTTTTATCTGGTCAAGTGGAAGAGGTACATGGTACTGCAGTTTCAGCTCGAACCGTTCGCCGAAGATTGCAGGAATACGGATTGACATCAAGAAGACCTGCTGCTTGTCCCCTTTTGCTCCCAGCTCATCGTGTTGAGCGACTACGTTTTACACGTGAACATAGACATTGGACAATGGAGCAATGGAGCTCCGTATTGTTCACGGATGAGTCTCGTTTTCGTCTACGTTCACCAGATGAACGAGAACGTGTGTGGAGAAGGCCAGGTGAACGGTTTTCAGATTGCTGCATAATTCCAAGAATACCATTTGGTGGTGGCAGTATAATGGTGTGGGCTGGTATTTCAATGCACGCGAAAACTGAGCTTGTTCTCATTGAAAATGGTGCGATGATGGCTGAAAGGTATATCAACGAATGTTTAGCTGATCACGTCGTACCATTTGCTGCATTCTTAGGTGAAAATTTTACGTTAATGCACGATAACGCACGACCACACATTGCACAGGTGGTTACGCGCTATTTGAATGAAGTCAATATTCAACGATTACAATGGCCAGCTCGAAGCCCGGACTTGAACCCAATAGAAAACCTCTGGGATTCATTGGGGCGACGAGTTCGGCATCGACAGCCCACACTAGTAACAATTCAAGAACTCAGAGTAGCTCTTGTTGAAGAATGGGAAAACATCACACAAGAAGAGGTCTCTAACTGTTTTCTAAGTTTACCACGCCGTATGGCAGAAGTCATCACAGCTCGTGGAGGTAGCACACATTATTAGTCAACCAAATATTTTTGTTAACGCAGTTCTGAAACCTAGTTAATAAGCCAAATGAATTTTAGTTATTTTTTACACTTTTCTGTTTTTCAAGTTTTTCTTATGAAATAAATGTTTAGTTCCTTTTTTTATTCCCCATTCTTACTTTGATTGAACAAATAAATAGGTAATATTTCATAATTTGTAAAAATAAACGAAAAAAAAAATTTTCCCCTTATGATCACATAAATTAAGTTGGGTGTCCGGAATTTTTTGTCCACGAGTGTATATTTTTGTTTTCAAATTGTAAATTTCTTTTTCAAATAAAATTTTATGTTTGCAATAAAAGCTGCAGTCTTGTTGAAACGATGGGAATGGAAAACAACTATCATCGCGGCCTAATCGCGGAGTACAAAACCGCCTAATCCAGTGTTGCCAATATGCGGGTAATTACCCGAAAAGTGGGTATTTTGAGACTTAACGGGTAATCGTTCGGGTATTTGAAGTTTTCGGGGAAAATCGGGTATATTGTCGATATCATGTTGTGGTGTTGGCACGCCACTGTACGAACATCGTAATGCCGAACCTAGAATTGGTCTTTGCGCAGTAACGTAACGTTTAAGATTATTTTAATTTAAACCAACCAAACGTATCCAAGAAATAATTTCGAATATATAATATTTATTTTTGTTTTATATGATTGACAGTACTTGCTTTTGTTTTAAAAGTACTTTTTTCTTTTTGTATTTGCATTTAAATAAAAATAAATCTTTTGACTTTTTTTCATTTTATACCAAGTATCGGGTAAAAGCGGGTCAATTATGGGGAATAGTGGTTTCGTTCATTGGCAACACTACTTTAATCTGTCCTCGTATTCCCCTCGCATTCCTCGACGCGATGGTATGGGTAGGCCCGTTGGCTACGTCACGTGTCACGGCAGACGGATTTCAGAGAATAGGTCATATCCTGTTCTAACCCACTGATACAATAATACAGAATTTGTTTGTTTCAATTTCTTGAAGGGAAAGATTGTCGAAGGAGAGAATGACATGAATGAATGCTGGTGTATGGCTACCTATTGAGCAATCCTTAGACCCGTTTGACACGATACGAAATTTTATATAAAATTTTACGAAAAATTTTTTAAAAAAATATTATGTCGTAGCAAACACAATAGGCATTCAGTTTACAAAAATTTTTGTACAAAAAATATTTTCTATAAAATTTTTTAGGATTTGTTTGAAAAATTATTTTGTGTAAACTTATTTTGTACAAAATCTACCCTGCACTTGCGCAATACATAAATAAGGTTATGTAAATTGTGAGGTTATGTTTAACCAATATATACAGTTTATGGTCGTTGTTGCTTAATAAAAGTTAATTAGGTACTGCTTACTGTTGCTTACTATATTACGTCGTGGTCACGGGAACAGGTAGAAACACTAATTGATTGTTACCAGCAATGGCCCTGTCTTTATATGACAAAAATTACCCAATATAAAAACAAACATGTGAAATCCTGTACATTGCAATCTATAGAATAGACCTTATGTCATCAACTGCGCAAGCTTACACAATAATTTCTTTAGAGAAAATTATTTTACGTTGCATACAGAACTTTAAATATTTATTAAGAAAGAATTAAAAAATATTAAATAATTTTTAATGAAAAAATTTCTGTAAAATTTCTCAGAAAATTAAGTATCGTGTCATACCGGCCTTATAGGCGATTCCAAGTAATCTTTCCCTTCAAGAAATTGAAACGAAACAAATCCTGTATTATTGTATTAGTGGGTTAGAACAGGATTTGTTTCGTTTCAATTTCTTGAAGAGAAAGAGTGTCGAAGGAAAGAATGACATGAATGAATGCTGGTGTATGGCTACCTATTGAGCCATCCTTATAGGCGATTCCAATCACTGATGAGGGCGTTGGCGATTGTAAACAAATAGAGTGCCTTTAATAAGAGTGAAGACATACGTGAAGTCAATTTTTATTGGTCGCAAGCGATTTTCAACCTTATTTACCAAGGTCGGTAGCCATTTTCGTGCTAGAAATGGGCATGTTTCAGAATTTGGTCTACCGGTTTAATTTCTCAACTACCGGGGAATTCCAGACTTCACTGGTTGTGTATTTAATGATGCGTTGGTAGGGGCCCCGGTTTAATATACTGATTACATTCGATGAATTGTGAATGATTGTGAAATGTACGTGTATGTAGAGAAATGTCGATGGTTGTATATTTAATTATGCGTAGGTAGGGGTCCCGGTTTAATATACCGATTACATTCGGTGAATTATGAAATGGCCTACGTATATGTTGCGCAATATGGACGTCGACGGATATTTTGAGGTTAGTAATTGTTCTATGTTTTGAGGTAGGTTAATTAAATTAGTTAAACTTAATTATATTATTCAGTTTGTATGTATATACCACGTGTCCACCGAGTGTGGTTTTCTTTTGTGGCGTTTAAACCATTTAATATAGAAAAAAATTTCAAACGCTATCATCCTCTAATATAAAAACTCTATACGGTAAATTTATTTGCAATTACACAGGGTGTTCATTTTACAAGTGTCAGCAAGTATCTTTAATATTTCAAATGGAATGCCCTATATATTATTACGTTTTTTGATAGATCTATCAATTTGGAAAATATTTTATTAACATATTTCTCTACCTAAACCTAGTATTTACCGAGATAAATGCCATCAACGAAAAAACATAATAAATGCGGGCCCTTATTAAATTACTTCTAACCTGCTTAATTGAAGAGTCTTCATTATCAGTTATTAACGTGTAATTGCACATGCCTTAAGCTAAGTAACACTATTTTAAACAAACCTGAAAGCTACGCAGTTTGTTGGTGGCTAGCAGTTCTTTCTGCTGAATTTAGAAGTGAAATATTTCAAGTTTTTCTTATGGAACACCCCATAAGTAAAATCATCAACCGATGTAGAATTAAATTTGCTATCTTTTTCCCAAACCAAGTCCTATACCTAAAACCTACGGTTTGTGAGATAATTCTGGTTTTCTTTTTGCTTCATGATTTATGTTATTTTTAGGGCGCTATGAATGTCAACAAAATTGCCTTTTAGCTTTTAAAATTTATATTCAACGATTTTCTGATAGAAAACAGCCAAATGCAAAGACTTTTCGTAAATTAAAGGAAAGATTTGAAAGAACAGGCAGTGTTGCAAATGTTATTTTTAATAGTATTAACTTACATGGCACCCTACAAATGACAAAAATCATGAAGCAAAACGAAAACCAGAATTATGTCACAAACCGTAGGTTTTAGGTATAGGACTTGGTTTGGGAAAAAGATAGCAAATTTAATTCTACATCGGTTGATGATTTTACTTATGGGGTGTTCCATAAGAAAAACTTGAAATATTTCACTTCTAAATTCAGCAGAAAGAACTGCTAGTCACCAACAAACTGCGTAGTCCTCAGGTTTGTTTAATATAGTGTTACTTAGCTTAAAGCATTTGTAATTACCAAAGAACGGACATTTGTATGGCTGTTCACGGTCACTTCGCCTCGAGGACTCAGCGCGCACGTAAAGTAGCAAGTCCATGAGCGCCGGGCAGGAGCCGGGTCAATATATTAATATATTACTTTCAAAGAAGTGATTAATATGCTATAATAAACATAAAGTTATAATCCGTAAATTATAATTTCTTATTTTGAAAGGATTACTATATTTATTTAGAATTTAAACTGTAGCGATGCGAACACCAAATTTTACGCTCGGGTTATTAAAACGACCAGCTACAATTCTATTGCCGTGCAGGGCGTGACGCTCATGCGAACGACATTGAATTCCATCTTTCCGTCCGTTATCTGGTAATTACACACTGATAACTGATAATGAAGAGTCTTCAATTAAGCAAGTTAAAAGCAATTTAGTAAGGGTCTGCATTTAAGATGTTCCTTCGTTGACGGCATTTATCTTGGTAAATAGTAGGTTTAGGTATAGAAATATGTTAATAAAATATTTTCCAAATTAATAGATCTATCAAAATTCGTAATAATATATAGGGTATACCATTTGAAATATTAAAGGTACTTGCTGACACTTGTAAAATGAACACCCTATGTAATTGCAAATAAATTTAACGTATAGAGTTTTTTATTAGTGGATGACAGCGCTTGAAATTTTTTTCTGTATTAAATGGTTTAGACACCAGAAAAGAAAAAACCACACTCGGTGGACACGTGGTATACAATCCGTCTGCTTTTTATTTCAATACGGCTTTGTAGTTACAGAAAGAAAATAGTAACGATAAACCGGTTGGCTAATTTGAACCATCACAACTTAATTTTGAACTTCCCTCCTATCCCTTCCCATTTAGCACAAAAATGGCGCCTACGTCTTCACTCTTATTAAAGGCACTCTATAAATAAACATGGTGGAAGACAAGTAATTTTGCATACATAACCTGTGTAAAAAAATACTCCAAGTACAGAAATGCTTAAGTGCTCTCCAGTTCCTGTAAATTAAATTAAAATACGTAAATTTGTACCATTAAAACAAAGAGTACACCTACACTTTTCTGCTTTAACCTAATGTAACCATAATGTAACGACGAAGACGAACCTATTACTTGTTAAGTAGTTTAAAATTTATTCCAGTAGAGGTCTCATTCATTTTTGGAGTTGCCTATACAGTTCACCGTCGACAGCTAATCAAGATAGACTGGTAATGCCTGCCACTGCAAACTAGGACAGTTTGTTTGAAAGCAAGATCAACAGATCTTGCGGCGGGAAGGAAAGACGGTGTGGTATTGTTTACTCATCCCTAATGCACATAGGCGGCGTTCATTAAGTGGAGGTAAAAATCGAATATTACAAAAAATATACTTGTTAATTGAAATAATAATAGATTATTCATTACGAAATAGAATTATTAATTTAATTAAGTAGTTAATTATATTGAATTAATTCATTAAATACAAATACACGAAATAAAACTAGTATGTACGCCTATGAGTTCTGTTGCGTTACACGATATCCGCCAAAAATTATCGACTGCAATTTGAAAGTAACCAATCACTAAGTTAGTCTTAGTAAACAGATCCCCTTTCACTCCTGTGAACTTGTTAGCTACATCACGGGGGTCCGACTCAATGGACTCAATAGGCAAAATCAGGGTGCCCAGATCAAAACTGATCGAATTCGCCAAAAGAGGGCACTGAGATAGCCAAAATCGCCAATTGCCAACTACATTCTAAGAAATTCCTAAAGAAATTAAATTCCAAATAAAGCAAGAGGTCTGTTCCATTCGTTAGTATTTCGAGTTCTGAACCGTTCAACATTGAGCATGAGCAGTGCACAAAATTGGATATAAATTTCATACTGCGCATGATTCGAAAGGTTCAGAATTTGAAATTCTATCTAATGGAACAGACCTAAGATAAATTTATTACCTATAATAAATAATAAAATTATGTCTCGTATATTTTCCGTGTTTTCCCATGGATGCAAGAATTTTAAAAAAAATCACACAAGAAAACAACTAAACCAGAACTCAAGTTTGTAGACTACAGAATGCGAGGGAAGAGATGGGGAAGAGTAGAAACCTCTGGTAAAAACAGAAATTCGTTGAAATTATAAAAGTGGGGGTGTTAAAACAAATTTTAACGGTAAAACAAGTGGATGGATATATCTAAAAATTAATGAAAGCGAGTGGAAGCGTGGAAGCTTATATTAGCGAGGAAGTTAAATTTTTAATATTTATTAACTAATTTAATAATTGCGGATTTTCTTCTGTTGGCGTTATAAACAGAAAACGTGCTAACGTAACTATAAATTAAACTAGTTCTTCATAGGTGGCGCATCAAAAGTTAGAAGCTTATAGCGTTTTCGATTGACTGCACTAGTGCGCACTTAGAGTATGTATCTTCATCTCGTTTTGTTACATGAGGTTAAAAGAAGATATAAATACACCGAGTGCAATCGTGCACTTACACCGGTTGCACTCAGTGTATTGCATCTTCTTTTAACCTCATGTAATAACACGAGATGAAGATATTATGAGTGCGCACTAGTGCGGTCAATCGAAAGCGCTATATAACTCAAAACAAGTAATTCTCGGAGTCGACCGTATAAAATAAACATAAAAAAATTAATTTGTAAATTAGTCAGCAGACATATTGCTGTGTTATTTTCTTTTCTAGGAGTAATTAAATTTAAATGAAAAGGATACACACGTTGAATTTGTTTTATTTTGATGTATGATTTTTCTTTTGGCTTTTGGTGCCACATTTCTAGTATGTTTATATAACAGGGTCCCTTAGAGTTCTAAAAATTAAACTTTCATTACAATATTTCTTGTACTTATATCTTTATTTTGTTAAAATGCAGAGTATACGTAACCTGGAAGACGATGCCATGAGTCTCGACTCCCCAACTACAGCAAATTGGCTGAAAAACAAGTTCGTTGAGCTTTTTGGGGAAGATTCCGATACAGAGGCCATGCCTGATGTCCATCCACCACCTGCTAGGCCTGCGTTATCGATGCCTGAGGTCCCGAGCACATCGGTCAGGGAGGTTGGGTTGCCAGATCTTCAAACCCTTGCCCCGCAGCAGATGGAGGCTGCTGAGTTCGAGGAAGCAGTCAAAAAGCTTCCTCGTGTGTTTCTTAAAGATCGAAGAGGCAACAAGCGCCGATATCTGTTGCACCTTCCTGATGGGGCGAAAGTAAAGATGTTGAAGGTGGAGGCACTTCGTTTAGGCTTAATTGGATGGCCTAGGAAAAACTAAATTAATTTCCATACTCTGACATTATATAGAATTGCACTTGTTTAGTTAATTTCCATGAATTTTTAATTTTAATTTTGTATTTTAGGGTTAAGTTTCTTTTGGGACATGTTTTTGTGGGCTTATTTCCCTATATAAGTGGGATAATTTTTCAATAGATTTAAGTCTTCCTTGGTCTGTGACAGTGAAAACATCTTCTAGAAATGGTAAACAGTTTGAAATTTATTAATATTATTGTTGTTGATTTTGAGTTAAACACACATTCATGTATTTAACGTATTATACACAGAGAGAATTTTAATTCAACCTGGTATGATTAGATCTGTTGTTAACAAGGACGACAGGGAATAATTACCTGCCGATTTGTAACAACAGAGTTATAAATTTTACCACAAACACACACATTTTTCGTATCTAACGTAATATACACAGAGAGAATTTTAATTCAACCTGGTCTGTTTAGATTGGTTGTTAAAAAGGACGACACGGAATAATTACGTATTGCCTTTTGATGACGAAGTTAGATTGTATAATCACAAACACATTTTGGTATTTAACGTTACCATAGTCAGAGAAGATGTCTTTATCTAACTTGATATGGTTAAGATTTGTTGTCGGCAAATACGAAATGGAATAAATACATTGAGTATTTGTTATAACGGATCCAAAATACACACTGAATTTCAACAAACCTCAATTTGCTTATTAAATAATAATTCAAAACAACACACATTTCATTCTTTGCATTCAACAATTTTTAGAAATTTTGGGGACACGGAACAAGGTATTATTTACCTTAACGGTCACTGAAAAATAACAAACCTGTTTGTTCATGAGGAATGAGAAGTAGTGTTTACTAACTTCAATTCGTCGTGGCAAATTTAGATTATAATTTTTATGTACCATTTGCATTTTATGATAACTTGGTTATGTGTATATCGTTTGACATTTCATGTATAACTTCAATACTACCAACAATATATTTTGTCACTAAGAAATTTGATTTTTACTTACCCCAGTTTCCACATTCGTTCACAAATTTGCACAAAACAATTCAATAAATGTTTACAGAGTTTCAATGCTATTTTAAATTACTTCATTGCGTAGGAACCCCGTGTAATGTTGTAACTTGTTTAATAATTCAATCAATAGGCCCTGAGATTAAAATTATTTTAAAAAGGTTATATGCCAATACCACAGCATACCTATCGAAATAATAGGTCTGTTCCATTCGTCAGGATTTCGAGTTCTGAACCGTTCAAAATCGCACTGAGCATGAGCAGTGCACAAAATTGGATATAAATTTCCGAGGGATCAACCATCGGTGGGAATCACTGTACATTTTAATGGCAATATCTTGGCAATCCTAGCAATACTTATAGTAATTAAGCAATACTGCTAGTAATACAAGCAATACTAGCAGTACTAAAGCAATCCGGAGAAATACATAGGAAATATGTGACAATCTTTGGCAATATCCGGCAATATTGAGCAGTACAAGCAATCAAAGGTAGAATTCAAATTTTCCCGCACCAAGAACTCTCAATGTTATTGGCTGTTCGACATCCAGCTTCGCATCATCGGCACCATGCTATAAATAGGTATATAAGATAGGTTTATGCGCATGTTGATGACGCGTGGAGGAACCGAGGATACCTTACATATTTATACCATGAATGGTACCATTCTTTAACATTAATTTACGGCGTCGATTTTACTTTCCCTGGTTTAAAAACAAGTAATTCCATTTTCATTCGTTTGGTGTTGAGAAGCGATAATTACTAGTAAAAATGTTTATTTAGGAAACAATTTTTTTTTTATTTAATAAAATGTGGAAGGCTGCAAATATGTAGAATTTGAATATACTGACTTTTTTATTACGAAACATTTAGATTTGAGAATCTGTAACAACAAATTGCTGAAATGCTGCTTTGCTTTATGGAATAATAAACGTATAGGGTTAACAAAAAGTGAAGAATATCGGTTGTAAAACCGTTATTATAAGTTGTACAAGAAAAAGTTTCAAACAAAAATCGACAGGCTAATTATTTATTAATTATTTATTGGCTATAAATTTGACGTTTTCAATTTTTCTTAACACGTAATAATCTCTATTGAAGATTTTAAAATTTTTATGCAGAAGGAAGATAATGGATCCTATATTATATTCAAATCGAAGACACTTATTTATCTGATCACACATATCAGTCAGTGAATATTGCTGAATATCCAGAAGTTGAACCTGTTCCATATATATATACAGACGCTTTTTCTCGCATGAAAATATTCAGTTTTTTCGTGACAGTTTGTCAGCTGAAGATTGGACGGACGTAATTTCCGCTAAAAATATTAATGAAAAATTTAGTGTGTTTAATAATGTATTCGCTTATCATTTTGATTCTGCTTTCCCCGTCGTTAAAATCAAATGTACGAGAAAACGCAAACATCCTTGGATAACACAAGACATCAAAGAAATGTCGAAAATGTTAAACGAGATGCATCTCTTGGATAAACGGTTAAACAATATTTGGTACCACGAACGTTTTCTTGAATTTAAAATACTCTACAATTCAAGATTAGCTCTTGCTAAGCGCACTTTTAATTCACGTAGAATCAACGAATCGACTAATATTGCAACAGAATGCTGGAAAATTATTAATGAAGAGCGTGTTGGTTCGGACCAGAAGATATGTTTAATGGACTCTTCTGATAATATTGTGCACAATGAACAGTTAATTTCTGATATTTTTAATCATCATTTTGTTAACTTAGTAGAAAATCAGAACTCTTTACATAGCTCTACTTTAATTTCAAAAATTGATGAGTCAAGGTTTTTAATTCCAACGGACCCGAACGAAGTTAGCAATTAATGAAAAGTGTAGTAAGAAAAGTACGGGGATCGATAATATTCCTGGTAATATACTGAAAACTGTTTCTGATCTGATTTCATATCCTCTAAGTATATTAATTAATGAATCCTTTCAAAGTGGTCAGTTTCCAGATGCACTTAAAATTTCAAATTTTTTTTTTTTTTTAATTAATTTTAAAGTTAATTAGATTACAATTTTTTTCAAATTTAAATTACAATTATTTAAATTACAAATTCAAATTGCAATACAATTAAATACTAGTACAATTTACAATCCTCTACCTAACAAATTAATTCATATTTTTAAGTAATCATTCTTAAATATTTCTATTCCATAAAGCGATTGTTTAAATTGCATATCCTAGTGGGTGCATGCTCATTTAAAATAACATTAATGAACCTCAAAATAACGACTGTGAGAAATTCTTTGTTGGATGGTTCACTTAGTAAATAATAAATTTAAATTATCACTCTGTAATATAACTGCCTGTAATATATATATATATATATATATATATATATATATATATATATATATATACATTTTTAATCCAAGTCGAGATCCGGATAAAACTTGGACAACCTGAGATCCCCCATAGGGATTTTATTTTTCAGAGTATATTTCATGTCAATAGCCTATAAATGATGACTCAAAGCGTTACTGCCACAGAGGGGTAAAAAATTCAGAGTATATTTTTCTGTGATAAACATTGACTAACACGAGATCCGTTAGAAAAACATGTACAGACGAGATCCGTTAGTGTATAATATGATATTTATGAGATAAGATGAGATCCTTCGGTGTTGCCAAATGTAACATAACCTTGAACTATGTATATTTCCCTGCGTTCACTCAATAGTTAATAAATTGCATGTATTTCCAGTATTTCACTGTCAAAGTGAATTTGTAAGCCCCAAATAAATTATTGCAAATATTTTTGGCTGTAGTGGAGCAAACTAATAGCATTTCTGCGTTACTATCTAGCGAATAAAGTGGTTTTCGAGTCAATTGGAAGTGTCGTTTCATTAAAAAAAAAAGATATCTTCAACTCTCAATGTAAATTTGTAAGCCCCAAATAAATTATTGCAAACGTTTTTAGCTATAGTGGAACAAACTAATGTCATTTTTACATTGCAATCTAGCGAACAAACACATTTTCGTATCAATTGGAAGCTTCGTTAGATTTAAAAACATTAAAGAAAAATTACAGCTGTCAATGTGAACTTATAAGCCTCAAATAAATTATTGCAAATGTTTTTCACTATAGTGAAGCAAACTAATAGTATTCTTACGTTACTATCTAGTGAATAAAGTGGTTTTCGTGTCAATTGGAAGTTCCATTTCATTAAAAAAAAAAAAAACTTCAGTTGTCAATGTGAATTTGTAAGCCTCAAATAAATTATTCCAAATGTTTTTAGCTATAGTGGAGCAAACTAATATCATTTTTACATTACAATCTAGTGAATAAAGAGATTTTCGTATCAATTGGAAGCATCGTTAGGTTTAAAAAAATTAAAGAAAAACTCCAGCTGTCAATGTGAATTTGTAAGCCTCAAATAAATTATTGCAAATGTTTTTGGCTATAGCGGAGTAAACTAATATCATTTTTACATTATAATCTAGTGAATAAAGAGATTTTCATATCAATTGAAAGCCTAGAGTGTGAATTTGTAAGCTCCAAATAAATTATTGCAATAGTTTTCGGCTATAATTTATACAAATTCACACTCTATATAACGAAACCTCCAATTCACACGAGAACCACTTTATTCACTAGATAGCAAGATAAAAATGATATTAGGTTTGTTCCAGCAACAGTTCGTCACTAGTTCGAAACCGTTAAAAGCATGCAGTCATGAAAATTGTACATTTGACGGCGCCGTTAATATCGGTCATTACTTCGGTGGGCAACTGTTTTTAATGGTTCGATATTAACGGCGCCGTCAAATGTACAATTTTCATGACTGCATGCTTTTAACGATTTCGAACTAGTGACGAACTGTTGCTGGAACAAACCTAATATCATTTTTATCTTGCTATCTAGTGAATAAAGTGGTTCTCGTGTGAATTGGAGGTTTCGTTATATTTAAAAAAGTCCAGCCGTTAAATGTGAATTTGTAAGCTTTAAATAAGTGATTGCAAAATTGTTTTCTGTTATACCGGGTGTCCCACGCCATGTGTTCATCCTTCTACAATTTTTATTTTTTAATCGATTTACATGAAATTTGGAAGGAATTAAATTAAAATTAATTTTAATTAAATTAAATGAATTTTGCAACATACTATTGAGCGCAGTAGAACTTCCGGTTTCGGCGGAAGTATGAAGTATTTGGTATCAGAGTACTCAACAAAAAAGAATTCTGTTGAGCTAGACTAAGAAACACATGAGTTTCCATTAAAAAATGGGTTACGACCTAATGAAAATTTCAAATGTTACAAAAATTTTAAAAATCAAAATATAATCAAAGGAGTGATTTTCTTGAATTACTTATTGATCGCAGCCTAACGAAAATACACGATTTCTAGCTTTCTAGATTGGAAAACAGTTTCGTTGTCATGGAAACTAAAATTGCCTGGTGATAATTATATTTTCGGACTCGCAATGATCTACAAATTCCAAACATCGATGGCCCTCTGGAATAAGGACACAACTCAAAAACTGCTCTTTTTGAGATATTGCGCGTATTACACTCCTTTTGCAAGTATATTTTATGTGACAAAACGTTACTACGTTATTTACATACTGAACCGCTACACACCACACAAGTAGAAAAGTGTTAGCTTATTTCAGCGTAAAACGGTGTACTATATGAAATTTTTTAAATTGCTTCTCTAAAATTTAAGTTTTTGAGTTGTGCCATTATTCCAGAGGACCATCGACATGTAAAAATATACCTGTAAGGTGTTCTACTTAAAATAAAATAAAAAAGTTGACATCACTTTCAGCGAAACCGGAAGATCTACTGTGCTCAAAAGTATGTCGGAACATTCATTTTTTGATTTAATTTATCCTTTCCAAATTTCATATAAGTCGATTAAAAAATAAAAGTTTTAGAAAGGTGAATACATGGCGTAGGACACCTAGTGTTGTGAGGTAAAAACTATTATCATTTTTGCGTAAAAGGACATGAATAAAGAGGCTTTCGGGACAATTGGAAACCTCGATAGATTCAAAAAATCAGCTTTCAGTGTGAAGTTGTTAGCTCCAAATAAATGAGAAGCGTTCTAGCAAAACAGGACATATCCATCTTTGATTGAACACCAATATTACATTTAAGAATTATAATTTGTCAAGTTTTTATTGAATACCCTAACTTTCTAAGCATTTAAAATAGCGCATGATCAATTTGCTTACATCTACATATTTTATTGAAACCACTAAATTCTTGACTCTTAACCACTAAAATTCCATTTTTCATATAAAATGGACATGTCCTGTTTTCTAGAACGCTCCGCAAATTAATGCTAATGTTTTTTGCTATATTCGAGTATCTACTACAATTTTTACATAACAATAAAGTGTAAATTTATTTGAGGTGTGCAAATTCAAATTTGACAGCTAGTTTTTCTTTTTTAATCTAACGATACTTCCAATTGACACAAGAGACTCTTTATTTACTTTATTGTTATGCAAAAATGATGATAGTTTACCCCACTGTAACAGAAAACATTTGAAATAATTTATTTGAGGTTTACAGATTCACATTCGACAGTTGTTTTTTCTTTTTAATATAACGAAACTTCCCACCTTTCTTCACACTGACACGAGAACCTTCATTATGTAAAAGTAACAGTTATTTATTGTATAAGTGTTTTAGATAGCATTTTATTAATAAATAAAAGTCCAATTATAATGTGATAGTGGATAAAAAAAATTACAATTCCACATTTGACAGTTGGAGATTTTTTTAATCTAACGAAATTGACACAAAAGCCTTTTTATTCACTTCATTGTAAAATAATTTATTTCAGGCTTACAGATTTACATTATTTTGACAACTTGTTTTTTTTTTTCATTTAACGAAACTTTACATTGACACTAAAACCTCTTTATTCATTTCATTGTTATGTAATAGTATATTACATAACGAGAGTTGTAAATAGCAAATTACGCACGGTGGAAAAGTTGCGCATGAGCCGAATCGCAGCGGCGAATACAAGTAATTCCACAAGTGCGTAATTACTTTACAACTCGAGTTTTGTACTGTAGTTTATCTACGACCACAAAAATTACCTTATTATTCAAGTTCAAAATAATCGGCAATGACATTTGCAATTTCGACGACTGTCAATCTAATGTGATGCGGCTACGTAGATCTAACTACAAATGTGCGTAAAGTAGGTGCGTTGTGCATTTTTCTTACTTTACGCACGACGTTTGTAAATACCCGCTTACTTAATTTATGTGTCGTGCGTAATTCGTCATTTACAGTAGTGATCGTAGGTAACAGTTTACCCCACTGTAACAGAAAATATTTGCAATGATTTATCTGAGACTTGCAGATTGACATTTGGCAGTTGTCTTTTTTTAATATAACGAAACTTTCTATTGACACGAAAGCCTTCATGTAAAATTTAAAAAAATTACCCCCCCCCCCCGCAGCAGATAACAGTTGCAATAATTTATTTGAAATTTACAAATTCACATTTGATAGATGGTATTATTTTTATTGTAACGAAACTGAAAGTCTCTACTCACTTTATTGCTGTGTAAAATCGATAATATTTTATTGTAAACTATTTAAATTAAAATGTACTGCTATCAGATAATGATTATAACTTTCTCTAGACGGTATTTTGCAATGTCGAATCAAGCAAACTGCAATTCCTAAAAGACTCAGAAAGCGTTTCTTTTTAAATCTCATAATGAATTGAAGTAATTGTAAAATTTACGAAAAGCTCACATAATCATTATTAAGTAGAAGAATAGAGTTATAAACGTTTCACGTGACGATTTTTAAGCTGTGCGTTAAAAGATTATAAACAAATTGTTCTATACAATTTCCTCGAATAAGAGTGCAGTTTAAAAACGTATAATTCTTTCATGTTAGAAATTTTATTGTAAAGTAGAGCTCTGCTATGTTGCCAGATTGTCGGATCTCACTTAGGTTAGAAACTATGTACGTATATACTTGGCTCACATGCGCCCTCTGCATAACTAATTGTGAACTACTGGTGTATAAAACTGCAAAGAAATCGGCAAAACGAGATCCGGGATAAAATTTGAATTTGAGCTCTTTAGTACCAACAAAGTGGGTTATGACCCGATATACACGCTAAGAAAGGTGAGATCCGATTTCGGATCTCGCCTTTCCAAAAGGATCTCATCTTGTCCAACTTTTATCGCGAAATGATCTCAGGTTTCCTCTTTTTAAATCTATATATATATATATATAATATATAACTGCCTGTAATATAACTGTGCCTGTTTTTAAAAATAAAGATAGTCGCCTAAATGAAGCTAACAATAGACCCATAGCATTGCAATGTCAGTTTGCTAAAATATTTGAAGAAATATTTTATAATAGGTTGGTCTCCTTCAGTGGATACTTCACCACTCGTTAAATATGATACAGCCTCAATAGCGTGTGTCTCTTCTTTTAAGTTCCTGGGAGTGTTATATAATAAGTGTGTTATAATAAGTTAACGTGGAAGCAACATATTGTTTATCTGGAACAAAAACTTGGTGGTCACGTTCTCCTAATATATAGATTGCGTAACACTGTTAGTTTACAAGTATTAAAGTCAATGTATTATGGCTTAGTCCATTCCAACGTTTCTTATGGAATTATGTTTTGGGGTTGCAGTGCTACGGCTATAAACATTTTCAGATTGCAAAAAAAGGTTGTTCGTTTAATGGCTGGTGTGCGCCCTAGTGATTGTTGTAAGACCCTTTTTGTGCACTACATGCTATATCTTAACTATTCCATCACTGTACATTTATGTAACTACTTTATATGCGTTATCAATAGAACCAAATGCAGAACGAAACTGTGATTATCACAATTATGATACCAGAAATCGTAAAAATATTCGATTACCTTTTAATCGCCTGGCCATTGGCCAAAGTGGACCAATATTTACAGGTTATTTGTTCTTAAACAAAATTAAAATGCTATGGAACGGAAACCAATACCAATACCAATACCAATTCGGCATAAATGTTTTAAAACTAAATTGAGACAATTTTTATGCTCGGCAGCGTTTTATTCAATAGATGAATTTTTGAATTTGTAATTTTTCTTATTTTTTAAATATTCTCACGCGTTTATGCGTGGTTGGCCGGCGAACGAACTTTTGGCTTAAAACTTTCTTATAATGTAAATAATTGCACAGAACTTTAGTTTTAGTTAACTTAACATTGTGTTCTTACATTACAGTTAGTTTTTATTTTTATGTACTTTGTATTTATTTTTCTGTATGTTGTATTTAATTACTAAATTTCAATTTTTGTTCTCTTGCCCATGTATATGTATATGTTCTGTACTATGGCAAACTGATAATAAATTATTATTATTATTATAGAGAAAAAATTGCAATTATTAAAAAATCTATTTGATGAATTTAACTAGCCAGTAAATCCATATTAGTTGAAGAAATTCATGTACTTATAATTCTTTATTTATATTATTTACTACTAATTATGTACTTATAATTATTTTTACCAACTGGATTACAAAAATTACTACATTTTTATTTTAAGTTATTTAAAAAAAATATTATTGTATAAATATTTTGAAACTAGCAGTGAAATTGTTTGTTTTTTTTTTCTTTAATAGAAATTCTGAAAACCTAAATCTTTGGTAATTTAACCGAATTTCTATTTCTAAATATAAAAACCTTAACACCCGAGATAGCAGAATAAAAAAATGTGCAAGATGTGATCTTTCATCTCTTTTAGGAAGAAATGAATAGGTACACATTCTTTTCTGGTATGTATGAAAAATTTTAAACTCTATAAAGTACGGAAAGTTGTAAAAAATAAATAATATTTTAAGAAACTGTCAATGAAAGACGACAGCAGTGGAAACAAACTCATAAAAAATGTAAATGAAATAATTAAACGGAAAAATATCAATCACAAATTCACATATTGAATGCGATGACATTACCGATGAAGTACAGAAAAAGAAAATGGTTGGCGAACCATTCTTGCCAGGGACTAATTAAAATTTTTTGTCCAAAATAAATGAATTAGTAAAGAATGACGCAGAAGAAGCTGAAAAAGTAGAGGTAGCAATGGATCCTCAGAATTATAACGTAAAAATTAAGTGCTCTTTTTGTGAATTCTTGAAAAAGTGGATGCATAAGTTGATTATTTCTACGCTAATTTAGGAGAATACACTATTAATTCATATTAATTCATTGCATCCTTCAAATGCAAAAATTTAAATGTCCTCTTGCATTTTATTTGCGTTATCGAAATTGGGAATCCTAGCAGTACCGCAATACTGATACGCCTTGCAGGCAATATTAGCAGTATAACCAATATTACTGGCAGTATTGACAATACTTCGGAATTACTGACAATACTTCCGCATTACTGACAATACTTCAGCATTTGCTACCTACCTGTGACGATAGGCAGTAGTTTATACACCAGATTGGGTTATTCCGATGTTGCCAGCTAACTTCAGTGGGAACGGGGGGGGGGGTTGAAATCCAAACCGCGAAGGCCAAAAACAAAATAGGCGCCACTTAATTTTTTTTGTACTGGGAACGGTGAAAAATTAAGAAAACACGTTACGTCCAACACACTTACATTCTATTAACGTGAAGAAATTTTCTTCAGATACAAAAATATATATAAACGATTATTCAATAAGTATACATAATCTACACCCGACACAAAAGAGGAAAATAAAACCAAACGAGACAAATCCTACATTCTCGAGCTCGAACTCCGCATAACTCTAATTAATCTAATATAAAAACAAGTTACTCTAAATATTCTAATGCCGATGGCGACGTCATTTAAGTCGCTACATGAGTATACGCAAAATCTCGTGCACGATCGCGGCTACTTTGAATCCACCGTATGCATATTGTTACTAATAATAATAATTAAATGGATCCGACCTGTTACACAGCATCAAACGTCCGTCGTCGATAGCAGAGGTGGTCGTCAGTCAAGCACTTCCGTGGATGGCCAGCCTTTCGGTCATCGTAGCAAGGTTACGGCGCAGCCGCGGTGGCGGGGGAGCGTATACTCAACGGCGTGAAGCGGCGAGTCCACAAATGATCCGGGACCACGAATGACGATTAACGCCTAAGTAAATAGCGTTAGAAATAACTTCGACTAAAAGTAACTCCCAATAAAAAGCCTATAAACGAAAAAGAAAAGCGAACGTAAGGGCCAAATCGAGAAACGCAATTCGTAACAACTCACCCAGGATTATCATCCAGACTGCCACAAGTCGCAAAGGGATGCGGCTTTCTCGTCCCCCAACTGGATCAAACAGATTCGGCAAATAGCCGTTCACATGCACTTTCACCCTCTTCGGTGAAACAGGCACATACCCAAAACGTTAACAAAGTACGTGTGACCCAGGAGGCGATTAAAACTTTTATGAATATGGCGGCGTACTTCTCGATCGGCAGAAAAGAAAAGAACACTAACGAGAGAGACACATTCAATTTTACCATTGGCGGAACGGCTTGAGAACAGTGCGGACCAATGGCCGGAAAGGGCAAAGATCACGAATAATTCGCGTCGTGAAGTAGAACTTCGTTATAATTTGTCCAACTCCTCACTTACGCGCGATTTTGACCCTAAATAAGGATGGATTACTTATATGAAATGAATTTGCTTATTTGAATGCGGGTTCTGTTGGTGGAAATATGTTAGAACGAAATTTTAAGAAAATTACTCCGGCGAAATACGGTGTATTCCTACACCGAATGCAATGCGCACAACGACGCGTTCCAAGAAACAATCCGGAACGTCGAATTACGCATATACAGGGTGTGTTTAGAACAGAAATGAAAAATGAACGGGAGCAATGCATATACATGGTGTATTCAGAACAGAAATGGAAAATGAACTGTAACACATTACTGACAATATTGGCGATTTAACTTAAAGTACTGCCAATTTTGGCAATCACGTTTTTTCATCAGTGGTTGACCCCTCGTAAATTTCATACTGCGCATGATTCGAACGGTTCAGAATTTGAAATTCTGTCAAATGGAACAGATCTAATATTTTACCAGGTCGGTTTCTAAAATCGGCAAAATCGCCGATAGGGGCCAATTCTCAAAAAATAACGCCAGATTTGTGTCTGAGGTAGCCAAAATGGCGATAAATCGCCAAATCTGGGCACCCTGGGTAAAATGTGTATCATTTAGAAGTTTAGGTCAAGGGGGTTAAAGGCAAGGGGTAGGCATAGAGGTCGGTCGCTAAATGGTTAGTTATTTTAAGCCGCGTCCAGACATATAACAAAACTTTGTAACACATTCGCGAACGAGTTCGACGGTACCGAACGGTACTATGTAACGCTGTTGTGAAACATCGCTCTGCAACAAATTTGTTCTCGACAGCGTTCACTCAAATGTCGGTATTTTGACGAACATCAAAGAAAGATATATTTCATCGTAATTCCTTTTATTAATTCGGAATATATTTATTTCTCTCTTATTATTAAAAATAGGTACAATTATATTTTTGAAAATTGTACAAATTATGAGATTTTGTTTAATTGCCAAAATTGCACTATTAAAGAATTAAAAAAAAAGTTTTTGAATATTCTTCACAGAAATAGCCGTAAATAGCGAGCGCATGGCGAACATTGCACTTTCCAGAAACGCAAGAAAAACAGGGGCGCCTAATGGATTGCGTTTTTGATTTTTGCAAAAATACAACTCTTGAATCACTTGTTAAATATTATGTGGATCATTTGTTTAAAATTTGTTAATAATTTATAGATTGTTACCTACTTAATTACATAACGCTGTAGTTATTTCGTTTTTTTCTCATTTAAGTCTAAGTTTAATACAATTTTTTTAAGTGGTCCAGTTCGTTTGTTGAGTAGTATATATTGTTACATTATGAGAAGTAAATTTTATTTATATATACTGGTCGCGCTACCTGTGACGCAGACAAGATTCTAATCTATTCTAGACACGTACCGAATTTACTAGAAAAATCTAGCATTATTCG
This sequence comes from Dorcus parallelipipedus, assembly GCA_958336345.1. Taxonomy (NCBI): domain Eukaryota; kingdom Metazoa; phylum Arthropoda; class Insecta; order Coleoptera; family Lucanidae; genus Dorcus; species Dorcus parallelipipedus. The sequence goes on along the minus strand of OY284477.1, from coordinate 31,261,531 downwards.
TCCCCATTCTCGAAGAGCGCCGGCTGTTATAAAACCCAGCCGGAGCGCGATTTTTAAATCAGTCTTATTTAGAAGGCGATGTGTAGCAAGCGAATTTATTAACGTTTAAGTGTTATTTTGTCAGATAAGTGTACAGCTCGATATTATTGTACTTTTATTGTGTGTAATGATCGTAGACATTAAAGTGTTTTAAAATAAATAAATAACGTTTAAATTTGTGAACCCGAAGTCGTAACAAATTGGTGTCAGAAGCGGAAATTTTCAAAAATCGAAAATGAAGCTAGTTGAATTAAAAGTGAAGGAGCTGCTTGATGAATTGGACGAGAGACGGCTCGAAAATTCTGGAAAAAAAGCTGTTTTACAAGAACGGCTTGAACAAGCTCTCCGAGAAGAAGGAAAAGATCCGGAATTATTTGAATTCGAAATTGAAAATACCGCAGCTCTACTAAGTAGAGCTGCGGTATTTCATTTCTCTAAGTCTTAGAGAAATGAAAGCAAAAATGGAAAAAGTGGATGACAAAATGGAAAAAGTGGATGAAAAAATGGAAAAAGTTGATGAAGATATAAAGAAAGAAATTAAAGAAATCAATGAAAATATGAAGGAAGGAATGACGCAACAAATGGAACTTTCTAGAAAACAAATAGAAAGCTTGGAAATAAAAATTGAAACTTCCAGTTTAAACACCGATCTGAAATTACAGGAGGTGAAAAATCAAATCGATGAAAAGATTGAAGATCTTAAAACACAATTCGGTGAGGAAACTGATGGAAAGATTGAAAATGTGAAGAGACAATTTGAATACGCAATTTTTTATCAAATTGAAGATGTAAAAACTCATACTGGTGACATAAAAACTGAATTTGACTGCAAACTTGATGAGAAAATCGGAGGAATGGAAATTCAGTTCCACGATAAATTTGAAGACTTAACCAAACAACTGCATAAAGTAGGACTTGGTCGTTCTATTACACCATCTGTGTCGTCAAGCCAAAAACTGAAACCACCCAAATTTGAAGGGGACTTACCATGGTCTACTTTTATTAGACAATTCAAAATCGCAGCTGATGTAAATGGCTGGAATGATTGCGATAAGGCTGCAGCCCTCGTGTTGGCTTTGCGGGGCCCAGCATTGAGTGCATTACAATCGATTCCCGAAAAAATTCAGAACAACTTTGATCAACTAGTAGAACACTTGGACATGCGATTTGGTGACGTACACATGAAGCAGATCCACACTATCCAACTGAAAACTCGTATTCAGAAGAATGGTGAGTCATTACAGGAATTGAACTCGATGTCGAGAGATTGGTCCGAATGGCGTACGGAGACTTCCTGCCTGAACCTGTTTTCCACCGACTGGCCATAGAAGCATTCATTGACGGTACTAGAGACCAAGAGATGTAGCAAGTCTTGCGACTGGGTAACTTCTCCAAGTGCACAGATGTACTGGCCCGTGCTCTGGAATTCGAGGCAGCCAAGCAAGCCTCTAGAAGCCTTGTCCGAGTGCGAGAGATGAAAGCTGCCGACGACAATGCACTGACAGAAATTTTGGATAGACTCAAACAGTTGGAAGAAAATAAAACCGCAGGCAATGTCAAGCGAATAATGAGTTGCTGGAACTGTGGTCAGCAAGGCCATCTGCGCTCCAACTGTAGGCGCAAGCGGCCGCGCCACTACAATGATAGTGATTCGTTAAACTAATTCCAGTCAGCAAGAAGGGGCGCATGCTGACTGATTCTACGGATAGCCCCAAGATTGTCTCTATTTCTAGACAAAGAAATAATGAAAATAGTTTGATAGCAAATGGACAAATTGACAAAAGATCCTTCCAATTCACAATCGATTCTGGTGCAAATGCGTGCATAGTAAGAACAGATCTTTTACCAAAATGGAAACTAATAAATACTGGAAGAAGGTATCAAATCCAGACAGCTACTGGAGAGGTTACTCCTGTTTGTGGGGAAGTCAAAATTGAATTGAAGATTGGAAGTATGAAATTTAGCCACAGGGTTTTAGTGGCTGATATCGTTGATGATTTCATACTTGGAGTGGATTTCATGAAGAAAAACGGCTTGGTTGTAGATCTAAAGGATAAAGTTCTACGCATTGGAACAGAAGAGATACCTCTCCATATCCCTGGAAATTCACCTAGCGTATTGAGAATAAAACTGAAAGAAAGTGTGAACATTCCAGCCTTAACCGACAAGATAATCTTGGCAAAAATTGAAGGCAGTCTTGGTAGCTATCCTGCTGGGACCATAGAACCAATTGAAACCAACTGCGCCAAGAAGGGAATTTTACTGACTGGAACTCTGGTGAAGATTCAAGAAACAGTTCCTATCCGTCTTGCAAATGTCAACAGTTACCCAGTTACCATACCCAGCGGAACTGTAGTGGGCAAGTGTGAAGCAATTGCTTCTATAAACCATATTGAAGTGAACGATGCATCCGCTCAGCATCAGCCTGACACGCTACCACCACTACTAGAGAAATTGCTGGCAGGTACATCAACATTGCTGAAACCCAAAGAAACAGAAGACGTACGAGAGCTGTTTCGAAAATTTAAAGGAATCTTCGCTTATACTGATGATGACTTAACCCGGACAGACATTGTACATCACAGTATAAACACTGGCGACTCGAATCCAATTCGACAACCCGCGCGTCGACTGCCGTTGGCAAAAAGGGAGGGAGGTCGACAATTTAATTAGGAAGATGCAAGACCAAGACGTTATAGAACCATCGCAAAGTCCATGGGCATTGTCATGAATGTAGGCATGCGCCATCTAAGTGTAATTATTATAACCATATGCAGAACATGCAATCATGCGCACAAGCACCGACAAAAATGATGCAGTAAAGGTCGCAATTTTATTACACACTATTGGTGAAGAGGTACAAAAAAAATTCGACACTTTTGAACTGACCGAAGACGAGTCCACAAATTTCGAAAGTGTTGTAAATTCCTTTCGTGATTATTGTGTGTCACGGAAAAATGAGAGCATATGCAGACACGTATTTTTCCAGCGCAATCAGAAACCCGGCGAAACGTTTGATGACTTTCTAACGAACCTGAAGAAACTGTGCTTAGACTGTGAATTTGGGCAACTGAAAGACAGTTTAATGAAAGATAAAATAGTGAGTGGTATTGAAAATACACATTTGAAAGATCGTTTACTGCGTGAAGAAAATTTGACTTTAGAAAAGTGCATCCGTTTATGCAAAGCAGCAGAATTAGCCAATAAACAACTTCAAACACTTCAAACCAGTGGAAAAATTGAAGCTATCCAAATGCAGAAGCAACAACGACCCCCAACTGCCAAGCAAGGCGTATCCGGTCCAAAACAAGGCAACAGTCAGCAGAAAACGCCATCTATGATGACAACGGAACGTAGAAGTCAACGCAGAACTTCCATCAACGTGCAGCAGATGCGGCTACAAACATGCTCCAAGACATTGTCCAGCATACAGTAAGAGATGTAATCTTTGTAATAAATCACTTTGCAAAGGTATGTAAAAATAAGAGAAAAATTAATACTATTGCAAAAGTTGACGAAGAAAAGAAATTTCTGTTAGGTAAAATTACAAGTCAGAAAAGAAAGGTGACATAAATACTATAAACGAAGAATGGACTGAAAAAGTTAAATTTAATGACACAGGAAAGTCAATAACTTTTAAACTAGATACGGGAGCTGGTTGTAACGTAATTGGGAAAAATGATTTTGAAAAATTAAAATTAAACAGAAAATTAGAAAAAACAAGTGTAAAATTATCAAATTATAACGGATCAAAAATTAAAGTAAAAGGAAAAATTGAATTGTTATCTGAAAGTAAAAACAAAATAGTATTATTAGAATTATATGTAGTTGACTGTGAGGAAACAGTACCCGTCTTAGGTTTAAAGACTATTAAAGAACTTAATTTATTAAAGTAGAATATTAAAAGTAAATGTCAATAAAAATAATCTTGAATGTATACTAAAAAATAACAAAGATTTATTCGAGGGAATAGGTAAACTTCCTTTTAAGTATGATTTTAAATTGAAGTCAGATTAAGTAGGAAAAGTAGAACCATGTCGTAAAGTACCTTTTAAATTATTAGAGACCTATAAGAAAGAGTTAATCGAAATGGAAAAAAATAAAATAATTAAGAAATTGAGGAGCCTACAGATTTTGTAAATCCTGTTGTACTAGTCAGAAAGCCTGACAACACAATGAGAATATGTTTAGATCCTCAATATTTAAATTCATGTCTGTTGCGGGAACATTACAAACTTCCTACATTTGAGGAAATAGTTGGCCGAATGACTAATGCCAAAATATTTAGTATATTAGACGCATCAAAGGCATTCTGGCAAGTAGAATTAGGAGAAGAAAGTTCAAAAAAGACATCTTTTCAAATGCCATTTGGACGTTACTGTTTTCTAAGGATGCCTTACGGGATTAAAACGGCGCCCGAAGTTTTCCATAGATTATACAATACCGAAATATTTAAAGATATAAAAAATGTAGCTATTTATATAGACGACATTATAATTTGGGCAGACAGTGAAGATAAACATAAAGAAATATTGCTGCAAGTTTTTGAAAAGGCCAGAAAAAATGGAATTAAATTTAATCTTAAGAAATGTTAATTCGCTGTTAAAAAAGTTAAATTTTTACGACATAATTTTAGTGAAAATGGCATCGAAATTGATAACAGTAAAGTACAAGCGGTATTAGAAATGAAAATCCCGGAAGATATAAAAGCACTGGAAAGATTTTTGGGTATGGTCACATACTTAACGAAATTTATTCCCAATTTAGCGCTTATAACTGCCCCACTTAGAAATTTGTTGAAAAAAGAAACTCAGTTTAACTGGACTAAAGATCATACTATTGCATTTAATAATATTAAAGAAAAATTAACTCAAACCCCGATTTTACAATATTATGACATAAACAAAGATTGTGTAATAAGTGTAGACGCTAGTAGCACAGGCGTAGGTGCTGTTCTTTTACAAAATAACTTACCTGTCGCATACGCTTCTAAATCATTGACAGATACACAGAAAAACTGGGCTCAAATTGAAAAGGAACTATACGCAATAGTTTTCGGTTGTGAAAGGTTTCGACAGTTTGTCATAGGAAAACCCTTTACGGTGGAAAGCGACCACAAACCCCTTATTCCTATCATGAATAAGTACATTTCTTTAATTCCAAATAGATTGCAAAAAATGCGAATGAGAATACAAAGTTTTGATTTAAAAGTAGTATTTAAACCTGGAAAAGACCTTGTGATCGCTGACACACTGTCACGTGCTCATTTAAAATATACGGAAGATGATATGGATGATGATGTTTTACATATTTTAGAAATATAAATAGCAGACAGTATGAGTGACAAGAATTTGTGAAAGAAACAGAATTAGATAGCGAGTTAGAAACTCTATTGCAATATGTGAGACATGGCTGGCCAAAAGAAATTAAAGACGTTCCAAATAATATTAAAGCCTATCACACATATCACAATGATATTCTTGAGTACAAAGGCTTAATTTTCAAAAATAACTGTTTAATTGTGCCACAAGCACTCCGAAAGGAAATTGTAAATAAATTACATTACTGTCATCTTGGCATTGAAAAAACAAAATCCAGAGCAAGAGACATAGTATTTTGGCCAGGCATGAATAAACAATTAGAAGAAGTTATCACAAATTGTAAAACATGTCTAAAATTCCAAAACAGTCAAACTTTCTAAACCCTAAGACCTAGCGAAATACCAAACGCAGTATGGGAAATATATAGTTGGTACAGATCTTTTTTATTTTCAACAACACGTATATCTCATAGTAATAGATTATTTCTCAAAATATGCAGAAGTTATACCGCTAAAAGATGAAATTGCAGAAACCACCATTAAAGCACTCAAATCATGTTTTGTACGATGGGGTATACCAAAAGTAGTTAGGTCAGATAACGGTCCCCAATTCAGTAATAAGTTATACAAAGAATTCGCTGAGAAGTGGAATTTTAAACATGTTACGTCGAGTCCTCATTACCCGAGAAGTAATGGAATGGCAGAGCGACACATACAAACAATTAAAAAAGTTTTAAAGAAAACGTTTTACGATAAAAAAGACCCGTACCTAGCATTAATAGAATTAATGAACACGCCCATAAGCAATAACATAGAGTCACGAAATAAAATAATGCAGGGTAGAAACATACGTGGGATAATGCCTGATTTTATTGAGCATAATGAAACAAAACATAAAGGAATTAAAAAAATGTTTAATCAACAGACAAAATGTACAAAAGAAATACCACGACGGAAAAGCTAAAGATTTACCTTCATTAGAAATGGGGCAGAATGTAAGAGTTCAAAACAAACAAGGTACATGGAATCCAGCAATTGTAGTTGATAAAACAAATAATGATAGGTCTTATAAGATAAAAACAGAAAATGGTAATATTTTAACATGAAATAGAGTTCATTTAACAAGAGATGTAAGCAGTCCCATTAAAATAGAACCAGAAATTACTTATGATGTTAATCTTGATTCTGAACTTGCTGATGTAAGTGAGAACTAAATCAGTCCTGAACAAGCCATAACTAATTCAAGTAATTGCAATAATACACTTACAACTAGAAGTAACAGACTCAAGAAAAGACCATGCTATTTAGACGATTATGTAACCTAAATGATAATTTTAAAGTTAAAAAAAAGGAAGATGTCATGAATGTAGGCATACGCCATCTAAGTGTAATTATTATAACCATGCGCACAAGCATCGGCGCTTATGAGCATGAGCAATTCGGCCACAGTAGTTGTAAGACACACACGTGTATTTTAATATTATACAATAAACTTTATTATTTAATGAAAACCAGTATTTTCATTACAGGCATCTCCCGTTGTAAAATTTTTACTATAAACTTGTTCGTAATTTACATTAAAAATGAGATTTATTGAAAGCAAAATTTAAATTTAAAAATATTTAAAAAGTTGCACTTTATGAAAAATATGAGAATGGTTCATAGTTTTAATTAATAAGAAAATTTTGTTGCATTTAAACAAATATGAGTTCTGTAGGAAATATGTTAATTGCTGTTTTTTTTAAGTTCTCAGTGTTTTAGTTAGTTAGTTTCAGTGTTCTGTAAAATAATAAATCAGATTTAACTGATATATGTATTTAATTATTTAAAACAATTAAAAATTTTCATCCATTGGGTGGATTTGGGGTCATTTCGCAGTTCTAAACAACTTTTATTAAATATTTTTTTTGATCAAACAAGGCTTACTGTTTTTTAAATTTTTTGAAACGGCCATACATACACGTCAGTGAATGTTAATGTAGCTGGCCATGGTACAACTGGGCCTAAATATTAATCTTAGTTTGTAAAGTGTCACTTTTTAAAAACCAGTGCATAAAAAGTTGCAAGGTGGTTTAAACTTAACTACCATAGCTAACCACAGTATTAAGTAATTACGTTAATAAATAAATCGCCAAGGCGCCAAAGGTGTCATGTTAAATTTCTAAAATTGGCCAATCTACCAATTATTAATATCATGAAAACTACAATACAATAGCTGCTTTCCCGTTACCCACTTTGTGTACGCAAACGAGCTCAAAATCCCAAAAATTCGCGAAGCCAATTCCAATTGACGTTTCAATGTTCGGTTTTTACGCTCAATATGTCTTTCCCATGCCCCCTCAAGCACCACCTATTATTTTTGTGCTCGAAGCACACGTTCCCCCACCTTGAATTCTGCCCTGTGTCTACAAGATGACTACAAAACAAATACGTGTTATTTAAAAATAATTAATGTCAAATATTTTAATAAAAAGCTTAATTAAACAATTTTTGAAATTCATTTTAAATTTGTTGTGCGTCACACCTCTACAAATACGTTCCCGTAAGTTTGTACTCGAAGCTCATGGGTTTAAAATTCAACTGTGTTTAGTGCGCAAAATTCAGAGCTAACGGGAAAGCGCCTAATCGGTAAGTAACATTAGTAAACAGTGTTGCACGCAATAATAGTCAATTGTCTGTCTATCGTCCATAAATATCTTTTCTTTTTCTTAAACAAACGAACTACTTTCCTATAGATATTGTTAAAAATGTTTTTACAGAAACATTCAAAAGTAGCCCAAAAAGCGCATTGCGACTTTTTTGAAGAATATGCCACGAGAGTATGCAGTATGCAGAAAGTAGCCCAAATGGCGACTGTCGCCCAATCTGGCGACATTGTGGCTGACGGCCGGTATTACCAACGTTTTAAGGAGACCTTAAATTTAATTCGTGTTTAGAATGTGATCGATGTTATACAAACCAGAAAACCAAGCAGAAATGTCACAATCTAAACACGACTTAAATTTAAGGTTTCCTTAAACTTAAAACGTTAGTAATACCGGCCGTGAGAACCTAGCTTGAAAGCCGCCTTAAGTGTGCACTCCAGACCATGGCCAGCTCCATTAACGTTCTCTGATGTGTATGTATGGCCGTTTCAATTCGCCTAAAATTCGGTTCCGAGAAAGCATGCCGTGGAGTACTCCCCTCAGCGCTCCCTATTAAAGTTACTACAAAACTACTGACAGTAACTTAAGGGATATTTTCGCGACGGATGAAAGACGGCATGTTTTAAACGTGTTTTTCGTGAGTAACTGTGACGTCATGGTTACAATTTTTGAACGCAGTTACTGTAACACATGGATGAACCTTTCGACCTGTGTACATTTTCTGCATCCATGGTTCGATTATTTTCGACTGGTAATCGTTGTAATCCGGTTTACATGTTTGAAATGCACGCGTGTGCAGTAAATTTGTCATCTGTCGACCTTTATGTTTCCTCTTTTTCCAAGAACCATAGATATATTTCAACCAACACGCTTTCGCGACTACTGTAATCCATTTAATCTTTAAACCAGGCATTGAACCGCGTTACTCACGAAAATATACCTTTAATGGCAACTGCAATTACTTAAAAGCTCACAAGAGGCGCTGAGGGGAGTACCCGTCAAAATTTTTAAAAGTCAAATTGAAACGGCCATACTTGGCCATACATACACGTCAGTGAATGTTAATCCTTCAGCACTCGCGTAACAAAATCTAACGCCGTTACTCGCATGGATTACAACTGTAGTCCAGATTAATTATTATTAGTATCATTGCATTTTTAATTTATTCAGTGAATCAAACAGATGTGGTTATTAACTATCTTCTCAGAAAATGATTAGAAAAAAATCTTAGTAATTTTTGTGTAAACAAAGTTAAATAATAATGATTTGTGAGAAATAAACAGTTACTAGAGATCATATGGCAATTTATTTCATTGAATATAAACTAAGTAATTATTTGTCTTTTTTTGTTATTATAAGGTAGGAAAATTATAAATGTGTTGAAAATAATATAAATAAATAGCAAGAAACAACTACAATAACTCGTGAAGATATGATAAAATGATTTATGTGAATACTCGCGTGGCACACACTCAAACTTGACAGTGTTTTATAGAAAAAGTATTAATCTAATAATCACAAAACCTTACTCATAACTTTATTGAACATATAATAGACAGCTACTTAAAGCGCTACCTCTGTATATAAAAGTGAATTTGACTTATGCGCGAAATACCCTGGATTACAATTGTAATCCACGCGAGCAATGAAGGGTTAATGTAGTTGGTCATGTCCAGACTCCACTAAAGTTGGGAAGGGTCGCCGGGTGGCGCAGCGGTAGCCTAGCCGACTTTGCAAGTCGTGTCGCTCGGCGGCGTAGGTTCGAATCCTACTATTAACCATGGATGTTTGTGGTGTTTAATGACTTTGACCCAGCTATAAAAATCTTCGTGACTGTCTGGAATGGCTTATATGGCCGAAAGACATTAATTGCAGCATTGCTGCGCAAAGCAAACAAACAGACTAAAGTTGGGTTACTCAATTTGGTATGGGCCCAGTTACAACTTACAACAGTTACAACTAAAAATTCTGTATTGGCAGCATTGTTAATGTGACGTTTGAGTTTGATCACAATTTGATGTTTTTGTTGGTGAAATGTTGACTCGTAGTAGATGACGTCCATTGTTGATGATAACGATGGAAATGACGTGAAACCGTTCAGCTTAAGTAGATGTCAGTAGACGTGTCCTTTGCGTGTAAAGGAAACATGTGTTAGAGTTGAACATGTTGAAAGCGGTTATCTTAATTGGCGGGCCCCAAAAAGGTAATCTCAATTTTACTCCTTTTGCAAAACTCGAGTTAACGCCCTCGATTTCAGGCACAAGATTCCGCCCCCTTTCTCTCGACATTCCAAAGCCTTTATTCCCCGTCGCCGGTTTACCCTTGATTCAGCACCACATAGAAGTATGTGTCTCACTGGAGAACTTAAAAGAGATCATCATCATCGGGTTTTACCCATCAAGCCAGTTAGAGCAATTCATAAGTGACTTGCAACACCAGTACAACATTAACATAAGGTGTGGATGATTCATATTTTCTAACTTTTTTTTGCAAGTGTTGTGAACCAATGTTTTGTGCAGGTATTTGCAAGAATTTACTGCGCTCGGTACGGCGGGAGGTTTGTACCACTTCAGAGATCAGATAAGGTTTGGCAGTCCTGATGCGTTTTTTGTTATGAATGGGGATGTTTGTGCAGATTTTCCTTTGAAGGAACTGTATGCATTTCACAAAGGAAAAGGAAAGGATGCCGTTGTAAGTGTGTATACATGCAGGAAGGGTCAATGCTATTAGGAAATTTTAGTAACTGAAAGCCACTAAGAAACTTGATGAATCCAAGCGCAGAACAGTGCAGCTCGAGTAGATGTCCGCCTCTGTGCAAAATTAATTTAGCCTCCCTATTTGCATATTTATAAATAGGGTGTAAAGTTAACATTGTTCGGCAAACAATGACTCATTGCCAACCTCGGTATATGAATATTTTCTAAAGAACTGGTACACATGCAAAGACGATTGGCATTTGGGAAAAAATTATTTTAAAAATTCTTTCTTTAATAATATTAATAATCGCATAGAAAGCATAAATCACAAACTGAAATCAGTAAAGTTAGGTATAAAGAAAGACAGTGGTTTGGAAAATTTTATTCATAGCTTGTTTACAATTATAAATGCAATGGAAACTGAGAGGAACTAATTCGTGTCTAAATAAAAACCTGGTCAGTAGGCTACATTTAGTAATTCTGTTATGTAAATGCAATGGATAAATTCTCGATCACAACCCACTTGACCAGGTTTTTATTTAGACACTTGTTATAAAGCGATATACAGCGTGTCGCTAAATTTCGTGGACATGGTTTAACCATAGACTCCTGGGCTCAAAATAAGAAGATTTAACCCAATTTATCTATATCCAAAATTGCTTCGTTAAGTCAGTATTTTCTATTTTTCTTCAACTGAACCTTTATTGAACATATTAACAGGATGTTTAATTACTCTATACAGGGTGTCGCTAAATTCCGTGGACATGGCTTAAACACAGATTCCTGGGCTCAATATAAGATGATTTAGCTCAACTTATCTATATCCAAAATTGCTTCGTTAAGTCAGTATTCTGCTTCAAAGTTGTTGAAAAAAAAAGTTAATTATTCTTATAACAAAAGAACGCCTGAACCAATTTGTATGATATTTGGTATGAGTATCTACGGGAAGGTAAGTCATATTTTCAGATGGTTTTAGTAATTTGGAGTAGACAGCTAGTGTGAAAAACAGGGTTACCACAGCACAGATTTCGCAATAACTTTTTTGATGTTATGAAGATAATTTTAGATAATATGTTTTTAGAAAGAAGCGTTCATTAGGAAACTTTTTCGTGTCTGTAATTTTTGATACTTCTTACGGTTTAGTCACAAAATAGAAAAATCTAAGTAGCTGCAGCGCCTCTTATTGAAAAAAGTAGCCCATACACGAAGAACAAATACTTTTTATGTGGATAACTATTTTATTTTTAGAAAGAGTCATTCATTAGAGATTGTTTTTGCGTCTTTGCAAATTTTGATACTTGTTATGGTTTAGTCAAAAAATTGAAAAATCCAAATGGCTGTTTTTTCTAATTTGTGACCACAATTGTAACACGTATCAAAAGTTGCAAATATGAAAAAAGTTCACTAATGAATGAAAAAAAAAAATTTATGCATGTAGCAGGTATTTGTTTTTCTATGCAGCCTATTATAGTGTACCTGTTTTCAATAAGAAATGCTGCAACCTCTTAGATTTTTCCATTTTGTGACTAAATCGTAAGAAATATAAAAAATTTCAAAGATTAAAAAAGTTTCCTAATGAATGCTTCATTCTAAAAATTGACTAATTAATGTTACCTTCCTAACCTCAAGAGAGTTATTGCAATATCTGTTCGATGGCAACCCTGTTTCTCACACTAGCGACCCAATGTAAATTACTTAAACCATCTGAAAATGTGATTTACCTTACTATTGATCATCGTACCAAATATCATTCAAATTAATTCAAGCGTTCTTTTGTTATAAGAAAAATTAACTTTTTTTTTGAACAACTTTGAAACAGAATACAGACTTAACAAAGCACTTTTGGATATAGATAAGTTGAGCTACATCATCTTATGTATATTGAGCCCAGGAATCTGTGTTTAAGCCATGTCCACGGAATTTAGCGACACCCTGTTTAGAGTAATTAAACATCTTGTTAATATGTTCAATAAAGGTTCAGTTGAAGAAAAATAGTTTAGTAACCAGAGAAGCATCCAAACATTTGTTGCCCCAAATAGAAAAGTCCAAAAATCAAACTTTTAGTATTGACATAATTTCTCCAGAATTGTGTCATTAATGGATCATATAGTACTACCACAAAAACATGCAATTGTACATTTTTCAATCAATGTTAATGCCATGCAAACATATCTTTTTCTTGAGGAAACACTTGGATAAGTCACTTTATGATCCAACATTAGTTAATCAAAGATGGACATCAAAATATTATAGAAAAAACCAAAGAAGTTTTCTAAGTAATCATTTTGAAATATCAAGTGATGAAAATATTGACAATGGTAATATAGAACCAGTAGTAATAGTCTTACCAATTAAAAAGATTAAAACTTACCAACAGCGTCGTAAAAACGTCCTATCTGTATGCACCGAAATAACAGATCTTGCAGATCAGTACACCGGAAATTTACACGAATTAAGAATAAAATTATTACATGATCTTAAGTTATACTGGTCCAGTGGCGTTCCTGTTACATTGGTACCTGTCGAAAATGCGGAAGAAAGTACCGTAACTGTACGAGCCTCAGTTACAGAACATAATAATTGTCCTGACATATTCTCTGTTCAGTGCAATTCAGATAATTATAAAACCAACACTGCATTAGATTCTACTGGACAAGAAGAAGTATATAATGAAGAAGCAATGAACTCTGTAAATGAAATCATATATAATATTTCTGGAAATCATAATGTACTAGATGTAACAAATTTTAACCAAACTGATAAGGTTCACAAGGAATTCATTACCGATGATTTTGACGCAAACAATATTTCTTTTTCGCATACGAATTTTCTCGCACGGTTCGAGAATCGGGACCCTGTAAGTCAATTTATTAAAAAGTAGAAATCTGGAGTTCTCAGTAAGATACGATTTCTTGGACAATCACTTGTATTCAGTAAGCACCAACTCATTTCCGTCTATCGTATCTAACAATATAATAATAATATAATATAATAATAGAAACGAATTGATAGGTGACCATAGCAACCACAGCAATTCACCAATGACGTTCCAATATGCCGTAACAATCAACTGAACAGAATATTGATTTCCTAAAAACCATATTCATTTAACAATCAATTGAAGAGATTGTTAACAATCAACTGAAGAGAATATTGATTTCCTAAAAACCATATTCATATAACAATCAATTGAAGCGAATATAGTTTTTAGGAAATCAATATTCTCTTCAGTTGATTGTTTCGGCATATTGAAACGTCATTGGTGAAGTGCTGTGGTTGCCATGGTTACCTATCAATTATTGTTAGATATCAATTGGTGCTTACAGAATACTCGTGAATATCGCAAAGATTTACGAATAATCCTAGAAATCTAGGAGAAATCAATTTTACAGAGTCGACCATTTAATTAAGTATTACTTTTCTTATTAATTTTAGGTTACAATCATAGGTACTGAAGCAACTCGCCCACAATCATTGAATTATGGTTGCATGGTGACAGACAAGCACACACAAGAAGTCACTCATTACGTGGAGAAACCCAGTTCTTACGTTTCAACTTTAATCAATTGCGGCATTTATATTTTTGCCCCTGAAATTTTCCAGTTTATTGGCGATACATTGACTTTAAAACAACAGGAGTATCTAAGGTGTGTACATATGTATTTTACCAAAGAGATCTTCACTTAAAAATAATTTCAGGAATGGAAATGGCGGTAAGGAAGCCGGACACATCCAGCTGGAGCGAGAAATCTTTCCACAATTAGCAGGAAGTGGAAGAATTTTCGCATTGCAGGTATAGTTCATGCAGTTTTATCTTTTCAAACTTAAATCTCTGAAATATTGTTTTTTACCTTTTAATACAAATAACGATGGAAAACAGTATATTGATTTATAAGTTTAGAAAAGTGATAGTTTTCCAGTGAGTGTAAATGTTTGAATTCACGAGTGAGCGTAGCTCACGAGTGAATCAAATTTACACGAACATGGAAATTCATTTTTCTAAAGTGTAGATGATGCTATCATTATGAGAGTGTCGAAGAAAAATAATATATCAAGGTAATGGTAGTAAAAACAATATTTCTAGTTAAACAAATGTTAGAAATGAAGGTATATAACCTGATATCAGTAAAAAGCTAAGCTTTAGTACTATCTATTTCTGAAATAAAAAATAGGTCATTCCATTTAAAAAAAAATGAGATACTGAGTGCTTCGCAAGTACTGTTTGCCCTGTATAATGCTAAAAGATATTTTAACTTTTTTCATATTTTCGTAAAGTCCAAAGTCTTAAGAACATGTTGTTATATTTTCGTAAGTCTGTGTTATTTCCATAGTCAGAAACATAAGTTCAAAATTTGTAAATTTTTGAGGAATTTTCCAAGAAAAAAATTTTTACGAAAATAACTGAGCGAAACCAATACAGTTCTTGTAAACTTCCAGCGGTGGCAACATTGTCATTTCCAAAAACTTGTAGTAACAAAATGTTACTAAATTTCAACGAATACATCGTACGTTACATCTTGAGTTCAGTTCGTACTGGTTTAACGTCATTAATGACGAAAGTTGGCTGGAAGTTTACAAGACCTATATATATATTTATATTGTTGTAATCAGCTCTCCGCGGAACATCTAAATTTGTAAAAGTATACGGGGTGTTCCATTTAAAAAATTCTCTCTCTATACACCACCATTTTCTGGAACACCCTGTTTAGTTACAAATAATTTTAAAATGTGCCGCATAATGTAACTTTCTTAAACTCTTTTTTTCTACTTGTTATTTCTATAGGCTCCACAGAAGAAATACACACCGTTGGGACACCCGGTACATACATATTCGATTTATTGGAATTATTCGAAACATTCGAATTACATATTTGAAATATTCGAATGACATCCTAGAATCCAAAAACTTAAACGTTTTAAGCATACATGTAGGTACATTCAAAAGTCCACAGAAGCCAAAAAAAAAAAAAAGAAAAAAAAAGCCTGCACAAATTATTCTGGTTTGGGACTATTTATATAGGGTGTCATGGAATTGAGCTGCTTTAATTCAAACCACTTGATAAGGTTTACCGTATTCCATAAGTGCGTATCTCTGCGTTGATGTATGTACATCTTAGCGCGAGTTCCCCTTAATAATATGTATTTATTTTCATGGCACAGTGTATAATCTTATGATGTTGAGTTATTGTCCGGGTAGTCCCAAACCAACGACCACAGGGGATTCTTTTTCCAGGATTTCCAACTTCGTCGAACTTTTTAATCAACTTCGGGACCAGTTGATCGCACGTTATTCCGTTTATTAAAAAGACAATTTTCTATAAATATGACAATAATGAATCTTATATTACCACTAAACAACTCTTCCACAGACCGAACAGAGAATCTCAAGCTTAGGTGCAATTTCTTTTGTGGTCAGCCCAGCCAAGAGACTGGCACCTTTTGTAAAAACTTCGTCCAGGCCTTTGCTTTGAATTCAGCAGTAACTTATTTGTTAAATTTGAAATTTCCAAATAAAATCTAACGTTTGGATTTAGTTACATCCACGACCGCCTGTTTTTTTGTTAGCATTATCTTGTGTTTTTGACATTACTACATATTATGATTCTATGGTTACCGACTTTGCAAATTAATACAGAGTGATTTTTAAAATTTTTTAACAACTCTTGCCATGGAATTTAGAGGGCATGTCTTAGCTTTACTGTAAAACAGCATCAAGGAGCGCAGTGACTTACTTTTCACCTAAACTAAGCTAAGACATACCTTTCAGATTTCATGGCAAGAGTTGATAAAAAATGTAAAAAATCACTCGGTACGTACTGGTTTTTTTTTTTTTTTCTATAATACCAGTCAAATGTTTCTGATGTTCGTATCTGTTACCTGAATTTTACGAAATTTGAAAAATGAAAAATTTCTGTTCTACAGTTGCGGACAGAAAATTTCGCATGTCACTGTCATTCCACTGACGTAAAAGTTAAGAAATTCCTATATGTATACGTCAGATGAGTGACAGTGAAATTTTTTGTCCGCAACCGTACATGTAGACATGTAGTGATAAAAACAGGGTTACGCTAGAATTTTGACAATTTCCAAATTTTGCACGTTATTGATTTGTTTTTTTTTTTATTGATGCTCTTTTTTTCAACTGCTTTTTACGACTGGTATTATACATATAGAAACAAAAAGCAAAGTATACTCTTCATAAATTACAAAGTACTTCATTACTTTACAATTTTTACAAAGGGAAAAGTGCAAAGGCAAAGTTTTATAAGTTGTTGTAAAGGGCATGCAGTTATCCATTCCGTATACTGTGGAGTCCTGTTACAGTAACATTCAAGAGAAAGGACAATTAAGTTATACTAAACGGACGACTCTATAAGCGAAGTGAAAGTACCTACTCTTTATGAAAACAAAACCTCTGGGTACAAGTACGTCATAATTAATGAACGGAATTTTATATTTTGTTTGGTTTATTTCGAACAACGAGCGGCAACGAGCATGTGTACAATAACCCGTCGCTGTCACGTTATACATTGCCGCTTCGTTTGTATTTAATCGAATAAAATATAGGCCTTGTAAACTTCCAGCCAACTCGTCATTAATGACGTTAAACCAGTACCAACTGAACTCAAGATGTAACGTACGATGTATTTGTTGAAATTTAGTAACATTTTGTTACTACAAGTTTTGAAAATGACAATGTTGCCACCGCTTCAATTATCGCTAACGTCAGATGTGTTTACTTTGAATATACAACACGTACTATCGCGGCCATAAAATTTCGCACGATTTTTTATCAAGTAGCCAGAATTTCTCTAAATTATAGTTTTGTAGAACAGGCTCTTTCCTCAATTTTGACACTAAAGACATTTAACCAAAAGTTAAGAAAAAGATTGTTTGGTTATATTTTACTAACAGCACGATAATAAAGTATTAGAACTGAAATAACAGAATAAAAATAGCGACCAACCATCTTCTAATTTTGCAATTGCAAAACCCTTCTCTCTTTCAGAAAGCACGTGATTTGGCATTGTGTTGCTACAACTTTAGCATTACATTTGAAATCTGACGTTTAGAATGACTATTTTTGACAAGCCGTCAAAGAAAGCCATATCTACAGCGGAAAATTAAATCGTGCGAAATTAGTACATAACTTATACACCATCAACCACCGATCATATGTAAACACTTCAATATTTGGCAACATTGTTATAGCATTACGTCATAAATATGAATGACGAAAGTTAGCTGGAAGTTTACAAGACCTATATAAAATTCCGTTCACTAGTCATTTATGGGCATGTTTTTTAATTACTCGAACAGCTATTTGAGCGTTCGAGTAGTCGAATTATATTCAAGCAACGAAAGTAGCGTTCGAAAAGTCCACAAACTGTTCGAGCTAAGCGTTCGAGCTCCGTTAGCATGCACCAAGTGCCGAGGTAGTGCAGCAAAGTAGAACAGTGAATATAACCTAACAACGTCATGTATGTATGTTATGTACAGCAAGAACTAACTGCTCGTTTTTTAAAGCATTTTTTAATTGTAATAATTATATAAAATTAATTAACTATTTGACAGCTTGTTCGAACACATTTGCCTCGAGGAATTGGTGCATTTAAAAAACACGCCCAATAAGCGGTTTGTCACTATATGCGAACTCCACTGTATTTTATTGGTACGCCTTCGTGAGGCAAGCGCCTTGCATCTTTCAGTTGCTGCAGTTTCAGTGTTTCTTTTCTCAAGGTTTATTGCTGAGAATATTCTTCTAATGAAGTCAGTCTTGATAAGACAACATTTTCTGTAAATTATTTACGGCGTCAATATGGTTTTGATAGGTCAGGTTTTGATAGATCAAGTTACAGTTTCAATTCATCTGAAATATTAAATTTTTATACAAAATTCCGATTTCTTATACTACAAAAATTGAAACAAACAATGTTATAAGTCCTGCCTATTACATATTATTCCTTTCTGAATAATTGCTTAATAACTAATTTGTGAATCACTTTTTTGAAGAATATTTAATTAATTACATATTTATGTACTTAGTTTTTATAAAATGAATAACTATTATCCAAGTGATATCTTGTTGGGTATTTGACCTATTTTAAAGAAATACGCGACCCAACATGTAGGAAAGTTGCTTCTGGCTCAATTTAACAAAGTTACCTAGGTGATGTGTGTTTGATTCAGGTTTGATTACAGTATTTTTGCGGGTTGAAAAAGTTATTTTGAATTTAAGATTTAGTTATCTGGTATCGGGTAGTTATCCGATAAGTACCCGATACCAGGGTACTAATAGCGGGTACGGGTAACAAAATCATTGGTTATCAATAGGGATATTGAAATATGTAATAACAACCTCCACAAAAATGAGATAATTATGTCACATATATTTTAATGACCTAACAATCTTCTTTTTGGTGGGGGTCACAGTATCTACTTCTTGTTTGAAACAACTGTGTTACTTTCAGGTTAACAATTGGTGGTCTCAGTTGAAAACGGCAGGGTCTGCCATTTATGCCAACCGACATTACTTGCAATTGTACCGCACAAACCACCCTGAAAGACTATGCACTCAAGATAGTGAGGCTGGAGACTCAAAGTTCACCTGCAAAATTATTCCCGATGTTTACATACATCCAACCGCAACGATACATCCAACAGCGGTTGTAAGAATTGCTCTTCAATTTTTTCTACTTGCGTTAAATTTGTGCCCTTATTTTATTAGTTAGGGCCAAATGTTAGCATAGGCCGTGAGGTAACGATAGGTCCGGGCGTCCGCATCAGAGAGAGTATAGTTTTGGCGAATGCCACGATAGAAAATCACAGCCTAGTGCTTCACAGTATAATTGGAAGGAACAGTCGAATTGGGCGTTGGGCTCGTGTGGAAGGAACCCCGTCTGATCCAGACCCCAACAAGGCCTTCGCAAAAATGGAGAATCCACCCCTGTTTAACTGCGACGGTAGACTGAATCCATCTATCACAATCTTAGGTATGCACTGCAATGTGATCTTGAAACATGTCTAATGGATCTATTCTGCTCATATCTGTAGCAACCATAAGATCTGTAAGCCTGTAAGTCAGTTATTAAAAGGTGGAATTTTGAAGTTCTTTGTAAGATAATATCACAGACTTACGAGAAATCCTAGAGACCTAGGAGAAATCAGATCTTCCACAGAACTTCAAAATTCCATATTTCAATAATTGAGTTACAGGTTTACAGATCTTACGGTTGCTACATAAATGGGGGGAAATACTAATTACGGCCCTATTTTACAAACGCAGAGTAAGGACATAATGACTATTCGCTGAATTTCCTTTAACCTTCCTCCATATCTACGTCATGTTATTTCAAGAATAGTATCATTCCAGTTATCTGACGATTGTAAAACCGGGCCTAAATGTAATTTAAATGACACCTTTTATTATATTAAATTTTTAATCTTTGTAGCCACTAGGTTTGGCTGTGAAGCTTTCATCGGGTCTTTAACCAAATATAATCATCTTCACATTCCACATAGTTACACTACAGCAACTCCTTTCGTTAAGGCCGTTTTACACCGTCCTATTTTTTGTAAATGATTATATTTTTATTGTAGAAATTAGAGATGGAACGAATCTCCTGCCGCGGTACTGAATCCGGCCAGTTCGGTTTCGGCCGAACCTTCGGTGTACTGACCGGATTTAATATACGTAATACATATTTTTTTAAATTATAAGTAGGCTGATCGTAATTGTTTGAAGCAAAAACGGGATGGGATTAATACTGTTCAAACAGAATATTTTCTTTAGAATTAAGGTGTTCAATTTGAACCCATTCACCATTGCTTTCTTTGTATTTTTAAAAATAGAAATTTGGTTAAATTAGCAAATATTCTCTCATTATCATGCTGATTCTGAATTTGTAACTAAAAAAAGCAATTGCACTGCTAATTGTAAAAATATTTGAACGACCGTATTTTTTTAAATAGCAATACAGGGTGAGTTTTTAAGCGCCCTTTCTTCCATAGCTCATTTATAGAACGAGATAGAATTTTTTTCTTTCACAAGGATATTCTACCTATTGAGCACTATAACCTAGAGATGTAATTTTTCCGGAAAAATAAAAAAGATGGAAATTTTCCGACGACCTTTTCCGGTAATTTACCAGAAAATTTCCGAATCAATTATAGTAAAAATATTTTTTATAAACCCAGGAGCAAACGCTAGTTAAAATGGTACCAAATACTCATGTACAACGGTAATATAAAATACGGTAATATAAAAATGACAGAAATTACAAAATAATGTGTATTCACAAACCAAACTTACCCTCTGGCGTTCGCGTATAATTCATAAATTGTACGTAGAGGTATTTTTCCGCATTTTGGGCGCATAATCTTTTGAAGTTAGGTTAGGCATTAAATGATTTTATGTTAAACTGCGCAAGCGCAACAAGTAATACCTTAGAAAGTTTTTGGAAAATTTCCATTTCAGAAAATTTCTGAGCCCACATCCCTACTATAACCTAACATTATTTTGATACATACAGAGTGTTACGTAAAATAATGGCAGCATGCAGCAGGATTTTTTTAATGGAACACCCTGTGTATTTTCCTATAGAAAGATATAACACTCGATCCTCTATACAGCAGCATATAAAATATTTATATTTATTTAACCAATTAAGAGTAAACTAATATTTTATTGAAAACGGTCTGATTTTCAACTTCTCTTAAAATTCTCACTCTAAACGAATCGTTTGTCGTACAGCAATAAAAATAGGTAGTGTAGAAATTAAAGTATAGGGAATAACCCATATACAGGCTGTCCCGTGACGTAATGTCACCACCTACGTGATAATCAATTCAAACTAAGTAAAAAACTCTAATAAAGTTTTGTTCTAAAGTAAACCGTTTCAAAAATACTGAATGTTTAATGTTTCATTTTTTATTTTCTAAAATTTTAAAGTTCATCTAATCATTTATCCATTCACCTAATAATCAATTCAAACTAAAAAAAAAAAAACTAATGAACCATTATTTTTCAAGAGTACGACGTGTTTTGTAATTTTCAGAATTTTTAAACTCTCAAAAGGTTTTTAAACTCTCAAAAGGTGTTCAAAATAGCCCCCGTTGTTTGCTAAACACATTCTGGCATACTTCAAAAGAGATGTAGTTGCCTTTGAAGACCTTTTGAGATAAAGTTTAAAAATTCTGAAAATTACAAAACACGTCGTATTGTTGAAAAATAATGGTTTGCTTTATTAGAGTTTTTTTTTAGTTTGAATTGATTATTAGGTGAACGGATAAATGATTAGGTGAACTTTAAAATTAAAAAAAAAACAAAACATTAAACATTAAACACCCAGTATTTTTTAAACGGTTTACTTTAGAACAAAACTTTATTAGAGTTTTTATTTAGTTTGAATTGAGTATCACGTAGGTGAAGTGGTGACATTATGTCACGGGACACCCTGTATAAATTCATTTAGTTTCTTTGTTTTTTCAAGTGTTGAGGCCTGTGTAATTGTCAGATTTTCAAATTGCCGTTATTCAATTTTTTTAAATGCAACCTCCCCATCTCTTTTCACGAATAGATAGTGTTCATGTTCTTCAATTCTGTTATAGGTTTTCTGCATCTAATCCTTACAATTTTTTTGCTATAATATACTTTTTACATTTTTACTCTAAAATCAATATTAAAAAGTTATTTAACGTACCGTATTTTAATTTCTTTAAGACAGCGCCCTCTATTTCATAAAACAGATGGAAAATATCAAGTTTACAATTGATTACAGACTCTTATTACCTTATATTTAGAACAAAAGAAAACATCAGTGTTTGCAAATAATTACCTTAATGTAAAAATTCTTGTACTTAAAAAAAATATACAAATAATAAATTAATAATCTAACAAATAAATGAAAATTGGTGAATTTCTTTTGTTCAAGTATTCCGATTTTATTAAATCAAATGTTAATTAAGACAACTGAAGCTTAGGAACTACATAGAACCAATGGGCTCATTCAGGGACGCTCAGCGGCTTAGCTAAACTGTAATTCAGTCAGCGTTTTCTAAGTGTCAGCACATAGTGATTCCCTAAACGAAGTTCTGAATGGCAGCTGTCTCACATGCTTGACTTACTATATGGGCGAGTTAAATAAACGGGATTAATCCCGTCAATCTGCATAAAATCGTCAAGTCAACGGTCAGAGTAAACTATCTGACCAATCATCGACTGGAAAAATTGAATACTGACTCAACTAGTAAAATTAAATTATGCTCCCACTACTCTTTTGATAGCGCTGAGGAACTCAGCCTACAATTTATGCGCTGAGTAAATATCTCAGCAGCTTTCTTTCCAGCGGTCTGTCAGCTTATCCATTCAGGGAAACTGCTTACTTAGCCTCTCAGCCGCTGAGCGTCCCTGAATGCGCCCAATTTTAAAGCATTCTTAATTAAAACAAAATAAAAGAACTGTATTATAACAAAAATACGATGATTATAATGTAATAAGAGTCTGTAATCAATTGTAAACTTGATATTATTCATCTGTTTTATGGTGTTGTCTTAAAGAAATTAAAATACAGTACATTAAATAACTTTAATATTGATTTCAGAGTAAAAATGTAAAATGTTTATTATAGCAAAAAAAACTGTAGAGATTAGATCACACAAAACCTATAACAGAATTGAAGAGGAACATGAACACTATCTATTCGTGAAAAGAGATAGGAGGGGGGTTGCATTTAAAAAAATTGAATAACGGCAGTTTGAAAATCTGACAATTACACAGGCTTCAACACTTGAAAAAACAAAGAAACTAAATGAATTTATAACTGGGTTATTCCCTAAACTTTAATTTCTAACACTACCTATTTTTATTGCTGTACGACAAACGATTCGTTTACAGTTAGTACCGAGTGACTTTTAATGATTGAAGCAAATAGTATGTTGGGAACACTGAGGAATTGGCATTACTTGAAAGTTCGTTAATTTTGCGGGAATGCGTAGCTATAGGTTAGAGTTGATGTTTACATTTATCATGAAAACTGTTTAAGAGGAATCCTACAAAGTTACCCCTCAGAAGTTCGCATTTTACTATCCCTACTTTGCTACGTTAAGGGGAAATATTTATGATATTATGATTGGTTGGTTGGCAGTCGCCCTTCGACCATGCGGCTATTGAAAACCACCAACATTAGTTGCTTAGAGCTATCTCTGTTCAACACATATTGAGAAAGAACGATAAAAACTCTCGCGTGTCGGTAGTTCCGTCATCATGAGCAACTTACTAGGCTGCGTTCGGTCATAATGTTGGTACATTCAACGGGTTCAGAAATACACATACATGTACATAATTATATTCAAATACCTAACACATTTTTTACGGTAAATTGTAATAAGACGCAATTATCGTTCAAAGTAGACTTTATTTGTAATTGCACATATGCGTCGTATAATAGAAAAGGAACAAGCAATTACCTATATTTGTAAAAATATTGAAGAGCTCAACACTCAACACTGTAATGAAATTCATTATTTTATTTATTTAAATTGTAAATTGTAAATTAAACTCCATTAACAAGAAGGTCACATATAGGAAAAGAAAAATCGGCGGTAAATATGTAAATATAATGTAAATATGTATCTACATATATTTCTTCGAAAATTGTTAAAAAATTTTGATAATTAAGTACATGAGAAACATTATGACGCGAAGTGACTGTTCTTGGTGTCATCGAAACGCCAGTGTCGTTTATAACATAGTATAAGGTAAACGAAATAAATTTTTTAAAAAATTTACGAAGGTATAAACATAGATATAAATCTGCAAGGTTTGGATATTTCAAAATAAATGGTTGAGTATGTAGTAGTCGAAAAAATATTATATACATCACGGCAGGCAGCAAAGTGTCTTTATCGACCTCGTACGCTTGCTCACCGCGGCCGCCTTGGCTCGCAATTTGCAAACTCGTTTTATAAAGTGCCACTTTGCCACCTGGGTACATAAATAACTAGAAATCCAGAATGTAAAACTATTTCGCATCTTGCAATTTTTGATTGAAGAAAAGGCCACAGTTTAAGAAAATATCATAAAAGTTTATTTCTTTTGAAACCGGTATGAAGTTAGCAATAACTTTCAGCAATAAAAAAAATTCTAAAATAATACCAAAACAGTTTCAGTATTTATGTATTAGTATAAAAATCTACTAATTAAGTACTCCTAATATTCAATAACTTAAAATGAATATTTTTAGAAACTGATTGGAAATTGACCTATCGAGTAATGTTGCGCGAGGCGTACTCAACTTTTTCAAAAATGACAGCGTTGTCCTATTTTTAAATCAAATATTTTTAGACGAAAATAATCTATCAATAAGGGGCTTTTGATAGTGTAAAAACAAAAAGGGACATACTTTTTGTTCGGCCACAATTAAATCTTAAACTTTAGTTCCCCAGGACGCACGTTTCGTTTTTCTCAAAAATGACATTGTTGTCTTATTTTTTAATTAAATAAATCAATAAGAGGCGTTTAGTACTGTAAAAAAAGCATTGTGTATCTTTTTATTTTCAATTACATACTTATTTTGAACAAGTTTTCAAATCACCTTAGATTTTTAAGGTCCTGGAGTATGCGGAACGAAAGTTTAAGATTTTATTGTGGCCGAACAAAAAATATGTCCCTTTTTGTTTTTAAACCATCGAAAGCCTATCTATTATTAATAATAATAGATTATTTTCATCTAAAAACATTTGATTTAAAAATAAGACAACGCTGTCATTTTTGAGAAAAACGAAGCGAGAGTCCTACTGTACGCGGAGCTAAAGTTTAAGATTTAATTGTGGCCAAACAAAAAATATGTCCCTTTTTGTTTTTACACTATCGAAAGCCCGTTATTAATAGATTATATTCGTCTAAAAATATTTGATTTAAAAATAAGACAACGCTATCATTTTTGAAGAAGTTGAGTACGCCTAACGCAAAATTACTTGATAGGTCAATTTCGAATCAATTTCTAAAAATATTCGTTTTAAGTTATTGAACATTACTTAATTATTAGATTTTTATACTAATATATAAATACTGAAACTGTTTTGGTATAGTTTTAGAATTTTTTTTATTGCTGAAAGTTATTGCTAACTTCATTTAAACTTTTTTTCTAATTCTATTTAAATGTACATTTTTATATTTTTACTATTCCGCTTCTAATACATATAAGTTGAGTCAAACACAAATTTACAAAAAAAAGGAAAAAATGTGTTCCACTTCAAATTTTAAGGAGTGCTTTTAAATTAATAACGAGAAAAAGGAGTTCATGCAAAAGTTAGTTACACAAAATAATGTTTTCGAAGTGAAATGCGTCTCAAAATTTTTCTTTTAGGTTTAATCAACGAAGAATGCCAGGGCGCGAAAGTTCACACAAAAAAGTTGTACGTCAGAATAGGCAAAACGATAATTCTATAAAAATGTAATTTTCCTAGTGATGTAATTTAGCCGGCTAAAAATACCTTTTTCTCCAGCCGTGGAAAAAGCCGTACCTTTGAATACTATTTAGAGATAGTGAAGTTGATCTTTTCTTGACTAACAAGAAATGTACTTGTTGCTAGACCTCAATGTATGTATAAATAAATATTAAAATACCAAAAACGTACTGGAAAAGGCAATGCATAAACTTAAATATGTTTAAATTACCCGCCTTAATCCTATCTGAGATCATGCGCAATAACCCCTAAAAAATCGGAACGCAAAATATATTCTCAGGCCGTGAAAAAAGATCACGTGATTGTCTATTTTGTTACCGCCCCCAGCTCTTAAGGTGGGGAGAATATATTCACGCCTTACAGAAATAATTCACAAAAAACATACAAATCGGGCGACTTCATAACTTAATTATGGTTACATATTTTTAAAAGCTGTTTTCACTGGTTTGTTAAGAAAACTTCAGTCTACAAAGTGACCAACGCGTTTTTCAAAATTCGATCTGGAAGTATTTTTACTATCGCTGTAAATTTCAACTACAATTTTTCAATGTTAATTATTTTTTTCTTAATTACCAGATGATGATAGAGAAATTTCCTATGGTCACTTTGTAGTTCTAGTTGTCAGGTATATAGGAAAAAAAATGAATTAATTATATTCAGAAATAAAGTCTCTATGAATTCGCCCGTTTTAATGGTTTTCGTATATGTAGTTATTTCGTAAGATTGCTCTTAACAGATTATTATTATTATTCAAGACCTGGAAATGTTAACCCCCTTTGCGTAAGCAGCACCGAATCTTTTGAGATAAGTTATTGAAGACATTATTAACGTTTTAGGTTGTCCGATATTTGCAATTGCCTCTTCAACTGCCAGCTGCACAATTCATCCAAATTGTTTAATACGTACTCTGAACACCACATTATTGAAATGAGGAAATAAGAAGTTCAAATTTAATTGAATATTAGAGCAAATCTTCAAGCCCCCTTTGCGTAAGCAGTACTGAATCCTTTGAGATATGTTATAGAAGACATTATTAACGTTTTAGGTTGTCCGATATTTGCAATTGCCTGCTGCAATTCTTCCAAATTGTTTAATACGTATTCTGAATACCAAATTATTGAAATAAGGAAGTAAGAAGTCCGGATTTAATTGAATATTAGAGCAAGTAGGCCACCAACCAGCACTGATTAAACATCCTGGGAAAAACTCCTCTAAATAATTTATTGTGGTTCGTGCTGTGTGGGCAGTGGTGGAATCTTGTTGAAAGTAGCCATTTGCTAATTCAGTGTCGTCTAACTGGTTTATAAATGGATCCAATATAAGTCTCTGATATCTATAGGCGTTGTTTCCCGGAAGAATATTGGTCCAATAATTCTCCAAGACATTGCCACCCAATTTTAAGTGGATGTAGTGCCTTTACATCAATCACATTAAAGGGATTATGTTCCGACCAAGTCCTGAAATTTTGTGAATTGATAAACCCAGAGAGATGAAACCAGGCTTTATCAGCAAAGAAAGTTGTATCTTGTTGGTCACTATTATTTAGCAGATTATTGTTATACCACTGACAAAACTGAATTTATTGAAGAAAATCGAGTGGGTGAAGTTGTCGAACCATTGAAAATTTGTATGATTGGAAATGAAGGTGTTTTTTCAAGATCTTCTGAGTGGATTCGTATAGGAAACATGAGGATTCTGTTGTACAGTATTATTAACATTTTGTACAATATCGAGTGTTATTATAGTGAGGCGACCAGTGAATTTTCCTTTTTCTACATTACCGGTTTGCAAGAAACGTTCATTTATTAACCGATTTTGGACTGAACTGACTTTAAAGTGAATAGAGAGACTCATAAAAGGAATGATGTTTTGGAACTAAAATTAACATAACCTCAAAATACGTATGAAATCACATGAAACTGCTAACTGATTTAGAAAACCAGCTTGATCAGTACGGTGTGCGGGAGGGGAAATTCAATCACTTCCTTATCACTGGTCGCCAACTGAATAACTAAATGGAATGCAATCAACGATTTTTAAGTGAATTTGAATCGATTCGTGTTCGTTGTAAATGGAGGACGGCTATTCTAAAACAGTGTTGTGAAAAAAGACGAAACTCAATTTGTTCAGGGTATATTTCAATGAAATCGTCATAGGCATGCTGCTGTGAATAAATTCAATTACTATTGGGCTGATTCAGCAGAACATATCAGTAACAGTTCCTGCTCCAACAGTTGAGACTGAACACTTATTTCTACTGAATGAAGTTCACTCATCATAACATGTTCCAGTCAGGTAGCGGAGAAGTTACGCTACAAAAAATGGCGAACCCTCCAACTCATCAACCTCATGAGGTCGCATTCAGCAGAAATTTGTTCAACAGTTGCACAACTTTCGGATCTGCTGAATGTGCCCATTTTCATTTTGTACTCCGCTTCGAAAATAAGCCATTACTAAAAATGTATCTTATTCTGTGCTCAAAACCATTTTGGTAATAAATTGTGGTAATTAAATATCTTATTTATTTGGTTTTCTTGATTCGACAATAAACGAATTTATTTGAGTTTGACAATCTAGTGCACTAACCTAAATCTAAATTTTGAATTTGAAAATCCAGTACACCAACATAAACATTGAAAAGTGTTGCCAATCTAATAAAATAATTTTCAATCATTAAAAGTCACTCGGTATTTCAAGAGAAGTTGAAAATCAGACCATTTTCAATAAAATATTAATTTACTCTTAGTTGATTAAATAAATATAAATATTTTATGCGCTACTGTTTAGAGGATCGATTGTTATGTCTTTCTATAAGAAAATACACAGGGTGTTCCATGTAAAAAAAATCCTGCTACATGCTGCCATTACTTTACCAACACTCTGTGAGTACCAAAATAATTTTAGGTTATAGTGCTCAATAGGTAGAATGTCCTTGTGAAAGAAAAAACTTCTATCTCGTTCTATAAATGAGCTATGGAAGAAAGGGCGCTTAAAAACTCACCCTGTATAGTATTTTTGTCATTCATTCGGTAAAGATTTTTCTATCTTTTTACAGCGGTACCAAAATTTCTTAAATTTGCCTACAAGATAACGAAATAATAAAAAATAATAATTTTCAAGTAAGTAAGCCATGTTCATGTATAAAATCAAATTGCCTAAATATGTAATTAACAAATGATATTTATCTAAAGTACACATAAAACAAATAAATTAAAGAAAGCATCATCGTTAGCAATTTCCTTTGAATTTATATTAATTAAAATGAACAAATTTCTTCATCTTATACCAAAATTTCTTAAATTTGTTTACAAAATAATAACATTACGTAAAAACGTTATAGTCGACGGATTCTATGTATTATGATATTATCATTTTCTTTAATCGTGATGGATAATAATATAAAATAAAATAATAATATAAAATAAAAATAATAATCATTAAGCTGTTTCATTAAGCATTTTCAAAAAACATGACAAACCTGGAACACTTTTACGATTATAAGTTGCCGTTTGCACTGAAAATGCCGTGAACAAAAATTATTTGGTAAAAATAATTTATACAATTGTAAATGTAAAAAAGTAATGTCATGCCATTAAAATAGAACCAGGAAACATTTTTGTAAATGTAAAAAAAAATTTAACGTACTATAAGATTTGAACCATGAAGTCCCAGACTGCGAGACATTCACGCTACGCCTGAGCCACGCTTCTATTTACAGTTGAAAATAAGTATTTTATATAACTCGTGTCTAAATAAAAACCTGGTCAAGTAGGCTACATTTAGTAATTCTGCTTTGTAAATGCAATTGAAAAATTCTCGATCACAACCCACTTGACCAGGTTTTTATTTAGACTCTCGTTCAAACGCTCTATCAAATTAGTGGCAGAAGATTCAGCCGAATCTGTGCGGTCTGGTGGCAGGACCATTGGTGTTCGAAAGTTCGGCCGGCAGTATGTCCGTTCCATCTCTAGTAAGAGAATACTAGTTAGAAATTGAACCGAATCTTCTACAAGAAATGAGGTAGTCTAAAATGGTCTATATTTAATCTAGCTTAAGTCATTATTTGCACTTGGTTTAAAAAATTTGCTTATCTTCCATATTTTTAGTTCATTTACCAACAAACTCCTGTCACAACACCTACACATATGACCAGGTTCAGGCACAAAACACATAAAATAGATACATAAATATAACTTATTAATTATTATTATTAATATTATTGTTACAGGCCTGATGAGGCTACGGCTTTACAGTCGAAACAGTGCCTAGAAAAATAAAATCTAATATAAACTTGGAAAATTATTCAATATTTCCACAATAACTAAATTCAAACGTATGTATATTAAATTCAAAACAGTTAAAGAAATTCTTGCAGGGTGTTCCGTGAGCGTTCCTTCAGAGACTATCCTTTTGAACTCGATAGTTTTGCCAAATAAGGAGCTATCTCGAAGTTTTAAAAATGAAATCATTTTGTGAACTGCGCACAATTTTTAGAAGCTGTTATATTTTGTGAGTTGTGTTTGTCTAATGTTTTAAATTAATGTGATGTTTAGTTGTTTCACTTTTTATATGCCATGAAACGTGTTAAAAATAAAATATGAGAAATATTATATGGTTTGAATGTCCTGGTTATGAGTTAAATATTAGTAGTATAATATTAAAGCCTGTGGCCTGCTAACGACTTCTTACTGGACTGGACAAGAGTGCAGTTCAAAGTGCTTCGCTAAACTCTAGTTGCCACACCTACACTTTCCTAACTTAAAATTTCTAGAGTTCTAACATTCGGACAAAGTACCATTGCTATCATAAAAAACCAGAACAAGATTGGGTAAATTATTTACCATTATCCGAGTGTTTCCGAGTGCTGCGAGAAACATTTTATGGTTATACAGTAATAATTGTCGTTGAAAGAATAAAAGGAACTTGTATTTAATTGCAGCTATACACAAAACAATAGAAAAAGTCTTGCCTTTAATTAACATTAGAAGTCTCAGCAATAAGTGCAACGTCAAAAATAAATTTAGTGCACTTCTGTTGCATTGCACAAACTTTTAAGGCCCGTGTAAGTCATATGCAAAGATTTACAAAAAAGATAGGAAGTTAGGGTTCCTAACTCTACCTAGGCTGGTATCATTGCGTCAGCTGGTAAATTAGTGCAAATCATAATCAAGGATATGCGGATAGCCGGATAATGGGTTCATTTTTCTTGTTTAAAATTTCGAAATATACAGTTCTTCCGCTCGATCTTTGCAGTTTTTTTTTAATCTGTGGTGGTTGCCCAACGGGGTCCTAAGTCAAAGACTTATCAGGACCTCAGGAGCGGGAGTGTACGTCACACTTTCCCAATTCGAGAAACGGAATCAACATATTCTTTTATCCTTATCTAATATGTATGGTAAAACAATCATAGAATTTATAAATTTGTCATTTTGAGTCGATAATTTTCTGACGTAACTGCAAAGATCGAGCGGTACGATTCACAATTATTCAAGAATAAATTAACGAATTAAAAAGAAAAAAAAAAATTTCTAAACGAAACCAAATATGTACACAAATGAAAAATACTGAATGCTGTTTATTATATCAACACTTCTTATCACGAAAAATGAGAAATTTTTTTACTGCCTCTTAAGATACAATTATTTACGATGCAAATAGACTATGACTAACAAGATATTGGACCAGAAATAATTAACAATGTCCAAAATGGGAAACAATTCTGTATTTTGTTTCATTTAAAATTAAGTAATTTCTTAACATAGTAGAGGTGGGCGATACGGGAAATTGTGTATCGAATTTCGATACGATTTCTGTATCCGTATCGATATATCGAATATTGATAAGTATCGAGTATCGGCTACCGATACATATCGATATGTATCGAAATATCAGATCGATATGTATCGATATATCGATACGTTTCGAAATATAAGATTGATATATATCGAAATATTGAACAGAGGCTTAAAAATACGAGATGAAAAATAGAGCTGGAATAAGTTTAAATAATAACACCGAATATTCGACCATATAAATACAAATAAATATATAAAATATTTAGTTAGTCTGTAATTCGATATTTCAATACGTGTCGGTATATCGAAATTCGATATTTTGATACGTATCGACATTCGATATTTCGATACGTATCGATATTTCGATATGTATCGGTACTCGATATCCGATATTTCGATACCTATCGATATTCGATACGTCGATACGGCTAAAAATGTGTATCGATACAGCTGGCGCATCGATACGTATCGATACATCGACCCAGCTCTACATATTAGGTAGACAGATACCATTTTCTTTTCAATTTCTAACTTGCGTTTATTTCAAAAAATATCTTATGTGACGCTATAAAATGTTTACATGTATACAGTGTGTCCCTGAATTGAGTTCACTATACGTATAATGGACCAAAAATTTTTGAATTCAGATTTCATGTTCTGCAGTTCAGGCTGGTTCAGGTCTGCTTGGCGCGAAATGAATTTGTGCCTAATTTGACGTTCAAGGTGGCGGAATTAATACAAGAAGAAGTAAAATCTGTATAGGTAAAGTGGTCTTCCTTTTGAATTTAGGAGAAAATTTTGGCAAGATAAAATTATTCTTATTTCAAATTAGGGAGATATACGAAATTCCAACATCCTAGAAAAAAAATTGAATTACGGAAAATTAGGATTTCAGTACAGTTGTAAGACATTAACACTGTCAGGTGCTAATATGGACGGAGTATTATTTGAATAATCATATTTTATTTGTTTTTGGTCAATAAACATGTAGATGGCGATAACATTTTACAACTTTACTGAAACATTTTATTTATAATTAGTAACTTTCAATTTTAAAGTAAAGTTGTAAGGTGTTGTAAAGCTGTAATTTGTAAGTTAAAGTCTAGTGGAATAATAGTTTTGTGGCGTAGCAACATGCACGCATACCAAAATCTAACATATTTCCCGAACCAACCGCCATCCAGGTAATCCCGGGCCTTAATCCCCGAGCTGTACGCAGCGAGGCTATTTATTAACGAGCGCACTAATGACCACATTAGGCGGACGGGTTCGGCGAAATTCCTGATGCAAGTGCACACCCCGGCACGTTCTAATGAAACGGATTAAACGTAGACTACAGGGTGTTCTTAGAACAAATCAGGAAGAGGTCCTATATAAACCGGCCGAGTACCCCCAGCACACCACTTCGAACCCTGCTGCCGAACAGGCCAGAACGAAGGCTCTTGCTACTGCTGCCGAATAGGCCAGAGCGCAAATCTTGCTACTGCTGCCGAATAGGCCAGAGCGCAAACCTTGCTACTGCTGCCGAATAGGCCAGAACGCAGGCTCCTGTTCCCGTTGCTGTATCAGCCAGGACAAAAGTACCAGCTCTCGTGCCCCGAGGGACCACCAAGCTGACACCGACACCGGCACCGCGTGGGCGGACGGAGGCGACCGTCAAGAGTAGTCGTCACCGGAGACATCAGCATCGTCGAGAACTCCGTGACGCCTTGTCCGAAGCTCGCACTCCCCGAGCGGTGTCCCCTTTGCCGCCGACACCGCAACGAGGACCCGCCACCGTACCGGAGATCAAAGGTTCCACTGGATCATACCGACTAATCCCTCTGACAGTACCTCCACCGGCGTACCACGAGGTATCACGCCCCCAGGTCCACCCGCTGGATCCACGTCTTCCCATGGTACAACGCGACTGCGCCAACTTAGGAGAAGAGCAATACTATCGTCAGATAGAATTCTAATGCATATATATTATATGTAAAACCGTTCCATTAATATAACTCTGCATTTATTGGAAGTTGTGTATTTGTCGGCATTACAAATCGGCTGGGCACGTGATATCAATGCACTGCGCCCCCACAGTATATTACATAACGAGAGTTGTAAATAGCATGTTATGCACGCTGGAAAAGTGGCGCATGAACCGCACAGCGTCGAATACAAGTAATTCCACAAGTGCGTAATTGCTTTACAACTCGAATTTTGTACTAGGTATACTTTATCTACGACCACAAAAATTACCTTATTATTCAAGTTGAAAATAATCAGCAATGACACTTGCAATTTCGACGACTGTCAATCTAATGTGATGCGGCTACGTAGATCTAACTACAAGTGTGCGTAAAGTAGGTGCAAATGCCTTCGCTGTGCGTTTTTCTTACTTTACGTACGACGTTTGTAAACATCGGCTTACTTAATTTATGTGTTGTACGTAATTCGTCATTTACAGTAGTGGTCGTAGATAAAGTTACTTTATTCCACTAGTGGATAACAAACAACGTACCATAGCAACCAGTAGGTAAGAAAAGCAACCACGCCCCTTTTTTCCCATGTTATCCTTACGGACTTCCGCTTGAGTTTTTAGTCATATACCTGAGCGTGTATAAGAGAGAGACAGAAGAGACAAGGAGAGATGCGAATATAGAAGTTCTGAAATCGTCCGCTAGAGGTCGATTGCGTGACGTGGTCTGTAAGGCACTCGATCTCTGACTAGGGACACAGGTACTGCCATCATATGTTTTTGACAGTGACAGTGGCTATTTGACCTTGAACAAATTGGTTGTCATTGTGACAGTTGTTCCATTCAATTTTCGATTCTTGGAGTAATAAATTTAAAAACAGCCTAGATAATGCCTAAAGTATGTTGTGTTGCCCATTACAGATCAAATACTGCAAATTTGTTTGCAAAGTGTTTAACATTCCTAAAGGTACATACATACAACTTTTCTTTTTAAAATATCATAAGTTCGCAATAGATACATTTGTACATTTCATATAATATATAATTTAATGTATTTTTTGACTTAAGACACATTTTGTTGTTTATTTTAACTAAATTTGTTAAAATACATCACATTGTTTTTAAATTTGATCTAAAATATGTATAGGTAAATATACGCAATTTTTTTTGTAAATGAGAATTTTATGCAAGAAAATTTGTACGTAAACCAGTTAATTTGTCGCTAGTAAAGCTAATAAGCATTAGTAAAAAAGCCTAGCACATTAATAAGTTAACTTTTAGTTTGTAATATCTCAGGTATGTTCTTTTGGTTAGTACTTACAGTTTACTTACTAATTTATTTATTTATTTATCATGTCATATTTTCCTATAAACGCTTAAATTTACTGTAAACTCACACTTTGTGTCAATAAAATGAAAATGTAAAGTAATTTGCGCCTTGATTTACATAAAGTATTCCAGTTTGTCATTTTTGACAACTAATTTCTTCAAGGTCAAATAGCCACTGTCAGTGTCAAAAACATATGATGGCAGTACCTGTGTCCACAGACAGAGATCGAGTGCCTTAGTGGTCTATAAAGGTGGTCTGTTAATCGGAGAGACGCGAATATGGAAGTTCTGAAATCGTCCGCTAGAGGTCGGTTGCGTGACGTGGTTGGTTAATTGTGCTTAATGAAATTTTTTTCTCGTCGTTGCGCGTATGAAAGGAAGATTCGAACCCGGTGCCCGCTGTTTGCAAAGCCGTCCACCTAACGCACTTGACCATCGGGCAAATTAGGAGCGGTCGTTTAACAAGCGGAATAAAAAAAGGGAAAGAACTGAATCGTCATACGTTCGCCGAGGGTGCGCGCGCGCGGGGGGCTTTCACTCAGAGTTTTTGAGGTAGGCTGTTGCATCAAGGTTGGGGCGGCTATCTTGTAGCCTCAAGGGTGAGGGGAGATAATGAGAAATGATACATGTACGTTATAGGTTAAAGCGTTTTATTTTAATTTAACTTGAAGGCTTCCGCGGTCGTCGTCCATGTTTGAATTGGCTTCCGGTTGGAACCGCGTCACGTTGACTTCTTCTACTGCCGACGTTTCGTTCTTCATTGCAGAAGAACTTCTTCAGGGCTGCTGCTGCTGGTGGTGTTGCTGCTGCTTCTGGATAATCGTTGAGACTGAGTGGGTATCTCTGTTGTCGTGGTATTTATAGTGATCGGTGGGGGTAGTGAGTCGGAACGGTGACCGGGGATTGGTCTGTTTTTATTTTTTTATTTTCATTAAAATAGTTTTATAATTGACACATTTTTTTTATTTTCTTGCAATAAGGTTTCAGATACAGTTTTCATATTAAGAAGAAAATATTGAGAAATTATTTTAATTTATAATGACCCCAAGGTAACGAGTCTATAGCGGGGTACACACCAACACTCCGGAGCGCGCGATTGGAACGCGGCGTTCAAATCTAGCGCGCAAAAGTATTCGTTTGTGTGCATCCGGAATGTGGCGTTCCTGAACGCATTCCGGAGTGACGGTTTGCATGCACATTTTTCTTGTCCGTGTGTAGCCTGCTGCCTCAACTTAAAATTTGACCTTTATTTACGTTGTAAGTGCCCTCTTTTAATGTATTTTTTGACTCAAAATGAATCAAAATGAGCGACACCAGGCAAGTATTGCAATATTTTTATTTATTTTTACAGGTACAATATGTGGGTACAATACTACAAGTGTCAGTAACAATAAATTATTATTTTTTATGTCTTTAGGTACCTTCTAAAAGAGATTCTAGTTCGTTTTATAGTAGAATATCGTAAATATCCTGCTCTATGGAAGATAAAATCGAAAGAATATTGTAACAAGAATTTAAAAACCGCGGGTTATAGCGCTCTTATAAAAATTTGTAAGGATGTTGAACCAAACGCTAATAAAGATTTTGTGGCAAAAAAAATTCAATCAATCCGAGGATCGTTTCGAAAAGAATTAAAAAAAATTGAGTGTTCATCGAGAAGTGGTGCTGCAACAGACGATATATATGTATCTACTTTATGGTACTTTGATCTATTAAAATTTACTATAGATCAAGAGCGTCCTACCGACTCGATATCCAATATTGCAACCTCAAGCAATGTTGAAAGTCTAGAAGAGGAAGACCGGTCTTCAGAAAGGGATGCCAATGAATTCCAGACTCAAGTAACAGAAATTGAAAATGATAATGAAACTGATGAACAAGTAAGTATGAAAAAGCAAGTTTATACAAGTGGTCCAAAAGAGCAATAGTGGATTCTTGATATCAAAATATTGATAGCTAAATCCACTTTGTCCAAAAGTTGATAATACAGGGTGAGTTATTAAGCGCCCTTTCTTCCATAGCTCATTTATAGAACGAGATAGAATTTTTTTCTCTTAAAAGACATTCTACCTATTCAGCACTATAACCTAAAATTATTTTGAAACATACAGAGTGTTACATAAAATAATGGCAGCATGCAGCGGGATTTTTTTTAATGGAACACCCTGTGTATTTTCCTATAGAAAGATATAACACTCGATCCTCTAAACAGCAGCACATAAAATATTTATATTTATTTAACCAATTAGGTAGAATGTCCTTGTGAAAGAAAAAAATTCTATCTCGTTCTATAAATGAGCTATGGAAGAAAGGGCGCTTAATAACTCACCCTGTATAGGAAACACAGGGCAATAATATCTTAATTTTAATTTCAGTTTTCTTCAATAATTCTTAAAGGTTTTAACATACGGCCTTAAAAATTAATATCTTGGCGTTTTTTGAAATAATAATGTGCCCTTAATTTTGAAGTAGCAGATAGAGGGCGCTATGTACGGTATCATTCTAAAAAGTACCACAATTACCGACATTTTGAGTCAAACTAAATGCACAAATTTAAAATTGAACGGAACAGGGAATGTGATTTCAAATTTGGCGCGCTTATTTTGACTAAAATGGCGGTAATTGCAGTACTTTATCTATCTAAAGATATTATATCATTCTTTCCTTTAAAATTAATAAAGCAGCTTGTTGATATGCGGCCTGTATCCTTATCGCAAACGGTTTAAGATAAAAATAAATAAATAAAAATCAGAACTATGAAATAATTCCAGTTTCAATTTGAAATAATTTAATATTACATTTTTGCAGGAGATTAACTTAAGAACTCCGAATTTAGCGCAATCAACAGCAATAACTCCCGCAAAACGCCGAAAACGGAAAGAAACAACTGATGACATGCAGAAATTTATGAAAGCATGTACCGAAGCACTAAAAGGTACCAGCGAAGTAATGGGAGAGTTCGATGCTGTTGAACATCAGCAAGTATTTGCGGAAAACTTAATTCAAAAAGTTTTGACAAAAGGCTTATTAAATCAATTATCTGAAAATACAGATCTCGTCGAATCGGTGGAGCAGTATCCTTACTTTAATCTGTTTCAAGCCTTGAATTAATAATATAGTAATATTCAATTT
Source organism: Dorcus parallelipipedus (assembly GCA_958336345.1). Lineage (NCBI taxonomy): Eukaryota > Metazoa > Arthropoda > Insecta > Coleoptera > Lucanidae > Dorcus > Dorcus parallelipipedus. The sequence continues at coordinate 31,223,150 of OY284477.1, read as the reverse complement.
ACCTTATTTTTATTAAAATACATGTTTTTTTATTTTTTTTATTGTGTTTTCATTAGTATAAGTTCAAATTTACTGTATACGAAATAAAATTTCAAAAACTCATTTACTGTTGTTTGTTATGTGAACTATATTGATGAGTAATAATAATAATAATACTTCGTTTTCGACTATTCTTTTACATTCAGGCTTTTCCCGCGTTTATCATACTCTGCTGCCAGGGCACACTTCCTTCCGACATGAAATACGTTTTATAATTGTCTCTATTTTGTTTTGCATTGTTAGTAGCAGTTCTTGAAATCACACGTTGTAAATTCGTTAATTCCGCGGTTTCTTTTCGCCATTCACCAAATTGCGTACTATTGCAGCTGTTACTATTTTCTGTGTCAGTGGTTGTAGGCGTAATGTACCCGTTGCTACGTCTTCGTAAAAAGTTATGTAATGTACAAATGGCCAAAATAACATAATTTATATTTTGCACATTAGTGATGTTAATAGCTGTATGTAGAATTCTAAACCTGGATGCAATTATTCCAAACGTATTCTCTGCAACATTTCTCGCACGCGAGAGTCTATAGTTGAAAATTCTTTTGTCGTGATTAAGTTCTGCTTGTGGATACGGTTTAAGAAAATTGTCAGTCAAAGCAAAAGCCTCGTCACCAAGAAACACAAAATTCAAATTTGCCACAGTTCACGATTACTTGGCAAATTTAACTGTTTTTGTTTTAATTTGCGAGAAAATTCTGTATATTCTATGACTGCTCCGTCAGATAAGCGTCCATTTTTTCCAACGTCGACAAAAATAAACTCATAGTTACAATTTACCAACGCCATTAAAACTACGCTATAGAAATGTTTGTAGTTATAATACAAAGCTCCAGAATGTGGTGGTGGTATAATACGAACATGTTTGCCATCAAGAGCTCCACCACAATTTATAAACTGCCACCTTTTTGCAAAACCTTCTGCAATTTGTAACCATCCTTCTTTAGTGGTTGGAAACTGAAAAATCAGATTCTGTTTCTACTGCTAATGTCGCAATATAATTAATTCCCTTACCTTTAAATATTCATTCCTTAGTGTCTCAAATATTATCTTACAAGTTTCTGGAATTATATAACCCAAAGTCTGTGGAGAAATTGCTGTTGAATACTTTAAATCTTGGAAACTTCGTCCTGTAGCCAAATATCTTAAAGTAGCTATCAACCTTTCATCAGAAGGAATGGCATTTCTCATAACAGTATCTTGTTTTGTTAGGTGAAGTATTAATAAAGCAAGAAGATGATCAAATAAATCACCATTCATTCTAAGATAATTTCTGTAATCATCCGGACAGTTACCTCTAAGTTCTCGCAATAAAGAAACGTGGCTAAATGTATTTCTTTCTTGTATCCAGGATTTACACCATCGTGAACGTTTTTTCTTATTATTACCTTCTTGAAATTTTACAGCCATCATTAATGCACATACACTTATAATACGTCTTTTCTTGTGTTTCGTTTCGAACTCCATTTCACACGCACGCCTGTCACTGAAAATAAAAACGCGCTTTGCCAAGCAAATCCTGCTCAAATCTCCAACACGCCATTTCAAACCTGTAGGAAAGTATGCGTTTTTGGTCCATTAACGTACGTTCTTTCCTTCCACGTTCAAAAGCGCAGGATTGCACTGTAAGATTTTTGTTGCGTTTGTGGACGATGACATTCCAATCTTGTGGCGTTCTAATCTCGCACGTTAGGATGCCGGGTTCCAATCGCGCGGTCCGGAGTGTTGGTGTGTACCCCGCTCATGTCATTTACAGAAGCATAGAACCTTTTATCATCTCGTGCGTTTAATGCAATTTTGTTTACATTAACGGATAATAATTGATGATTTATAGATCTAATACTATTAAATGATGACATTAACGTTTTATTATGAAATAAGCAATCATGATAGTTTTCGAAAGTAATTTTTTTAATGCCCGCGCGACCCACTTCCTTTAATTTTTTGAATTTTTCAATTTCTCTTAACCTAATTGCATAAACTTTTGCCCTAATAGAAATAAATTCGGTAATAATTTCTCCACAAAGTTCATCTTTGAATTTTTCAATAATTTTCTTATTTACACTTTACATTTTTATGAATACAACCCATTTGCATCTATGTAAATAATTTCACATACTTTCACATAATTTTTTTGGATCAAAATAGGGACCCATGTGTATAGAATTTGCTTTTGCATAACGGGAACTGACTTGAGTTATACCACCTCGTAAACCTTTTTCTATAAATAAAACCATATCGATTTCTTGTAAAAGAGGAAGTTTAATTTTTGTAATTTTTAAAGCTGCTGAAAATGATAAACCGGGAGCAGTATAATATCAGCAAGCATCCAGACCGTAGGTTTCTAATGTTAATTTTCTAAAATTTTCAAAAATATTTTGAGCATATCGGTAAGCCTCGTCATTAATGTCTTCATTATATAATTTACTATAGAAAAACGACTTTCCGGGAAGCTTTGTTTCCTCTAGTTTTTCAAAAGAGTTGACGTAATCATACGGAAAACATCCCTTACGGGTTACTAATTTAAAAGAATCTTCATCAGGATATGCTTTTTGAGTGAGTCTCATCTGCTCTGGTTTTAGATTTTTTGCTAATTTTTCAATTGATGACTGCATGAAACGAAATGAATCTAAAAAACGTATTTTTACATCGCCTACTTTTTTCGAAAACGATATTTAAGTAGGGCTGGGTCGATGTATCGATATATCGATACGCCAGCTGTATCGATACACATTTTCAACTGTATCGACGTATCGGATATCGAATATCGATACGTATCGAAATATCGATACGAATCCAAATATCGGATATCGAATATCGATACGTATCGAAATATCGGATTTCTTATCATAAGTTTAAGCAATAACTAGAGGTGGGCGATACGGAAAATTGTGTATCGAATTTCGATACGATTTCTGTATCGATACGTATTGATATATCGAATATCGATACGTATCGATATATCGAATATCGATACGTATCGAGTATCGGCTACCGATACGTATCGATATGTATCGAAATATTGGATTGATATGTATCGATATATCGATACGTTTCGAAATGTTGAACAGAGATTTAAAACTTTGGTGCAAAAAACGGTTAAGACCAGTTTTTCAAGTCTCGAGAAAATTGAAATAAACTAAATATTTTCTAAACGGTAAAATAAAATGAATTTAGTTTAAGGTTATTGCTTAAACTTATGATAAGAAATCCGAAATTTCGATACGTATCGATATTCGACATCCGATATTTGGATTCGTATCGATATTTCGATACGTATCGACATTCGATATCCGATATTTCGATACGTATCGACATGCGATACGTCGATACAGTTTAAAATGTGTATCGATACAGCTGGCGTATCGATACGTATCGATATATCGATACATCGACCCAGCCCTAGCAATAACCTTAAACTAAATTCATTTTATTTTACCGTTTATAAGATATTTAGTTTATTTCAATTTTCTCGAGACTTGAAAAACTGGTCTTAACCGTTTTTTGCACCAAAGTTTTAAATCTCTGTTCAATATTTCGATACATATCGGTAGCCGATACGCGATACGTATCGATATTCGATATATCGATATAGAAATCGTATCGAAATTCGATACGCAATTTCCCGTATCGCCCACCTCTATACACTGTGTCCACATTTCGATGCTCACTATTGGTATCTCGCCTATTAGAAGACATAGAGCAACGGTTAAATGGGGAATGTTTTGCAGAATTCAATACTCGTGACGGATCTCATTTCAAATTCACCATAACTTATTTATATTTTAAGATAATTTGAAAAAACCAAAATTTGCCGATTTCAATGTTCCTCAATAACTCGATAACACCTAAACTGATTTCTTCTAAAGCTTTACAATGTTCAGACACTTTTTTAAGACAAAGCTTTTGATATAAACAGAAACCCCCGATTGTCATTTGTTTTCAAGTTATGAGTGCTAACTTTTGTTTTTCATATGGCAGCCATATTGGATTTTTGCTTAGTTAGATAGTCTTTAAAAAGAGCTTTTCAACGATGTATAACATACCCGAAAAAAATTTATTTATAGGAGAGATATTAACAAAAATATAAATTAATTTCTAATATGAAATTAGTAGGCTCTGAAATTAAGCAACAATAAGAAATGAAAGATTAAAGATATGCTAAATAATACTGAAAACGAAATACGAAACGATAAGAAAAGTCATAAAAGTAAAAAGTAAATAAGGAGTACTAAAAGCTCAGATTTACAAAGAAACTGTTCAATATGATGACCATTCTGTTCCATACACTTTTGGCATTTTATTCTAACAGAATTACGAACTCTACGTAGTGTGTTTCCGTTTAATGATCTTAGTACATCCACCATAAATAAAAGTCAAGGGGGGTAAGATCGGGTTATCTCGCAGGCCATTCATTCCACTAGTCCATTATTTGAAAGCATCCTCTCATTAAAGTTTTCTCTCAAGAAATGTTTTACGTCACGAGTATTATGGGCTGGGCAACCATCTTGCTGGAACCAAATGTTTAGCATGTTCTCTGTATAATAATTTCTCTCAAAGCAGGTATTCAGCCCGAGTATGTATCCCGTTCAATCGCCATAACGTACACGTTATTAAAAGGTCAAACGTTATTTTGTAAGACGTTATAAATTTTAAGTATGTATCCCGTCCACAACGGTTAACGCCCGAGTATGTATCCCGTTCAATCGCCATAACGTACACGTTATTAAAAGGTCGAACGTTATTTTGTAAGACGTTATAAATTTTTAAGTATGTATCCCGTCCACAACGGTTAACACTCAACGTGTATGTTATTCTCACACGTTAAAGGACATTTTAACGCCTACATTTAGCGACATCCATTTAGGTGCCGTTGAGAAATAACTTGTAGGTTTTAAAATGAATTAAACTGTGAAATGATTATTAGAAAAATTGAATCATATAGAGGAAATGTAATTAAGACAAGTATTTTTAATAAACATTCATAATTATAGTAATATTCTTTATTTTAGGTTTAGATATCATACGTGTAGAGGAAAATTGTGAAATATGCTTTCTGAGTTACCGGATCAAAATTTACAAAATTGTGTATTTGCTGAAAAATTATTTGTTAATATACAAGTTATGGAAAAAAGACGATAACATACTATATTAAAAATTTAAATAAAATAATGATTTCCTGAAAAACCGTTAATCGTTGCAATTTTTTTTAATTAAAACCACAGTTCCTTACAGTGTTGGTTACAATAAATAAATTATTTTGGCAACTAATAATTGATTAATTGTAATTGTCGAATCGTTTTATTCTTACAATTAGAATTAATTAATAATTAACTATGAGTTTTTACGGTTACGATTAATTTATTGTTCGTTTTTTTGGATTTAATTAACAATTGACAACTAACTCTGAAATGTAATTTCTGTTTGATTTTATTGAAACATTTCTTAAATGCAATTTTAAATGATTACATATTACATAATTACCTAAGTTAAAATGCTAAATATACATAAAACGGTTTCTGATATTTTTCATAAATTACGATTCAATAACATCAATTCAAGGATCTTTACTTTTTACTCTACTTTTTTAATAATTATCATTACAAATATTTAATTGCAATTAACAATTAAATTATGTTAATTGCGATTAAATTTAATTGCAATTAATTTGCTAAAATAAAATAGATGACGTATTTTTTGCAGTGCCGCAAATGGATATTTCCATTATGTTTAGAAATGAAATAGAATTATTTTCGTAAGTACATAATTAATTAGGTTAGTTTAAACTTGTTTTGTTTTTCCCGTTTATAACACATTATTTTCTGTTTCAAAGTTTAACAAATATGTACTCATGCTGACTTCGGCTGGTTTTTTTTCTGGGTCCATTTTTACTAATGAATCCATCTATACGTCCTCCGACAACACGTGCATATCACAGAACAGACTCACAACGCATACTCCTGTTATAATAACGTGTCTTATATCTGTTTCTTTTTAATACGTACATATTCACATAATTCTATCTTTGTCACTTGCCCACAAAACTGAATTCTAAATAACGTCTTCAAATTTAACGCCCAAGATAACATAACACATTTTTAAGGGATACATACTTGAAAATATAACGTTTTCGTTATTCCGCACGTTATTTTCAAACGTTAATTTTAACATAACATGTAAACGTTATTTTTGCTGTACGGATACATACGAGGGCTGATTATTTTCTGTTTCAAAGTTTAACAAATATGTACTCATACTGACTTCGGCTGTTTTTTTTTCTGGGTCCATTTTTACTAATGAATCCATCTATACGTCCTCCGACAACACGTGCATATCACAGAACAGACTCACAACGCATGCTCCTGTTATAATAACGTGTCTTATATCTGTTTCTTTTTAATACGTACATATTCACATAATTCTATCTTTGTCACTTGCCCACAAAACTGAATTCTAAATAACGTCTTCAAATTTAACGCCCATGATAACATAACACATTTTTAAGGGATACATACTTGAAAATATAACGTTTTCGTTATTCCGCACGTTATTTTCAAACGTTAATTTTAACATAACATGTAAACGTTATTTTTGCTGTGCGGATACATACTAGGGCTGAATTATCTCGTTTGTTAGTAGCTCCACATATCTGTTACCAGTTTAAACTGTAATCAAATATGAAAGGACCTAGTAAGTCATTATCTAAAATGAAACTAAACTCAAAAACAAAAAAAATATATAAACAAAATTGCATACCAATTAAACCGCACCAGACATTAAATTTTTGATTTACCAAATGTGGATTTTCAGTAGACCAATGATAATTATGCCTATTGAATACTCCGAAATTGGTAAATCGTGTTTCATCTGTCCAGGGTATTTTCCTAGGAAATTTAGGATCATCTTCACATTTTCGTAGGTCCCACCTACTAAACTGTAATCTTCATTGGTAGTCATTATCGTTTAAACCTTGTATAATTAATTGTTGTAAAGGTGGTATTTGGTTCTCTTCAAGGTTTTGTGAACAGACGATTTTGGAATTCCAGTTTCACGAGCATTATTTTACAGTATTACTTAGCATTTCTTTAAGCTTTCATTCCTTATTGTTGTTTAATTTCATAGCCTACTAATTTCATATTAGAAATTAATTCATGTTTTTGTTAATATCTCCCCTACAAATAAAAATTTTTGGGTATGTTATACATCGTTGAAAAGCTCTTTTTAAAGACTATCTAACTAAGCAAAAATCCAATATGGCTGCCATATGAAAAACAAAAGTTAGCACTAATAACTTGAAAACAAATGACAATCGGGGGTTTCTGTTTATATCAAAATCTTTGTCTTAAAAAAGTGTCTGAATATTGTAAAACTTTCGAAGAGATCACATTAGGTGTTATCGATAGGGCTGGGTCGATGTATCGATATATCGATACGTATCGATACGCCAGATGTATCGATACACATTTTCAGCTGTATCGACGTATCGAATATCGATAGGTATCGAAATATCGGATATCGAATACCGATACATGTCGAAATATCGATACGTATCGAAATATCGGATGTCGATACGTATCGAATATCGATATACCGGCACGTTTCGAAATATCTAATTACAAACTAACTAAAGATTTTATTTATTTATTTGTATTTATATGGTCGAATATTCGGCGTTATTATTTAAACTTATTCCTGCTCTATTTTTCATCTCGTATTTTTAAGCCTCTGTTCAATATTTCAATCTTATATTTCGAAACGTATCGATACATATTGATCCGATATTTCGATACGTATCGGTAGGCGATACTCGATACGTATCGATATATCGATACGTATCGATATATCGATACGTATCGGTACCCGATACTCGTAACATATCGATATTCGATATATCGATACGTATCGATACAGAAATTGTATCGAAATTCGATACACAATTTCCCGTATCGCCCACCTCTAGTTATCGAGTTATTGAGGAACATTGAAATTGGCAAATTTTGTTTTTTTTAAATTATCTTAAAATTTAAAAAAGTTATGGTGAATTTGAAATGAGATCTGTCACGAGTATTGAATTCTGCAAAACATTCCCCATTTAACCGTTGCTCTATGTTTTCTAATAACCGAGATACCAATGGTGAGCATCGAAATGTGGACACGGTGTATATAGGGTCGCTATTATGTATGGATACAGCTAAATATTTCCGGAACAGTTCAACAGAATTCGTTCAAATTTGGGGAATCGTTAGAAGAGTTTAAAGTCTATTACTTGAGCTTGCTTTTAATTTTCTATCTTCTTTTGTTTCAGAGATACAAGGCTAACTTGATTTTTTTTTAATTGCACGAGGGGTCAAATTTATCATTTTTGAAAAGCGCATTTTCTTCTGAATTCAGGGATGTATCACATGCTCATCTTTATTTGTATTAAAAGGTAAAAAATACAATATTTCAAAAATTTAATTTTGAAAAAGTAAAATTAAGACAGCTTAGAAAATGCTTCTATTATTAATCTGTCACTTGTAATATTAGCCAAAAATTGAACTTGTGTGCAATAATTGGTTCAAGTAATAGACTTTAAACTCTTCTAACGATTCCCCAAATTTGAACGAATTCTGTTGAACTGTTCCGGAAATATTTAGCTGTATCCATACATAATAGCGACCCGTATAAGTTTCGCTAGTGTTTGCTATAATTTCTACAGGTTCATTATTTACATTGGCCAATGCTCCTATTATAAAATGACTATCATAATGAGATAAATGGTGTAAAACTACTGGAATAATATTTCTAACACGACATTGCAAATTACAGTTGTTACATAAACAAGAGATATAATTACCTGTGAAATGATTATGGTGGTACGTTTTTATATTATCTACAGTGAAACTACAATCACAAATTTCACATTTTTCAGCATTTTCATGTGCAATACATTCTTCAGCTGTTAAATTTTTCATTGGAACAATGGAATGATTTTTTTAGAATTTGTTGAATAGTTTTTGCTTCATCTATCAATTTATTTACGAACCACTTGCTTGGATTTTCGCCACGATAAATTTCAAAATGATTTAGATGTTCGTCATAAGAAGAAACTCTTAAATATGCAACACTAAAAGCTTCATGATATTGATATATATTTGTAAATGCTTTCTCTTTGACATTAAGTCAAATAAGTAAATATGAGTAAATAACAAATGGCAATTTCATCGTTGCTGCAAATTGTGTGAACTGAACAATATTTTCATCATCTTTAGGCACCTAGTTCAATTTTTACAGACTCATGGTGGGAGCAATCTGATGCATGAGTAGGTACTTAATTTATCTTGTGATGGAAAGTAACATAAACATCTATCACAAATAAATTTTACTCGCTCATTCGATGAAATTTGATTTTTGCATAATTCCGATAAATTTTTGATGAGACAAAAATGACCAACACGTTGACTTTTCTTCAAATATAACAAATTGATGTGACAGTTTTTAATATTTTTTGAATGATAAAGAGGTCCTACTATAATGTTATTTTCATAACCATAAACATTGACTGATATAAATTTATTGTTATTTTCAAATTTCTGTAAATGACATAACTTTACGGGAAACTCGATACCTTTGAAATTAAGAATCTCATAAATATTTTGCGGGTATGAAGCAGGATCGCATTCGTCTTCACCAACTGCTGCAGGAAATAGATGAGCCAAAATGCAATAGGCGAAACACCGTCGATCTTGATCCTTGATGTTTAGAAGAACTTTGTAGTTTCACAGGTAATTCCATGTAGCTGCTGCGATCGGCTCCTGTTCCTCCTCTTAATGGTGAATATTTGCAAAACGCTACCACCAAATTAACAACTGCTATTAAGGCCCAACCGTTGTTTCTCTCTTGAAAGGATTCGAGCTTAAGACACAAAAATAGAAAATTAGTATCTAAAACATGATTTTGTTTTAAATTTACCTTTATCATAATTTCACTAAATAGTGTGCACAATATTTCGTTCAGATCCGATCCAAGGTTGATCTCATGATTTTTGGTGTTGAAATATTTATATAAATTCTATTATATCTGTGTTCGGTTTCATAAACTGTCCGCAAAATACTAGATTCATTTTCAATGCAGATGTTTTCACCAAGAGATTCTGAAGTCGGCTCACAACGAGAGAAGCAGCATCCTCTGGGAAATTTCGTGGTAGTACATGCACTTTATTAATTATTACACCTGTCTGAATTCTGGTTTTAAATGCCGTTTGCAACTGTAAATTAACATTAATTAGAAATAATAACAATATTATTAATTGTTTTACTTACATTTCAGACGACTAATTTTATTTTTCTCAGAGTTCTGATTCATTTTGTTGGAAATTTAAAAAATATATCAATCTTTGAAAAACAAAACTTAAAATCTACTTATTTTAACGCTTTAAGGGGCCGCAAGATTTTCACGTTAACATCTCTGGTAGTACAGCGGTAAGGGACCATATAACTATAAGGGATGAAGTATGCTGAAGCGCTGAAGGTGGGACAAAAGGTGGAGCCAAATAATGACTTATCGGGTATTGTCGTTGAAAATCGTACGATTTACTAACGCTTTAGTACCACGTGCGTCTAGTCGTCGGTGTCTACAAAAATCCTGCGCATGCGCACTACACAAGTTTCTCGTTTGATTTAAAGTGGCCGTTTAATTTTTAACCGGGTCAGCGGGTGTATCGTATTGGATTGTTAGGGTGATCGTACCGGTTAGCCGGACAACACCACATTTCGGACAATTCCCAACATAAACCATTAAAATAGTAAATGCCTTATACGTTTTGTATATTCGAACTCATTTGTGCGTTCAGTACACTATTTTCCTCCAACTAACATTTTCCTAATGGCCTCTTGTGAAAGAAATAGGAACAAAATAGTTTAAAAATAGGCGACTTGTAGAGACCGTGTGTTAACAATTGCTTTTTAACGTAAAACGTAGAGGATACGCTCTATTAAAATAGTAAGTACATATTGTGATATTCAATTCATACTGTTATTCTTGATTTTTCATAGTCAATAAACATGTAAACTTAATTTTTATGCATGAAAATCTTGATTTACTAAATTTCTAACCGTCGAATTAAAGTGTCCGGGAAACCGGTTCCACATAAATGCCAAAAACGATTTCTCGGACAAGCTGTCCGAGAACCGGTATTAGACGGTGAAAATTATTTTATCCTTTTCTATCAAATGAAGTACAGATATATCTTTCATATTTGCTCTCATTGTTCAAAAATGTATGAAGAATATAGTCACCAGTTTTCGGATACCTTTTTCGTATTATACGTGAAAGATACAAACAACTTTTATCGGTGTCCGAAGAACACGTAGTTTTCGGACTAATATGCTATTTACACATAATTTGGATTCTTTGAAAACATTATATTTATTATTTGCAGTTTTTGTCTTTTATCATTACCTTAATGACAATTTACAAATGATTTATAGAGCGATTCTGCTCATATCTGTAGCAACCGTAAGATCTGTAAGCCTGTAAGTCAATTATTAATAGGTGGAATTTTGAAGTTCTTCGTATGATACGATTTCTTGTACGTCTATAAGATATTACCACAGAGACTTAGGAGTAATCCTAGGAACCTAGGAGAAGTCATACCCTCCAAAGAACTTCAAAATTCCATATTTTAATAAATGAGTTACAGATCTTACGGTTGCTACAGATACGAGCAGAATCGACACATTTTAGTCTTTCACAATAGTATATTATTATACAAGTTTCACAAGAAGGCTTATTGTAACACGAGTGGGGTTGGGCCCCAACGGAACGAGTGTTACAGTGCCTCTTGTGAAACGTGTATAATATACTATTTTTTCTACTTTGCGTCACTTATTGAACAAAAATATGAAAAATATTGGATCTTCTTAGTATATGGGGAATTTTAGTTGTAATGCGTGGCAACACTGAAAACCTTTCGTTTTAATCAAAAGTCACATTAACAAGTTATTAATTTTTCTTATCCAGCTTCATTGTGAGTATATTGTTAAGTAACAAATAAATACTGAGCTATTTTGTAAAATCTATTAAATATTTTCAATTAAAAATGACTAAAATTTCCCCAAAAACAGTGTCACAATGAGCTTCATTGTGAAACTGTTTTTGGTGTCACAATGAATCCATTGTGAACGCAAAGTAGAAAAAATTATATTTTTCGGCAAAAATTTGAACAATAACATTGGCTCACAAACTCTTTTAAACGGACACTAAAAAAAAGAGTTTGTGATACAATTTTCATCGGACAAGAACCATCTTTAATAACGATGGCGTTCAGATGACGAAAAAAAATCAAAATAGAAATGATTAGGAGGGAAAAGAGAGAACAAATAAAAATCCAAAAACAATCAGAATCAGGGAAAAAGAGGAAAAAACAATGTTACTGTAAATAATGAAGACAATATGGAAACCAGTAAAACAAAAAGAGCTCTGTGTACGTTTTGTGAAGAAGAGCTAATTAGTGATGCCGAGGAGGATGAAAATAAGAACTTAGGTTGTGATGAATGCCCTAGATGGTAGGCATCGTGGTACCATTTCAGCTGAACTGATATGTATGTCAGAAGTGACTTACAATGAAGCGGCTGAAAAAGATTATATCTGTGATATGTGCCGATAGGTGTGTATATCTACTCTCTCCGGCGATAGATTGGAAAATTTCAAATATCCTGACATATTAAAATACCCTAGAATCGAGAACATTAACCAATAGTATTACTCCTCGGGCATATACAACATTTATACCAACTGCAGGCGCATGATGTGCTCACTCGATGCTACTCGATTCTAGGGTATTTTAATATGTTAGGATATTTGACATTTTCCATCTATCGCTGGACAGAGTATACCTAACTACCTAATATGTATGTGATTACAGAAGTGACCTTTTCTTTATATTTATTAATATTTGACTTTATTTTAAAATGACTTTTTCTTCATATTTATTTGAACTGAATTTTTATTTTAGAACGATATTTTTTATACTTATTTGAATTAAAATTTTATTTAGAATATTAGGTATTTTTGTGTTTTCTCATTTATATAAAAATGTAGGTACTAAGGATAAATATAAAGTAGAAACTGTATATTTAAAATATCAATAAAGTTCTTTCCTGAGTTGTTTTCAAGTTTTTTCTCGCACAATCAATTCTCGCTACAAATTTTTACCTATAGGTAGTAAATACACGCTTATTTTATTAAAGCGTTTTGTAGTATAATTTACGTAAGGAATCTAGTTAATTTTGATAATATGATGACAATTATAACTCATTTAACATTTTTCTTTACCTTTATATCGGTAGGGGGTCGAAAAAGACGGCTTTTCGGACAGCTGGCCGAAAATTGGTTAAAAAATGTCTGATAATTTGTCAAGGATGTCTGAAAACTAGTAATAAGTGCTTTTTTCAACTTTTCTTCAATTATTTTGAAAAAGAGTTGAAATAGCCAGTTGTGACATGCCCCCGGCCGTTCTCAACACTACAAGGATTATATTTGTTTCTATGCAAGTGCATTTCCTAACAAAAATAATTAAATTATGAACATTCTCCCCCGACAAATCACTTAACCGGTCTAATCCGATAACCGGTCTATTCACCCTATTTGAATTTAAAAACATTTAAACGGTGTAGGAGGTGATGAAATGACATTTCAGACTATAAAAAAAATCTCGTATCTACTAATATATGTATAATCACAGTCATAATTTTGTGTTGACGTTTTAAACTACTTGAATTCGGTAAGTAAAAATTTCAATATGGTTAATGTTTATGTAGGTTTCCTTTAAATATCCTGTAGATGCATAAATCATTAGATCACGATTACGATCTTGAAATAGTGTGAATACACATAATTTTTAAGATACGTAACCTTGAAATTTTACACGAACAAGTATAAATTAAATTTTAATTTTTAAAAATCTCTTTGTAGCAAGTTCTACATAACAAGAAAAGCTTTATGCATATATACTAAACTGTAAAGTGCAGTGAACCTCAGCATAATTTCTGAAATTAAAAAAAACGCAGTGAACCTCAGCATAATTTCTGAAATTAAAAAAAAAACGCAGACACCCATACTAAAAATGGCGTTGTTTCGCCATTTTTAGAGCACCCTGTATTTATGTACATATTATACTGCCATCCATAAAATTCGTAACGATATGGGAAACATTTTTATCATTGACGTTTTGGAAAAATTAGTTAGTTAGTTCGTGCAACTATGAAAATAAAAAAGAAGACAATCAAAATCTAACTGATCATTTAAAATTTGGCTTAAAATTTGTAATCAACAATCTGCAGTATCTAAATAGCATATTTTGCAAAAATTATGAATTAAGAGTAAAGTAAGTAGGTAGGTACTTTAAATACACTTTTTATTCGATATAAATTTGTTTTGCGGTTTTAGAATTAAGATGCTGTTTTAATTGCTTGATAAACAAATATGATCTCGTTCTTTGATTTTATCACTGAAAATTACTTTACATCAAAAATTACTTTGATAGGTCACTTTTTACAAAAGAAAAAAGAAAGTAAATTTCGCTTTAAAAAACACATCTTTGTTACACTGCGTTTTTAACAATTAAAAAAGATTATTTCGTCTATTTTAAAATTTAAAATATTAAATTAAATTAAAAAAACCCATTTGTTACGAACTTCATGAATGACACCGTATAACTTATATTAACTTCTTATTAGACTATGAAAATTTATTATTTTGTTTATGTTTTAATATTTATACATTACGTCAACTGAGTTTATTATTTTTGAAAATGTGTTCCTAGTTTTCATGGTTTATAATTCCCATATGGATTATGTATATGTATGTAAGACGAATAATTAAAGTAAAATAAATCATTTATTTTAAATTTTCTGAATTAATAAATTACCTCTGTTAATAAAATGTGTATTTGTTTTCATATACTTAATTAGTTTTCAGTTATAAAAAAAGTCCCTTGATGAAAATTCTAATTTTCCATGCTAAAATGAAATGTTACTATTACTAAAATATTTATGTTATAATATTTACTCGTAGCATTTTTTTAAATTACGTAGGATCGAATTGACAAACGTTGATTAAGTTTAACGAATGATTAACTCCGTCGATACATTTGTTAAAACCATAACAATAATTATTTCTAATCATTCGTTAAACTTTAACGTTTGTGAATTCGATCCGTAGTCCGACAAACAACGCGCGAGGGTGCGAATCAAGGTTAGTGCGAATGAAATGCAGTGCGCATGCGTAGGATTTTTGTACACACCGACGACTAGACGCACGTTTTAGTACCGAGTGACTTTTAATGATTGAAAATTATTTTATTAGATTGGCAACACTTTTCAATGTTTATGTTGGTGTATGGATTTTCAAACAAAATTTAGATTTAGGTTAGTGCACTAGATTATCAAACTCAAATAAATTCGTTTATTGTCGAATCAAGAAAACCAAATAAATAAGATATTTAATTATCACAATTTATTACCAAAATGGTTTTGAGCACAGAATAAAATACATTTTTAGTAATGGCTTATTTTCGAAGCGTAGAAAGCCGTCCTCCATTTACAACGAACACGAATCGATTCAAATTCACTTAAAAATCGTTGATTGCATTCCATTTAGTTATTCAGTTGGCGACCAGTGATAAGGAAGTGATTGAATTTCCCCTCCCGCACACCGTACTGATCAAGCTGGTTTTCTAAATCGGTTATCAGTTTCATGTGATTTCATACGTATTTTGAGGTTATGTTAATTTTAGTTCCAAAACATCATTCCTTTTATGAGTCTCTCTATTCACTTTAAAGTCAGTTCAGTTCAAAATCGGTTAATAAATGAACGTTTCTTGCAAACCGGTAATGTAGAAAAAGAAAAATTCACTGGTCGCCCCACTATAATAACACTCGATATTGTACAAAATGTTAATGACACTGTACAACAGAATCCTTATGTTTCCTATACGAATCCACTCAGAAGATCTTGAAAAACACCTTCATTTCCAATCATACAAATTTTCAATGGTTCGACAACTTCACCCACTCGATTTTCTTCAATAAATTCAGTTTTGTCAGTGGTATAACAATAATCTGCTAAATAATAGTGACCAACAAGATACAACTTTCCTTGCTGATAAAGCCTGGTTTCATCTCTCTGGGTTTATCAATTCACAAAATTTCAGGACTTGGTTGGAACATAATCTCTTTAATGTGATTGATGTAAAGGCACTACATCCATTTAAAATTGGGTGGCAATGTCTTGGAGAATTATTGGACCAATATTCTTCTGGGAAACAACGCCTATAGATATCAGAGACTTATATTGGATCCATTTACAAACCAGTTAGACGACACTGAATTAGCAAATGGCTACTTTCAACAAGATTCCGCCACTGCCCACACAGCACGAACCACAATAAATTATTTAGAGGAGTTTTTCCCAGTTTTTTTCAGTTTAATCAGTGCTGGTTGGTAGCCTAATTGCTCTAATATTCAATTAAATCCGGACTTCTTACTTCCTTATTTCAATAATTTGGTATTCAGAATACGTATTAAACAATTTGGAAGAATTGCAGCAGGCAATTGCAAATATCGGACAACCTAAAACGTTAATAATGTCTTCAACAACATATCTCAAAGGATTCGGTACTGCTTACGCAAAGGGGGCTTGAAGATTTGCTCTAATATTCAATTAAATTTGAACTTCTTATTTCCTCATTTCAATAATGTGGTGTTCAGAATACGTATTAAACAATTTGGATGAATTGTGCAGCTGGCAGTTGAAGAGGCAATTGCAAATATCGGACAACCTAAAACGTTAATAATATCTTCAATAACTTATCTCAAAGGATTCGGTGCTGCTTACACAAAGGGGGTTAACATTTCCAGGTCTTGAATAATAATAATAATAATCTGTTAAACAGTTTTCATCATCAATGTAAACATCAACTCTAACCTATAGCTCCGCATTCCCGCAAAATTAACGAACTTTCAAGTAATGCCAATTCCTCAGTGTTCCCAACATTTAAATTTGCTTCAATCATTAAAAGTCACTCGGTATAGGGACCGTGCACATGCCTGCGTTCAGCGACGCCTGGCGGTGATTTATGCATTAGTGGTAGGAAAACATTGTTTTTAGGTTAATACACCTGTGACACGTTGAAGTGACGTTATTAACGTCACTCTGTAATTTTTAATTTTGCAATTTACAATGGATGTTGAAATATATTTTAAAATCTTGTTTATGTAAGTGGACGACCAGCTGGTAGTGGCCGACCATCAGGCGCAGTCACCCTATGCATAACTTCAATAGCCGAGCGAAAATTTTGGTATTTGCGGAAGAAATTTTGCATGGCATTGATGGTCAATAAAATTTTTGGTTGTGCGCAGATTTGTTGTTATTTCTTGTAATTGTATTAAAAATATTTAGGGCTTTTTCTAAATTTACTCAAATCTTGCAACAAGTTTGATGATCAGTACAATTTCTAAATATGCAAACTTTATGCAAATCCTGCGTGGTGTCACTAATAGATGTGAAAATATATTACAAATTGAATTCTATTGTTTATGAGCACAGTATTTCAGAAAACACATCAGAAGATCGGCAGTTGATTATTGTTGGACATGGGCGTTTTCCGTTATTTCTAAATTTTTCCTTTCAAACACGATGGATTTTAAATGCATGACCTCCGTACACAAATTTATGGAAATTTGCCTAACTGGAACGTATTCTTCACTTTTTTTTGCTCTTTTACACCCATTTGTATAAATAAAATGGGTAACGAGAGTGACTCATAGAATTAATGTAAAAGTGCTATAAATTAAACAAAAATCTGAGTACAAACCTCAATTTAAGAAACATCACTAATATAATCAGTCTTTTAATACAATTAACACAAAGTATTCCAGTTAAATAGTATAAAACATGTTCCACATGCATTTGACATGAAGTCGGTCTGATGATCGGTTGGGGCTATTGTTTATATTGACTTCTTCACATGAAACGCATACCATCAGTATCCTGACCGTAAATGTATTCACAATACCAAGACTAACCATCCGTTAATCATCAACCGCATTTGAAACTGGCCTACATTTGTTGACTTGCTTTCCGACTTCTCATGAAATTCTTCAAACTTTCATTTCATCTGTCTCCTGCACATTTTTCGAATAGAGTACGTTGTACGTAATGACTAATCGATATTGAAATCTATGAATCACTTTCAAAACAGCATACAAACTTAAATATTTCAATCCATATATATTTTCTTGCTACTGTCTGGATAATTGTAAAATTTAACATTCTTCCTGTTACTATAACTCTTATGACAATTTACAGTTGTAATACATAATAAGTATTTGATCTTCTGGTATGAAATTATTACAAAATCCAAGTTCAAATGCACATTGGGCATTTGAAATGACAGATGTACATTTGAACTGTCATCATACTTCACTCGTGTTTTCATACCACTTATGCAAAATATGGCCATTGGTGGCGCTGTCATCGCATGTGCACGGTCCCTATATCTTCAGCGTTCAGTACTTCAGTCTAGAGATGGGCAAAGTGACTCTTTTGGTAGAGCTAACTGTTTGCATCAGACTCACTGATGCAAGCTGACTCACTGAGTCGAAAGAGCTCGAAAGAGCTGCTTGCTTCACCTTGTTTTGTAAGCAACGCCAGTTTACGGAGCTGTACGGATGATAACTCTGTGTTGAAAAATTATGCTTTGCTGAAACCTTGATGGTCACGTATAACGGCATTTAGTTCGGGTGTAGGTAGTGTTGTAAAATAACCAACTGTTTTACAATGCTAGATTGAAGGCATTTCATTGGAAAGAAAAGCAATATTTAAAATTATCAGTTTTCTCCGCTATTATATGATGTATATTCATATATGTATTTCACGATCTGTTTTAACATTAAGGCCCGATTACTATTTTATGGCATGTATTTAATCGAACATCTAAATATTACGATTTTAGTACGCAAAAATTTAAAGTGTTCTCTAAAATACTGACTGAGCTTTTCTATATGAGCGATGAATCAAATCCAAATGATCGATACTTTTTTCGTTTTTGATCAACGATTAATGTAACTAAACACTCGTGAAATAGTTTGGGCATTTGAAATTTAATTTAGGATAAAAAATGCAAACACCAAAAAAATATAAAACGAGCAATTAAAAAATGGTCTTTGGTGTTTTTTTTTCTGTTTTGAGTTGCACAATGAACGATATATTTTGTGTATCAAACGGTAACTTTTACTAAGTAATAAAGGTGGACATGCAGCTCCATATTTAAATATTTTATTTTTAAATAATCACTAGCAATTCAGTAATTTTCAATGGCGAGTGATTCAGATGTACCGACAAACATCCCGTGTCCCGCACAACCAAATATATTGAATTTTCAGTAATAGTTTCACCGAAAAGTTCAATTAGTATTTACGCTGTTACTTTAATATCGACAAAATATACACACTCATAAATTTCCCCTATTTTATCTAAAGAAGCTTGCGATTCATTGAATTTGAATCTACTGCGGGTATTTTTGAAATTCTATAACAGAATAACCCCTGTAAAGTTCTTTATGGTACATACGACAATGGATTTATCGCGTTACGTTCCTTTGTTATATTCTTGTTGCAGAATCTTACATTATTTTTACTTTTTCAAAACAGAGAACAGGAAACAATTTTGTTTTGTTTTACTTCCATGCATTTTTTTCCCTTTATTATTCATTTTATTTACTTCTTGACACCTGAACATCTTGAATTGGACTCTAGTTTCATTTCAATACATAAACAAAAGATATTTTTTTTAATATAAAAATTAGTAGAATCTGCCAAATAAAATCGTAAAAACAAACAATGTCCTTTATTCACGTACTAATTTATACATAAAGTACGCATAAACATTGTTTCTTTTAGTAATTTCGTAGCAAACAATAATATAATACTCAGAAATTTCGGATAAACATTATTTATTATTTAAGCTATTTGAAGAGCACTTTATTGGAAACAAAAATTGATTACTATTATTTCATTTTTTAAAAAAATTTACATATAGTCGGACTCCAGAAACATTTATCATTAGATGAAGTAAATGCTACATTAGGCGTTTACGAAATTAACCCGGTGGATACACCGTACTCTATTTTTCTCACTCTTACATGTACTAAGCCTCTTAATGTTCCCTCTCACACTTCTAAGCCGGTTATCAACCGGGTGAATTTTCGTAAACGCTTATAATTACACGTGTTAGAACTGCCGGAACTTTTAAATGATAAAACTTTCTAGAAACTCGGCAAAAGTTCGAAAATTTTGCTTGTTTCTTTTTTATTTTATACGTTGTTTCAATTGATTTATTTGTTGCTGTCTTTTATTTTAGTGCGATCAAATGCATGTTTTTCTATCTTCTTGCTACAACAATTCAAAATGTTTTGTAATGTTTAAAGAAAAATCATTTTTATGAACTATAAAAATAATTGGAGTCGACTCTTGTAACTAAGGTAAGAATTTAATATAATAATATAATTTATAATATATAATTTATTTCTACGGGCTCAAATTATTTTATCTCAGAATTGCAATATCCGAGAGCGTAAGTAAGATTCGAAAATATATCGGTATCGAGTTGAGCACCGAGATACAGAACCACTACAGAACCAAGAAGAGCTGCGGTAATAAATGTAAAAATTGAGAAGGAGAGAGCTGAGAGCTACTTACATGAACACAGGGGAGCTGTTTCATCGACTCTTTTCGTCGAGTCGACTCGGTGAGTCAGTTCACTCATAAGTAATATACCTCCACTTCAGTCATAATAGAATTTAAATATTTCAACACCAAAAATCATGAGATCAACCTTGGATCGGATCTGAACGAAATATTGTGCACATTTTTTAATGAAATTATGATAAAGGTAAATTTAAAACAAAATCATGTTTTACCGGGGCATTCCAGACTTCACTGGTTGTATATTTAATCCTCAGACATCCTTTTGATGTTATGGCCCATGACATCAAAATTACTTTGCGATACTTTTAAGTGGGTGAACGAGAAAAAATTAAAACATATTTTCGAAATGATCACTGCTAATAATGATTGTTCAGCATACTATGCCCATGAAACAGAGAAGTCGTGTATCTTAGAAGTCGACTTAGAATATCCCGATTATCTACATGATTCACATAGTATATATTTTCCGTTTTGTGCAGAACACAGGTCCGTCACAGGTAAAAACGAAGACAAAAAACTTATGTTGACATTATATAATAAGGTTTACGTGTTCTACAACAATGTTTGAAACATGGCCTAAAATTAAAAGCAATTCATCGCGCAATAGAATTCGATGAGAGCAATTGGTTAGAAAAATATATTCATTTAAATAGTAACATAGAGCATTGTCTGTAAACGCTTCCGATAAAGATTTTTACAAGAACATGTCGAATATGGTTTTCGGTAAACTGATGGAGTCCGTGCGTAAATATCGGAATATTGTTTTAACAAATAATTGGAAAACAGCAGAAAAACATATAAGCAAACCAAATTTTAAAAGTGTAACGATTTTTAATAAAAGTTTAGTTGCCCTTGAGTTAAGTAAGTTAACTGTGAAATTTAATAAACCAATCTATATTGGTATGGCAGTTCTTGATATGTCTGAAACAGTCATGTATAGCTTTCTTTACGAATATATTCGAGAAAATGTCGAACCATTATTATTATACGTCTGTTATACGAACACGGACAGTTTTATTTTAAAACTTACACCGAAATACGCACAAGGTACACCCAGCATTTATGAAATAATAAAACGGGACGCTAATGAAATTTTCGATACGTCCGATTATCCTATAGATAATTCTTTTGGCATACCACGTGTAAATAAGAAAATTATTGAAAAATTTAAAGATGAACTTTGTGGAGAAATTATTACCGAATTTATTTCTATTAGGGCAAAAGTTTATGCAATTAGGTTAAGAGAAATTGAAAAATTCAAAAAATTAAAGGGAGTGGGTCGCGCGGGCATTAAAAAAATTACTTTCGAAAACTATCATGATTGTTTATTTCAAAATAAAACGTTAATGTCATCATTTAATAGTATTACATCTATAAATCATCAATTATTATCCGTTAATGTAAACAAAATTGCATTAAACGCACGAGATGATAAAAGGTTCTATGCTTCTGTAAATGACATAGATTCGTTACCTTGTTGCAAGAAAATAAAAAAAATGTGTCAATTATAAAACTATTTTAATGAAAATAAAAAAATAAAAACAGACCAATCCCCGGTCACCGTTCCGACTCACTACCCCCACCGATCACTATAAATACCACGACAACAGACATACCCACTCAGTCTCAACGACTAACCAGAAGCAGCAGCAACACCACCAGCAGCAGCCCTGAAGAAGTTCTTCTGCAATGAAGAACGAAACGTCGGCAGTAGAAGAAGTCAACGTGACGCGGTTCCAACCGGAAACCAATTCAAACATGGACTACGACCGCGGAAGCCTTCAAGTTAAATTAAAATAAAACGCTTTAACCTGTAACGTACATGTATCATTTCTCATTATCTCCCCTCACCCTTGAGGCTACAAGATAGCCGCCCCAACCTTGATGCAACAGCCTACCTCAAAAACTCTGAGTGAAAGCCCCCCGCGCGCGCGCACCCTCGGCGAACGTACGACAATTCAGTTCTTTCCCTTTTTTTATTCCGCTTGTTAAACGACCGCTCTTAATTTGCCCGATGGTCAAGTGCGTTAGGTGGACGGCTTTGCAAACAGCGGGCACCGGGTTCGAATCTTCCTTTCATACGCGCAACGGCGAAAAAAATTTTTCATTAAGCACGATTAACCAACCACGTCACGCAACCGACCTCTAGCGGACGATTTCAGAACTTTTATATTCGCGTCCCTCCGATTAACAGACTACCTTTACAGACCACGTCACGCAACCGACCTCTAGCGGACGATTTCAGAACTTCTATATTCGCGTCTCTCCTTGTCTCTTCTGTCTCTCTCTTATACACGCTCAGGTATATGACTAAAAAACTCAAGCGGAAGTCCGTAAGGATAACATGGGAAAAAAAGGGGCGTGGCTGCTTTTCTTACCTACTTATGACAAAGCCTGCCACGTTTCATTTTACGAATACGAATATTTTTTAATTAAATTTCACTCATTCTGAATGTTAAATGTGATTGTGGATAAAGCGTTGTATTGCATGCGTGTTTTAGATGCATTTTTATCCATTTATACAATATGTAACTATTAATTATCGTATAATTAATAAATAAGTAAAAATAAATAAATAAAAATAAAATAAATAAAAAGTTACGAATAAGTTTTAATACAAGTAAGAGTGCAGAAAGAGTAAATAGAGTGAACGGAGTTGAATAAATGAATGTAGCTTTTGTTAGTATCGCATCAACCCTTTAAAACCATTAAAAAATAAAATTCCCAATTATACAGGGTGTCCGCCGAGTGCGGCGGTCTTCTCTACCGTCTACAGTATATAGGGTATTCCGTAAATAAGGGGCCATAATGTGAGGGCTAACACAATGGTGCATATAAAGTCCGCGAATGTAAAGGAAAGTGGTCTGCCTCAATAATCTTTTTGGGAAAATTTTCAAAGAAATTACGATCGGAATACGGTCCCGTTTTGCTTATAAACTCTATACGTCATAGGTAATCGAATGTGACGATAATTCGATTATAAAACGATAATAAAACTGGCCTGCTCAACATAATGACACATATTGCTGAGGTCTTTGGACTGCGATTGTTATGTCATTAGTTACCGTGATGTCTATAGCAAGTGTTCGAAATGCCCTCCGTTGCGCAGGTCAAGGAAGGCAAGTTCGTACTCAGTATTATACTTTAGTATATCTCCCAAACGATGCTGTCTTCGTAATTTTATTAGAAGAAAAAAAGTTATTGTATATGGTCCATTACTATCCTATCCATTACTACCGTATGGCCCCTTATTTATGGGACATCCTGTATAAGATAGGCAAAAAATACAAACGAGCTAATGTAACTCAGTCAGCTCTAGTTTATAAAATTATTTTTGGTTATACAGAGTGTTCAGTAACTGAGAGCTATACCAAAGTTATATATTTTTAAATGGAACCCCAGTATATTTTTAAAATTTTGAGGAAAATTATCTTTTGCAAAACTCAACACCCTGTACTATAATACTGTAATAATCAAGTCAAATTTGGGTTAAATGTTTGGGCAGGAATTTTGGGAGATCAAATTATTGGACCATTTATTTATGAGGAACATCTAAATTCCGAACGTTATCTAAATTTTCTTAGAACTACATTTGAAGAATATTTGGATGATATTAATTTAAGGAGACTTCCAGAATTTTGGTTTCAACATGATGGTGCACCACCGCACAATGCAAGAGCTGTTTGTGATTATTTGAACGAACAATTTCCAAATCAGTGGATTGAGAATAGGGGAGTAGTTCGTTGGCCTGCAAGGTCACCGGACCTCTCTCCACTAGATTTCTTTTTGTGGGGAGTTTTAAAAAATAAAATTTGTGCAGAACCAATTAACGACATTACCGACCTACGAAATAAAATTTTACTTTCTTTTAATTCACTACGAAGAAGAGATGTTCAACGTGCTATTTACAACATTCGACGAAGAATAAATTTATGTATAGAAAAGAACGGAGGATATTTCGAATATCTTCTCTGAACGTTTTGTTTTGTTTTAAATTATTATTATTCTAATATTTCTTCACTCCTCTCATCATTAAGGCAACTTCCATACTTCTTTTGAGTTTTATGTTAAGATCCACAAAGTGCAATGCTTCTATCTAATTTATTAAACAATGTACTATGTGTTTAGCGTTTTTCTGGATATTGTTTGAATTAAATTTGGTTTGATGTTAAGTTATTGTTGTTAACATAATAAATTTTTAAATTTTCGTCTTTCTTGATTTATAACGGTAATTTTTATAACTGAAAATTTTACTAAATTCAGCTTTCGTAATGTACCTACGAAATAAAACTTCGAAGGCATATCAAAGCTTTTTTGTTTTTGTCTTCCCAGCAAATCATATCGAGGGCGTCATATCAGAAGGACGTATCAGCATAGGATTATAATGGCGCTTACGCCCTTCTGATATGACGCCCTCGATATCTTTGCACTGTTATTTTCAACAGTTTCTTTCATTTATAGTTAGTTCACTTTATTAAATAGGGATGTGTGATACATATAGAAACATCAGAAAAAATAGATCTATTTAACGGTATTAAAATCCAATATGACGGCCATAAGAAAAAATGAAGTTGATGATGGTCAGAGCGAAACGAAACGTTGTAAGTACAATCTAATGATATCATCGTAAAGAGCCCAAAAAAGTGCTTGTAGGATGTATTCATTTTGTTGTGATCCCTATAATAATAACTTCGGAAAAAATAAAAAAGAAAATTACGTTTTTCGTTTTTTTGGAAATATTTCAAGAACTAAAAATCGTAGAAGATATTTCAAAACAGATTATTGTTCAGCACTAAAATACGCAACTTTGCCCCAATTTAACCGACTTCGTATCTCTTACCGTTTCCGAGATCCCAATGGTGAGCCTCGAATTTGTAACAGCCTGTATACTGTAGACGGTAGAGAAGACCGCGGCACTCGGTGGGCAGCCTGTAGAAACAAAGATATGTGTATAATATCAAAAATAAAGCCAGCACAACAAACTCCAGGCTCAAAAGTATCAAAAGCAAGTGCTTTCGGCCTAAGCACAAAGAAAATAACCCTATTAAATATAGCATCAACCCTGTCCCTATCTGTGTGTAGGAGCCCATTACTGAAAATCAGGTTGCTAAGAAACGACGCTCTATACATGTTTCCGAAGGATTCATTAAATCAAAAATATGTTGTTCTTAACACTGGGTTGTGTTCATAAAAGACACTCTAGAGTTACTCTTGGCTAATATTGCAGTCTCTCTCGTATAAATGAGTTTATGTATTTTGTTTCTCATCTATGAATCATAAAAAAACTAAATCAGGCGTGGTTTCCATAGCAACAAACACATTTTCTACACCCTACTTAAAAGTGCGCCCGTTGTCATGGTAATAATATAAACACAACACTTCTTGAAACAGATGAGCGAGGCGCAAAATAAGCAAATAATCATGATTAAGAGAGATACGATTGCACGCCCAAGGTGCACTCGAAGATATTATTATATGAACACACCCTTTCGTTGGAACTTTGATCGGCTATATTTTGGAAAGTACACATTTTTGGAGAAAATTAAATTGGTCGATACAGTTTTTATTTTAACAGAGAATCGCGTGGTTTGAATATTTGTCGGACGTTATAGGTCCCTAGCAAGCTACCTGGTGGAGGTTGCGACATAAATTGTAGGAGGCGACTTGAAACCGTTATATCCATTTATATCATTTCGAAGATTTGAATGTGTTTGCTAGTATTTTCTCGATTTGTTTTAAGGTATGGAAGGTAGAGATCGTCCTCGTAACTCCAGTAATAGTACTGACAGTCAGCTGACAGCAGTGTTGTCAACCCTGATACGACCGTTTTCCCTACACTTTTCCTACATAAACAATACAGCTAGTGGCGCTCGTGACGTCGTTTGCTACCCGTCTATACCCAAGGTTACTAAAGAGTAGGCCCATTTAATGCATTTACATAAATAGATGGCCTACTGGATGACGCGTCACTCCACGAGTTACCCAGGCAACCTTCTCTCTTTAGTAACCTTGCGTTATACCTATGTAATACAGCCTGTACAGAAATGCGTTTCTGATTGTTGGCAACACTGCTGCATTAAGCGAGAAACACATTGAGGCGGTTACGGTAGCGATAAAAACCGTTCATATGTATGCGACAAGATAGATCTGCCAATGAATTTACGCAACTTTACCGTGATCGCTCGCATGTGAACGTTTGTGACCGCCACCGCCACCGCAATCGCTACCGCAACCACCTCAATGTGTCTCCCGCTTTACTTGATCAACATGAAATTATCTGTAATAAAAAAAAACGAATGTTAGATATGTTCATTTAATTTTTTTAGGTATTTCTGGAAAAAAATAATTATGGATAATTTCTTATAACTTTGTAGTCATTTATTATCCACAATGTCATTTATTATTTGTTAAAAGTGTATTATAAATGTCAGTACGTCTCTGATGAAATATAGGAATCTGCTGTCTCACAGCATCACACTCACTTGGATTAATGTCTGCATAAATAATCTCCTCCTCGTGCCCTGCCTGAGCAACAACTTTGCCCCAGGGATTTGTCACCTGTGAATGGCCCCAAGCGATATAACCCTGTTCATTTCTTGCGGGACTGATCATCATTACAAATACTTGGTTGTCCACTGCTCTACCTCGCTGCAATATTTCCCAATGTATGGGTCCTGTAGTCATGTTAAATGCACCGGGGTAAATCAACAGGTGACATCCATTTATTCTATACAACTTTGCAAGCTCTTCAAAACGCACATCGTAACAAATGCCTAGGCCGATTTTAACCTCATTCATCTCGAAAGTTACCAATTCGTTTCCAGGGCTAAGTATTTCAGATTCCTTAAAAGTAATACCTCCAGGGATATCTATGTCAAACAGATGCATTTTTCGGTATTTTCCAATAAGCTGACCCTCTGGGTTCCAGACAGTGCACGTATTGTAATACTTCTGATCACTGATTTCCGGTATTGTGCCTCCAACTAAATAAATTGAATGTTCTTTTGCCAGCTTCGACAGTAACTCGCAGGAGGGACCGTTGGGTACAGGTTCTGCATATTTACTGAAGAATTTGGTGCCATACGGTGAATTGAAACATTCGGGCAACGCTACGAGTTTAACACCGTTTTTTGCAGCAGCCGCAACCAGCTTGGAGGCGTTTTGCAGATTTTCAGAGCGATCAACGCCAACCTTGGATTGTATTAGAGCGGCTCGGAATGCTGCTTGGAACATGTTTGCTTGATTAAATTTTCTACCTGAACTTGTAAACAAAAACAATGGTTTAAAACTACATACAAATAGATTACGAAATGCCATTGCTTGCGTTCAGCGGTCTAGCGATACGATAGATTCCTGCTTTGGAATTACGTTGCTGGTTGCTTCGTTCAATAGAACTGAGCGGTTCTTTAAGCCATTTCCACAAATTAACCCATTACTAATTTTGCTTTTCAGTTAATGAGGCCAACACCATTTCAATTATTCAACTTTCAGTTGATATTAATATAGTTTTTTGTGTTTCGGCCAGAGATTGTCCACAGTTTAAACTCGATTTTTGATTGGCTAAATTTATAAGGTTGCTAAGCGAAATAGCCTTTAACGTAATGATATTTTTATCAAAATTTTTTGCAAATCGGTTTTGATTACAGCAGATTCCTCGAGCATGCTCTGTACAGCTGTTTCAGGCCTAGTTGGGCCTTCGTCAGCACAACCGTAGCTCGAGAAATCCACTGCAAACCAAACCGATCTGTTCAGGTTATTCGCCCTTGCAATTTCGACAGGCGCTTTTCCGTGAGACGATTTCGACTTTGCGCCATTATACCCCCAGCTTTGGAAAATAATCTCTCAGAAGGCACGGAAGTGCCTACTATTGAAAGATGTTCAAACGCAATTTTCTTCAAATAATCGTTTGTTAATGCATTGTTTCAATAATACTTTAGATATATAACTGTAATGAGGACATTCGGAATCAAATAATTTATGGTTTGCCCTACGTCCGTCAGGGGCGGTTTGTATAAATATCTGGGGATTTCATTATTGTTAAGTTTTCTTGTTGCGCTCCCTGTTCCCAGCGTGCCATTCTGTGAATTACAAGTATTTTGATTTTGATATTTTGTCTTTGGTCACTTTTATTAATCCGCTACCTTTTCGTATTCATTTTGTCCTGCATCAACAGACTTGTATCATATTTGATATTGCTTTTTAAAGTATGTGTATTATAAACCTAGTAGGAGTATTTTAAGTAATTTTTGTCTATTTATCCACTAAATAGTTGCTCTGAAATGGAGGAGGTAAAATATAAGAACAAGTGCTGTGTTTCTGGTTGTGCAGATCGGATAAGCAAGCGACACCGCTTTCTAAAAAATCCAGAACTTCTTAAAAGCTGGATTAATAATGTAGGTGAACCTAAACTAGAAAAGCTTGATCCTGCTGCTGTTTATCGCAGTTATTTTGTTTGTGATAAACATTTTGATAAAAAGTATTTTGTACCTAGGACAAGAAGAGGACTCAATAAGGATGCAGTGCCAACTTTGTATGTACCAGGTAAAAGAGGTAGCAAATTATAATACCTATATCTTGTTAATGTGAAATCAACCTAAATAATTACTTGTTAAGTGTTAAAAGTAACTTTCTCTACTAAACAATTATTATTTACCAATCAAAATGCGCTTGCCGCTGCTGCACGCTTCGTATGGCCGCTGTACCTTTCCACGCTGCATTTGTAGTACGGTGATGCCCACGTGGACTCGACAAACATAAAAAAATGCATGCGTACTGCAGTTTCTGTCTTTATTAAAAATTGGAATTGTGACGATTCTAGTATACCGAAGTAATATTTACCGAGTGTGAAATATTGTGGTGTGCATTATGGCTCGCATGGAAGAAAAAAATGTAGAAAAACTAATTTTATTAATTAGAGAATACTCTGAACTATATGATATGAGAGATAAAAATTATAGCGTTTTTATATAGAATTTCAATAGATTGCCGAAATGTAGTGTTCTTTTTCACTAATTTATGAGCTACCATGTAACTGATCAAATTTGTGGGGAGACATTCTGAAATATTTATAAAATTTTTGTTCATCTTGTTTCAGGCGATTAAAAAGTGTGTGAAACTCTCCCTCCTGTAATCTACTTCTAAATATGTCGTGCACCCAGTACTTCCGCTGTTTAGCTTTTTTTTTCTCGTATTCATGACTAACTAAAGCTAGCATGAATATTTCATCTGATGATGTACTTTCACTGCTACTAGCACACAACATGGGAAATTATCTTTGAAAATTCTTTCAAATAACGTGGCGTACACCATCAGCAGAGAGTTTCTGTCGCGCACTGAAGCTTTGATTTTGCAGTGCACGTGAGAATGCAGTGTCGAATTCTTGTCGCGTTGAAGCAAGCTGCAGTGCAGTGCAGTGAAGCTCGCTGTCGCGTAAGTGAGAATACTCCTTTAATTCGCGTTTTGATTTCGCCTTTGATTTTGCCGCCGTTCGACATGCACTTTGTTGCGTATACTCCGGTGTAAAATTAAAGGCACATGTTAACGTTAATGTAGGATTGTATTTTTTTATTATTTTCTTTTTATTTAGCGTCGACTTATTGTGTAGTTATTCTATATT
Organism: Dorcus parallelipipedus; assembly: GCA_958336345.1. Classification (NCBI taxonomy): domain Eukaryota; kingdom Metazoa; phylum Arthropoda; class Insecta; order Coleoptera; family Lucanidae; genus Dorcus; species Dorcus parallelipipedus. Next base: position 31,192,745 of record OY284477.1, on the reverse strand, counting down.
TTATTGTCTCGGACAAGTTTTTGTTTGTTGTTGTATAATAAACTGACGTGTTCTGGAGGTAATTGGGTTTCTTAATTTTCCCCTCTTTTTTTATAAAAATTAAGTGGCGCCTATTTTTGGTTTGGCCTCGCGTTTCGGATTCGAACCCCCCGTCTCACTGCAGCTGGCTTGGCCACATCGGAGAAGTGCAACCGATATGAAAACTACTACCTATCGACACAGGTGGGTAGCATAATGCAAAAATGATAAATAAGTCTAAAATGGAAAAGTTAATGAAAATATTAAAATTAACAGAATTTTAAAAGTTTTTCATTGCCACTATTTTTATATTTTTCTGTAAATGTAAATATTTATGTATATTAAATAAATGTGCATTCTTTACAGAACCCACACTGGCAACTACAGTACAAGAAAGAGATGTAACTTCTAAACGCATCATGACACCAAGCATTTTAGAAACAGGAGCAGCTAAGCACTCTCTTCCTACAAGTAAGAACTATTTAAAGTATATCCTATACATTCATTATTATATTTTTTGCAGCTCCTAAAAGAAGAGGCGTTTTAGGACATGTAAGTGTGACTCGTCAAAAGAATTTGTCACCACGGTGCAAGAAGTTGTATGCCAAAACAATAGAATGGTGCCGTAGATCTGCTAAATTATAAAATTGGAAATTTACAGACCAGATTGGCAAATGCAGAAAGAGTTGCAAGAAGTCCAAATTTTGAAAATCTTTTAATGGACATTTAAGTAGCGACATCTTCTATCGCTTGTTGACCTAATATTGCAGTAGGATTGACAAATTGAAGCCAGTCCGCTACATAATAAGTCATCCCAATCCAAGGCGGCCATGTGCTGTCAAAGCATATGAGAATTTTGAAAATTTTTTTGTGCAAATCGGTTTTGATTGCAGCGGATTCCTCGAGCAGGCTCTGTACAGCTGTTTCAGGCCTAGTTGGGCCTTCATCAGCAGAACCGTAGCCCGAGATGTCGCTACTTAAATGTCCATTACTTTCACATCGCATTGGCGAATAACCCTACGACATATCGGTTTGGTTTGCAGTGTTGTTCTCGGGCTACGGTTCTGCTGATGAAGGCCCAACTAGGCCTGAAACAGCTGTACAGAGCCTGCTCGGGGAATCCGCTGCAATCAAAGCCGATTTGCACAAAAAAATTTTGAAAATTCTCATATGCTTTGACAGCACATGGCCGCCTTGCATTGGGATGACTTATTATGTCCAACAATATATAGGTTCATTTTACAAGTGAAGAACCAAAAACTAACACCAAAGGCCCGCTGATTTACAATGGACGAGAAAATACTATCATTATCACTTTTTAAGGCTAGTGCAAAAGGTCTTTTGTCAAAAGTGTTTTGCTTGCCTTCTCCTCAAACATTAATCAACATGTTAAATAAAATTCCGTTGAGACCAGGACTAAATCAGCAAATTCTCAGAAGCTTAAAAAGATCCCTGCAAAATTTAAAAAATGAAAATGACAAGTTATGTGCACTGGTCTTTGATGAAATAGTAATAACTCCACATGTATCATTTAATCAGAAACTGTCTCGTATCAATGGAGTAGAAGATTTTTTATAGGCATTCAGAGTGAGCACTGTAGCGTTATGTACAATGCGTTTTGGCTGTTGTGTATAGTCAAACACAAGACTCCAAACTCTTGCCTTTTAGTTTTATTGACAGTTCTATTTATATCTTAACAAAACATCCTAAGCCTACTCAGAATATATATAAACATATAACTCTAAACATACTAATCCCACATCATCTCCCCCAGCCAATTAGTTCAGCGGTTTTTTTTTTTAGTTCCTTACTATCTACAGGTAAGTCCTCTAATTTCTGATGATAAAGATGACGTAAATCACTGGCAATTTTCGATTCTGCTGCTGATCTTTCTGTTTGTGGTAATGGTAATCTGCTTAATGCATCCGCAATGGCAACTTCCTTTGCAGGTCGATATTCGATTTCGTAAGAGTAACCACTCAGCAAAATAGCCCATCGAGCTAGCCGGTTCGCTGCCGTTTTAGGTAGTTCCTTATTTGGTCCAAAAATATATCGCAACGGTTTGTAGTCACTTACCAAGGTAAATTTTCGACCGTAGGTGTATTGATGAAACTTCGTAACTCCGAACACCAAGGCTAAAGCCTCGCGGTCAATAGAAGCATAATTTCTTTCCGATTTTGATAAAGTTCTGGACGCGAAAGCAATCGGCTTCTCAGAATCATCTGGATATCGATGTAATAAAGCTGCTCCTAATCCGTACTCGCATGCGTCGCATATCAAAACCAGTGGTAGTTTCTCGTCGTAATGTGCCAAACACGAATCCTTAGTCAATAAAGTTTTCACTTTTCGAAAAATTCCATCAAATTCGTTCGTCCATTTCCACGTCATCCCCTTTTCGAAAAGTTGATATAAAGGAGCGCAGATTGGTTGTAAATGAGGTATGAATTTAGCATAAAAGTTTACAAATGATAAAAACGAACGCAGCTGATGAAGGTTCTGAGGTGCTGGCTGATCTCGAATAGCAATAATTTTCTCCTCCGTTGGATGTACACCAAATCTATCAATTTTATGTCCCAAATATGTAATAGATTCCTGCATAAGTTTGCACTTGTCTGGTCGCGTGCTAATGCCAGATTTTTCTAGTCGTTCGAATGCAGCACGTAAATTCCGAAGATGTTCTTCGTCTGTGTCGCCTGTCACAATAATATCGTCGATGAACCATGCAGTTGAAGGTAGCCCTTGCAAAATTTGGTCCATAACATACTGAAATAACTGAGGAGCCGAAGAAATACCAAAAGGACAACGTTTGTAAGCGTAGAATCCTCTGTGAGTTGCAATAACGAGATAGCGTCTCGACTCCTCGGAGACCGGAAGCTGAAGATAAGCATCTTTTAGATCAATGATTGAAAATTTCTTACCTCCGTTTAGCTTGGTCGCGATTTCTTCAAAAGTGGGCATCAGGTGTTCATCGACTATTATGAACGGATTTATAGTCAGTTTGAAATCGCCGCATATCCGGATTTCTCCCGATTTCTTCTCCACATTTACTGTAGGTGATATCCATTCCATAGGTGTAGACGCAGGATCAATTTTCTCTAAAATGTCTGCTTTCTCTAATCTGTCGAGTTCGTCGTCTACTCGTTTTCTCAGGGCAAAAGGTACAGGTCGGGCTTTAAATCGTTTTGGTATCGCTCCCTCTCGCAGTCGAATAACGGCCTTATGCTCCTTGATTAAACCGCCTTCGCCCGAAAATAACTTTGAAAATTTTTTTATTAAAATTTTGGCTTCTTCGCTAGCCAAAACTTCTTTTGCAACTACTGTCGATTGTCCTTTCTCGTTTGCGCTAACCGCCATTTTTACTTTTTTTATCTTGACACCATTCAATTTTACTCCAAAAACACGTGCCCAGTCAAATCCGAATAAAGGCACATCTTCCACGTTTGCAACGACCAATTTCAAAACTCGTAGTTTGCCAAAAGCTTCGACATCTACTGTTGTCTCCCCGAGTAAATCGATAGGTTTTCCTCCGTAGGCCAACAGTGACTTTGTAGGTCGCAACATGGGTTTGCCTATTTTTTTCCAGGTATCGACTCCAACAGTCGATTGCAAAGCTCCTGTGTCGAAATCCATTGTCAGTTTCTGACCATTTATTCTTGTAAGTACAACCGCTTTTTCAGTCAAAACATCTATTTTTCGAATAGATCTGTACACCGACTCTTCGGCATTCTCGTTGCTTTCTGAACTCAAGCTGTCTGATTGTGAATAATCGTTCGATGTCTCGTCGTCATATATTCGCTTTAATTTATTTCTTGGCTTTTTCTTTACATCACGCTGTTTGGCTTTCTTTAAACACATTCTGGAAAAATGACCTTCTAATCCGCACGAATGGCACAGGGCACCAATCGCTGGACATTTCTTTTCGCCTTTATGTTTTTCTCTTCCACATCGTCCGCAACTGCTGGTATTTTCTTGTTTCCAACGTCGGCGGCCCGAATAATCATGACTTCTTCGTCCACTAGTCTTCTTGACTGACGTATCTTCTATTCGACCCTTCCGACACTCATTTTCCGCTCTTTCAATTGTTTCAGCGAAGCGTACCACGTGCTCAAAAGTCAACTCCGCTACTCCTTCACGACCTTCAGGCCACTTTTGCCTGACTTCGATTTCAACTTTGTCGTGATTAATACCAGCTACGAAACGATCCCGTAAAATAAAATCGATGACATTCGCTGCATAACCAGCCACATCCGCCAGCTCCCGCAAAGCATTTGCGTACTGTCCAAAACTTTCATGTTCCAACCGATTTCTTTTCATAAAATCCAATTTCGCTGAGAACATAGTCATTTTGGGTTTATAATAATCCCTTAAAGCATTCTTTACGTCATCATAAGTTTGATCATTTACGTCATTAGGCCGAAAATGATTTCTGACTATTTTCAATGGTTCCGAGCCAATACATGCCAACAAGAGGGTCCGACGAGCATTAGCATAATCTACGTGACTACCAATAATACCTTTCGCTCGAAATGCTTGTTCCATGGCAAAAATATAATCATCCCAGGATTCCTTTCCTTTATCGAACTTGTCGAATGAAAATCGTAGCATAGCATTTCGTAATGTATTTGCCTGCGTTGCTTCTAGTGCCATGTTTTCTTTTACACTTACAAAATCAGCATAACTGTCAGATCTCCAAAATCAATTTATTCCCAAACTAATGGAATCCCGCCGCTGTCACCAATAAATGTAGCGTTATGTACAATGCGTTTTGGCTGTTGTGTATAGTCAAACACAAGACTCCAAACTCTTGCCTTTTAGTTTTATTGACAGTTCTATTTATATCTTAACAAAACATCCTAAGCCTACTCAGAATATATATAAACATATAACTCTAAACATACTAATCCCACAAGCACCACCTTCCACCAGAAGCAGAGCAAACGGCTGATCTGATAATATTTTTAGATACACTATTTGATAGTTTAAATGGCAATATATCGCATGCTCCAAATACAAAACCGCTGAAAGGTGGCATAACTACTACTTCAGGTCATGAAGAATTTTGGAAGACTGCAATAAAATTATTAGACACATTAACGTTCTGGGATTCAAGAAGGAAAAAATATACAAAGGTTCCATCTACCATCAACTTAATAAAAACATTGAGAGGATTTATACACCTCAAAAAATTATTAGTGGGCAGCATGAAGTATGTTTTACCAAGAGCGTTAAATCAAGACTGCATTGAAAATTTTTTTGCTGCTATCAGGAGTCATGTGCTGCGTTCGAAAATTATACGTCGGATGTACCTGGAGCGTATGATCTCATCTTTCTCACTCACGATTTTTAATCTATTTTGTATCTCGTTAAAAAAAATCTTGTGTTTATATTATTTCCATGACAACAGGCGATCTTTTCACTCCCTACTTAAATGTGGGATGTGAAAGATCGCCTGTTGTCATGGAAACACTATAAACACAAGATTTTTTTAAACGGATGAGCGAGATACAAAATAGGTTAAAAATCGTGATTGAGAAAGATGGGATCATATGCTCCAGATGCATCCGACGTATAATTTTCGAACGTAACTATGGTCGTCGTAATACTGCACCCGATGTTGATCATTTTGAAACATCATTTAAAGTTCTCCTGGTGAATAATTTCTTGTCGTCACATTCGCCTGCTGCTAACTGTGAAGAAGATTTCTCTGTGGGAGCCTTAAACAATCTACTGTGTTTTGTTACTGAGGAGGATGTACGTAACATTGAACCTTTGGAAGAACCAACAGCTGCTATTCCACCTCCCATTTAACACAAAAGCGAACAAGAGTGGCACAATCAACAATTGCATATTTTGCTGGATTCATTGCAAAAAAAATATTGAAAAAAACGAAACAGTGTTCCAGATGTTACAATTTATTAAGTCATTCTGATGGTAATGTGCCGTTAGACATCATTGAAGCTAGGGAATTTGTAGGAGGAACATTACAATGTCCTGGTAGCTACTAATACTTAATTTGTTCGCAAGCGTTATCTACATTATTGTATTTCATACCAAGACATTGTTCATCACTTAATGTTTCCACTGTTTCATATCAGGTTTTACATCACTTAAATTTTAAACCATTAAATTGTGAAGAGCATATAGAATCTGGTAATATGATTACGTCTCTAATTGTAAAGTGCATAATTTATTATTGGTGTAAGCAAGTTAATAGGATTTTAGTAGGAAAAGATGAAAAATTTGTACAATTCATGACAAAATCAAATTTTTCCTTGCTAGACCCTACTAAGGTGCAAGCTAGAAAAATGTATTTATTACGCAGAAAATTTTATAAACATTAAGGTATGTATTTTGAGTTTGTTAAATGGATCCTTTTACGCACGTCATTGACAAATGGCACTATTAAAATCAATTTTTATATGTAACTATTGTACGTAGGTAAATCACTTTTTAGGATTGAAAAGGAACGTCTTTATACAAATGTTTGTAAAGTAAAACTAACGATTTATTACTTGGCTTGGGAGTATTGATGTACGAGAAAAATCAATGACGTACATAAAAAGATATATTTAACAAACTGCATTTGTTAGGATCAATTATACCTACAATTATGGTAAACAGTTGTTCCATTAACATGTCTCATCATTTGTAACATTTTTTTGAATTACTTGATGCCTTTATATGTACATAATATCAGTTTGAATACTGTAAACATTACTTATACTTTTCATTTTTAAGTTTATTATGTAAGTGTGTGTGTGGGTGTATTGGTGGTGCGATGGAGGATTACACATTAAAGATGGGAAAATAAAATAACCAAAAATTGTGCAATTATTTAATTTAAATGGAGTAGTTGTAAAACAGTATTATAACGAATTGCATGTTTGAAAGTGTATTCCATTTACTCATACGTTAAAAATAAACGTTGTTGTAATAATATTATGATAATGTTTATTTTTAATGTATTAAATACAATTAAATATAAATATTAAAAATTAAAGTTGGTTCTTGTCCGATGAAATTTGTATCACAAAATCTCGCACTATACACTTAACGTTTCACCGTCGTTCGACAGCTTCGTCAGAAGTGAAAAATATAATATATTTTATAGTGCAAGATTTAGTGTCCGGTTAAAAGATTTTGTGATATAAATATTAAAAGTAAAGAGTACATAAGGTTTTCAAATTTCCCACTTTTCGCATTTAATTTCCCCTACATCCTCTGCACGGCACTGCTTTTAGTCCCGCCGATAACTATGGCAGATTATTATCTAAAGTAATTAGTCTATGATATATATAATCCATTCACGATCTTTTTAGACTCAGAGTAGGCCATGTTAGGGTGACACTTTTGTTGGTACCTCCAAGTGAGTATGTTCCATTTTAATTTGATGGTTATATTTTTCAAAACTGACACCAAAAAATATTGATGATTTTGAGCATTTTGACTTAGTATTACAAAGTCACAAGTAATTTATTTGTTTTAATGCTATTATTTTATTTTCTTCATGCCAACGTAGAGTATAAGAAGCAATATAGTCGACGGGACTGACGTTAAAGTGTCAGAATTTTACATTTGTCACATTTTGAGTTCTATCAAAATCCATGTACGTAACTTAACGAAAAAAAAGCATGGCCCTCTAGAGTCTAAATAAGTCGTGAACAATGTATACATACAGGGATTTTTTCTTTTTTGTATACATAGTACCTATGTATACTTTTATAAAAAACAGGTCAACGCATTGCTTTGCTGTAATCGTTGCAGCCTAGAAACATCAGCATTGTGTTAACTTTTAAGTTTGCATCTTATTCATCAAGATTTTTTAAGATAAAAATCTCTAGTTTGTGACAAGTAAAAAAGACTTTAGTTTAATTTAAGTATTAAAATACTTTAATACCATCTATTAGTATCATCTACATCTACAAAGTATCTAGTATTTCGCTAATGCCCTAATCACGGAACCACAAACGGTTTCTCCAGTGCCGTATTTTTTGAATTCATCTAAATGACGTCTTTCTGACCTTAGAAAGGCATCCTTAAAAACAAAACAAAGACATGTAGTAAGTAGAGGTTAGCTGCATTTGTGGCACTTTTAGGAAATCTTGCACCAAACAAAAAATATGTTTAACAAGAAAATGGACTTAACACAAAAATGGAGCTAACCTCTTCTTGTTGCTGCAGGTCCTTCATTCCTTTTTTCCGTCTTTACTGTACATATTGGTTTAAAGAAAAAGTTTTGATTAAAAAAATTAAAAATCAATTGCTACTAATTTGACATTAGCTGACATTAATAACTTGATTTTTCACAGCTGACTATTCTTACCAAAAATTACACAACGCGTTGACTCGTTTTTTTTTAAAGTATACATAGGGGGTATGTATACAAAAAAGAAAAAATCCCTGTATATGACATGTAATATGATAATACGGCTTCGGTATCGTTTTTGCCATTGTCCGCTACAATACGCTGCTAAATATAGGAATAGTCGATCCGCGATACGATACGATATTCGGGTAAATCTATACCGAATCGAATCGTATCGTTTAGTGTAAAACCGGTACAAAATATCGAGTATCGGAAGCAAAAGTACCGGTACAAGGAAATATCATATCGTACCGCACATCCCTAGTTCGCCACATAATAAGTCATCCCATGCGAGGCGGCCATGCTTGCTTTCAAAGCATATGAGGGCGAATAACCTGAACAGATCGGTTTGGTTTGCAGTGGATTTCTCGAGCTACGGTTCTGCTGACAAAGGCCAACTAGGCCTGAAACAGCTGTACAGAGCATGCTCGAGGAATATGCTGTAATCAAAACCGATTTGCAAAAAATTTTTCTAAAATTCTCATATGCTTTGCCAGAAAGCATGGCTGCCTCGCATGGGATGACTTATTATGTGGCGAAGGCGAACTAGCTTCAATTTGTCAATCCTACTGCGATGTTAGGTCAAAAAGCGATTGTAAGATGTCGCTACTTAAATTGTTTATGATATTTTTATCGAAAATCTTTTTGCAAATCGGTTTTGATTGCAGCGGATTCCCCGAGCAGGCTCTGTACAGCTGTTTCAGGCCTAGTTGGGCCTTCGTCAGCAGAACCGTAGCCCGAGAACTCCACTGCAAACCAAACCGATATGTCCTAGGGTTATTCGCCAATGCGATGTGAAAGTAATGGACATTTAAGTAGCGACATCTTTCGATCGCTTGTTGACCTGATATTGCAATAGGATTGACAAATTGAAGCCAGTCCGCCACATAATAAGTCATCCCAATGCAAGGCGGCCATGTGCTGTCAAAGCATATGAGAATTTTGAAAATTCTTGTGCAAATCGGTTTTGATTGCAGCGGATTCCCCGAGCAGGCTCTGTACAGCTGTTTCAGGCCTAGTTGGGCCTTCGTCAGCAGAACCGTAGCCCGAGAACTCCACTGCAAACCAAACCGATATGTCCTAGGGTTATTCGCCAATGCGATGTGAAAGTAATGGACATTTAAGTAGCGACATCTTTCGATCGCTTGTTGACCTGATATTGCAGTAGGATTGACAAATTGAAGCCAGTCCGTCACATAATAAGTCATCCCAATGCAAGGCGGCCATGTGCTGTCAAAGCATATGAGAATTTTGAAAATTTTTGTGCAAATCGGTTTTGATTGTAGCGGATTCCCCGAGCAGGCTCTGTACAGCTGTTTCAGGCCTAGTTGGGCCTTCGTCAGCAGAACCGTAGCCCGATTTGCACAAAAATTTTCAAAATTCTCATATGCTTTGACAGCACATGGCCGCCTTGCATTGGGATGAATTATTATGTGGCGGACTGGCTTCAATTTGTCAATCCTACTGCAATATCAGGTCAACAAGCGATCGAAAGATGTCGCTAGTTAAATGTCCGATATTTTTATCGTAAGGTATTGCAAAAACTCCCTATTGTCTGAATGAAATAGTTAATTTTTCCAAAGCAAAACCAAACTTTATTCAACCAGAATACTTTTAAAATGAAAAATCAATCCAAAAGTGGCGGAGGTTTCGGGACATCAGGGCCATATATTTCTAATTTAAAATCATCCTTCGTGGATACCCATCCGTACTCATGATTCACCGAATTAGGAAAAGGCTTCAGTGAACGAAAGTCAGTTCTTTTTTCCGGCTTGATTACGACTGATTTTTCTGTGATTACGGCCAGTTTTTCTTTTAAATCTCTGAAACAATTTGACGTTTTCTAAATTCGTACGAATATCATTCAACTTTCGTTCTATCAGTACCTTTAATGCCATGTATACTAGTGTTTAAAAGTATCTGGATGACCGGCATGATCACCTGGCACTGTGGACCGTAGTTGGTACCGTAAGGGTCAAGATCGAACGATTTTATTGCTTTTCATTCGTATACTTTCAAGCACTAGTCTACGACCGTTTTTACGTGTACGATTACGTTCATAAACTAACTACACCGAATATACCCAGTGAGCATTTTCACCTTGATTAAAATCATATTAGAAACATCAAAAAATAAATTAAAATATTAATTTAAATTTAGATATTTTTACATCTTAGGAGTAATAGACAAATCAATACTTGAAATTAAATTAATTCATTAAATTTTTAAATTTAAATTAATATTTGAATTTATTTCTTGATTACATGGATGAGTATGACTAATAATGCGCTTCCACTAAGTTTTATGAATTTTTTATTTAGTTCCTAAAAACAATAATCTGACATGTATTTATAGGTATCTTGAATAATCATTTTTTTAAACAAAATTCGTAGATAGCTATGCGAGATTTTGGAGTTTGTCTTGCTCCCTAATTTCGTACGCCACATCACCCCCTTGGGAGTGAATAAGCTTATGTCTCAAATCAGTTCTTCCTAGATTTTGAATTTTTCGCGACACGGTGAATTTAATACTAACAGTGGCAGCATTCAAGTGAGATAGCGTACCATTACGTCATCGCATAGCCGCTTCTTCCTCTAATACAACTATCAACCATGACAGTTAATATTGGCTAATAATTGTGTAGAAGGAGAAGTGGGTATTTATCTCTTTGTGTCACTATAATCCTTCATAATGGCTGCTGTAACGATTTCTTAGAGGCATCTGGCATCTACTCACACGAAAATTTGAGAATAGGGGCTCGACTCTTAAACCGTGTGACAAGATTCGTATGTGAAAATGATGTAGATTCTCGTACAAAACTATACAAATGGCAAGTAAATACGTCTTTCCACACATAGAGAAAACAATTCATAAAAATTAATTAATTAATTAACAAAAAATGTTGAGGATATTGGGGATTGTAACACTAAAATGCCTTTATAATAACAATTATATTTTGATAACTTTTTATATATATGACATTATAATCAACAACTTAACAACTATTACAATGGGAATTGGAAATTGAAGATTATTCTCAACACTCCCCCCCAATTGAACACTTCTCCATTGTCTCTTGAAGTCCTATGCCCTTCAGGCAAACTTGTAGTTTTGGAAAAGTAATCGCCCTAGTCAAAAAATCTGCTAACATATCTTCAGTCGGGATATATTTCAGGTCAATCAAGTAGTTCTTCAGAGTTTGACGCACAAAATGATGGCGAATGTCTATATGTTTAGAGCGACTATGGAAAACTGGGTTCCGAGCAAGTTTTTCAGCTCCTTGATTATCATTAAATAAATCAACATGGCTCAGTTTTTCAAATCCTAATTCGGTTAAAAATTTAATTAAATAAATGGATTCTTTTATAGCATCTGTGAGACCCATATATTCCGCCTCGGTGGAGGATAAGGCGACAGTATGCTGTTTTCGGCTTTCCCATGAGATAGAACTTCCAGCTAGAATAAATGTGAATAGGTATAAGAACGTCGATCAATTATAAAGCCTCCCCAGTCAGCATCTACAAAACCTTGCAAAGGTTTTTCCGTTTTCGATAAATTAATGTCAAATTCATGGTTCCTTTGAGGTATCTGAGAACTCTTTTAGCTGCGGTCCAGTGGATTTTTTTTAAATTAGTGTTGAATTGGCTCAGATAACTCAGCGTATGATATATCTGGTCTGGTTGCCATAGCGAGATACTATCAGCTCGCGATACGGATATGGTTTGCTTTGATCATCATCATCATTTGAATCTACAGTCAACTTGATTCCTTCAGCCAGTGGGGTGTTCACAGGCTTGCAGTGCCGCCATATCGAACCTTTCGAGAATGTCGAATGTATCCAGATTGTGAGAGTTGAATTTCAGTACCATGATCATTCTTCCGCTGAGATATTTCAATTCCAAGACAAAATTTTGCTTCGCCTAAATCTTTAATTCTTCTTTCAATTTGTTTCGAATTGAATGTGATTTTTGTATGCTATAAGAATGTCGTCAACATAGATTAAAATAAATATTTCATTTGTTTCATCAATATACAGTGTGTCCCAAAAAGTTATATACAAATGGAGAAAAAGTTTATCTTACATTTCACAAAAAAACTATTCTTTATAAAAAGCTCTGCATGACTTGTAGATCCATAATCAGGTACAAATCTTTTAAAAGATTGGCTGGAATATGTTGTGGGTTCTAAATCATGAAAACTACGAGTACGTTTTATACAAGGTCGTGCCAGTCAATGCAGCCTCTGTCACAGTCCCGCCATGCATATTGTGCCCTGTTCACCTGCAGGCTGCGTTCACACAACACCCCTTTCTTTTTATTCAATAGAAAAAGATACAAATAAACTGTTACAAGTATTTTAGAACAACTTAACATGTACATATACAACACAACAACGTTACAAAAAATATTAATGACGAATGTACTCTTTCCACCATTTTGGCGGATGTATTTGTCTAGTCGACCTTCTAGGTAGGTTTTCTACAATAGCTGTTTCGTCATTTGTATTTTGTTCAACGTTTTGACTAACTATCGCGGGTATTTCTAAAATATCATAAGTATCAGCGTAGTTACTATTTTTAAATGGTGCTGGTACTAAATGCCACCTATTTCGTCTTACCGTTCCGTTTTCAGTAGTAATAACATATGAATTTGGTTCATTACAAAAACTTGTAACTTTCCCATACACGCGTAAATCTATAATCCATACATTATCGCCAGTGTTTAATTTCGAAAGATTTTTGGATCGATGCCTTTTTACATAGTTTCTGGATTGTTTTTCTTTCCGCAAATTCTCTCTTTCCTCAACGCGTTCGTGGTTATAAAACGACTGTAGTTTTGAAGGAACTACGGGCAGATTTGAACGAACATTTCGAGAAAACATAAGTTCAGCTGGGCTATATCCGTTTTCAAGAGGAGTCGTTCTATAAGCAAGGAGGCCTAAGTATAAATCAGTAGATTTTTTTAGTAAACTTTTAGCAATTTTTACAGATGCCTCCACACACCCATTGTTTTGCGGATAATGAGGCGAGCTTGTAATGTGTTTAAATCCATATGCTTTACCAAACTTTTTAAATTCCGTGCTAAATTGGGGACCGTTGTCGCTTCGAACGATTTCAGGAATGCCATAACGGGCAAAAATTTCTTTGCATTTTTCTATTATGTCATTTTCGCGCATAGAGTTAAGTTTGGCGATTTCCAAGAAACGTGAATAGTAGTCCGTTACTATTAAAAACCAACTATTATGTTTAAATAAATCAAGGGCTACTTTCTGCCAAGGTCTATTTGGGAATTTGTCTTTCACAAAATTTTCCTTATTATTTGTGCGCTCCTCAATACATTTAGGACAAAATTCTACGATGTTTTTTAATTGAGAACTTAGCCCATACCACCATACCGACTGTTGAGCTCTCAAGCGGCATTTGGTTATACCCATGTGACCCTCATGAATTTTTGATAATATTTCGAGCTGTAAAATAGGAGGAATCACGAGCCTTGTCTTGTAAAGTAAGAGACCTTCTACCACGGATATACTATCGCGCAAAGGATAATAGGGTTTTAATTCTTCGGGTACCTTATCTTTATTTGGCCATTCTTGTAAACAATATTCTTTGAGTTTGCGGCAAATTAAATCACTGTCTTGTTCTCGTCTAATTTCCTCAAGTTTACTATCGGATGCCGGAATACTATTTACTACAAATCTAATATATTTTTCAGTTTCTACATTTAAATCACTTGGTTTTTCCCGTTCCTTTATAGGGCTGCGCGATAAAGCATCCGCTATCACAATATGTTTACCCGGTACATAAGTGACTTTATAATTGAATCTCATTAAGCGTAATCTAAACCTTTGCAGTCTGGGGGTGAGGTCGTCAAGAGGTTTAGTTTGAAGAATTTGAATTAACGGTTTATGGTCCGTTTCTAAAGTGACGTCGATTCCCGTAATGTATTCTTCAAATTTTTCGGCTACCGTGACTAGTGCGAAAGCCTCTTTCTCAATCTGGCTGTATTTTGATTCGCAAAAGGTTAAAGCCTTGGAGGTATACGCCACAATTTCTCGCGCATCGCCGTTTTGTTGTATCAAAACCCCTCCTATACCGTAGCTGGACGCATCAGCTTGTATAATAATATTTTTACTGTAATCAAAATAATGTAAGGTTGGTGAGTTTTGCAATAATAATTTTACTTCTTCGAAAGCTCTTTGTTGACTATGAGACCAAGTAAATTGGATGCCATCTTTTAGAAGTGCATTAAGTGGCTCCATAATTTGAGATCTATGAGGAATAAATTTACTTGCAAAATTTACTAAGCCTAAAAACCGTTGCAAACTTTTCTTGTCACACGGTTCGGGAAACTCCGAAATTGCGCGCACGCGCTCTGGTAAAATACTTATTCCCGCTTCTGAGATTTTATGTCCCAAGAAATCTACCGAATTTGTACGGAATATACATTTTTTCTTATTCAACGTAATTCCTTCTTCTTTTAGCTTCCGAAGTACTTGATGTAAAATTCGATCGTGTTCGTCTATGTTATTTGCGAAAATTAGTAAGTCATCGACATGAGTTATTACGCCCGGAATATCCGAAAACAGTTCTGCAAATAGCTGTGAAAAATAATCCGGTGCGCAATTTATACCAAAAGGTAGGCGTTTGTATTTAAACCGACCAAAGGGAGTTATAAAGGTTGTGAGGAGTTGACTGTCTTCACTTAATTTAATTTGATAGAACCCCATTTTCGCATCTAATTTCGAAAATATTTTGGCCCCTTTTAACCTTGCTAAAGTAACATCAACTTTCGGTATCGGATAAATGGCACGACGTACTACCCTATTTAATACGCTATAATCACAACATAGTCTGATACCACTTTCGTTGTCTTTAGGAACGCATACTATGGGACTACACCACTCGGTTGGTTCTTTAACTGGTTCTATTACGTCTAGTCTTACTAAATTTTCTAATTCTTTTTTCAGTTTTTCTAATAAGGGAATTGCAACAACACGAGGTACACTTAGTGCAAAAGGCTTAACATTTTCCTTTAACACGATTTTAAATTCCCTCTTAAAGGTGCCTAAACCGTCGAAAAGTTCAGGAAAATCCTTTTCAGGTTGAATTTTAATATTTGATTGTTTATTCGACATAGAATCGCGATTGTCAATCATTATTTTATTAATTCGCTTTAATAATTCAAAACTTTCGATTGCATTATGTCCTAGCAAATTTACTGATAAACCTTTTATGACAAAGAATTTTATTGCTTTTTGTTTTCCATCAATAATGCAAGATAAATTTATATAGCCTATTACTTTTAATGGTTTACCACTAGGACCATAAATAATTTGTGAAGCTTTTTTAATTTTACCTCGAAACTGCTCTTTTATATTTTCAAAAGCAATGCAAGAAACATCGGCGCCCGTATCTATTAAAAATTTGTTTGTTTCGTGAAACTCAACAATATCTACATCTAGAACAAATTTATTCTTTTGTTTACTCATCTCACTCTTAAGCGTTCCTATAAACATAGGTGGTGAATCCGGGGAGTCCAGGAGATCATGGTGGTCCACGCAGCGTACTGAAGTGCTGTGACGCAATGGATTTGTCTTACCCTTCTTCGACCTGCAAACTTTGTCCCAATGACCTACTTTCTTACAGGCTCTACATGCTGAACTTTTTGCAGGACAAGTCTTCCCTTCTTGATGCCTGTCGAGACCACATCTTGTACACTTGGAGTCACTTTTTTGTTGCTTAAGTTGGTTTTTTGGTGGCTTTGATTTTAAAAAATTCTTCTTCGAAGAAATCCTATTTACTTCAGATGTGTCTAATTTATCTGCTCGAAGAACTTTAGCTTGTTTCGACTGAATTTCAGCTTGGCGTGCCATGGTGATGGCCAACTCCAGCGTTAGGTTGGGTTGAATCTGCATTCTTTCAGACAGTTTGACGTCTTGGATACCGATAACGACTCTATCACGAATCAGATCTTCGCGAATATTTCCAAATTCGCACGTTGCAGCTAATGTATGCAAAGCCGTGATAAACATATCAACTGATTCGCCCGGGGCTTGGATACGTGAATTAAATTTATACCTTTCGAAGATGACGTTCTTCTTTGGTTCAAAATAATCCTTAAACTTTGTCTTAACTGCCTCATAAGTGCTGTTTTCAACATCAGGAAGTATTTGTAGCAAAATCTCCTCTGATTTTTCACCCATTATAGCAAAGGAGGTCTATTTTTTCTTTATCGGATTTTGTCAATAAATTTGCGACCGAAATGTAGCGGTCAAATCTTTTAATCCAGGTAATCCATTTTTCCGGTAGACAAAAATCGAATGGCTCCGGTGGTTTTAAGTAAATTGATGAAGTACCTGGTGCAACTTGGGTAGCGCTGGGATTCACCGCCATTATTACGACGTATCCAATTCCAACTTAGCACACGTACTAGTAACCACAGGTAGTAACTTCTTATTTCGTTTAGGAACACCTGCGGTGGTAAAACACTTAAAAAACCACTTCTGACACCATGTTGTGGGTTCTAAATCATGAAAACTACGAGTACGTTTTATACAAGGTCGTGCCAGTCAATGCAGCCTCTGTCACAGTCCCGCCATGCATATTGTGCCCTGTTCACCTGCAGGCTGCGTTCACACAACAGAATACAGGAAAAATAAAAAATAATGATTTGGACGGAGAACAAATTACGTTCAAACTGTAGTGGAGAAGCAAAATGTTCATTGAAATTGTAATTAAATAGCAAAAAATAATGCACACTTGTAGATTATTGATATTCCCAGATAAAAATTAAAAAATAAACACCTCAGCAATTGTTAGATAATTTATTTTTATAAAACATTGATAACCTTCTTTATCAATTTTTATCTGGGAATATCAATAATCTACAAGTGTGCATAATTTTTTGCTATTTAATCACAATTTCAATGAACATTTTGCTTCTCCACTACAGTTTGAACGTATTTTGCTCTCCGTCCAAATCATTATTTTTTATTTTCCCTGTATTCCAGCCAATTTTTTTAAAAATTTTGTACCTGATTAGGGATCTACAAGTCATGCAGAGCTTTTTATAAAGAATAGTTTTTTTTGTGAAATGTAAGATAAACTTTTTCTCCATTTGTATAAAACTTTTTGGGACACACTGTATACGCAAGGATCTGGAGTTATGGGTTTATATTCAATTTTCTGAACTACATTATCCAATTTGGTGTGTCACTGTCTGCCTGACTGTTTTAATCCGTATAAGGATCTTTTTAATTTGCAGACATAATCACCTTTATGTAATCGTAGTTGCATATCATAAGCTTTACGACCCAGCTCGCTTTCGCCTTCTTCAGCAATCATCCTGGATAGCATTTCTCCGATGAGTTCTGGCTTTTCCATGTACACTGAAGTATCCATGTAACCGTTAAGGTAGGCCGTTGTCACATCTAGTTGTGCAATTGTCATACATGTTTCTGCGGATAATGCGACGAGTGTCCTGAGAGAGTTGAGTCTAGCTATTGGAGCAAAAGTATCATGGTAGTCGATGCCGGGGCATTGTGAAAATCCCTGAGCTACTACACGTGCTTTTCTCCTTTCTAGAGTTCCGTTAGCCTTATAAGGTTTTCCATTAAGGGTGCTCGAACTTTAAATTGAAATAAAACACATTGTGTATGATATATCATTAAATTTTATTTTTAATTTGAAAGGGTATTCGATTACATTATGTATGGAATGCCCGTCGTGGCTTTGCTGGGCGGCGCGAGGCCGAGAGGTCCAATTTTTGATGACTCGACCGCATAAATCGGGCTCGATATTAAGGCATCAATCGACTGCGGCTTATTCGCATAGACCCGTGATTTAACGTAGCCCCACAAGAAAAAGTCTAATGGCGTTAAATCACACGATCTCGGTGGCCAGTTGACGTCGCCGAAACTGGAGATAACCATGCCGTCGAATTTTTCCAGTGTAGCATGCGCTGTATGGCACGTAGCACCGTCCTGTTGGAACCACAGCAGTGATGTAAATAATTCGAATTAAAATCAGAGTACTCGGTTATTCGGATTAAGATTAATCCGAATATCCGGGTACTCGGATTAATTTTAATCCGAATAACCGAGTACTCGAATTTTAATTCGAATGATTTATATCGCTAAACCGCAGGTCGTTGAGATCCATATCTTCCAATTTAGGCCAAAAAAAATTGGTTATCATCGACCTGGGGCCCGATTCTCGAATCGTGCGAATACATTTGTATACGAAAATGTCGTCAAAATGACGTAGACTCTCGTACAAAGTTCTACAAGTTGTTCGAAAATTGCGTCATTTTGACGTCATTTTCGCATACGAATGTATTCGCACGATTCGAGAATCGGGCCCCTGCACCTCTGGCCGTAACGCACGGAACGTAACTCGAATTGAGCACTCATTTTCATAATAAAGTTTAATGATTTGCAGGCGTTGCTCAACACTGTAACTTTCCATGATGATTTGCCCAATATTATTTACTATAACCTCCAAATTTGACAGCTGTAGCTTCACCAACGTGACCGCTATGCGCTGTCAAAGTTCGAGCGTCCCTATTGGAAAACCCTTTATTTATTGGGAAGGATAGTCCGGCAACCGATTACTTTATCGTTTTGTCTTGGCAGTAATTCCCAGGTGTCGTTCATGACCAAGCTTTTCATTTCAGAATAGATTGCGTCTTTCCATTCTTCACGGTCTGATCCGTTTATTGCCAGTTTAAAAGGAAATTCGGATGCAAGCATCGCTTCCGGATAATTTTGCCATTCCGGTTCACAATTATCTTGTTCTACTTCAGTCTTATTTAATTCGACTTTGTTTCCTTCGTTTTCTTCTGGTCTCGGTTGAACGTTACTTTGCCAGTTATACTGTTTTGCGGGACGACCTGGTTTTCCAGTAAAAATCTTTCTGGGGCGTCCTTGACCTCATTTTTGTTGAGATTTTTTAACAGTATTGTCGCGGTATGGGCGTAGGTAGATGGTAGAGCTTGAAAACACAGTTGTTTAAAAAAGAAATTAATACCTCTTTATTCACGAAAAAATTAAATAAATTTAGTGCGGGGGTTCGTCTTGAAGTGTGGGGAATGCGGTCCGCGTGTTTGCGGCGACGACTAGCTCACGTCGTTCCTTTTCTGGACGGAGTGGTATCGTTTCCCTTGGCTGGCGGGGGAAGAGGGTCCTCGTTCCCGGGTCGGTACTGTAGATGGTCCGCAGGGTTGCGGCAGCTCGATGCAATGGCGTTCCGGCGTAGGAGAGCGTCTCGATGGCGTGGCGTCTCGATGCGTGGCGTCGGTACTGTATTGGTACCGATTGGGTAGAGCGACTACATCACTCTTCACTCCGGTTGTCTGTTGACGGACGGACTGTCTGACGGCCTCTCCGATTGACCGTCGACGGACGGACTGTGTTTTCAATTTTGGCCCGCACTTTAAATACACGTTTTTCGGCGAGTTTGCATGTTGCATCTTCTTTGTTCTTGCCTCGTGTTTCGCCCAGCGATTTCGTATGTGTGCGGCCTTGTTAGCTTAAATTCCGCTGAGTCTATTTGAACCGATTACCTACTTGTTTCGACACGGTTGCGGTGCCCTCGATTACACAAGTTCGCGTTTCAATTATTTGTTCGCGGGATACAACCCGAAAGTTCTTTGTGTTTTTTCTGGAAAATCCCTTTCGTGACAGTATTTTCAACATTTTGCATATTGGAAGGAATATTTATGTTTGTATTTTCTTTCTCTATCTCTTGTTTTTCAGATTTCTTTGTTTCTACGCTAGCGTTTTGAAAAATATCTATAGTCGATAGCTGCTTTCCTTTTACCCTATTTATCAGATGACCTCACCTTACCTCACTTATATGCGTGTTACATTTAAAACTGCTGAGGAAATGATCTCAGGAATTTATCACCCCCCTTTCGTCTTCGTGAGCTTACTTTTGTTCGCACTCACTTGCCTGAGTTAGCGTTTTATAACCTGCATTTTATCTTATTTAAATGTGACGTTTTGCGCCAAATGTGTAAACGCTATTGATGTAAAGTGACATTGAATACCGTAGATCAGATAATTTTTCCTTACTTAATATGTAAATGGAAAGCAGCTATATCTTGGCATCCAGCAACGAAAAATTATCACCAGTCTTCGTTGTTTCGGTAATAAAATCTTCGTAGTTATCTTGTGAATCGAAGAATTTTACATCCCTCGCGACATGAACTTTTCTTTCGTTTGGTACCCATAGTCTGTACCTATCTTTTACATACATTGGAATATCCGATGAACGTACCTCCTTTTGCTTTAGGCTCGAATTTTCCTTGATTCGGCGACTTGTTAGTAAAAATGCCTTACAACCAAATGTCCTCAGATGATTGACAATTGGTTTATTTCCGGTCCATCTTTCATATGGTGTTTTGTCACCCAAACTTCTTGAAATACAACGGTTGCGTATGTAGTTGGCCGTGGCGATAGCTTCTGTCCAGAATGTTAGGTGTAGACCAGACTGAATCAACATACATCTGGCAGCCTCCACAAGCGTGCGATTTCGGCATTCCACGACACCATTTTGCTCTGGGGTATGTGCTACGGTTAGACGTCTACGTATACCTTCCTATCTGAACAATTTGTCCATGTTAGAGTTGCGTTGCAGTATTCTTTCCCACAGCGAGAAAGTGTCGCGACACGAGTTCGGATTAAATCCATATCTCTGTGTGTAACGAACAATACTTAATCTTATTTTTTATTAATCGTACCAAAGGATACTAAACTTAAACCCAAATTTATTTATATTTGATAAACATAAGTAAAACAAGTAAATTTAAATCCGGTGAATTAAGATGCCCGGGGACACTTGTTTATCCTGCAAGCAGCCGTTCAATGACGTGAAAACGATAATTCAATGTACGGAATGTAAATTTTATTTCCATAATAGCTGTGGAGGAGTTCCCAATAAGAGGGACTTCCACATGAAAAAGAGCGTCTGGAAGTACCCCAATTGTGAACCCTTAAGGAAAGGAGTGCGTCATCAGCCGCAGAAGAAGCCACCGTTTGCAATGACCAACAATCAGAAATCAAGTTACAAAATGACTCCGAAGAAGAGCTTAAATACCAAACTGATATGGGTGCACTAATAAATAATTATGAAAAAACCTCACAGAACACTTTAATAACACTCGAAAAAATTAACATAAAATTGGACAATTTAGAAAAAGAAAATAAAGAATTACGAAGAGAAAACCAAGAACTTCGTGCTGAAGTAATTTCGCTTAAAAACAATTTTCTTGAATTACCGTATTTCTTACCACCATATAAAGACATTCCTACTAGGCAAAATGTTGCTACCAAATCCTACAGATAAGCAGTCTCCTCGACAAAGTGGAATTAGGGATGGATCCGAAACATACTCCCTCAGACAAGATTACTCCAGAACAAAATGTGAGCCAAAACATCTCCAATAAAAAGAAAACTATGAGATCTACATTAAACTCAGTCTCCAGTATTTCTGAGATGGAATCTGAGCAAAGGAAAATCATGAACAATGTTCTTCAGTTAACTGATACCCCGTCAATTCCGATAATAAATCCTAATATGGATGCCCAACACACCGAACAGGATCAAGAACCAAATACAATTGACTTCATACTCGTAACTAACCGTAAGGACAGGAAAACCAACAATAAAAAAGGAAATGCAGCCCTAGAGGGAACGGCAGAAAATACTACAATACAACAAGATTCGAACATTTTCATTTTTTCGGGTTTGATACCTCTACGACGTCTGAAGAATTGCAAAAATACCTCCAAAACAAAGAAATACTTAATATTAAATGTGAGCAAATTAAATCCAAACGACCTGACGAATATTCTTCGTTAAAATATCAGTGCCTATGGATAAAGCTGATTTACTTAAATCTCCAGACTTATGGCCAGTCGGTGTAAAATTTAATCGTTTTTTATTCCGCCTGGCAATGAAAGATCGTCCGGCATAAATACCCGATCTAATAATGAGCTTATTCAACTTTATCATCAAAATGTGCAATGTTTATCATCCTGCATCAACGAATTTAATATTTTGATTAATTCTTTAAAATTATGTCGTATACTTTGCATATCTGAACATTGGCAATCGGAAGATCGACTTAGTCTTCTGAAAATTCAAAATTTCCGACTAGTATCTGCTTTTTGTAGGGAAAAACAGAAGCACGGCGGCACAGCCATATATGTACATAATACCCTCAAATGCAAAATCAACCCTAATATAAATAATATATCGATACCGTGCGAGATTGAAGTTTGCGGAGCTGAAGTCTACCTGAAGAAAAAAATAATAATTGTCGCCTTGTACAGACCTCCTAGTGGAAAACTTGACATTTTTCTGCAAGCCTTTGAATATTTACTTGAGTTTTTGACGGCACAAAAGCAAAATTTTATCATAGCAGGAGATTTTAACATTAATACTCTTGTCGACTCAACTACTTTGAAACAGATTACCGCTTTACTAGACAGCTACAACCTGCAATTTGTTATAGACAGTCCAACCCGTATTACAACTGACACCATGACATGCATAGATAATATAATTTCTAGCATAAAAATTCCCGAAGTTGAAATAATTCCTTCACACTTTTCGGATCACACAGCGCAACTTGTTTCCTGTTGTGAAAGTCCTCTAATACCGGACAAAATATTAGTTTCCAAACGCACTTATAGTGATGACAATGTTAACAAATTCACAAATGATCTCTATGCAGTTGATTGGAACATCATTTATCTACACACGGATTTAAATGAACGTTGGAATGCTTTCTCAAACATAATTCTCGAGCACTTTAATTTTTACTTTCCCCTTGTTAACAGAACAACACGTCCTAAAAATGTAAAAGTAATGGTAACACCTGAAATTGTTGAATGTCAAAAGGAGTTAGATTTACTGTACGTTCTGAAAAACTACGACTCCGAGGCACTAGTAAGAGAGACTAAGAAACGGTACAATCAGTTATTAAAACGAGAACGTTATAAACATTATGACAACTTAATAGCCCAATCCGATAATAAATGTAAAACTATGTGGTCATTAGTATCGTCCGTTCTTGGTGGAAATTCATTTCAAAGTCAGACTGATGGTCCGTCCGCTGAAGAATTTAATGCTTACTTTGCATCTTTTGCTCAGAACTCACAAACCAAACGCACCTATAATAATTCTTATAAACCTCCCACGAACGAGAAGACCTTTTACATGTTCCCCACTACTGAAGAAGAGATTTTTGATATTGTTAACAACTTCAAGAACAAAAAGAGCGCCGGTCATGATGACTTTCCCATGTTTCTGCTAAAAAAGATCCTCCTGGCATACATCGACCCATTAGTCAACATAATTAACTGTTCGTTATTGAATGGAATTTTTCCTGATAGCCTTAAAATTGCTAACGTCAAACCAATACTTAAAAAAGGAAATGCAGCTGAAATTGAAAATTATAGACCCATAAGTTTACTGTCATCTTTTGCTAAAATCTTCGAGCAAGTTATGTTTACGAGGTTACACCGATTTATTGCAAACTGCAACCTATGGAACATCAGTCAATATGGGTTCTTAAAGGGAAAAAGTGTAGAAACAGCGCTTTTTGATTTTAGCACCACCATCTTAAACAATTGGGAAGAAGGAAATCTTTCTTGTGGTTTATTTCTTGACCTCACCAAAGCTTTCGACAGCCTGGACCATGATATTTTATTATCAAAACTACACCAATATGGCATAAGAGGAATTGCCCTTGAATGGATGACCTCGTATTTATCGCAAAGGTTTCAAAGGGTGGTCTTATAACACAGCAGGGGGACTCAAACATCTAATCTTGTGGAAATCACTAAAGGAATACCACAGGGCAGTATCCTTGGACCCCTGTTATTCGTTCTCTTTATGAACGATTTGCCGGATACAACACAAAATAATTTCTGTAGGGTTTTCAACTACGCAGATGATACCTGTTACCTAATTAAAGGTGAAAACTTCATGACTATACCTGAACGCGGAGAGCATTGTCTTCTAAGAGCAGATGAGTGGTTTTCTCAGAACAAATTACTGTTAAATGAAACCAAGACTAATTGTATCTTATTCAAGACTACAAATTATTGTGAAACTCCCAGTTACATAACTTTCAATAACAGTGATATAAACTTTAAACAGAATGTTCGATACCTAGGTATACATATTGATGAAAACCTAACTTGGAAAGTGCATTTGGCCTTTTTGTGTAAGAAACTCAGCAAGGTGTGCTTTGGATTAAAAACTCTCAGCCAATGCTCAAATCATGAGACCTTGAAAACAGTTTACTTTGCAAACTTCTATTCCCTCCTTCAGTTCGGTATTATGTTCTGGGGGAACAGTGCCAATGTTAAGAGCGCCTTTGTACTACAAAAAAGGGCAGTCAGAACTATTAACAAAATGTCATGTCGTGAATCGTGCCGTGGAGTTTTTAAGCGTCAATCCCTTTTAACCGTCTACGGTGTCTATATTTACAAATGTATCATGTTTTTAGTTAAGAATAAGCATTCCTTTTTACAATTCGAGAACAATATTTCTAATAGGTATGACACCATAAAAATCGATTGCTATCTGTTTCCAACTCACAGATTAACAAAATTTGAAAGTGGTCCACTCTACAGTTGTATGAAATTGTACAATAAATTACCTCTAGATATCCGTAAGACAAACAGTGTTAAGGAATTTAGGAAAAAAATATTTAAGTTACTTGTAGAAATGGAATTGTATAGTTTGGCAGACTATCAGTTTCCATGAGCAAATTTAATATCTCTTATGTAACTATTTAAGTTCCTCATTCTTCAGACGTTTTCAAACCTGTAGTTTAGTTCTCAACCTTTGTTACAGTTGTTTTGAAATAAAGCAATATTATTATTATTATTATTATCAGATTGTACGGCTTTTATTTTGTGACTTGTTTCAACCATCTTCTTGAATTCCAAAAATTTCGATGGAACTTCACTCTTATTTGGGGATAAAGAATACCTCGCACCATCCGCTGCAGTCATCAATCATAGTGACGAAATAGCGAGCCCCACCAAGGGATTTGGTTCGCATAGGACCACATACATCTGTATGTATAAGATCTAGCACCTCAGTCGATCTCCGATTACGCAACTGAAAAGGAGAAGACGTTAGTTTTCCGATCGTACAAATTTTACAAGATAAATTGGCCTCTTTCGGATTAAACTTTAAACCAATGACTGAGTTATCTTTGTTCATCGTAATGAGATCTCTTATGTTAAGATATCCCATTCGATCGTGCCATATATCTTGTTCAGAACGTTTTTCGACCACTGCTGCAAGGGCTTGTGACTGTTGCTCTCGTAGGTAGAACAGATCTCCTTCTCGGTCAGCGATCATCCTTACGTCCCCTTCTGTCCCCTTTTACGATTGCTCGTTCTTTTGTGAATATAACCCAATTTCCTTTATTAACTATTTTTGCGACAGATAATAAATTTGTTCTTAATTCCGGAACAAATAACGCTTTTTCCAAAGTAATATTTTTGTTGTAATTGTTTACTGATGCTGTAATTTTAACATTAACTTTAGCAGCAACCCGTGTGTCGCTTCAATTGGCAGGTTTCAAATCGCTCGAGACATTTGTCAGATTCAGAAAAAGTTGCCTGTCATGGCAAAGGTGTGACGTACAGCCACTGTCAATACACCATCGACTTTTGCTTTGTATGAAATTAGCATGGTGGCATGAGTGATTATCTGTAGCATTCATCGAAAGCGTTTCTTCAGCACAGTTAGCCTTTTGCATAGATTTATTCTTCTGTACATAGCAGTCTGCAGCTTTATGACCAATCTTTTTGCAATAATTGCACTTGTATTTTGTGCGTTGTTTGTTTTTATCCAGATTGTCATTTTTAATATTATCGGGAAATTGTGAGTCTCTGGGTCTGGGTTTCGGATTATGACTCTTCACATATAGTGCTCCATGTCCATTTTGGCGGAAATCTTCAGTAACAGATTCACTTGCTTTAATTATTTTAGTTTTCAATAATTCTATTTCAGGAAGGTTGTCTCGTGATTCGATAGCTCGCTTGAAAATTTCGAAATTGCTTGGTAGATTCTGTAGCAGCATTAAGGAGAGGAATTTTTCGTTTATCTCTACATTCATTGTTTCGAACTTATCTACCGTTTCGAAGAAGCAGGCCAAGTGTTTTCGTACATCACCACCTTCGGGCATCTTTTGCTGTTGCAATTGCTTCAAAAGTGTAGCCATACGTGCAGGACCTTTTGGAGCGTAAACAGATTCCACCCTTTTCCAAACTTCTTTCGATGTGTTACATCCGCGAATATGTTTTAGTTCAGACGCACTAATTGATAAAAGGATATCTGCTTTTGCTTTCAGATCTTGTTCTGTCCACTTTTTAAGAGCTTCGAGTTGTTCTAATTTTCTAGGCGCTGAAACTATAAAACTAGGCAAATACTTAAAATAGTGTAAAAATAGGCAAAAAATATACAGCTCATTCTAATTAAAATTGTAATCTAATGTTTAAAACCAATGATCTGGTAAGGAGTAGATGCACACTGCCCTATGTTTCCTGCATTCTCTATTGATATCAGCATGTGAGTGAAATAACGAATCTGTGAGTAATTTTAGCTCTTGTATGCGACAAGGATGCCACTCAAAGCCTAGATCTCGTGACTTAGAATGAACAATACTTTTTAAACGGGTATATGTACCATCTCACTCTTAAGTTAATATCAATTCCTCTTTCTCTACATGGAATCTGCTACTTGATAAATCTGTGTTTAAAACTTAATTGCCTATGTATTTTGTTAAATAAAATTTTTGGCAATTGCCTAAAAATCCGGGCTTTAGTTATACCTAAATAACTAGCACATATGACACAAATCGCGGTTGAATCGTAAAATGTTTACGATGGACAATTTCACGATCGATGTGGAATCGATAGATTCGTTGAACGCTAAATCGTATGCAATCATAAATCGATTGTCAATCGATTGTGTCCGTTGAATGCCCCTAATGTACAGGATGTTTCAAAAGTCGCGACGCAAAATGAGTGTATCACAAACTCCTTTAAACGGACACTAAATGGCGCACAAACATTTAACGTTTCGCAGTCGTTCGACAGCTTCGTCAGAAGTGAAAAATATAAACATGTTGTCAAAATAAACAAGGTTGTCAACGGAAACTGAAAAAGTAACTTGATTTTTTTTTAATCTAAAAATAATTTGAACATTATAAATGTTAAAAAATTGACAGATCTATACTCTATTTAAGGAATCGAGAAAACTACAAAATGTATCGTTTAAATTTGCAAAATCAGTACGTTTATTAATAGAATTCGACGACATTTTTATTTTAGACATTTCTATAAAACGTCTTTTGAAAATATTAGACTCGTAATATAAAATATTAGTATTTTCAAAATCAAAATTATGGTCATTTCTAATGAATGTTCTACAAGCATTGAATGATTTTGATTATTTTTTTTGATATGATATTTATGTTGGTCTAGACGTTTTTTTTTAAATTTTGGCTTGTTTCTCCAATATAACATGAATTACAATTTAAACATTTAATTTCATAAACTACGTTAGGTTGTTTTAGTTTTGGTGTTTTGGTTTTTAAATTCGAGAAAATACTATTTAGGTTTATGAAACCAATTCGTTATTAATTTGTTATTACGTCTGATGATATTTACATCTAGAAAACTTAGTGAATTGTTAATTTCTTTTTCTACTGTAAATTGTAATCTATTATGAAAAGAGTTAAATCTACTTAAAACAAAGTCTACTTTATCTCAAGGCAAAATCAATAAAATATCATCGACGTAACGAAAATATAAAGTTAAATTGAAAGGTAATGAGTTAATGAACTTTTTTCTAGTTCTTGCATAACAATTTCAGCTAAAGCAGGCGATAAAGGAGAACTCATTGCCGTACCGAAAATCTGTTTATAAAATTTATCATTGAAAGCGAAATAAGATGTTTTAAAATATAAAGTAACAATTTCTAAAAAAATTTCTAAAATTTTATAAAAAATTCTTATGAACTTGTAGATAAATTGAAAAACATAGATATACCAAATAACTGTATTATAATTTCCTTAGATGGTGTTTCTTTGTTTACTAACATTCCAAAAGAGTTAGCTTTAAAAAGCATTAATGATAGGTGGATAGAAATTAAAGATTTTACAGACATTTCCAAAGAAAATTTTTTAGAAACTGTTACTTTATGTTTTGAAACATCTTATTTCGCTTTCAATGATAAATTTTATAAACAGATTTTCGGTACAGCAATGGGTTCTCCTTTATCGTCTGCTTTAGCTGAAATTGTTATGCAGGAACTAGAAAAAAGTGTCATTAACTCATTACCTTTCAATTTAACTTTATATTTACGTCGATGATATTTTATTGATTTTGCCTTCAGATAAAGTAGACTTTGTTTTAAGTAGATTTAACTCTTTTCATAATAGATTACAATTTACAGTAGAAAAAGAAATTAACAATTCACTAAGTTTTCTAGATGTAAATATCATCGGACGTAATAACAAATTAATAACTAATTGGTTTCATAAACCTACGTGGTCAGGTAGATATATTAATTTTCATTCGTATACATCTGAAAACTATAAAATTGCAACAATTATTTCTTTAACAGATCGAGCTGTTTTACTTTCAGATAAACTTTTCATTTATGATAATTTAAATTTAATAAAAAAGACTCTTGTTCAAAATTCTTATCCAATAAATCTTATAGAATCAGTAATAAAAAATCGTGTTAAATATTTACAAAATTCAAAAATCCACAATAACAATAAACAAACTTCAAACAAAAAATACATATCATTACCTTACATTGAACCACTATATGACACATTTAAACACATATTCAAAAAACACAATTTAATTTTAGCTAGCAAATCTGTAAATAATTTAAATAGTATTTTCTCAAATTTAAAAACCAAAACACCAAAACTAAAACAACCTTACATAGTTTATGAAATTAAATGTTTAAATTGTAATTCATGTTATATTGGAGAAACAAGCCAAAATTTAAAAAAAAACGTCTAGACCAACATAATTATCATATCCAAAAAAATTATCAAAATCATTCAATGCTTGTAGAACATTCATTAAAAAATAACCATAATTTTGATTTTGAAAATACTAATATTTTATATTACGAGTCTAATATTTTCAAAAGATGTTTTATAGAAATGTGTAAAATAAAAATGTCGTCGAATTCTAATAATAATCGTACTGATTTTGCAAATTTAAACGATACATTTTGTAGTTTTCTCGATTCCTTAAATAGAAAATAGATCTGTCAATTTTTTAACGTTTATAATGTTCAAATTATTTTTAGATTAAAAAAAAATCAAGTTTCTTTTTCAGTTTCCGTTGACAACCTTGTTTATTTTGACAACATGTTTATATTTTTCACTTCTGACGAAGCCGTCGAACGACTGCGAAACGTTAAGTGTTTGTGCGCCATTTAGTGTCTGTTTAAAAGAGTTTGTGATACAATTTTCATCGGACAAGAATCAGCTTTAATTACAAAATGAAAGGGATTATAGGGAATGGAATTTCAAACATTTTTTTTTCCATATAAACACGTGTCCGATTTCTACGCATTTACTAGATTCTAGATTAACTTTGTTATTTGTAAATTTTTTTACCGGTGGTTGCTATGACTTCATGTTTCAATTTTCAATTTTATTTATGTATTTTTTTCAACGAAACTATCTATTAACTTTTTTATTTTTACCTTATTTATGAGATCAACAGGATTAATACTTTTTCAATTAGAAAAAAAGGTATAATCGGAAAAATCTGACAATTCTAAAAATAAATGGCATTATTGTCATCAGCTCATCACTTACTTGTATTCATCTAAAATCCATCCCCACTTATGAGGCCAAACGCTAGCAGAAAGATCCTCTTTCTCGATGTACGCTTTGAATATTTGTGTGTCCGTATTCGGAAAAAATAATTTCTTATTATCTGAAGCTTTTGAAAACGCCATAATTATGCCGAGTTTAATTTTATATGTAAACGGTGATGTAAACCAAACAACTGTCAGCTTTTTCGTGAAACCTAGGGTCCTTAGATTCGGTTGACATATACAGACGTGTTCAAAAAGGTGTTGTACAGCTACGTTTAAATATCTTTGTTTTTGAGCGGCAATTAGTTTTTCTATTTTTGTGTTCAATAATATTATTATTGCCAGAAACCGTATATGTAACAGAACTTGTACAACAATTTTTTCAACTTCATCATGAATGCACATAAAGTGCCTTTTTTTAAATTTCTCCCCGTAGGAGGAATTGTTAATTGTGAACCAGCTTTAATCGACTTGTCGTTTGAATATGAAAAACCACAAATAACATGACTCCAATTTTAAATTAAGAAAACGTTCTGATATGGTTCTCTTGCCAGAGCATTAAACTTTTATGATCGAATCTTATTTTCGAAATGACCGTCAAATTGAAGACAAGTAGCACTATTCTATTCAGGACTGCTTCCATGAGCTTTCTTAAAAATATCCGAATCTTTCACTTTCTCCTATCTATTCTGGTGGATATATTTTTAATAAACTGCCGACAAATATAAAAACTGAAAGGAACCTGAATTTATTTCGCAACAAATTAAAAATTTTTTTAATTGAAGGCTATTTTACACGATGAATGAATTTTAACAATTAAACATGATTCTCCTTCATGCAAGTATTTGTTAAGTACATTACGCTCTTCCTGAGTGCGTTGTTTTATCCATACTATTGTATTTGCTTATTTGACAAATCGATGTACAACTCTGTATGACCCAATCGATGAATAAATGTCTTGTCTTGTCTTGTCTTTCTTATGACAAATTTCGCACGTCTTTGAATTATGGTGGTTAAGCTTTTTCGATAGACATGTTCTATTTTACGTTAAAAGAGCAGTGGAGTGGACGTCCCACAAAAAGGGAGCAAGGAAAACGTAAGGGAACATGTGCATGAATCGCCAAGTTAAATAATGGGAATTAACAATAATCCTCGTATGCTCTTCGATGTCAGGAAATGAATTTTACGTAGAATCCAAGCCCGTTGCGATGAAATTGGTGGATATTTTGATTACCTATTATGATTTTACTTTGAATTTTGAATAAAATTTGTTAGTAAAGATTTTTTCTTAATTATGACATTTCCTTCGATAAACGTGAGGTTATGATATACGCCAGTTTCAAGCAAGGCTGGTTCACAACTGAGAATTCACAGCCAACCACGAGGAGAAATTTAAAAGAAAGGCACGTTACAAGTTTACTCAGTACAAATTCTGTACAACACTTTTTTGAACACGACTGTAACTTGTGCACTACAGTATGATGTCATTTTTTGTTAGTAATCATTAGCACAGATTAATATTGTAGCAGATACGAAACTTGTCGGTTTGGTTATTTTTAACAAGTCACCTCTATAGGAGGGTGTTTCATAGCGTTTTCGATTCACATGCACCGGTTGCACTCTGTGTATTTGCATCTTCTTTTAACCTCATGAAATAACACGAGATGAAGATACTCTGAGTGCGCACCAGTGCAGTCAATCGAAAACGCTGTCAGTTTGACGTTAAATTTTAATGTGATATTTTTTACATGCTATGCAGGAGTCCGTTCAGAATTTTTACCTCCGAGAGTGTCTTGGGCGTGTAATCGCGTCTTTCTCACTCATGTTTTTTTAACATATTTTGCGTATCGCTTATCCGTTTTAAAACAACTTGTGCTTACATTATTTCCATGACAGCGGGCACACTCTAAGCGTCTTACTTACAAGTAGGACGTGAAAAGTGTGCCCGTTTTCATGGAAATAATTTCATGGAAAACAAATTCTATAACTAAGTGATGTAATGCAAAGTTTAAAAGGAGAATGAACGGTATATTATAACCGTACAGTCCCGCGCGTCTTAAATGCACCTTCCACACGCAAACATCACCCTTAAAACCTTATGATACAAGGCTCATAGAACTGTTAAATTGTAGGAGTAGCATTTAAGCTGCACGCGACTATACGTCACATTTTCGCATCCTAGCCCCACTTTATACTTATTCCTCTGTAATTCCTCTGTTATTAAAAGAGACATCTGGCAGTAAATAAACCAACTGAGGTTCGGAATTAGCAAATGGTTTGTAACAAATATTTAGTTTTCGAATTTTGTTAAATACTGAATCGATGTCACTACTATTTTTAGAGCGTCCGTTCGTTCCTATGTCATTGGCTATCTGGAGAGATCTATTATCTGTGATTATTAATTACAGTTATATGTAGATATCGTTAAATAATTATACGACGTGTAACTATTTCTGGAATGTTTTAATATTTTACTCATCGTATGAATTTGTCATGATATAATTTTTTTTTTCAAATTTTTCTCACACTAGTCGATGTTCCTGAAAAGTCCTGCGCGGTGTAGGTCCGCAGATTTTTCAACAATATATAATTGTTTAATTCATTTTCTTAATTCAATTAATTATTCTATAATATGTAGTTTCATCTTGTACTTTAAAAAATTACTACTGGCGAAGCTGACTAACGTTTACTATAACTATTTACCATTTTCCATCAAGGTTTTTAAAAACAATTTGAAATAATAAAAGAAAATAATAAAGAAAGATTCGAAACAATGTGATAATGTTACCATGTAACACTTTTAACTTCGCTTCCTTGTTTATTACCGATAATTATATAATGATGAGTGCGAAATAGTAGCTATTAAATATTCTTAATATTAATTAATATTATTAAAATAACAAAATGGATTTTTATGATTCAGTGTACGTCCAGTTGTAACACAGGTGGTAACAATTATTTTGCAACTGCCACGTTAATTCGTTTAAATATTAAATAACTGTGACGAGCGAAGCCTTTGCTTTCTATGTATGCGTATGGTTTATTAGTAGGTAATTTGTTTGCTTTTAAATGGTTATTTCACGTAAACAGAACTTTCTTATTTCGTTGATTTAAAAGGGCTTGCTAACGTGCGAAAATTAAACATGTGCTCTACGTTAAAGCATTAGATCTTTGCGATTTGTTTGTTCAATGATAGGTAACTGCAAAATTGTTCGTCTGCCTTTATAAAATGTGAAAGAGAAAGAAAGGTGGAGCAACCCAAAATTTTAGAAAAGATTCAAAACTAATCTTGATACTTTACTTCTAGAGACCACTGTAACCTAGTCCCGGATAGGGTACCTACACGAGAAAAAACAATCTTTGTAATTAAGAAACTTGTATCTTTGACATTCTGTATTTCAGTGAAACAAATATTGCTTCATTAAAATATATCTTATTTGTGCTAAACAAGCTACTTATTCACATGAAACTAATATTTTAATCCCAAAGAAAATATTTTAACCCGAAGGAAATACGGAGACATCAAAAATTAATTTGGTCAAGGGCGGTCATGAAATGAAAAGCGACTGTCTTAGCTTAGATCGTCGTTTTCAAATAATAACATGCAAATGTCACAAAATGTCATCGAATGTGTTGTAGTTCTAATTTTATTATTATTTTATCTCTAGAATTAATGTTGACTAATTTGAAAAGTAAAATGGAAGACTTATAACATTTTTTCAACTAGAAAAGACAAATTAAACTAACTGTTGGAACTTGGAACTGTCCTTCGCCTTATTCAATGCATAAATTTACGCACGCGCCTTTTCATGCTAGCAAAAGCATTTTGCAACATTTCTGGCGTTATGGTTGCACATTCTTCCACAATCTTTTGATCTCAGGGGAAACTCAACTTCTGTATGTAAACTTATCAATCGGTCCTCAAAAAACTCGTGGAGAAAAGCTATTGGCAACTTAAATTTACGATGGCGGCGCTGCAATTGCTGATTGCTGATCGGTGTTTTATGTAAAACAAACATTGTTGAAATCTGCACGACAGAATAGTTCCCGCATTTCTAACTCTTAATAAGTTATTTTCGTATTTCGAATTTCAGTAGTTAAATTGTATTTTCAGTAGTCACAGAAATTACTGAGATTTCACATATCCAGAAGTTATAAACTCGACCAAATTTCTTTCTCAAGTAACTGCTGTGAAAATTAAAAGTATTCATGCAATTTTTTATAAATACTGAAGAAGATTACTTAATTACCGAAATACGTTTTCTGTGTTTATAAAAGCAATTCTGCTGAGAATAACACTTAAACTTTATGATTTTTGAAGTGTTACCCCACACGAATTTTTGGATGTTCCAGAAGACTTTCGTATGTATATTTACCTTTTATTGGAATATAGTATGCTTTAATTAAATGAAGAGAGCAAACTTTCATACATTTTCCAGCTGCTTTCTTTAATAGTAAAATTTTGTCCATGCTAATCTTCTGTCCACTTTCTCAACAATGCCAAGTTTAGTTATTCTAGTTATTGTTTTATTTTACGTGGGAAACTATGAAAATTTAATTCCAGATTTTTCCTTTGCGTGAATGGCAACACTACAATCTATATTATTCATAATATTATTCGCAATTTCTTTCGGACACCGTTTAAATGTCAGTACATTTACGTAAAACGTTAGTTTCCTAAATACCTTCAGAGGTCGTGACCAAATTTTGAATTCTCCAATAGTGTCCCGTATCGTATGTGCCGTTGCACCATCCTGTTGAAAATAGCCACGCTGAACAAATTCCGTTAAAATATTGTTTCAGTGTCTCTCGGCATTGACAGTAAAATTGAAAAAAATGGGCCCAATTATTCTTCTACGAGAGACTGCCATCCAGACACCAATTTTCTGAGCATGTAGTGGAGGTGAAATTTTTTATTATTGATTTTTTTAAAAAGACTTCTTGCGCCAGTAGTTTATGCATATTCGATAACCAATACAAGGAAGACAGAACCGGTGAGCAGTTCTTAGTGTGGCTAAAAATGGTATCTATTTAAAATACGAAAATTAAAAAAATGTAATAATTTGGAATTATTCGACATATTAGATAAAATTTTTATAGGATCTGATAAGTTATTGCAAAATGTGTTGCTTGGTTCTCAAACAAAATAACAATTTTAGGATTTTGGCAATTTCGAAAAACACTATTTTTTAACTATGTTAAAATCACTCAGCTCAGCTCTAGTTTATAACTGTTTTGGGTAGTAACTGAGAGCCATTATTGTAAATGGAACATCAGTATTTTTTTACATATTTCGAAAGTACGCATAAGGAAGAGGTAATAACAAAAAATTTCGTTATAAGTTATAAGAATTTGTAAGATATTGATATTTAAGTGTAAAAAATGCTGTATTATGAGCGCTTATACATATATTGGCTATTTATTAACATTTCGTCGTGAATTTTTGTAGGTAGTTACCTACAGAAATATCAGAACAACTTCGGTTTATCAGTTATTATGTGTACAGGGTGTTGAGATTTGCAAAAGATAATTTTTCTCAAAATTTTTAAATGGAATACCCAGTATATCTAAACTCTCGTGAAACCCTGTTATAATAAGCTTTCATAAAACGCCAAATGTATCTGCCTAAACTGAAGAAATCGCGTGACAAAATTTTTTTTCCTCAATATTGACGTTATGTTAAAAATGAATGGTTTGCACCCGTACCACTTCCAGAAGGTGTAAGGACTAACTCCCAATGATTATTTATCCATTGCGGCAACAGTTTTGCGAGTGACTACTTCATCGTGCTAATAGGGAAGCAGAATTACCAAGAAAATGAATTACCGGCACGCCTTAATGGCGATTCCTACTTACATTTTCTACAGGAAATTTTGCCGGAACTCCTCGGAGATGTTCCTTTGAATGTGCGCCGCAATATGTGATTTACACACGATAGCTGTCCTGCGCACTTTAGTCATGCTGTTCGAAATTATTTTGACACTACTCTTCCGCAAAGATGGATCGGTCGGGCTGGATTTATTCGAGCAATAAATTGTGTGTCATAATCATAAAAAAATGAAGCTATGATACGTGAAAACAATGTTTTTATTTACCGTCCGACTTCGGCAAAGGTCACTGCTCGTGCACTGCAGTTCTGTTTTTTTTTTCAACAGATGCTTTTTCCAACAGATACTTTCTGCGGTCGCAATAAAATTTCCTTTTCTTGACCTATCTCAAAGACATAGACGTGCGATTAATTCTTGCCCGATTTTCAACTGCGATTTTCTCGAAATGTGTAAAACTTTTGTTAAGGACATATGAGTTCAATCGTTGCCATTTATGGTGACGTATTACAGGTTTAAATATTTGCCTACAGTAAAAGAACAGGTTGTATATCAAAAACTTTGAGAAATATGAAGAAAATTGAAATTAAAATTTTGATTTTAACGCCCTCTATCTCCCTTATTATCCACTTTTGTTTCCAATGTTCTAAGTTAAGACATGAATTTTTTTTTACATAGCCGCTTATGGCCTGAAATTTATTGAATCATACGTTAGTTAACACATACATTTGGAGATTCCAAAGTCTGTTTCTGGCCTGTTTTTAAAAAACGTATGGTATAATCAAAGACAAGATTTTTTTGAACAGTCAATTTAGAATGGAAATTTATTGTATCGCCTAATTGCACTTTTAGACGTAACGTAATCTAACAATTCATTATCAAATAAATTATCACTTTTCACTCTTATAGGAACTACGTCTGTGCTTTTAATACTAATTTGTTGTAATCGTGTTAAATTATTTGTTAATTTTTAAAAGTGAGTGACTCTGCAGAACGTCTCTGAAATGTCAGTATCACGGTTTTGCGTTTGTTTACTAGGGAATTGTTAATTATTACCCGAGTGAAAATTACTGAACCGAGCTTAATTAGAACATAATTATGTGACGGCGGACATTTAACTCTGACATCACGCCGAATTACAAAAGCATATTGTTTATGAATTCAAGCTAAAATGAAATCGCTGAATTACAAATTATTATAAAACATGCGTGTGTTTATAGTGTAACGGACTATGAACATGCACTAGTTTCCCGGTTGCATTTTTGCGTTTTATTTAAAGACTTCCTTTTATATCTGAAGTGAAATCCTTCTATACATAATTAACAACGAAAAAATAATATAATTTCAGTTATGAGACTGTAATACATTAATTTAATTTTTTTGAAGTCAATTATTAATTTTACACTACTCTGATTAAATCTGTTTTATTTCATTTACAGAGTTCGTCTTAAATGTTTGATATTCATTTAAGAATGTCCTCTTTTTGCCTATTTTAATTTTAAGTAAAAAGGAAAAGTCATTTCAAATTCAAAAGCAGTTACGTATCAGGAAACGAAATAATTTAAATGGCGACTATTTTTTTTAAATCATAAGGAAATGTAAATAAACACAAAATTTCGGCCGGTGTGCTTTCACAATCGCCGTGGATGTAGTAGTAGTTATGTCATAATGAATGAGATTCATCTGGTCTGGCGGTTACGTAACAAAAACGCGGTCTGCGCGCGTATTTCACCCACTCGATTTGAAAAAGTTACAAAATGAGAAAGACTTTCCCCTCCAGCCGCAAGTTTATAAAAGGTACGCAGGTTCCAATGGATACCGGTATAAAATTTCCGCGAGGTTCAAAACTGCCGCGATTGTAAAGTTCTGTTTTTGAGCCTGTTTAGTTAACAGCAAAGAAGGTAGGCGAACTTTATTTAAAATTACCTATGTACATCAAAAAGTAAATTTTTATTTAAAACTTGTTTTACTATGAAGAAAAATTAAATCAATATTTTGTTACTACTGCCTTTTTAAGAGATTAAATTAAAGTTTATGTTCTATTTTTTTTTTTACTTAAAAATGTGATATTTAATGCGTCAGCTATTAAAAAAATATATTGTTTATTTATATTATTTTCTTTAAAAACATTGTGAAACTAGTGCAAACATTTTTAAAGTACCCCATCTTTACATTCATTATAATAAAACTCATTATAATAAAACTGCTCAGCGTACACGAAATACCGTGATTCCAAAAACACACAATCAGACTAAAGATAGCACTACACGCAAGTGCACCAAACAATCAGTGTTGTCAACTGATCAAGTTTCAAACATCGTACTTATTTAGAGAAAAAAAATTTATTTTGTCGTATCAACATTGACGTTTAATAATAATGATTAACAAAATATTAATCAATAAAAGTGAAGACCTAACTTGAAGGCTTCCGCGGTCGTCGTCCATGTTTGAATTGGCTTCCGGTTGGAACCGCGTCACGTTGACTTCTACTGCCGACGTTTCGTTCTTCATTGCAGTCTCAACGACTAACCCGAAGCAGCAGCAACACCACCAGCAGCAGCAGCCCTGAAGAAGTTCTTCTGCAATGAAGAACGAAACGTCGGCAGTAGAAGTCAACGTGACGCGGTTCCAACCGGAAGCCAATTCAAACAAAAGTCCTATAAAAAATTAAAAATTAAGAAAAAAAGTGAAATAAAAATATAAAAATAATAACATCTATAGACACCTAGTTGACAGGGTTCGAAAAACTGCATGGAAAAATATTTTCTAGGAACAATACATTATCTGTAATTTTCAATGTAGTAAAAAATGTAGTTTTTGTAGTAAATTCAAAAATTACATAACGTCAATCTTTATGACACAACAGACCCGGTACAGAAAAAACGAAGAAGCACATGTATTATTATTATTCTCGAAGCTTCTAAATATAGTAAATACAGTAAATTCTTTCATATAAAATGGACTACCCTGTTTTTGCTAGCACACTCCTCAAATTATTATGCTACTGCTATTGAATCGCTGTTATTTCGGAAAGGGTTGATTTGCGGCTCTTTGTACGGTTACCGCCTAAAAAGGTTTAAAATTCATTTAAAATGTAATCCATGATCTTTTATATTTGCAACATTCAGGTTTTCCGTTAATCATTCGAAAATTAATTGTTTACTAATTTATTTAAATGAGTTAGCAACTCTCTCTTTCTACACACCAATGAAAATTACAGAAAAATACTTTTACATTACAAATTTGTTGTGCTAGTTATTTTAGGCGCCTATCGTGCAATTAATGTGAGATAAACACTAACACAAATATTTAAGGGAGAAAAGTTTTTCCGCTGCAATCGAGAATCGAACTCAAATCTTCCGGTTTCATGCCAGACGTTTTTAACTAATAAGCTAATGCGACACCGAGCTCGAGAATCGTCTAATAGAAATTAGAATAACGTTCCAATTTCTATTTCTATTATTTCTTTGTTCTAATTTCTATTAGACGATTCTCGAGCTCGGTGTTGCATTAGCTTATTGGTTAAAAGCGTCTGGTATGGAACCGGAAGACTCGAGTTCGATTCTCGACTGCGGCGGAAAATTTTTTCTGCCTTAAATATTTGTGTTAGTGTTTATCTCACATTAATTTAATTATTATTAATACACTATTTCAAACAAAATATCTTAAAAATTTTTTTTAATCGGAGCAAGTTGAAATTTGCATAATTTGGAGCTGATGTTTGTAGAAATACTGTAGTGCCGCGGAATCATGAAACCAAACCGGCGCACAGTGGGTCATTTCACGAATCTAGGTGGACTTAATTCTAACAATTGACGGAAAATTTATTTGAAATATACATTGATTGCACTTCATTTTAAAAAAGAATACAAATATTATAAATAAACACAACAAATACAAATTTGATATCTATATAAAAAAATTAACTTCTGGTAACTCTCAAAAGTCGACCTAAAAAATATTTATTACTCCTTCATCTGCAACGTGCTGCAAATAAAACTTAATGCCACTTATTTAACAGTAATTAATTAATATTACTATATAATATTTATAACATATGACAACATATAAAAGTTTTTGCAGCCTTTGAAATTTAATCTATTTTTCTTTTCACATTTGCAATTTAAATTTAATTTAAAACAATATACGAGCCCCGTCAACTATAAGTTCGGACACTACGATTTTACTTATTTCTTGGCTTCTTGCGAAATTTGTTAGTGTATAAAATAAAATTCCAGAAATAAGCAAGAATATGTATTATAAACAACTAAAAATGACTAATTAACATTGAACTATTAAAAATTAAAATTGAGTAACATCGCCCTTTGCTCTTACAATAGCCTTTATTCTATCAGGCATGGTGTCAATTAATTGCTTGCATTTATTTGGGGTTATAAAGTTCCAAATTTCTTGAATTTTTTTCTCGTAATTCGGGCAATGTACGTTGTGGTTCCGATCGCAACCTCCTTTTCATTATTCCCCATATCGTCTCGATAGGATTAAGATCGGGGCTACTCGAAGGCCATTCTAAAGTCTGTATGCTATGGTCTTGTAGCCATTGCTTGGTAGCTCTTGCCAAATCTTGTTGAAACGTATATGTTTCACCGGTCGATAATAACTCTATGGACGAAAGCATACTTGTTTCGAGGATCTGTATATATTTTTGGCTATTCACTAAACCGTTAATAAAATGTAGCTTCCCCAAACCTCTGCTAGACATACAGCCCCATACCATCACACTTGCTGGAAATTTAACAGTTCTTTTGAGGCAATCTCTATGATATGCTTCATTCTTGTTTCGTATCACCCGTTTCCTCATATCACCCACACACACTTCAAATCTAGATTCATCACTGAAAATGATGTTTCCCCATTGCCTCTCCGTCCAAAATAGTCGCTCCTTAGCCCACTTTAAACGATTCTTTTTCTGCTTTACGTTAATAATGGTTTTTCCTTTGCCTTTGAAAAACAAGTCTCTGCATTAGCATAATTAAGACAAAGTATTAAAAGATAGATACCTTATAAAACTTATAACCGTTTTTTCTTAAATATTTTCGGGTGGTTTCTAATGACACTGATTTTCCAAGTTTTTCAGACCACAATTTACTTAGATCACGTAAAGTTCTTCTTCGATTTTCTTTAACAACATTAATCAGTGTCAACGATCCCGTTTTTTTATATTTCTTAATAATATCGGCAACTGTGGCAGCTGGCAGAAACAAAGTTTTTGCAATTTTTCTCCCACTTTGTCCAGATTTATGCATATTTCTAATTATTTTACGAATTTCAAACGACAATGCTTTTCCACGCGCCATAGTTACAAAGAAACAAGAATTTGACGTTTATACCTGTTCTGTAAATACAAATAGGTGATATCGATACACTTTGTTAAATCAATGAGTACCTACTTGATGTTATTATTTATTGAATAAATAGAAAGTGTCCGAAGATATAGTAGTCAGAATTTATTACAGGTAAAATTATATTGTAGAAACTGATAGAAAATGTAGTTATCTTTTTAATATTTTTTCCGTTGTAACATACTTATATGATATATAATTCAAATAGTATGTAGTATTTTAATTTTATTAAGAAACTTGGAAAGTTATGTGAGACGAGAAGGTAAAAAGTAAAATGTCCGAACCTATAGTTGACGGGGCTCGTATACTAATAAATACATACTTTGTGTAATATCCATAATTAAAATCAAAACTGAGGGACGAAATCAACGTATTCACCGTTTACCAATTCGCATTCTCTGTTGGGTTTATCGTCATCGCTTTCTGTTAAACTTGTTGTTGTTGATGCCTCAATTGTTGATTCCTCTAACGATGTTGCTTCAGATGGTCCCGTTGTCTCAGAATGTTCTGTCGTTATTGATCCTTCTGATGTAGTTGTTTCATATGCTTCCGTAGTTTCAGATTGTTCCGCTGTTGTTGACTCTACTTCCGTTGTTGTTTCAGATGGTTTCGTTGACTTAATTTGGTCTGTTGTTTTTGATTCTTCTGACGTGGTTGTTCCATACGCTTCTGTAGTTTCAGTTTGTTCCGCTGTTGTTGATTCTACTTCCGTTGTTGTTTCAGATGGTTCCGTTGTTTTTGATTCTTCTGACGTGGTTGTTTCGTTTGCTTCCGTAGTTTCAGATTGTTCTGTTGTTGTTGATTCTACTTCCTTTGTTGTTTCAGATTGTTCCGTTGTCTTAATTTGGTCCGTTGTTTTTGATTCTTCTAACGTGGTTGTTTCGTATGCTTCCGTAGTTTCAGATTGTTCCGCTGTTGTTGACTCTACTTCCGTTGTTGTTTCAGATGGTTTCGTTGACTTAATTTGGTCTGTTGTTTTTGATTCTTCTGACGTGGTTGTTCCATACGCTTCTGTAGTTTCAGTTTGTTCCGCTGTTGTTGATTCTACTTCCGTTGTTGTTTCAGATGGTTCCGTTGTTTTTGATTCTTCTGACCTGGTTGTTTCGTTTGCTTCCGTAGTTTCAGATTGTTCTGTTGTTGTTGATTCTACTTCTTTTGTTGTTTCAGATTGTTCCGTTGTCTTAATTTGGTCCGTTGTTTTTGATTCTTCTAACGTGGTTGTTTCGTATGCTACCGTAGTTTCAGATTGTTCCGCTGTTGTTGATTCTACTTCCGTTGTTGTTTCAGATGGTTCCGCTGTTGTTGATTCTACTTCCGTTGTTGTTTCAGATGATTCCGTTGTCTTAATTTGGTCCGTTGTTTTTGATTCTTCTGACGTGGTTGTTTCGTATGCTTCCGTAGTTTCAGATTGTTCCGCTGTTGTTGATTCTACTTCCGTTGTTTCAGACGGTTCCGTTGTCTTAATTTGGTCTGTTGTTTTTGATTTTTCTGACATGGTTGTTTCATACGCTTCTGTAGTTCCAGTTTGTTCCGCTGTTGTTGATTCTACTTCCGTTGTTGTTTCAGATGGTTTCGTTGTCTTAATTTGGTCTGTTGTTTTTGAATTTTTTTCTCGTAATTCGGGCAATGTACGTTGTGGTTCCGATCGCAACCTCCTTTTCATTATTCCCCATATCGTCTCGATAGGATTAAGATCGGGGCTACTCGAAGGCCATTCTAAAGTCTGTATGCTATGGTCTTGTAGCCATTGCTTGGTAGCTCTTGCCAAATCTTGTTGAAACGTATATGTTTCACCGGTCGATAATAACTCTATGGACGAAAGCATACTTGTTTCGAGGATCTGTATATATTTTTGGCTATTCACTAAACCGTTAATAAAATGTAGCTTCCCCAAACCTCTGCTAGACATACAGCCCCATACCATCACACTTGCTGGAAATTTAACAGTTCTTTTGAGGCAATCTCTATGATATGCTTCATTCTTGTTTCGTATCACCCGTTTCCTCATATCACCCACACACACTTCAAATCTAGATTCATCACTGAAAATGATGTTTCCCCATTGCCTCTCCGTCCAAAATAGTCGCTCCTTAGCCCACTTTAAACGATTCTTTTTCTGCTTTACGTTAATAATGGTTTTTCCTTTGCCTTTGAAAAACAAGTCTCTGCATTAGCATAATTAAGACAAAGTATTAAAAGATAGATACCTTATAAAACTTATAACCGTTTTTTCTTAAATATTTTCGGGTGGTTTCTAATGACACTGATTTTCCAAGTTTTTCAGACCACAATTTACTTAGATCACGTAAAGTTCTTCTTCGATTTTCTTTAACAACATTAATCAGTGTCAACGATCCCGTTTTTTTATATTTCTTAATAATATCGGCAACTGTGGCAGCTGGCAGAAACAAAGTTTTTGCAATTTTTCTCCCACTTTGTCCGGATTTATGCATATTTCTAATTATTTTACGAATTTCAAACGACAATGCTTTTCCACGCGCCATAGTTACAAAGAAACAAGAATTTGACGTTTATACCTGTTCTGTAAATACAAATAGGTGATATCGATACACTTTGTTAAATCAATGAGTACCTACTTGATGTTATTATTTATTGAATAAATAGAAAGTGTCCGAAGATATAGTAGTCAGAATTTATTACAGGTAAAATTATATTGTAGAAACTGATAGAAAATGTAGTTATCTTTTTAATATTTTTTCCGTTGTAACATACTTATATGATATATAATTCAAATAGTATGTAGTATTTTAATTTTATTAAGAAACTTGGAAAGTTATGTGAGACGAGAAGGTAAAAAGTAAAATGTCCGAACCTATAGTTGACGGGGCTCGTATACTAATAAATACATACTTTGTGTAATATCCATAATTAAAATCAAAACTACCTCAAACGACGGACCACTAACAAATGATCAAAATAAATGAAAGATGACGTAAACACTTAAAATAAAAATGAGCCTCGCAATACTACCCTTATTATAAACATACGATTCAGAAAATAAATTTTATTACTCTATGTACAATAACCTTCTTAAGTGTATAGATTTTAAGACAATTATAAATATTACTTTTATTGACTTTCGACCGCATAAATATTACATCTGGCCCA
The DNA here is from genome assembly GCA_958336345.1 of Dorcus parallelipipedus. Lineage (NCBI taxonomy): Eukaryota > Metazoa > Arthropoda > Insecta > Coleoptera > Lucanidae > Dorcus > Dorcus parallelipipedus. The sequence goes on along the minus strand of OY284477.1, from coordinate 31,148,157 downwards.
CTGTGCGGCGATCTAAATTGCTTTATGAATGGCACACAGCTGCAGGGGGACAATAAAGCGAAGAAATTTATGACTAGATTTTGTTTTGCCCTTGACCGACTCACTTGCTCGGTCACTCAACTGCAGCAGCAGCTGTGAAATCGCGTGGATATTTAAACTTATTTAATTTAATAATAAATTACAAATGTGGGGCTATGCAAAAATGCATTTAGTATGCATTGTTGTCGCATTGTTGTTATTAAAATAAAATTTGTCGAATCTTAAGAAAAAAACATTTATTATTTTTATTACATTATTATTGGACCTTTAAGTAGCGACATCTTTCGATCGCTTGTTGACCTGATATTGCAGTAGGATTGACAAATTGAAGCCAGTCCGCCACATAATAAGTCATCCCAAGGCAAGGCGGCCATGTGCTGTCAAAGCATATGAGAATTTTGAAATTTTTGTGCAAATCGGTTTTGATTGCAGCGGATTCCCCGAGCAGGCTCTGTACAGCTGTTTCAGGCCTAGTTGGGCCTTCATCAGCAGAACCGTAGCCCGAGAACTCCACTGCAAACCAAACCGATATGTCCTAGGGTTATTCGCCAATGCGATGTGAAAGTAATGGATATATAAGTAGCGACATCTTTCGATCGCTTGTTGACCTGATATTGCAGTAGGATTGACAAATTGAAGCCAGTCCGCCACATAATAAGTCATCCCAATGCAAGGCGGCCATGTGCTGTCAAAGCATATGAGAATTTTGAAATTTTTGTGGAAATCGGTTTTGATTGCAGTGGATTCCCCGAGCAGGCTCTGTACAGCTGTTTCAGGCCTAGTTGGGCCTTCATCAGCAGAACCGTAGCCCGAGAACTCCACTGCAAACCAAACCGATATGTCCTAAGGTTATTCGCCAATGCGATGTGAAAGTAATGGACATTTAAGTAGCGACATCTTTCGATCGCTTGTTGACCTGATATTGCAGTAGGATTGACAAATTGAAGCCAGTCCGCCACATAATATGTCATCCCAAGGCAAGGCGGCCATGTGCTGTCAAAGCATATGAGAATTTTGAAATTTTTGTGCAAATCGGTTTTGATTGCAGCGGATTCCCCGAGCAGGCTCTGTACAGCTGTTTCAGGCCTAGTTGGGCCTTCATCAGCAGAACCGTAGCCTGAGAACTCCACTGCAAACCAAACCGATATGTCCTAGGGTTATTCGCCAATGCGATGTGAAAGTAATGGATATATAAGTAGCGACATCTTTCGATCGCTTGTTGACCTGATATTGCAGTAGGATTGACAAATTGAAGCCAGTCCGCCACATAATAAGTCATCCCATGCAAGACGGCCATGTGCTGTCAAAGCATATGAGAATTTTGAAATTTTTGTGCAAATCGGTTTTGATTGCAGCGGATTCCCCGAGCAAGCTCTGTACAGCTGTTTCAGGCCTAGTTGGGCCTTCATCAGCAGATCCGTAGCCCGAGAACTCCACTGCAAACCAAACCGATATGTCCTAGGGTTATTCGCCAATGCGATGTGAAAGTAATGGACATTTAGGTAGCGACATCTTTCGATCGCTTGTTGACCTGATATTGTTGACTTATTATGTAGCGGACTGGCTTCAATTTGTCAATCCTACTGCAATATCAGGTCAACAAGCGATCGAAAGATGTCGCTACTTAAATGTCTATTACTTTCACATCGCCTTGGCGAATAACCCTAGGACATATCGGTTTGGTTTGCAGTGGAGTTCTCGGGCTACGGTTCTGCTGACGAAGGCCCAACTAGGCCTGAAACAGCTGTACAGAGCCTGCTCGAGGAATCCGCTGCAATTAAAACCGATTTGCACAAAAATTACATTATTATTATTATTGTCAAATTCTTTTAAACGAACACTAAATAGCGAAAGAGGGAATTTACTTTTAATTTTGACTGTACCTCTGTTCAGACTTACGCTTTATTAAAGCACTGCAGCACTATGGTTACCTAAACGCGGCCATTAGTAATAACTACAATTTAATTCCATTGTTGCCAAGTGATCGTTTTCTTAAGGTGCATTGCAGGGAAAAGGATGAATACAGATAATTTTTTTGCTATATGCCGATTTTATAAATATGAGTTAAGAAAATATACGACGAAATGACGTGACTTGACAAAAGCCACAAGACTGTTTCACGAAAGTTAGAAGAAAATAGCTACATAAACATTTTTGACTTATCGATCGATCCATGGGCATCTAGTGAAAAAATGAACTGTAGGTAGTAACAATTAATTTTAACGAATTTTTATAATATATTGTTCAGAGCATATCGTACGAATTTTCATCAACATCATCTAGGAATATAGAGTCCATACAATTATTTTCTTATCCTGGAGTAATAATAAATACTAACAAAACACAACATTCCCGGTGCTTCATGAATGTTCCTCATGTCATATTTGTGAAGGAATTTGATTGACACATCCAGCATTCTCGGGCCAATCGCAAACAGACAAATCAATGTTAAAATGCAATCCACCTGGGCAGTTGAAGAGTATTAATTTTCCCCAAACACATTCGTAGAATTGTGTGCAATCGGATTCATGAGGCACGAAATCAATGTAAGTCCCGTTTACCAGTGGACAATCTCTGTTGGTTTCATTATTATCGCTTTCTGTTGTACTTGATTGTAATGGAGAGGTTTGGGAGAGTGTTGAACCAGTAATCGTTGTATCCGGGGAGGATGAACTGGAGGAGACAGTTGGTGTTTCAGTAGATGTTTCCAATTTACATCCTGCTCGCTCCGGCCAATCGCAAACGTAAAGTACGGGATTGAAATGCAAACCAGCTGGGCACATGAAAAGTTTCAGTTCACCTAAAGAGCATTTGTAGAAGCTCGAACAGTCGGTTTCATGAGGGACGAAATCAACGTATTCACCGTTTACCAATTCGCATTCTCTGTTGGGTTTATCGTCATCGCTTTCTGTTAAACTTGTTGTTGTTGATGCCTCAATTGTTGATTCCTCTAACGATGTTGCTTCAGATGGTCCCGTTGTCTCAGAATGTTCTGTCGTTATTGATCCTTCTGATGTAGTTGTTTCATATGCTTCCGTAGTTTCAGATTGTTCCGCTGTTGTTGACTCTACTTCCGTTGTTGTTTCAGATGGTTTCGTTGACTTAATTTGGTCTGTTGTTTTTGATTCTTCTGACGTGGTTGTTCCATACGCTTCTGTAGTTTCAGTTTGTTCCGCTGTTGTTGATTCTACTTCCGTTGTTGTTTCAGATGGTTCCGTTGTTTTTGATTCTTCTGACGTGGTTGTTTCGTTTGCTTCCGTAGTTTCAGATTGTTCTGTTGTTGTTGATTCTACTTCCTTTGTTGTTTCAGATTGTTCCGTTGTCTTAATTTGGTCCGTTGTTTTTGATTCTTCTAACGTGGTTGTTTCGTATGCTTCCGTAGTTTCAGATTGTTCCGCTGTTGTTGACTCTACTTCCGTTGTTGTTTCAGATGGTTTCGTTGACTTAATTTGGTCTGTTGTTTTTGATTCTTCTGACGTGGTTGTTCCATACGCTTCTGTAGTTTCAGTTTGTTCCGCTGTTGTTGATTCTACTTCCGTTGTTGTTTCAGATGGTTCCGTTGTTTTTGATTCTTCTGACGTGGTTGTTTCGTTTGCTTCCGTAGTTTCAGATTGTTCTGTTGTTGTTGATTCTACTTCTTTTGTTGTTTCAGATTGTTCCGTTGTCTTAATTTGGTCCGTTGTTTTTGATTCTTCTAACGTGGTTGTTTCGTATGCTACCGTAGTTTCAGATTGTTCCGCTGTTGTTGATTCTACTTCCGTTGTTGTTTCAGATGGTTCCGCTGTTGTTGATTCTACTTCCGTTGTTGTTTCAGATGATTCCGTTGTCTTAATTTGGTCCGTTGTTTTTGATTCTTCTGACGTGGTTGTTTCGTATGCTTCCGTAGTTTCAGATTGTTCCGCTGTTGTTGATTCTACTTCCGTTGTTTCAGACGGTTCCGTTGTCTTAATTTGGTCTGTTGTTTTTGATTTTTCTGACATGGTTGTTTCATACGCTTCTGTAGTTCCAGTTTGTTCCGCTGTTGTTGATTCTACTTCCGTTGTTGTTTCAGATGGTTTCGTTGTCTTAATTTGGTCTGTTGTTTTTGATTCTTCTGACGTGGTTGTTTCAGCTTGTTCTGTTGTTGTTGCTTCAGGAGGCTCCGTAGTTTCAGTTTGTTCTGTTGTTTTTGATTCTTCTGACGTGGTTGTTTCATACGCTTCTGTAGTTCCAGTTTGTTCCACTGTTGTTGATTCTACTTCCGTTGTTGTTTCAGATGATTCCGTTGTCTTAATTTGGTCTGTTGTTTTTGATTCTTCTGACGTTGTTGTTTCATACGCTTCTGTAGTTTCAGATTGTTCCGCTGTTGTTGATTCTACTTCCGTTGTAGTTTTAGATGGTTCCGTTGTCTTAATTTGGTCCGTTGTTTTTAATTCTTCTGACGTGGTTGCTTCGTATGCTTCCGTAGTTTCAGATTGTTCCGCTGTTGTTGATTCTACTTCCGTTGTTGTTTTAGATGATTCCGTTGTCTTAATTTGGTCTGTTGTTTTTGATTCTTCTGACGTTGTTGTTTCATACGCTTCTGTAGTTTCAGTTTGTTCCACTGTTGTTGATTCTACTTCCGTTGTTGTTTCAGATGGTTCCGCTGTTGTTGATTCTACTTCCGTCGTTGTTTTAGATGATTCCGTTGTCCTAATTTGGTCTGTTGTTTTTGATTCTTCTGACGTTGTTGTTTCATAAGCTTCTGTAGTTTCAGTTTGTTCCACTGTTGTTGATTCTACTTCCGTTGTTGTTTCAGATGGTTCCGCTGTTGTTGATTCTACTTCCGTTGTTGTTTTAGATGATTCCGTTGTCTTAATTTGGTCTGTTGTTTTTGATTCTTCTGACGTTGTTGTTTCATAAGCTTCTGTAGTTTCAGATTGTTCCACTGTTGTTGATTCTACTTCCGTTGTTGTTTCAGATGGTTCCGCTGTTGTTGATTCTACTTCCGTTGTTGTTTCAGATGATTCCGTTGTCTTAATTTGGCCTGTTGTTTTTGATTCTTCTGACGTGGTTGTTTCATATGCTTCCGTAGTTTCAGATTGTTCCGCTGTTGTTGATTCTACTTCTGTTGTTGTTTCAGATGATTCCGTTGTCTTAATTTGGCCTGTTGTTTTTGATTGTTCTGACGTGGTTGTTTCATACGCTTCTGTAGTTTCAGTTTGTTCCACTGTTGTTGATTCTACTTCCGTTGTTGTTTCAGATAGTTCCGCTGTTGTTGATTCTACTTCCGTTGTTATTTCAGATGGTTTCGTTGTCTTAATTTGGTCTGTTGTTTTTGATTCTTCTGACGTGGTTGTTTCGTATGCTTTCGTAGTTTCAGATTGTTCCGCTGTTGTTGATTCTACTTCCGTTGTTGTTTCAGATAGTTCCGCTGTTGTTGATTCTACTTCCGCTGTTGTTTCAGATGGTTCCGTTGTCTTAATTTGGTCCGTTGTTTTTGATTCTTCTGACGTGGTTGTCTCATATGCCTCCGTGGTTTCAGTTTGTTCTGTTGTTTTTTCTATGCTTGTTTTTTCATATGATGCCGTAGTTTCAACTAATAATATGAAATATGTAATTATAGATTATAGAAAATTGAATGGAAAACTGGGAAAAGTGATATTTTAAATAATTTTAAAAATAGGTAAATGTAGAAAAACACTGTGATTGATGCTTTGTATTTGAAATAACCTTGATTCGACAACAACTATTTACTGAAATACGATTCTTCCATTCTAGGCGGGCCATGGAACTTGAACGTACGTAGTGAACCGGTTAATCCGCTGACTGTTATTTTACGTTTACGTATAATTTAGGTATAATCAAAGACATTATTTTTTTCCAGAGCCAGCCTGGAAATTTGCTGGTATGGAAATTTACTGAAGTGCTTGATATTTATCAGTAGAGAGCGGATTCTATGCTAAATGTACATTGCATGCATATTTTGCATATTTGGACATTTTGTCCAATTTTCGCATATTTCTGAAAAACGTGCATATATATGCATATTTGAAAGAATTTGTCTCGAAATGAGTAAATTTTTTCCTGAATTTCTTAATTCGTCAGAGAATATGGTTGCCTTAATGCTACTAATTACGGTCTAGTTTGCGCCCCTTTCGGGCTTAAGCAGGCAGAATTTTCCAGGTAGTGGATTAGGGATTTCAACTACTTTCTCAACAGATGCGGTGGAGCGTTGATGTTTGCAATATTGTTTCATCAGTGACCATTAGTCGGCCTTTGCGAACGTTTATTTCTTCCGTAAAAGTATTTTTGTTTGTGAGAAGTGCAATATGCCGAAGGACAATTCGAGCCTGGTTAATTCGTGGATCAGAAGCTATCCCGAGCTTACTTACACCAATGGAAACATATTCTTTAAAGCCTGTAGTAAAATGGTAAGTTTTAAGATTGTTTTCTTCCTCCTTTGGTAAATATTTGCTTGGTTCTCGAATATTCAAAGTTCAGACAGTTTGAAAAAATGAATGTTCTTGCTCTAGATACTAACCTAACGGAAATTTTCGGTAACACAACATGTCGGGACAGAACTACACAAGTCAAAATGCAAGAAGATGAATGAATCGAAAAAATTTCAATTACTCTTAGACGGTAGACCCTCGTTGATGACTTCATCTAATGTACAAGAAGAATTTAATGCTGATTTATGCGAGGCGCTGATTTGTGCAAATATACCTTTGAAAAAACTGCAAAATCCTATTTTTAAAAGTTTTTTGGAAAAATATTCCAAGAAGTGTTTCCGATGAAAGTACGTTAAGGAAAAATTATATACCTCACATCTACAGTATACCCTAAAAGAAGTCAAGAAGATCGTAGAAAATCGATACATTTATTTTATTGTGGATGAAACTACTGATTCTTGTGGGCGTTACAGTGCTGCTATTGCAAAGGCACAAAATATTGTAACAAAAACTTCATTGGCAAATCAACTAAACTTCATCAAAACGAATTACAGTTTTATAGTAAAAACTATAAACAATTTAGAAAAACCGAAAATGTCTTTAATAGAATCCGTTGAAATTGTTAAAGAATTTAAAGAGAATATTAATTAAAAGTTAAAGAGAATTAAAAGTTCCAGGTAAAATCGGTAATTCAGTAAATAAAAAATCTTTATCTGTTTTAGAAAAAACAGCGGCTTCAAAACCCTTGAGGAAATTTACGAAATTTTGAATGGAAACTTTGAAATTGAGTTAGGTGTAGAATTTTCACGTGCGTCTAGTCGTCAGTGTGTACAAAAATCCTGCGCATACGCACTGCACTTCATTCGCACTAACCTTGATTCGCACTCTCGCGCGTTGTTTGTCGGACTACGGATCGAATTCACAAACGTTAAAGTTTAACGAATGATTAGAAATAATTATTGTTATGGTTTTAACAAATGTATCGACGGAGTTAATCATTCGTTAAACTTAATCAACGTTTGTGAATTCGATCCTACGTAATTTAAAAAAATGCTACGAGTAAATATTATAATATAAATATTTTAGTAATAGTAACATTTCATTTTAGCATGGAAAATTAGAATTTTCATCAAGGGACTTTTTTTATAACTGAAAACTAATTAAGTATATGAAAACAAATACACATTTTATTGACAGAGGTAATTTATTAATTCAGAAAATTTAAAATAAATGATTTATTTTACTTTAATTATTCGTCTTGCATACATATACATAATCCATATGGGAATTATAAACCATGAAAACTAGGAACACATTTTCAAAAATAGTAAACTCAGTTGACGTAATGTATAAATATTAAAACATAAACAAAATAATAAATTTTCATAGTCTAATAAGAAGTTAATATAAGTTATACGGTGTCATTCATGAAGTTCGTAACAAATGGGTTTTTTAAAATTTAATTTAATATTTTAAATTTTAAAATAGACGAAATAATCTTTTTTAATTGTTAAAAACGCACTGTAACAAAGATGTGTTTTTTAAAGCGAAATTTACTTTCTTTTTTCTTTTGTAAAAAGTGACCTATCAAAGTAATTTTTGATGTAAAGTAATTTTCAGTGATAAAATCAAAGAACGAGATCATATTTGTTTATCAAGCAATTAAAACAGCATCTTAATTCTAAAACCGCAAAACAAACTTATATCGAATAAAAAGTGTATTTAAAGTACCTACCTACTTACTTTACTCTTAATTCATAATTTTTGCAAAATATGGTATTTAGATACTGCAGATTGTTGATTACAAATTTTAAGCCAAACTTTAAATGATCAGTTAGATTTGATTGTCTTCTTTTTTATTTTCATAGATGCACGAACTAACACTAGCAAAATTTTTCCAAAACGTCAATGATAAAAATGTTTCCCATATCGTTACGAATTTTTTGGATGGCAGTATAATATGTACATAAATACAGGGTGCTCTAAAAATGGCGAAACAACGCCATTCTGCGCTATTCAGGGACACCTCTGAGCATGGGAAAAAATTCTACCTGCTTTTTTTAAGATAAATAAATAAATAAATAAATAAAACTTTATGTAAAGATACAATTTATTTATCTTAAATAAAAATTATTGTTGAACATCATTTTAAATATGTCTTTCATTACAAAAATTGTTGAAATTTCAGAATTAGTAAAAAATAAACATTTCAAATTCCAATCTTATAACCTCCATATCACAAGATAGAATTTTTTAAACATTTTTCCCATACTTAGAGGATGTCCCTGAATATTGCAGAATGGCGTTGTTTCGCCATTTTTACAGCACCCAGTATAAAATATATTTTATAATTTTTTATCTTCATATTTCTTCAGTAACAAGAGAGAAAGCTATCCTTTGTGATTCTTTATTTGTGGGTATCTTAATGTGTTACTTGTAATTTACTTCATCATTAAAATTTTTCCCACACAGTTCACACGAAAATTTATAATTTATTGAATTTTTATATATGTTAGGAGCTAAATCTTTTCCATGAAACTTGCGAAGGTGTCGCCTTAAATTTGGGAGGCTACTGAATATAGTTCCACATGTAAGGCATTTTGTGTCCATTCCTGAAATGGGCAATAAACAATTTGCAATTTTTACTTTAACTACTTCTCAATTTTTCACAAAATTTTTGTATAGATTTCCTTTAAACATCCTGTAGACCACAATTATGATCTTGAAATAGTGTGCAAATGCATAATTTTTGAGATACGTGACCTAGAAATTCGCACGAACAAGTACCTACCTATAAATTATGGCATTTTAATTTTTAAAAACCTCTATGAAAAAAGACACAGTAGTCGATTTTTTTTCATTTTCATTCACTTTTACATTAACGTTTTTGTATGTAATTTGGCCGCGCGCCGTTAATGTAAAAGAGAATTATACTGAAAAAATTTGACTGCTTTGTCAAGTCTAATGTCTTTATACATTGTAGTATGATATTTAAAATGCTAATCTTTTCTTATCCTTGCGCAGGGGCCTTATGCTAATTTTTCTTTTTAGTATGGGTGTCTGCTTTTTTTTTAATTTCAGAAATTATGCTGAGGTTCACTGCACTTTACAGTTTAGATATATGCATAAAGCTTTTCTTGTTATGTAGAACTTGCTACAAAGAGATTTTTAAATATTAAAATTTAATTTATACTTGTTCGTGTAAAATTTCAAGGTTACGTATCTCAAAAATTATGTGTATTCACACTATTTCAAGATCGTAATCGTGATCTAATGATTTATGCATCTACAGGATATTTAAAGGAAACCTACATAAACATTAACCATATTGAAATTTTTACTTGCCGAATTCAAGTATATAGTTTAAAACGTCAACACAAAATTATAACTGTGATTATGCATATATTAGTAGATACCAGAGATTTTTTTTATAGTCTGAAATGTCATTTCATCACCTCCTACACCGTTTAAATGTTTTTAAATTCAAATAACAATCCAATACGATACACCCGCTGACCCGGTTAAAAATTAAACGGTCACTTTAAATCAAACAAGAAACTTGTATAGTGCGCATGGGCAAGATTTTTGTACACACCGACGACTAGACGCACGTAGACTTTTCAGCTGTCAGTCACTTTAAGTATGCCCCAATTACCTCCGTAGATGCTGAAAGGAGCTTTTCAACTTATAAAAATATTTTGTCAGATAAAAGGCAAAATTTCCTGGTAGAGAACTTGGAAAAACACATTGTCGTAAATTATAATCGAAGATTTTTTTAGTCTTGTTATAATTTACTTAATAATATACATACTTCCCCATTTGTATCAGCTTTCGTAAATAAATGTAAATAAATTGTATAATAAATTGTATAAAAAATAATATGGTTTTTATTCGAATGAGAATGCCCATAAAAACACACTAGATCAGAATAGCAAAATTATAGTTTTACAAAATGTACATTATTTGAATTTTTGCGCCTATCTTGCGCATATTTCGTCATTTTTAGTGCATATACAGTCTGTGGCATTTAACCGGGTTTCTTCATTAACGCCGTTCCTATTGAATGTATGGAAAAATGTTTCATACAAAAGTATCATCCTTTCAAGTTCCGCATAATTTAAAATTATTTTCAAATATACAGCTGTCCCAATTTGGCTGTAAGATGTGTAACTTCGTTATTTTAAATGCAACCCCCCATGTTTTATAACGAATTTGATCTTGCCAGGTTATTTTAGGGTAAGTTTGATAAGAGTTTCCTATACCTAAGTACTATGGTTTTTAAGATATTATGCTTTATTTATGGTTTTCGGAAAATACAGATATAACTTTTATCTCATTAACGAAGAAAGTTAGAATGCAAATATTGTGGTACTGTTACAAGCTAAGTGGAAGGTATCTACCGCAGTAACAAAGTTTACTTTTCTTTAAACAGGGATTCAGTAAAGCTATTTCTATTTCGACAACAATTGGAGGGCAATAACTTTTGTTTTTTAAATGGAACGGTGTTATTTTTATATCGGCATTAGATACTCCATAAAATTATCTTTCAATTAGCTAACACTTCCCTATACCAATTACTGACGGTTGAGAAGATATTTTATATTATTTCATAATTTTTGCATTTTAACGTATTGAGTTTTTACTCAAATATTTTACTTGTTTTGAGTAAAATGTCAATTTCCTAAGTTTATTAAGCTCTGTTGCATAAAATGCATACATTTTGAACACATATTGTAAAATTAGAATCTTAGAATTATTTTGTTGTTCCTACAGTTTTCAAAGGTTTCGTATTTATTTTGGAAAATCTGTATTTAATTTTGTTACTTGTTGTGGTAATGTTCAAATATGATATGAGCAGACTTTATTATTTAACATAAAAGAAAAGTTAAACTTAAGTATAAGAAGTCTTAGGGCCAATTGTATGAAACGTAGTTAACCACACGATCGTGTTAATCGTGTGATTAAGCAATATCACTTGAGGAAACTTAACAATACTTAAAAATTCCAATCAAAATTATTTCTCTCGTTACTGTTTAACTTATCACAAGCTTTAGCAATGGAATTAAATAATCATGTATTTGACAATATTTTATACGACCAGGACTTAAAAACTTAGCAAACCGACCTTTTACTTAAAACAAGTAAAATGTTTGAGTAAATACTCACTCCTGATTTAATTAATATGTCAAAATGCAGAATTTATGAAATAATATTAAATATTTCCTCAACCGTCAGTAATTGGTATAGGGAAGTGTATAGCTAATTGAAAGACAATTTTTTGGAGTATCTAACACCGATATAAAAATAACACCGTTCCATTTAAAAAACAAAAGTTATTGCCCTTCAATTGTTGTCGAAATGGAAATAGTTTTATTGAATCCCTGTTTAAAGAAAAGTAAACTTTGTTACTGAGGTAGATACCTTCCACTTAGCTTAGCTTAGCTATTCCACCACAATATTTGCGTTCTAACTTTCTTCGTTAATGAGATATTAATTATAAAAGTTAAATCTGTATTTTCCGAAAACCGTAAACAAAGCCTAATATCTTAAAAACCATACGACTTAGGTATAGGGAACTCTTATCAAACTTACCCTAAAATAACCTGACAAGTTTAAATTCGTTATAAAATATAGGGGGTTCCATTTAAAAGAACGAAGTTCGTACATCGTACAGCCAAATTTGGACAGCCTGTATATTTGAAAATAATTTTAAATTATGCGGAACTTGAAAGGATGATACTTTCGTATAAAACATTTTTCCACATATTCAATTGGAACGGCGTTAATGAAGAAACCCAGTTAAATGCCACGCTCTGTATATGCGCATATTTCGTCAAAATTGCTCGCATATAAATCCGCTCTCTATTTATCAGTATATCTTTGATATTTTCCATTAATTTTATTGTGACATGATAAAAAGACGGTAAACTCGCTAACTCGCCACTAGGTGCGTGTAATTGTTTATTAGCTACTCGCTCACTATCGGGTTTTTTCACTAGATTGTTTGTAGCGAGTAAACTAGTTTCGTGTAATCAACGCTCTACTTGCATTTTGCATTGCTAGTTGGTGTTGTAAACGTAACTTGCAGTAATATGTGGCGTGTACTGCGACACTAGCTTCTTTCAGGACTTAATACTGGCGGCCTTTATTTTGTGGAACTTTAACATGATGGAAATTCTTTGATTAACTCTTATACTTTATACAGCCTGTTCAAACTTGTGTTGGCACTATGACTAGTTGCATTATTATAAAAGCTACAAATACGGTTAAATTAGTAAACTAGTAGTACTTTTTACGCTGACTACAATGACTCACTCAAAAAAACAATTGAGCGTTGCATTTATGCCATTGTAATCAGCGTGAATAGTACTACTTGTTTGCTAATTTAACCATATTTGTAGCTTTTATAATAACAACGTTAGCAATAGGGCCGACTTAAGTTTAAACAGACTGTATAGTATATCTGGACATTCAATCATGTTGATCACAGTGTTACCTAAATCAAGTACAGGATGATTGTCATTAGACTCGACAAAATAAAACCAACAAAAATTCAGTTTCATAGATTGGGGAATGTTTAAAAAATGTATTTAAAAAAATTATAATTAATTCAAAATTTACCCTAATAGCCTTTTATTCCATTGTCTATGACATACAGCGCGATGTTTTATAAATACAGCAGTGAAACTGTAATGCAATTTTTTATAACTGCATTTTATAATTTTATAATGAGAATAAACCAAAGGTTAATGTTAACCAGTGATGAAAGTACCTACCGACCCTTAGTATGAAGAAATGACATTCAATCTGGGATAGATTGGTAAATATAATTCTGCCTTCAAATAAATCGTGTTATTATGCAGAAGAAACCAATACGACGGTTATGTACAGAGAATCCATTGTAAATGACCTTCGAGTGAAGATAATTCTTTCGCTTTTAACCGAGCAAGTGCAATTTGTTTGCACAAACGACCTTCTGTCACTGTATGTAAAAGTCTGTGGAGTATTATGGTTTTCGATAAATTTTTTAATGAACTGTACCTCGAAAACTAAGACACATACTATTGTTTTCATATTTTTCCCGTAATCTAAGATGTGAATTTTTTTACTGGTTTTATTTTGTCGGGTGTATTATGAATCCCCTGTATATAGGATTGCAACTAATTAAAAGATCGAAATGAGAATCACGTAAATTATGACAGTTAAATTACAAAAAAAGTTGTGCTATTTCTGTGTCTTTAAAAAATATGTAATCACATCAACGCAACGCACTATTTTACAAAGCAAAGGTGTATGTGAACCTATTTGGATCTAGATTAAAAGTTTTGAACTTACGTGCTGTAGTTATTAAGTATAACAACACAAAAGAAAATTGCACCTTCAGAGTCATTTTTATTTAAGATTTCTTAATAAACTCTATGGTTCGTTGTAATATCAGCAAATGTGTAAACTAGATTAAGCAACTTGCTAGGTTTTATATACCAAAATGATCTTATCAGTGAATATCCAATCGAACGAGCGATATAAACAATTTTTCGTTTAATTTCCGGTGGCAAAAGAAATTAAATCTGAAGAGAGCATGTAAGACATAATCTTGTAAATCAATGATTGGTGAAATGAAACCTTGGTACTGTTTTACTTGATATGCAACTTATTACTCGATGCGCACTTCCATTTTTACATCATCACCAGGACCTAATCTTGTTCTCATGTATGTATCGAATGCAATTAACGGACTTATGTTTTTAAAAGTGCGAGGATGAGATTACATTTTAAGCGTTGCTATGTTGCAAAAATATTTGTAATATTAATTAATTTAATTAATAAATTAAAAAATCTTGTAAGTAGATATAAAAAACAGACCACACCCTTTTTTCCCCATTTGAAATGCATTGACTTCCGGCCGAGTTTTCTGCCTCATCTGAGCCCGTGGTAAAGAGTGAGATGGAGCTCCAGAGAGAGAGAGACGGAGACAACGTAGTTCGGGCGTCCGTCCGCCAGATGCCTGCGGCGCTGCTGCTATTTTCGTTAGTTCGGAAATTGCCCGCCAGATGGCGGTGGCGTTGCGCCGTCTGAGCGTTAGTTCGGAAATTGCCCGCCAGATGGTGGTGGCGTTGCGCCGTCTGAGCGTTAGTTCGGAAATTGTCCGCCAGATGGCGGTGGCGTTGCGTAGTCGGAGCGTTAGTTCGGAAATTGTCCGCCGGCTGTCGCCACCGGCGCTTCGCTGCGGAATTTTTTCCTCCGTCCTGAGAGAGATTCGAACCCCGTTCCTCGGCGTTCGTGAGGCGTCCACCTAAGCCGCTCGGCCGTCGAGGCAGTTGTTCGTATTCGTTCGAGATGTGTAATATTAACGACGCGCGCGGCGAATGATGTCCTTATATTTTTTTTCGTCGAACACGGATGCGATGCTGGTTGCGTCAATTTTTTTCCTCCGTCCGGAGAGAGATTCGAACCGGTTCCTCTGCGTTCGTGAGGCGTCCACCTAAGCCGCTCGGCCGTTGCGGCTGTTGCTCGTATCGGTTCGAGATGTGTAATAATAACGACGCGCGGCGAAGGATCTCGTTTTTTTTTTCGTCGAACACGGATGCGATGTTGGTTGCGACCGGCGGTGTCCATCTGCTGACGAATTGCGAAAGGACGATCGCCGGCGTCCATCTCGGAGACGTCGCGTCGCGTCGGTGGGTTTCTGTAAAAAGGATGGCGCGCGCGAGCATATAGATCGCTGCACGCAGAGCGGCGGCGGCAATTTCGAAAAAATGGGTCCTCGGGGCGTGCGCATTTCCGCGTGCGGAGGCGGACGAAAACGATACCGATGTTCGTATTAAGAAATAAAAGATGCGTTTTGCTTACGTATGTAGTTTATTACTATGAAAAAAACTTATATTCATAACTTGATAATACATATTTACAAATTACATTTGCGTTACTCATGGAACAAATACTGTAATTGTTTGTGTGATGCAGGCAAGATGAATTTGTTTTGTTTAAATTCGGACAGTCAGGATCGGATTCCAGGTTTACGATTTCTATCGCTGGTAAATGCTCTTGGAGGAAATTTGCTTTTTGGTGACCTTTTACGTAGATTCACTGATATCCGTGTGTAAATTGATGAAGAATATTCTTCACTTGTCTGTAAGGAATGTAACCGTCAGAGTAGCGTAGATAATGATAATTATTTTCCAACCAAATAATTTGTCTTTTATGTTCCTTTTTTAATTTATTGAAAGGAACGTCGGGTGGACCGAATACGAAATGTGCTATGCCACACGCGTCTCTGATTGCCATTTCTTTTACCACAAAACGTTCCAATTGGAATCCTTCTATGTCAACAACTAGCGATTTTACGTTTGCTTCTTTCTTGTACAATTCGTGCTTCCGGAGTAGAATAGGGTCGAGAATTTTCGATAATTTCTTAATACGTTGACGGAAACGGATTCTGTCGCGTGCGTTTTGCATCCAGTTATTGTCTTGCTCTTCTTCTTCATCACTCCCGTTAAATTCTATTACAACGGTCGGTTCTTTGGCAAATGTTACGTTTTTCTTCATAATTTCGCGTACACTCACCGCTCGATGATGCAAACGCAAAGACTGAGCGAGAAAATGCATTCGGCCTCTTTTTGTTTAGAGTGGAGGGGAAAATAAAAGCACTCATTGTTTAAAAAAATATATTTCAGATAATTCAATACATAAAATAATATATATTTTGTTTAAATTATATCTCTAACTATATTCGTTGCAGGGTTATATTCAACGATCTTGTCGTGGATAATTAGACAGTATGCGACCATATCCGCCTTAAATTCCTGTTCGCTCTCTAATTCTAATTTAATGTCGACAGTCGAAGATTTTACGGACTCGTTCTGTTTCGAACAGTCTATAACGTAGAGAGCTTTCTTTTTGAATTCCGCCAAATTTAGAATCGGTTCGTTGCCACGTCCGTAATAACTGTTTTGAAAATCTGCGTACATCAGATAAGCAATGCCAAATTTATTTTTACTCATTTCGAGATTTAAATTTTTATACGGATAACTTTCAGAATTGAGATGTAATTTAATATTTCGAATGTGTGCATGATCAAATTCTGACGCGTTTTTAGTAGGTTTGTCTTTTCTAGCGTCTTGGAAAGCGACGATAACATACCTAGGTTTTTCTAAATTCGTAGACGTTCTTATTGGCCACACGTCATTAAGGGTTGGGCGCATGCTTGGTAATTCATGTAGTTCCCATTGCCGATAAGGAATGAAAATAGATTTTGACTCTTGTAGAAACTGTAGCATTTTCAATTTCATCTCGTCATTGAGCGTAATGTGTGGCACGTGCCATTCGATTTTTTCTAAGCTTATGCTTGCCGTTTTCGTTCCCGTACTCATGTAACAATTATTGTCACTTCTGGAACGAAGTAATATTATTTCTTGTTTGGCGTTCATTATGATTTTCTTGTAGTCCTCGCAGAAGCCGAGCAGAAATTTTAACGGTATGCATGCCATAAATTTATCATCTAATAAAGTCGGATGCTGGTCCTGAAAGGGCACCCATCCGGCCACTTGTAATACTTTACTTTCCGCATCGTTATAGGATAGGTACGCCTTAATGGTAGTTGTCACGCCTACATTTCGAACTTTATCTATTTCCTTACCGTCGATTTCGTATCGGATCTCTTCAAAAAGGAACGAATAAGGATTATTTGTCAGACGACACTCGCCGGTACCTTCGTCGCTCGGCTTGAAAGTTCCCTCGATGTACAGATAACTTTCGTGCGGATAGGTGTAAATATCTTGATGATTGATTAAGATTCTCACTTCGTCGTTGTTGTTAAAATTTTTGTACGTCGGAGAATACCAGTGAAATTGCTTCTTAACGATAACTTCGTCGAAGTCGAGTCCTTCGGATAGATGCAACATTACCGTCGATATTTTTCACTTTATAGCCTAAACTTTGCAAGAACAATATATTGCTCGATGTTAACCTTTGGGGAGCTGTCTTCTGAATGATGAATTCTGCGGGCTTGTTTTGTATATTATTACTGCTGTCGTTATTTTTGTCGTGGAAACGAAGGCCCATCACTTCACGTTTGCTTTTTCAATTCCAGACTGATTCGAACTTGTTCACCTCTTAAATTTATCGACGATCCGTTCTGATCGAGTAACGACAACGTAATGTTATCGATCTTGCGCACTCTTACAGGTAAATAGACGATGTTGCTGGGATTAATGTTTATGCTGTAACCGGGATCGACGGACGGTGAAAATTCAAAAACCGTATGCGATATCTTTTCGTTGTAAAACGAATCGGTAGCAACGTTACACTCCACACGGATTGTCGTCACCTTTATAATTTCCACTGGTAAATCCGATTGATGTAATAGATTCGGTTCTAATATTTTCGGCGAGAAGCCCAACATTCGGCCTATCGAATCTGGTTTTTCAAAGTCGATCTTAAACACGCACTTAATTTCACATTTTAGCGTATTGTTGTTGGGTTTTAGCGAAAGCGTACCATTTAGTTCTGTCTGCAGGAATTTCTCCAGATCCTCCACTTCGTAGGAGCCCGTTGGAATTTCGATAATCTTGCCGTCACCGTAATAAAATTTGTTATTCTTTCGCTCTTCAACGTTAGGCACAGTATTGTAGGTGTAAAGACTTAGTAATCCGATTTGATATTCGTAACGGGGATCCAGTTCGATAGGTGGGTAATAATTTGCCGAAAGTACGCTACTGTTGCCCACCAACGTGAACGTTCTCGACATGACTGCGTATTTTTTTGCCCTCTTTATGTAAAAATTCTAAGCACAGATGTCCACAATTGTTGGCGTTGAATTTTTGATATCTCTTGTGATTGTAGATTATTCGACTGCCCTCGAAATATCGAATCACTTCCGACGGTGGCGGAAGATTTCCAAAACTGTCGAAATACAGCACGTGTTTATTTCTTTTAAAATAAGCGACCCAGTGCGTCCCGGGACCGTTTTTCGAATCTAAATTTATTATTCCGCTTTCGAATTTACGAGGTTTTCTAGGTAAATCGTCACGCATAAAGACGCCTCTGAAATGTGGCACGTTTTTGTTTGCAAATTTCGCCAGATGGAAATCGGTCAGGGCTGTTCGGGGCAGTCTATCAATTAGTTTTTTTGTTGTTTCGGTGGACGAATGTAGAGACCGAGTCCCTTACGATACGGTTTCAGATATAATCCCTCGCCCTTCTTTCCCAGCGCGATGGTCTCCATCGTTCGATTGTGTCGTCTTGCTTCTTCCAACTTCCTTTTCGCCTCCTTAGCTCTGCCAATTGCGTGCGCAATGCTCGCGGATCCTCCGGCAAGGGAACCCGCCGCGCTGAGACCCGCTAACAACGGTATGAGAAACGGTATGACGCCTCCTACTTTCGGAACGGGTATCACTCGAGGTTTTCGAACGTTCTTCTTACCGCCGGCTTGTTTCAGAGCAACCTTGGCCGATGCTCTCGCGAGTTTTATAGCTTCGTTCGTATTGTCCAGACGATCGAATTTTTTGACATTGTTGCGAATCTTCCTGACAACTTCTCCGAAGGCCACTTTACGAGAACCTCCGCCTCCGCCGTGACCGCTTCCGAGTTTTCGTTTGATTTTCATCGCAGAAGTAACAGCAAGAGACGCTATTCTCTCTCCGGGTTTCGCGTCTTTCGATTTGACACGATTCCAAGCGCGCTCTTCTAGCTTCTTGTCTGCCAAATGTCTGTTCGGTAAATCTTTGTACCTGGAGTACGCTATGTCGTGTTCTTTGCAGGCTCGATCTAATTCGTTAATGCCGACGTCTCCGCGTTCCAAACGCTCTTTTAACTTCGTACCGGGTCCGCAGAATTGATAACCTCCGGGTAGATGCAATTCGAACGGTAATTTATTGATGAGAGAATTTAAGAGACCTGCACCACTACGCGCAGTCATTTGGTCTGAGAGACACTGCGGTCGACAGAAGCAGAAGTTAAATTTATATATATGTGCGCGCGCGCGTGTACGTGAAACATGCGAATTGTCAAGCAGGCGCATAAGCTTCCCGTAATGAATATGAATTTTTTGTGCGAAGAGACAGAATTGAACCGTCATCCTTTATTACCCTCAACGATGAGATGTCTCGTCGCGGGAACGTCAAATTCTGGAAAAACCAACATCGCGATTTCCTTGATCGTCCATCCGAACGGCCTGTCCTTCGAAAATGTCTACGTTTACTCCAAGTCCCTGTATCAACCGAAATATCGAGCGTTGGAGCAAATTCTAAGTGAAGTGAAAGAAGTAAACTACTTTGCGTTCAAGGACAACGAAGAAATACTGAATCCGGAGGATGCAGAAGAGAATTCGGTTTTCATATTCGACGACGTCGCTTGCGATAAGCAGGATAAGATACGAGATTACTTTAGTATGGGTCGTCATAAAAGGATTAATTGTTTTTATCTCTGTCAAACTTACACCCGAATCCCTAAACATTTAATTCGCGACAACGCTAACTTTTTGATTTTATTTAAACAAGACGAGACGAATTTGCGGCATATATTTGAGGACCACGTATGCATGGACATGTCATTCGATCAATTTAAGTCGATGTGTGCTGAGTGTTGGAAGAAGAAATACGGGTTCATTTGCATTGATAAGGAGCATGATATAAAAGACGGAAGATATCGTAAAGGATTTGACAGTTACATACTGATATAAGCGTCGCCGCATCCAGGTAACTAAAACAGTATCGAAACAGCTTTACAACCGGTAACTGATCGGTAAAACAGCTTTACAACTGCTCGGAAACGGATATTAACCGGCGGAAGAACTGGACCAGACAACTAAAACAGCTTTACAACTGGTTTTAACTGCTCGGAAACCGGCCAATTGGTTTAAGAATGGACAAAGAGAAGAAAATGAAATTAGAAATTATCAAAGCAAGTAAAGCGATAAGAAACAAGTATCTGGCTTTGAAAAGAGGTAAATTGGAACGAGACTATGAGCTGGCGCAAAAGTATAAACCGATCACCAAGTCTCTCAAAGAGCTTGAGCGAACGGTAAAAACTGAAAAAGATTCCGCTAATTACTTACCTGTAAAGAAATCTGCCGACGATAGCTTGGCGGAACCGGAAAGAAAACTGCAAAAGCAAATCGGTCTTCCACGACCCAGTTTTGTTGAATCGGAAGCAGCTGCCGGATATAGTCCGCTTTCGGACGTTGTTCCGCTTTCTTCGGACGTCCAAGAACGAGCCAGTTTTGTTGCCGGACAACAACAACAACGACGACGATTCAGTCTTCCACAACCCAGTTTTGTTCAATCGGAAGATGTTGCCGGATATGATCCGTTTTCGTCCGAGGAGGAAGAAGAAATCGATGAAGAGAGAAGACTTTCCGACTACCAAAATTTATATCAAATAATGTCTCCCACTCCTAGAGACGAATACCTTAAGATGTACGATCCACTTCCCAGAGGATACATTGATGGTTTATTACAAGACGTCAATAATGAGTACGACAATGTGTACGGCATTCGCTATAATCCTGTTACGGACGCTTGGCGAATCGGCGATAGCGACGTGCAATTAAAAAAAAAAGATTTGATAATTAAAGGTGTTACATATAGCGGTACACCGGGGCTTTATGAATTACTCTTTAAAAAGCAACCGATCGGTCATAAGAACGAAGATCTCGAGAACTATCATCATATACTAGATCGCACGCACGCTCACAGAAGAGGCAATGATCCGGCAGGGCAAATAAAGGGAAGTCGAAGTGAAAAATACAGAAGTATAATTCAACCGTTGTTCGAAAGAAGATCTCGCGCTAAAACTTGGAGCGGTAAAGGATTAGAAATTGAAAATAAACCGTTTCAGTATATATACTGGGATAACATCAACGAGCTGGTGGATCGCCTGAAATTGTTGAAGGCTTCTCAACAGGCGGGACACACGGGCCATAATAACGAGATTATTGCGATCATCGAAGAACTGAAAGAAGCCGATGTAATAGAATGAGCGTCGATAAATTCGGCAGATATTTACGCAAAACGAAAACAACTCGAGGACCTCCCGGTTTAGGATTTTCTCTCACAAGTGATAAACATTATGATATCGGGAACAAGCGACTGTGCAACGTCGGCTCGAGCATCAATCCAAGAGACGCGACCAATAAAAAATACGTGGACGAGATAAAGGAAAAAATCAAAAACGATTCTAGGACCATACAAAATCAAGTTACGGACGTGAAATCGAAAATCGAAGGAATATTTCGATCGCAAGCTCTCTATCTCGGCGATCTGAAACGAGAGCTAAACGTATTTCAAGAACAAGTGAAGCTGATTAATATTAGATTAGATAAGTTGGAGCAGCGGTTCGGTGAAGGGCACAGCAATGAGCCAAATTAAACGTGACGTCGTCAATGAGTTACACAAACCTGCGAGGAAGAATTTCTCGAGGAGATCCATAATTGTAAAGTCTGTGGACGATCTTTGGCAAGCTGATCTGTGCGAATTTATTCCTTACGCGCGTGAAAATAAAGGTTATAATTACATTTTAGTTGTAATAGATTGCTTTTCTAAGTATTTGTGGGCGCGGCCGGTGAAAAGGAAGACAGGCGAGCTCGTAACTCAAGCTATGCTCGAAATATTGAATACCGACAAGAGGACGCCCGCAAATTTACACACCGACGAGGGAAAAGAGTTCTACAACCAAAAGTTTAAAGATTTGACAAATAGATACGGAATAAATCACTACTCAACATTTTCTCCGATAAAGGCCGCCATGGTAGAGAGAGTTATACGGACAATTAAAGAAAATCTGTACAGAGAATTCAGTATGCGCGGCAAATTTAAATGGTTCGATTTATTGCAAACGATTGTGGACAAATACAACGCGAGCGTGCACAGAACAATAGGCATGGCTCCTAAAGATGTGAACAAGACAAATGAAAAGACACTTTTAGAAACGGTATACAATAAAATTAAAATTGCGGGCAAAGCGAAATTTCGTGTCGGTGATGTCGTTCGCATCAGCAAATATAAAGGAGTATTCGAAAAGGGGTTTACACCGTCGTGGTCCACGGAACTGTTCAAAATCGCTAAAATTCAAGTTACTAATCCCGTTACTTACCTGCTAGAAGACATGTTGAAGCAACCGATTTTGGGCGCCTTCTATAACGAAGAACTCCAACGAGCTAAACACGAAGACGTTTATTTGGTGGAAAAAATTTTGAGAAAAAAAGGAGGAAAAGCCTACGTGAAATGGTTGGGCATTCCTGAAAAATCTTGGGTTAAATTGTCAAATATTGTTTAATTGTATGAACGTATAGAAATAAATTGATTTGCTTTTTTTAAAGAAAAATAGTTTTATTAACTCGTCTTATTTAAAAAACACATTTTATATGGCACATACAAATTATCGTTAACAATATATTGAAAAACAGTGCGATACAACTTACAAAAAATGCATGCGAACAATAAGTATTTTCATTATCGTTATACAAAAACAAATTATGGTTGAAATCAATTTGCGTTAAGTTGCCACATTCCGAATCGAAAAAATAATCTGCATATTCGTGCGAAATATTTAGCGCAATCTTCCAGTCGCTGTCTTCAACTTGCCGACGACCTTGATGAAAACAACGAAGTTTGTAATACAGCAACGCCTGATCTTGATTTGTTAAATTTACGTCGAACATGTTTGAACCTTTCCATGCAAGTTGAATCCAATTCTCAGGCCAAACGCTATTTTCATAATCTGTACACACGTAACACTCACTTATGTTCGAATTATTAATGTTTATATAAAACGTATTGTTCGCAATTACTGCGAAAACAATCGCGGCAGCAAGGAGACCCATTTTCACACGGACGCACTCTCGTCGTTGTTTAGGCACACGGGGCACAAATGCAGAGAAATCGGAGGTCCGTCCCACTGCGTTTCGCCGGTGTTATAATGTAAATAACAAGGTAATTTACGCTGCAGCTCTTTATCTTGCTTCAAACGATCGGGTAATCGCTCCCAAATATCAATTAAATTTAACGTAGATTGTTGCAGTAAAATGTATCTGGGAATGTAGGGAATTAGATCCGTATCGATATTGCTCAAACCGAAATTTTGATTGTTATATTCCAATATTTTATCCACGATTTCAAGTATCTCTTCTAACGTTTTCATTGCGACTGACCGACGACGGTTGATCCCATTAAAATCGAGTTTTTATATCTTCCCACGTCGAGTTTTATTTTGTCCTCGTGATTTGCCAACAATTCTAGCAAACAATCGATACTTTCTGAATACCATTGCACATTTCCGTCCTCTGCTTTTGGGATTCCGATAATAAAATTACGGGCATATGAAATTAAGTTTTCATTATCCGGGAGATAAGTGGCGATTAATTCTATAATTTTATTGTAGTAGCCGTTGAACGTAAGTTTTTCGAGCCTTTTGATGCGGTAATCGACGACATGTAATAATTTACTTAATATTTTAAACATAGATTTATCCAATTCTATTTCTGTTTCGCCTTTAATAATTTTCACTTTAAATTTACCTTTGGACTCGATAAAAAATAATTTGATATCACTGTCGCAAAGCTCGAAATTGGAAATCATCTTCGTGTCCGCACATTGTTGGCACCTCGTACTTTTTAATTTCAGATGATCTTCGATGCGAGGAAAGTATTCGATGAATTGATTCCACTCGTTGCCGTTAAACGTTAAACATTTTGGTTTTGAGCTGTACGTTAGTTTTACCAACGGTTCAAAATTATTCATTACACTGAGTCCCGTTGAAATTTTTGTAGATCTGCTTAGCTTGTAAGACACCTCGCTAACAAAACGAAAATCACTACTTCGTCTGCATTCTTGCAGGAAACTTTCCAGAAACTCTAACGACGACGATGATGCCATTTTCAGATATATACTTGCACTTATTTACGCACGCTGCGAGACTAAACGATCGAAAGCAAACTTGCGCTCTTAAATAAGGAGGAGAGGAAAAAATGTGAGCGTAATTTATTTTAAACCAATAAAAAAGACGTATTATACACGATGTTTCATAACGCGAAGTGAAGAATTAAGGAACGTGTACGCGGTGATAAAAAATGTTAAATATTTTTGTAAGTTATGAAATAAATATTTAACTTTTTTTATCACCCCGTATACGTTCCTTAATTCTACGCCGCGAGTTATGAAACATCCTGTATTTTTAATTTTAAATCTAATGCGCACACGTAGATTACTCAATGCATTGCAATTTACCGATAAGATAAATGCACCGCGAACTGCAGCACAGCACTTTAGTTTGCATCATCTGTCCCTACAGAAAAGAGTTCATTTTACGTTTTCTCCGTGCGCGTTAATTATGGATACCATTTCGAATATAAATAGTGCTACTTCGTTAAAATCATTACCTATTAAGAAGTTGTCGGAGCTGGAAATCGACCGCAAGTATCCGTTGTCCGATTTAAAATATGTAAAAACGAAATTTGGAGAATCATTGCTGGCGGAACTCGATCAAGAGTTTGTCGTGTTTCTGCCTCGTCGATTTAACAAAGCCATACCCGAAGATAAGATAGGTGACGTGTTGTCTTCGCAATGCGGCTTGATTTACAAAGGATTGGTGAAATTAGCCAGTAAACCGCAGCCGGCTTATGACCTTGAATTTGAGAAATATTAAAAATACAAGTAAGTACAAAATTTATTATCTTATTTCAAGTCACTAGAATTAGTCTCTCTTTTTTTTTCAGCTCGTTAACGTAAAAAAATATTAGCTTAGTTATAAACATAATTTTAAAATTAGATTATTATTAAACATTGAAATGGATTTACGAGAATATTTAAATGTGTTTCGTTTATTGGATGAGTGCGCCGATAAATCAGATGCTTATAAAATTGCAAAACTAAACAAAAAAAATATTAAAACATTAAACGAGCTAATGAGAAATTGTCCGTCGGTGCACGATAAGAAACAAATTGAAAGCTTAATTGCAAAATTACATTCATTCGACGTAAAACTGGAATTAAAAATTAAAACGTTGCCGATTGGTCGAGGTTTAAGAACAAGTCGTCATCCCGGAACAGAACGGAGAATTAATAAAATCAACCGAATTCAGTGGAAGGATGTAAGTTTTAAATTAAATGCGTAAGTATTTTTCTAATTTGTTTTTTTTTTTAATTTACAGCTGCAATCTGCATTTAAAAGCAGAATTCGTACCGGAGTAATAATCAATAAAACTCATACACAACCGCAAAGCTTTTTCCTAGACGCCTCGTCTCTGATTAGAACTAGAATCGGAAATCAATTGGTGAAAACGCCTTCGATGAAGATAAATTTGGTATTTTGCGGTGAATTTGTAAAACCACAAACCGATGTCTCGGAATATAAGTTTTTCAATACCAAAAATCACGTGATCAACATTGGAGCAAATCTAGACGAAATTTTAAACGAATTGTTTAACGAAATCATGGTGCAGGTAAGTTTAAAACGAAATAAGCTGCCACATATTAATTTTCTTTTTTTCACTTTCTTATCAGCTTTCAGAATTTCAAGAGAGACAGAGCGGTTGGGCGTTATCGGCAATCGTGAACCTGGTCGTGGCGTTTTGCAAGTACACACCGTTGAGAGGAGCAGGAAAGAAAGATAACGGTAGCACTTACGTGGATCTGCCGGACGAACTTCGGCGAAAAAGTAACGTCATATTGAACATCAAAAATCGAGACCGACGATGCTTCGCGTATTGCCTTTTGGCTCACCTATTTCCGGCGAGAAACGGTCAAGATGCGTGCGATCCTTCTACGTATCATCAAAATATATACGATTTTTTTAATTTTAAAGGTATATGTTTTCCTGTAAATCTGTGCGACTTACAGAAATTCGAAAACGCCAATAAATTTATTTCAATTAACGTATACGGTTATGAAAACAAGAGCATCGTGGGTCCGCTTTATCATACAAGAAATGTCAAAAACTGTCACGTAAATTTATTATACTTAAAGAAAAGTCAACGCGTAGGTCATTTTTGTCTCATTAAAAATTTATCAGAACTGTGCAGGTATCAAATTTCATCAAATATGCGTGTCAAGTTCATTTGCGATCGCTGCTTGTGTTATTTTTCATCCAAGGACAAATTAAATCGTCATGTGTCAGATTGCTCGCGTCACGAGGCCGTAAAAATTGAATTACCTAAAGACGGAGAAAACATTGTTAAATTCAAACAATTTGCAGCCACCATGCCTTTGCCGTTTGTCATTTACGCGGACTTCGAAGCTCTAACGAAACCTATTCATTCCTGTGACGATACTTTAGAAAAAGCATTCACGAACGCCTATCAACGGCACGAAGCCTTTAGCGTTGCATATTTAACAGTCTGTTCTTACGACGATCGACTAAATCATTTTGAAATTTACCGCGGCGAAAACCCTGCTGAGTGGTTCGTAAATAAATTATTAGGAGAAGCAACAAATGTTCAAGAAATAATAAAAAATCACGTTACCGTTCCTATGAAAGATTTAACGTTTGAAGAATCTACGGCACATGCAAATGCCGAAAAGTGTGAGATTTGTGATTCTAATTTTAACGAAAATAATGCTAAAACTTATCACCACGACCATTTTACCGGGAACTATATTGCTGCTTTGTGCAATACTTGTAATTTACAATGTCGCGTTAAGAATATTATTCCCGTGATTTTACACAATTTATCTCATTACGATAGTCACTTTATAATAGAAGCTCTGGCAAACGTAAACGACGAAAATGTCGAAATTTTAGCAAACACAACTGAAACTTACATATCGTTCTCGAAAAGGGTAGGCGATGTGAAGTTACGTTTCTTAGATTCGTTTCGTTTCATGCCCTCGTCTCTTGAAACATTAGCGAAAAATTTGAAACCAGAACAAATAAAGTTCGTACAAAAAGCGTTTCCGAATCCGGATTCTTATAAATTAGCAACTCGTAAAGGATGTTTTCCCTATGATTACGTGAATTCTGTTGACAAATTGGAGGAGACAAGTCTTCCCGATAAATCGCTATTTTATAATAAATTACATGGCGAAAACGTCAACGATGATGATTACCAGCACGCCGTAAACGTTTGGCAACATTTTCAATGTAAAACTCTCGGTGAATACGCGGACTTGTATTTAAAAATTGACGTATTTCTATTGGCAGACATTTTTGAAAATTTTAGAAAATTGACGTTCAAAACTTACGGGTTAGATGCGTGTGGATTTTTCACAGCTCCGGGCCTATCATTTTCGGCGGCTCTTAAAACAACAAAAATTGAACTTCCCCTTTTACAAGACATCGATATGATTTTATTCATAGAAAAAGGTTTACGCGGCGGTATAACTCAAGTTAGTTCCCGATATGCAAAAGCGAATTCTGTACACATGGGAACCGATTTCGACCCTGATAAGGAAATTAGCGAAATTATTTACGTAGACGCAAACGGACTATATTCTTACGCGATGACGACAAAATTACCGTGCGACAACTTCAACTGGGTAAGTGACGAAAAATTAACGAATCTTTTAGAAATGCTCAGTACGACCGACATTGATTGTTCGATGTATTACGGGGATGAAACGGGTAAATCTTGTATTTTAGAAGTTGACTTAGAATATCCTGAAGATTTGCACGATTCTCATATATTTTTTCCATTTTGTCCGGAACACATATCCACCACAGGTAAAAAGGACGACAAAAAATTAATGCTAACTTTATGTAATAAAGAGAAGTACGTCCTCCATTTACGCGTTTTACTTCAAAGTTTAAAACACGGCTTAAAATTAAAAACAATTCATCGTGCGATAGAATTTGACGAGAGCAATTGGTTAGAAAAATACATTAAATTAAATAGCGATCTGAGGGCAAAATCTACGAACGCTTTCGATAAAGATTTTTACAAGGGCATGTCGAATATGGTTTTCGGAAAACTTATGGAATCTGTACGCAAATACAGAAATATCGTGTTGATAAAGAAATGGAAATCTGCTGAAAAATATATTAGTCAACCAAATTTCAAAAAAGCTACGATTTTCAATGAGAATCTGGTCGCAATTGAACTGAACAAATTATCTGTGAAATTTGATAAACCGATCTACGTTGGCATGGCAGTCCTTGACATTTCAAAAACAGTCATGTATAGTTTTCTTTATGATTACATCAGAGAAAATGTGGAGCCCTTATTTAATGTCACAGTATGTTACACGGACACGGACAGTTTTATTTTTAAATTCTCTCCAAAACATCCCGAACGCGTCTCGAGTATTTATGAAATTATAAAACGGGATGCAAATAAAATTTTTGACACTTCAGATTACGCCGCAGATAACCCTTTCGGAATACCTTTGGTTAATAAGAAAGTTATCGGTAAATTTAAAGACGAACTGTGCGGACAGATAATAACTGAGTTCATTGGAATTAGAGCTAAAGTTTACACTATCAAAGTGGGAAAAGAAGTAAAATTTAAAAAATTGAAGGGCGTAGGTCGTTCGGGAATTAAAAAAATAACTTTTCAGGATTATTATGACTGTTTGTTTGATAATAAAAAATTAATGTCAAAATTCAATAGCATTAGGTCAATAAATCATCAATTATTAACCGTTAGCATAAATAAAACTGCCTTAGATGCTCAAGATGACAAACGACATTACGATCTTGTAACGGACATTCATTCGTTGCCGTTGGGACATTATAAATTAAAATGAAATTGTATGTAATTTTGTAATTATGTATTAAAATTAAATTATATGTAATTAGTAATTATATTGTGTGTTAATAAAGCATTTTGTAACATACATCCGTAAGTAAAACGTATTTTTTATTTTTAGAATTTTATTTAAGACGTTTTACAATTAGACAGTCATCGTTTTCGTCCGCCTCCGCTCGCGGAAATGCGCACGCCCCGAGGACCCATTTTTTCGAAATTGCCGCCGCCCTCGCGCGCGCCATCCTTTTTACAGAAACCCACCGACGCGACGCGACGTCTCCGAGATGGACGCCGGCGATCGTCCTTTCGCAATTCGTCAGCAGATGGACACCGCCGGTCGCAACCAACATCGCATCCGTGTTCGACGAAAAAAAAAACGAGATCCTTCGCCGCGCGTCGTTATTATTACACATCTCGAACCGATACGAGCAACAGCCGCAACGGCCGAGCGGCTTAGGTGGACGCCTCACGAACGCAGAGGAACCGGTTCGAATCTCTCTCCGGACGGAGGAAAAAAATTGACGCAACCAGCATCGCATCCGTGTTCGACGAAAAAAAATATAAGGACATCATTCGCCGCGCGCGTCGTTAATATTACACATCTCGAACGAATACGAACAACTGCCTCGACGGCCGAGCGGCTTAGGTGGACGCCTCACGAACGCCGAGGAACGGGGTTCGAATCTCTCTCAGGACGGAGGAAAAAATTCCGCAGCGAAGCGCCGGTGGCGACAGCCGGCGGACAATTTCCGAACTAACGCTCCGACTACGCAACGCCACCGCCATCTGGCGGACAATTTCCGAACTAACGCTCAGACGGCGCAACGCCACCACCATCTGGCGGGCAATTTCCGAACTAACGCTCAGACGGCGCAACGCCACCGCCATCTGGCGGGCAATTTCCGAACTAACGAAAATAGCAGCAGCGCCGCAGGCATCTGGCGGACGGACGCCCGAACTACGTTGTCTCCGTCTCTCTCTCTCTGGAGCTCCATCTCACTCTTTACCACGGGCTCAGATGAGGCAGAAAACTCGGCCGGAAGTCAATGCATTTCAAATGGGGAAAAAAGGGTGTGGTCTGTTTTTTATATCTACTCTTGTAATTCGTTTCAACATTTTAATAAATCAGACGATAAAACGGCAAAAGTAAATTATATTGACAAATTAAATTTTTGTACACAATCAACTTATATATATTATTATTTTTACATGGCAACTCAATTTCATAATTTAAAATTAATAATCAAATTAGCTGTGTTCTTATTCTAACACCCCTTCTCACTTCAGCTAGTTTGTTATTGTGATGCTAACTTCTCGATAAGTTCCAAAAAACGATCTTATGCTAGAGTTTTCGTCAACAAATCTGCTAGCATATTGGACAATAACGAACATCAATTAGTTGCTTTTCTTTCAAATCTCTAATCTGATGAAAGCTGACATCGATATGCTTAGTACAAGCCCCATTTCGATTCAATTAAACGAATATATCCTTGGTTATCTTCGCAGTTGGACCTGCAATAAGCACTCCCACGTCATTCAACAATCGAAGTAACCACAACAATTCTTTACTCGCATATGATGCTGCCATGTACTCTGCTTCAGTAGAAGACATTGCTACAGAAGTTTGCTTATGACTTGACCACGCCACAATTCCATTGCCGATCATATATACATATCCACTTGTAGACCTTCTATCCCTTCTGTCTCCAGCCCAATCAGCATCTGTATAACAAAGAAGTTCCAAATTTCCATCTGCAAGAAATTT
The DNA here is from genome assembly GCA_958336345.1 of Dorcus parallelipipedus. Classification (NCBI taxonomy): domain Eukaryota; kingdom Metazoa; phylum Arthropoda; class Insecta; order Coleoptera; family Lucanidae; genus Dorcus; species Dorcus parallelipipedus. Next base: position 31,117,265 of record OY284477.1, on the reverse strand, counting down.
TAAAGTCTTGTTTATTGTAGATGCTAGATAACGCAATATATGTTTCACTGCTTTCCAATCTCTTTCAGTCGGATTGTCCACATTTCTACATAAAAATCCCACGGCACAGTAGCAATGTCAGGTCTGGAAACAGTAGAAATATATAATAACGATCTCATAACTCTCCTATATTGCTTATTATTGGGTAATTTAGGACACTCTTCTACCCTCTTTAGCATGAATCCCATTTCCATTGGAGTGGCTATTGGTTTAGACTCCAACATGTTGTATTTTTCAAGAAATCTAGCAATCTTTATCTTTTGATTGACAAGGAAAGATCCATCTTTCTACGTACAACTTCAATTCTAAGATAATGACTGAGGCTTCCCATAACTTTAATTTCAAAATGTTGTCCAATTTGTTTGCTTACTGTAGCAGTTAACTCTTCAGATGTACCAGCCACCAACATATCATCAATATAAAGCAGTACATAAGTAATGTTACCACCTTTTTCTTTTCTTATGTAAAGACATTGATATGCATCTCCACGTTGAAATTTCAAGTAATTTAGCACCTCAGTTGCCTTTTTGTTCCACACTGCAGACTGCTTTAAACCGTAAATACTCTTTACGTAATCTCAACACCTTCGTTTCTTGTCCATTTATTACAAGCCTGGAGACTGTTCCATAAATATTTCACTCTTCACTCCAATTGCACTCTTCACATCCAATTGCCGTACATGAAATTTCTTTTGAGCTGCTATAATAAATAAAGCAATAATAGTTTCATGTTTAACTACAGGTGCAAACGTGCTGTCATAATCTTCTCCATAGCGCTGAGAAAATCCTCGCGCAACCAAACGAGCTTTATGTTTATAGACCTCTCCTTTGCCATCCAATTTAGTCTTGAAATCCCATTTACACGTTACTGCTCTTTTTCCTTGTGGAAGATCAGGTAACTCCCATGCGTGATGCTGCTTAAGAAACCTCATCTCTTCTTCTGCAAATCATCCCACGAATTAGGTTCTTTAATAAAATTTATGTAGGTACCTTATAAATTAATCTTTCTGGTGGTACTTCTTTGTTTTTAAGTTTCGAAACTCTTTTTCCGGGTGTAACCATTGAAGTTTCTGAAGAAATATCATCTTCAAATATCGTGAAAGGTTAGGGAAAATGTGGTACTTAATGCAAGTAACTAAATTTTGACAATGAAAGTAATTTTGATTTAGATTTTAAGGTTATCCCAAATTAGTAAATCTTGTGATATTTTCTTTTCATCACGTGGTGTATTCACTTCCAAATTCACATATATAAATTGTAAAACGTTTCCCTTCACTTTTAATTTTGGCTGTATTACTTTTCAAGTCTGTTTCGAATCTGTTTAGTTGATCTATCTGATTTGAAGTGTTACATTTTGGCATATGTTATAATGACATGAAATTAATTTGTCTAATTTTACTATAATAGCCAACCTAATAAAACAAAATCACAACCTACTTGATGGTAAATAAAAAAAAAAAACAGATTAATGGCGGATTTCACAAACGTTACTTAAATTTAATCATCCGTTAAAAGTAAACGTTGCCATGGTTACATGTGTTGAAGGTATAAGAATGATTATTCTTAATCGATGATTAAAGTTAAGTGACGCTTGTGAAATCCAGCGTATATCTCCTAATGTAGAATCATTTAAACCATCATTTGCAGCCCCTTCTCGCTGTGAAATCCCTTGAATTTCTTGAATTTTCTTGAATTTTTACCATCATTTTCGATAATCCGCACCGATCGGCTAATCCAAACTTTATTTGTTTTTGGATTTAATATTCGATAACCTTTGCTGTTTCCGTCATAACTTTCTTCGACATTTTTATCCCATTTTTTTCGTTTTTGTTTAGGTATTAGCGAATATACTTTCGATCCAAACACTCGAATGTGACTCAAATCTTCTCGATCACACAACTTGGTGTCCGATTCTGCAAATATACTGCGATCAGAACTGCTTCTCCCCAAAATCAATTGTCCAGACCGGCGTCTAATAACATGTACTTCGCAGCCTCCGTCAAAGTGTGATTTTTCCGTTCTGCCACGCCCTTCTGTTGAGGAGTATATGGCACCGTAAGCTGATGCTGTATTCCTTCTTTCCGCAGATATTCTTCCATTTCACAGGAAACATATTCCTTTCCATTGTCTGTACGCAAAATAGCTGGTTCCTTTCCAAATCTTGTTGACATCAGAGCAAGGTATTCTTTAACTATATCTGGTACTTCATCCTTCGATCGAATCAGCCTCACAACTGTAAAACGAGAGAAATCGTCAATCAGTGTTAGTAAGTAGGTACCTGTTAGACCACTTGGAGTCTAAGCTTGCATTGGACCACATAAATCAGAATGAATCAATTTCAATTGCTTTCCGGAAATTTCTTTTGAGTTAATTTTCCTTTAATACAATTCTCACACGTTTATTCTGAACTCTTCGTAATTCTAATTCCTGTAGCCTGATCTTCTTTGATCATGTTTTTAATCGCAGTCGGATGTTTATGACCTAGACGACGATGCCATTGATGAAGACTTGTTGCTAAACTTGCAATTCGAGCCGATTCTTTAACTGGAATTGTGTGCAATCTGAATATTTTCCGCTCTTGCAACAATTCTTCGACCTTCAAATAACATCCGACATCCCTCTTGAGTTATCTTTTGTACCGACAACAATCTGTCATCAAGTTGTGGATCGTAAAGCACATCTTTCAACTCTCAATCAATTGAATTTGACCATTAGGAAGTTTGCTTTTTATCCATCTATTTCCAATTCCTGCTGCCTTGACTGACGATCCATCAGCAAGAAACATGGTAGTATCTGTATTTTGTAGAATTGACAAAAATTCCCGCTCCATGGTCAATTGATTAGATGCACCGGAGTCTATACACCAAGTTCCAATATTCACATTTTCTGCTTTCCCACATATTTTAAAACTAACATTATAATCAGGGGCCTATTCCACCAACAACTTTGAAACCTCGCTCTCACGGTGGTGGTTAAAATTTTTGCACTTATTTTACAAACACCCTGTATAATTCCTTTTATTAAAATTTTTACTGCGTTAGAGGCAGAATTATTTAAAATCTCATTTTACTTCATATATTTGTAGTTTTTATTGACAAAATTTGAAGTAAAAGCATATGCTTCGTTTTATCCCCAAGCAAGTTAAAATTATACATTTCAGAAAATACACTGAAGCCGAAAAACTTCACTTTTACAGTTTGCCACTTCATAAAATTACAATCAACCCAGAAAAAAAGAAAGACGAAACATGGTACACCCATGAACTAAAAGCAATGCAAATGCATCTAACTTTTTATCAACATTAAAACACCTCTGTAATGATGATGATAATATCAGGAAATCCATTACAGATCTGATAAGTCAATATAAGCATGCATTAATGAAAGCCAAAAATAACTACTACTCTAATAAAGTAAAACATGCAAGTAATAAACCGAAAATTTACTGGGAAATAATTAATAATAATAGATCTACTCGTAAGCAGAACGTTACGCACGACTTTAACACAAACAAACTAAATGATTATTTCATAAATATAACTGATAAAGTCGATAGCTCACCCACAAACATATCAGCCTTTGAAAATTATTTGGCACCAGTAAACCACCCCAAATTCCAATTCAGAACTCTGAGCTTCAACGAGGTTAGAGATATAAATAATAGATTCAACGCCTGAACGGTCCAGTGGTAAGAGGACCGGCCTTGCAATTGCATGGTCGTCAGTTCGAACCGCACTGGGGATTTTTCTCGGGAGGAGTGGTCGGTATCGACTTCAGGCACCCTTCAGTGTTGGGGATAAAATTGACACTGCTTCCCCTTAAACGGCGAGAAGGTTGGAAGTAACAAAGCCACGGAACACTTTACACACACTCAATTACACTTCTGCTCCTGAGGTCCTGACAAGTCTTTGACTTAGGACCCCGTTGGGCAACCACCACAGATAAAATAAAAATTAAACAAAAAAAGAGTGAAGACTATTTGTCTATTAATATTAATTGTATTAAAATAATAAAAAATTTCATAATTATACCATTAACCAAGCTTATCAACTTATGTATAAAAGCAGGTACATTTCCTGATGAATTAAAAATTTCTAAAGTTATTCCCAATCATAAGGGAGGAAAGGTGGTGGAGAGTAACTTCCGCCCAATCTCAATCGTACCAACAATCTCAAAAATTATAGAAACAGCATTGAAAAATCAAGTAGTAGAACACTTTGAAGAAAATGAATTGTTTTTCAAAAACAATTTGGGTTTCGCAAAAATAAAGCCACCGCTGATGCAATTATTGATCTTATTAATGATATAATCAACTCCCAAGAGCTTACAAACCTGGCAGGAATTACACTGTGTGATCTCACCAAAGCTTTCCACTATTTTAATTAAAAAGCTCCAATACTACAACTTTAGTACAGAAAGCTGGAATCTCATTCAATCCTATCTTCATAATAGAAAGCAATTTGTTACAGTCAATGGGAAATTTTCCAGTTTGGAGAGCATAAAAATCGGGGTACCTCAGGGCTCGGTCCTGGGCCCAGTCCTTTTCCTGATTTTTATAAATGATCTAATTAATGGTGTGGGTCAAGCAGATTTAATAAGTTTCGCAAACGACACAACTTTAATTAGTAATCATAGCCAGGAACAAGCATGCATAAAAGAGGAGATAATTTTAGTAAAACTGGTAAATTTTTAGGTGTCATATTGGACCCCAAGTTATCTTGGTTACAGCACACACTCGGCCTATCTAAGAAAATTTTAAAAAACCTTTTCGTTTTGCGTAACCTTGCTAATCTATTACCTAATCTATATGCTCTTATAACAACCCACGTATCTTACGCTATCATTTGCTGGGATCACTCCCCAGGATTAGCAAGAATCTTGTGCCATCTACGTTTCATGTGCCACCTAAGGTTCCGTGACGATGTCAAAACAAAATTTATTGAACTAAAACTTCTGACGGCTCTTTGCATCTACATAATGCAATGTCTAATGTACATACACGAAAACTTTGATGATTACTTAACTCAACAAGAAATACACACAGCACCAGATCTAAAATGAACCTCAGATCAAAATATTTCAGATGTAACTACCTATGAAAGAATCGGTCCCAACTACTTCGGTATAAGACTGTTTAATAAGTTGTCGCTTAGAATCAGGACACTTCCGCGCGAGGTTTTTAAAAAAACAATAAAACTCTTCCTTATAAATAAAGCCTTTATAGTCTTAATGAAAGCTTGAAATGTAATTGGAATTTCACTACAGGAGTCTATTAGCACAGCGTCTCTTTGTTGTACTTTGTAACTCAATTTTAATGTTTTTTTGTGCATTTTAGAATTTTAAGGTGTTTTATGACAAATGTTCGTTATAGAATTTTAAAGTGTTTTATGACAAGTGTATTACAATACAGTATGTAGAAACACACGAATAAATACTTACTTACTTATTTTATCCATTTAACTCATCGTTGCGGTTTGCATTTTCCCCAGTAAGAACACGAAAAAATTCAAAAACAAATGTCAAAAAATACTGTAATTGCTAATTGATAAAAACAAAACTACTAAATTTACAACTTTTTAACTTCAATTACCAATTTTAATATCGGCTATTACCTTTCCGACCTCTCATAATAGCTTTGAAGTAAAAACATATCCCAGTTAGAGTTGAAACAGCACTCGACGAGGAACCTGCTATCCATGTTCGTAAGAAAACCGATGCCAAAGAAATTTGGGATACACTCGTCTCAGTGTTTGAGCAATCCTATCTGCAACGGCTGTATACGTTATTTGACAGTTTCTTTGAGACTTCCAAGGACGAGGCTACATCTGTTACTAAACACACGTCTCGATTAGCAAATCTGTTTGATGATTTGTGTGATGAGTTGCGGAAAAATAATCCGAATGCAACTCTACCACTTTCGTTGCTTCATCACCGCATTTTCAAAACACTTGGTCCCGAATACCAGTACTACCGTTCGACATGGTATCGCGTCCCGGAGACTGAGCAGACAACAAAACTTCTCATCGAAAACTTGCGTTCGATCGAGAATTCGGTAGTGACACATGGGAAGTCACAGATGACTGGTGCTTTCTATGTAAAACCAAAAACAGATGAACGGAACCGAAATAAAACAAAAGCAGAGGCTTCGACTTCCAAGAAGAAAGAATGTCGTTCCTATTTGTATTGCAAGAAAGTTGGTCACATCATTGCAAATTGCAGAAAACCCATCGCTGCTGAGCAAAAGGTAACGATCGCAAGCAAAAGCAACAGTAGCTTCGATTCCAGTTCGAAGAAAAACAGCAAACCAGGTACGTTCTTTGCTACCGGTTTAGTAGCTGGTGCAGATGCAATCACGGCTGATTCCTGGATCTCGGACTCTGGTACGACACATCACATATCGGCGAATAAGCAGCACTTCGCTACTTTCGAAAAATTCCCGATTCCGCAACGCGTGCAAACAGCAGGCAATGAGTCTATCCTTGCTTATGGATCCGGTAGTGTAAATGTTGATGTACTAATAGAAGACAAATTGTATTCTGCTTCTTTAGATGACGTTTGGTACGTGCCAGATGCCCGTCATCAACTGTTTTCTGTTCGGCAGGCCGCTGAGCACAACAATGAAATCACTTTCGACAGTGATGGTGTCAGTATTCGACATGAAGGTGATGTCGTCGTAACTGGAAAACTCATTGGATCCGTGTACGTCATGAACATGCAAGTTTGTGTTCCAGATTCACATTCCTGTGGAAGTCAACTTAACCACTACAGAAGAACTGCTGCAAGGATGGCACGAGCGAATGGGCCATCAAGACAAACGTCATGTACGTGACGTGCTGTCTCGGTTTGGCATAGCAGTCAAGTGTTCAGATACCACATCGTTTTGTGATGGATGTGTTCTTGGCAAGTCGCATCGAAAACCTTTTCATGCTCGAGAAAATCGTCCAGAAGTAGTCGGTGAACTAATAAATGCTGATGTAAATGGACCTATGTCCGAAAATTCGATAAATGGTTTTCGCTATTATGTAGTTTTTATAAAATCAATCTTGCCAGCGTTACAAGATTTGTTGCTATGATGAAAAACTTATAAGTTGATATTCAGCCAAAAAAATTAAAGCAAAACCTCCTCCTCTGTATTCCACATTAAACCCTGAAACTAATTCTGATTCTCCCTCTGCAAAATCAAATGGAGTACGATTAGTTTCTGCTGAAATGTGAATTGCGAGTTTGTTAATTTTTATTATAATGTTTATTAGTTTATTGTTATCTTTCGAACAGCTTGGAAGATTGGAACTCTAAGCTCTGGACTCAAAGTTCTCCGAGTCAGTTCGCATTTGTTTATTATTACTTGGTTTGCCGTCAGAGTATGACACGGTCACAACAGCTATAGAGACGATTCCTAATATAAAAATGGATTTTGTAAAGTCACGTTTACTTGATGAAGAAATGAACATGAAAGGCAAGGCTAAAAATTGCAAAACTGAACAAGAAGAAACCTCGTTTGTTGCAAGTCCAAACTCAGGATGTTTTATTTGTGGTAATGAATCACACTTTAAAGCTCAGTGCCCAAGAAGAAGTTCAATGCCCAATTTGAGAAAGAGGGGTTGTCGGCGAGGAGTTGCTGGTAGTCGAGGTAGGTTTGTCACTAGTAATCGATCAGAGGAGAAAGCTAATGAAACTGAAATCTCATTCGTTGCATTAAATTGTCAGAATAATAAAATCAGAGAAGATGTATTTATATTAGACTCAGGTGCTACATCATTTGATAAAATCTGAATTTGAACTATTAATGTCAGATGTATGTACATTGGAACATAAAGTATCCATCAAAGTTGCAAATGGTGATGTTATGATAGCTGATAAAAAAGGAAAGTTGAAGGTAAAATGTCGAGACATAAATATTGAAGCACTGATAGTACCAGGTTTGAGACATAATCTCTTGTCAGCTTCCATGTTGACATATCCATGTGGATATAGAATCTTGATTGATAAGGACAAAATGTTGATTTCTGGCCAAAATTTTACATTAGTTTGTAATTATGTAAATGGTTTATATGTACTTGAAGCTTCTCATATGAGTGAAAAGTGTATGTTGTCACAGGTAGTGAAAACCTCTGGCATCTTGGTGAAGGAAACCTAAAATTGCTTCAACTTCCAAAATTGTCCAGCAGATGCTCTGCATGTGAAGAAGGTAAAGGTAAAAAGCTGCCATTCAAACCAAAATTGAATAAAACGACGCATATTGGTGAACTCATTCACAGTGATGTATGTGGTCCCTGTAACCCACCTACTAACGACGGTGAAAAATACTTCCAGGTCATTTTGGATGACTACTCCCATTTTGTGGTGGTAAAATTATTGAAAACAAAAGATGAAGCAGGTGATAATATTATGAGTTACATAAATGAATTGGAAACCCAACAGAACACCCGAGTAAAGCGTATTAGAACCGACTGTGGAGGTAAATTCAGTTCAAATGAATTCAAAGGTTTTATTAAATCAAAAGGCATTCTTCTAGAATATACAATCCCTTATAATCCACAAATGGATGGAAAGTCAGAGAGGATGAATGGCCAAATTTTATCTATGGTGAGAACAAATTGACTCAAATGTTCCAAAAGAATTGTGGGGAGAAGCAGCAAGGTGTTCTGCATATGAGCTAAATAGGTCTCCTACTAGCGTGTTACAAGGTGCAACACCTTCGAGTATATGACATGAAGAAGAATACGAGTTATATTCAGCTTATTGTCTATTAACTTCTAGAGATGACGACCCTTCAACGTACACAGAAGCAGTAAAAAATGAGAAGTGGCAGAAGGCTATTAAAACAGAGTTGGATGCATTAGAAAAATTGTCAACTTGGTCACCAGCTGTACTTTCAGAAGGAAAATCATTCGTAGTTACACGTTGGGTGTTTAGAACCAAGGATGATGGGACACCAAAAGCACGTTTAGTAGCAAGAGGATTCCAGGAACCAATTGAGGATTCCTACAAATCCACATACGCTCCTGTATGTAGAATGTCAACAGTAAGATTATTAATATCGTTTGCAGTGACAAACGATTGGACTTTAAAACAAATTGATGTTCCCAGTGCATTCCTTAATGGATAATTGGACAGTGAAGTATTTATAAAAACTCCTGAAGGCGTGAACAGTGGTCATAAGTTTTTAAAACTAAATAGAGCTCTGTATGGTCTACGAAAATCACCCAAATGTTGGAACGAAACATTTAATCAAACGTTCACTTTCGACCACTGTTTATATTCTGGTGATGGTATATACCTGGTGCTCTTTGTGGATGATGCACTTAGAAGAGAGAGTAAGAAAATTGAAAAGTTGATACGTGCATTGAATGATGAATTTAACGCTAAAAATCTCGGAGATGCATCTGTATTTTTAGGTATGAAATTGACACGGTCATCTGACAATGTAAAAGTGGTGCAAACAAAAATCATCACTAAACTGGTAGAAGAATTTAACATGGAGGACTCCAAAGGAATTTCTACGCCAATGGAGGTCAACTTTCAGATTGCAGATGAAATTCCTAATAACAAGTTACCATATCAACATCTAGTTTGTAGCTTGATGTATATTGCATGCATGACTCGACCAGATATTGCCTTCTCACTTTCACTTTTGAGTAGAGTTTTAGATAAGCCAACACAACAAACATGGCATGCTGCTAAGCGTATATTGCGTTATGTTTATGACACAAAAGACTATGGGCTTACTTTTTCTAAAAGTGATTTTCAACTAAATGGTTACTCAGACAGTGACGGGGGTGGTGACAAATCTACTCGAAGAAGTGTTAGTGGGTTCATTTCATTTCATGGATCTAATCCCATTTCTTGGTTTTCAAAGAAGTAGCAATGTGTGGCACTCTCTTCAATGGAAGCCGAGTTTCTTGCTGCAAGTGCTGCATCTCAGGAACTTGTAAATATCCAAGGTCTAGTGAGGGATATGTGTAGTGAAAGACCAGAAACTAAGTTAAAAATGGAAAGTGCTAGTGCAATTTCTTTCATCACAAATTTTGAAAACTCAAAACGTGCTAAACACATTGATATACGAGGACACTTTGTTAAAGATCTTGTAAGGAACAAAGAACTGAAAATTGAATATGTACGATCAGATCCAAATATTGCTGATATTTTAACGAAACCTCTAAGCAAAGAAAAATATGTCAAATTGCGAAATATGGCTTTGAATGTTAATGCATCATGTTTGTAAATGTTTATAAATGTCATGTTGCGATTGATAGTGTCATTGTGTCAATATGCTATCAATCGAGTGGGTGTGTCACATGTAGAAGTGGGCAATAGTTAGGTTGGCAGTAACCGTGACAATATGGGAATCACCCACCATACTCTACTGTGCTTAGGTATTAAAATTATTCTAACAATGTAGTTATTAATATATTGTTGCTGTTTACGTATATCAATAAACGCTGGTTAAAATTCATGCGAACTGTTTTCGACATTTTTGTCGTTTTATGTATAATGATTTAACTTCTTAACTATATTTAAAGAACGGGTATTAACGGCTTCAATAAAACTTCGATTATACTGGTCGATATTTCGTAATATTTTATTACTTCTTCAGGACCAAAATTACTACAATTGGACAACTAATTAAACTATGATACAATATTATATATAATACTTACTAATAATAGAGAAATTAATACATTTTTGAAAATTTTAACTTAAAATTTGAAGTGTTATTTATAACAAAAATGGTTATACAATGGTTATCATCAATTGAGTGAATGGCAAGAGCACAGGACCTTTTACCAATTCTACAGTCACTTTTGTGTTGGGAGACTCTGTTCTTTAACCATTGACTGGTTTGGCCTATGTAACATTTATTACAAGAATCACAAGGTGGGTTTATGGTACCAATCCAAAATGATGGTATTATTAGGAGTTCTGATTAATTTAGTATCTAGAAAGGGAACTGAATTATCGTTTTCAGTTTCAAGGGTAAATTGAATTTTGTTATTGAAATTGTTAAATGTATTTAAGATTTCATCAATTTTATTTGTAGGGACAGCACAGATCAAATCATCAACATATTTAAATATAAAAGGAAGTTGAAAAGTTAATTTAGGAATGCAATTTTCAAGAATAAAATCCATGACAATTTGTGCTATTATTGGGCTTAAAGGAGAACCCATAGGAGTGCCTTGTATTTGAAGGTATATTTTATCTTGAAATGTAAAGTAGCAATTACTATAAATAAATTTGATAATATTAAGGAAATCATTCGTTGGAATATTACATTCCTTTTCTATATCGTTCCAGCAATTTTCAACTTCCTTTTATATTTAAATATGTTGATGATTTGATCTGTGCTGTCCCTACAAATAAAATTGATGAAATCTTAAATACATTTAACAATTTCAATAACAAAATTCAATTTACCCTTGAAACTGAAAACGATAATTCAGTTCCCTTTCTAGATACTAAATTAATCAGAACTCCTAATAATACCATCATTTTGGATTGGTACCATAAACCCACCTTCTCAGGAAGATTTATTAACTTCTACTCAAACCATTGTTTAAAACATAAATTAAATACCATTATTGCCATGAAGAATCGTGTTGATAGAATTTGCCATGAATCTCTAAAAACTAAAAATTTTCATAAACTTATTGACATTTTTGTAAATAATGGCTATCCTCAGCATCTTGTTAAAAAATTAATTTTTAATCAAAGGAATCCTAATGCTACACAAAATAGAAACAATAATGTAATTGTAAATTCCATATATAGAAAATTACCTTTCATAAAATCAGTCACTCCAAGAATAGTTTCATTATTTAAGAACACTCCAATTAAAATAGCCTATTATAATCCTAAAACAATTAGACAAATATTTAGTAATATAAAAAATCCAACTCCTCTTTTACTTAACTCCAATGTTGTATATAAAATCAATTGTGATTCTTGTAATAAATGTTACATAGGCCAAACCAGTCAATGGTTAAAGAACAGAGTCTCCCAACACAAAAGTGACTGTAGAATTGGTAAAAGGTCCTGTGCTCTTGCCATTCACTCAATTGATGATAACCATTGTTTTGACTTCAATAATGTTAAAATTTTAGAAAAAGAAATGTTTTATAAAACTAGATTATTTTTGGAAATGTCATGCATTCAGAAGCATAATGACGTAACTGTCAATTTCAGATCTGACATTGACGATCTTAATAATATATATTTTAATCTAATAAGTCACGCCACCTAGAGTTCTTTTATTTATACACAATTTTTGTTATAAATAACACTTCAAATTTTAAGTTAAAATTTTCAAAAATGTATTAATTTCTCTATTATTAGTAAGTATTATATATAATATTGTATCATAGTTTAATTAGTTGTCCAATTGTAGTAATTTTGGTCCTGAAGAAGTAATAAAATATTACGAAATATCGACCAGTATAATCGAAGTTTTATTGAAGCCGTTAATACCCGTTCTTTAAATATAGTTAAGAAGTTACTAAGATACACGACAATATCCTCTACTTTTATAATGATTTATATTGTAATCTTTTGTTTTTTGAAATCTAGACAAATGTAACAAAAAAGTGTCTGGAATGTTTCGAACACGAGTGTATTTAAAATTTAATTCCACATGGTATTGCCATGATTTGCTCTAAAAAAGCGCTTTCATTGATCTTTTTATCTGATCGTGCAAACGTGCAGTGTTCTATGTTTTATTTTTATCAATTATCATAATTGCTACCGTATTCTAAAAATATTTTACATTATCTCAAACGATTATTAGTCTAACGCGTTCGTTTTTCTTTGAATGCGTATATCTTAAGTATCTCTTAATTAATTTTTACTGCTGATACAAGACACCAATAAATTAATAATTAGTGATGAGTTTCAGAATTTTTTCATGTGCTTAATACCTGATTTTCCTATAAAATTTACTAAATTTGGGGCCAGTTTCATAATGGAATTTAAAGGAGACTTTAAATTTAAATTAACATTTACTTTCAGATGTCAAAACAAATATGAAAACACATTTGGCGAGCGTGTACCAAAAAATATTGTATGTATGTACCACGTACGCAAAATGGTTTTATTTTGCGTACTAGATACATAAACTACTATTATTTCAAAATGAACACAGAAAAAAGAAAAATAAATTTGCTATTTTTTAGGTGAGCTTTATATTGTACTGAGATACTTTTCCAGCCACACATTCAAAAATACTCAGTATACTATGTTAAGAACCAATTTTCAAATGTCATTAACACTTTGTCTAAGTCCCTAGCTTCAGAAGCGTGGAAAGTAAGAAAGCGATGTTTGGCTGGTTATTCCCTAAGGTCTCTCTTGTTTACTTTTATTACTTTTTCTGTCTACTTTTGTTATTCTTATCGGATTCATTCTGAAAATACTGCGCAACATTTTTAAAGAAAAACAAAAAGCTTTGCATTAGTAAGCGACTAATGAAGAAAATACAGCAAGGAATGTTTATTACGTTTTTGTTTTTTAAATTTATTATTTGGTAAAAAGTAAAAGAAAGAGAAAAACTATTGAAATGTGGAAAAAAGAAAGGATGAATGGCAGACAAGCTCAAAAACATTGAAATGCGAACGTAGAAAATAATTAACTAAAAGGGACAAAAAGGTGGACGCAAATGATAAAACTAAGAAAAGTAAAATGAATGGAAGACCAAGAGAACTGTAAGGGTACGAAGAAAAGAGAACATATGTGAGAGGAATAATAAAAAAGTAAACAAAAGCACGAATTTTCTCATTGAAGAATTAATAACTTGAAAAGCAAAGTAAGCAAATTAAAAAGATAACTACAGCGTGTAATCGAATAAGTTTCACATATTAATACTGTAAGTTCTTCATCACATAAGGAATTGATTCTGCAAATATCAATGTTCTTGCTCGAAAATAAAAAACTGACCTACCACAAGAGCGCATCGCCTTTTGTTTGAAAACCTCTGCTCGTTCGTCAGTGCGTCTGCGATTTTTATAGACGCATCGTAAAACGATAAATTCCCCAAATGTCACGGTCACTGGGTCGCCCGCAATACAATTTGGAACGGAATCTTCGAACATCTGTTTCATTAAATAATCCACAATAATTACATCGTGATATTTCACACTTTGTAAATAAATAACACACTATGTGTCATGTGATATAATTTGTTAATTTCTTATGTTACAATAATGAATGTAAGTTATAAGTACATTGATAAGAAACAATTTGGTGACAGGAGAAGTTTGCGGATGCGAACATTTTTTTCGGTTCCGTTAAATAAATAAATGCATTGACTGCACTAAATACAAATGTTTAGTTTAACGCTTTCCCTAAGTTTTGAGAACATTCTTAAATCATTTACTGTAATAAAGTAATTAGGTGCGATTTTATCGCTCGAGTTTAACAGTACGATCGTTTATTGTTTAATTTACGTATAAATTACTATTTGCTTTCAGAATATTAAATGATACAGAACGTCTAATAGTAATTAAAAAGGCAAACTTCAACACAACACTTGCAACTATCGTAATCAGCTGACACTGTGAACAGGCGTACACGCAGTACCTCCGCGATCTTTCGGATTTTTTTTGCTTAGCCTGAACGTAATAAAGAATCATAAATTAAGGGATGATAAATTCGGTGCTTTTTGTTCCAATAATACTTTTAGAATGTTACCTTTATTGAATTAATTGTTACCTATTTTTTTACTTATTGTTAGATAGGATTCATAATTACAGTTTTATTTTTAATTAACGAAATTTTTATGCAAAAATTATTTTGTTGTCTATTAATTAAATATTAATTTAAAAAACAGCTGGGAATCTCCGTATTCTTTCGTACGAAAGTAATAAATGACCTGCCTCAACGTTTATTTCGCTCAGCCATTCGGGCTGTCCGGGGCTTTAAATCAAAGCCAGCGGTTCTCAAACGTTTTATGTAAAAACTAAACACATATTTTTCCGGAGTTATTATTGAATTTTTTTTCAAACGTATGTTGTAACTTCGCTTCTTTTCTGCTGTATTAGTTGTGGTTACAATATGTGAAACTTATTCGATTACACGCTGTATATAAGATATTGAAAAATAACTTTGCTGTTTTCCAATTATTCTAGAACATCGTGTCACTAAAAAAAATTAATTATACTTGATTCTATTTGAAAATTTGGTGATTATTAAATTAATGAAATGATTTTCAAATTGATGAAACGATTCAACAGTTAACAAATTGTCCTCAATTAATTTATTGTTTCATTTTAGGCACAATACAAAATGAGACGTTCCCTGAAATTAACGAGTAGAAAATTTATAAGCGTCCTTCAAAGAATGTACTCGACAGACAGACCGTATTCAACAGCTATCGGAATTTTGCCCGGTAGTTTTGAACACAACGAAGCTTTCGAGGACATCAAACCATACAGTGCAGTACCGGGTCCAAGGGAATTACCAATCGTTGGAAACGCTTGGAGGTTTGCTCCGCTCATAGGTGTGTATATTCCAAATATCCGTTTGCAAAAAATAATTTTATTGTTAAAATTGTAGGTCATTTTAAGATCCACGAGTTGGATAAGGTGATGTGGTCTTTGTACAAGGACTACGGGAAAATCGTTAAAGTCGGCGGGTTGATTGGACATCCGGATTTACTGTTCGTTTTTGATGGGGACATAATCGAAAGGGTGTTTAGATTCGAGGAGAGGATGCCTCACAGACCGTCCATGCCCTCGTTGTATTATTATAAGCAACAATTCAGGAAGGCGTTCTTCGGTGAAACTCCTGGAGCTGTCGGCGTGTAAGTACCATATTGATTGATGTCACACCAATGATTGATGTGTGCGAGGACATGTTTGTGAGGTGCAAGAAACTTTCACCAAATAAAAAAAGGAAATTGGTTGAACTTAACTTAGGCTTGACCTAGCCGTGAACGTTAGTCGGCATGTGTGTATAACGATCTCGACATTGTACATTGGTATTCGTTCGGTTTGTGACTTGCATTAATAAAAAAAGGATTGCTGATATTATTATTAATTTCCATTTTTACATGCAAAGAAGCCTTGTTACATTGTTGCCGCGAATAACTTTTTTCAAAATATTATGGCAACAACATACGACAAAATGCACCAGCTGTTCCAAGTTGCAATAATGGTGTTACCATTATATTATTTCAAGGTTTAGGCTGCGCTCATATTGATGAAGCAAAAACCTGTTCGGACAAAACATTTTTGACTAATTTTGTTAGCAAGCGTTTTTTCAATGCTTTAAATAGGATCAGGCACACACTGATACATCAAAACAAAAAGCAGTTTAAAGCATTCTAAAACAATTACTGTAAACTTTAAAGCACGCTAAAGCAGTTACTCTTTTAGTGTGCTTTTTATCCGAAAATGTTTTTGCTTCATCAATGTGAGCGCAGCCTAAAGCACGCTAAGGCTGCGCTCACACTGATGAAGCAAAAACGTTTTCGGATAAAAAGCAGTTTAAAGCATGCTAAAAGAGTAAGTCTTTCTTCACAATGGACGTAAACCGTAAGAGACACGTAAACCTTAAGTAACTCGTATTTCATAAAAGTGATTTCACGGTCACAATGACAGTAGCACCATACGCATGCTTTAGGAATTGTAAACAGTAATAAAACCTTAAAAAATCAAACTAAATTAGAATACATTAATTTCTGCCTACTCTGTCTGTGCTAACCAATAGAGACGCTATAAACTCAGTGCGCCAAATTTTGTTTAAGTAAATATTTTACCTTAAATTTATTTATATTTATATTCAAAAATAGCTTACAAGATTGTTCAGTATTTGAGCTAGATTTTTGAATTCGGCACCATCAAACACCACACGCATCCCCTCCAAGAATGCTCTGCTCTTTATCCATCCTCTGTTAACTCAAGGGTAGCGCATTTCTTTCTCTCGTTACGCTCTCATGCAACGCGTTGAAAGGAAACGTGCGAGTGTAGTCGAGTGGACGCGAAGGGCATTTAAAATGATAGTGCACTTCTTACTCTTTTTAATTCTTAATATCCTTGTCAAGTGCTGCTTCTGTTATAAAATTAATATTCTGTGGTTTTAGTGAATTTTTTTTAGGCACGGACCAAAGTGGAATGCATTTAGAAAGCAAGTGCAACATATTGTTCTGCGACCTACCGTAGCAAAGAAATACATCCAGCCGCTGGATGAAATTGCAGAAGATTTTTTGAAACGGTTAGTATTTGTATTTTTCTTCAGATTAGAACGATGGAACCTCTATAAGACCATTTGCTAAGAAAAGACTTCAAGTTATAGTTATTTTTTTTAAGTGCTTCTGATAGTGACTACGAGCTTAAGGACCTAATGTTTTCGTTCTAGCGTTGACCAGTGTATTCGTTCTAGCAGGATAACATCACAACTATCCCCAAGTCAATCCTGGGACATATGTAGATAAATTAGGTTAAATCTCAATATTTTGATGTTCTCTATATGCGCTATAATTTTTTCCATCTTGATTGATAACATCCTGTACATTACATATTTCATACTACGAAAATTTTCATTAATTTTGAATATGGAAAACATTCTTCAATGTAATCCCCAACCATCTCTACGCACTTTTCTAGATTGTATCTAAATACCCTATAGACGCTACTAACGATACGTAATCAGTTTCGTCAAATTTTTCGCGACTTGTTAAAAATAACAAAATCGGTTTCGTATCTATGGCTTCGTTCAGATGACGGAAAATATCACAAACTGTTTATGATTTTTCATCTAAACGTTTATGCTCCAAAGATTGCGATGAAACATGTTTACGTAGCGGATCCCATTTTTAAAGCGATTCGATTTTACGCTACCCTTACGAAAACGTTTAAAAATATGGCGTCTACAAAGTATAGTTTGATTTGTACAATAAACAAAGTGCCATATGAAGTGTTTGGTGATAGAGAAGTTCATGAACGATTAAGCAGTTTATTAATTTTCATTCTGAGGTCGTTAATTTTTGCTCTGCAAATTTTGCATGGGTTCCCAGAGGTTTATTGCGCCCAAAATAACATCAAAATTAATGCCAATATCTAATGCTGCAATTATTGCTGAATTCATTGTTAGTTATTTTAGCTCGAGATGCTTCTTAGAAAGACTTACGCACTAGGCACTAGAATATTTATATTTAATAAAACGGCCTACGCTACCGATCGTTCAACTGCAAACTGTATATGCAGCGTAAACTGTTTATGATTAATCATAAACTGATTACGATATTTTCTTCATCTGAACGAAGCCTATTTCTCTTATCATCTACTCTAGTGACGGTTCAGATTTGTGTGTTTCATGTCTCTGCAACGGCGTCTATTTTAATTTCAATTCTTAAATAAATGTCAATTTTGCAGGATGGAGGCTGTGTTAGATGAAAATAAGGAACTACCGGAGAACTTCATGGGTGAAATAAATAAATGGGCATTAGAGTGTACGTATTTTATTAAAGAAACAAATTAAGAATTTTTTGTGAGAATAAAACCATTGCAGGTGTTGCTCGGGTTTCATTGGACACCCGCCTTGGTTGTTTCGAGCCGAATTTATCTCCAGAATCGCAGACTCAACAGATCATAAATTCGATACACACGTTTTTCAGGAATGTACCGGAAGTGGAGCTGAAGTTTCCGATATGGAGGCTGTTCCACAATCGAAATTTTCGAGAGTATATTAGAGCGTTAGAAAGTTTCAGAGTGTGAGTATAATTTATCGAATGACTTAACATTTTGCTTGAATCAGGAAATATTTTACATTTAAATTAAAATTCGTGATGTCGTTCACCATGCCATCCATTAGTATTAACATTAACTTTTCTCAAATTTAAGATCTATTTTCAAGTTACAATTTCTAAAAACAAGTTGAAACTTTATATATGGGGTTTAAATCTACCGCGCTATTCTTGTGGAAGTTTAGGATTTAAAATTAATTAACATTTTAAAAGTGTTGAATAGCGCTAACAAATGAAAGTGTTAATCATTTCTGTCGCATTCTTATTCAGTCTCACGGTTATATAATCCAACCTAATTCCTTCCATAAATTGACCCCATTATATAAGCTGTTCGCGTTTAAGACGCGCCTCACTATAGGGTTCAAAGAACGAGATAATATTGAGGAAGTAACCGTGCTTGCATTCAATTACGAATTACGTAAGAACGGTAAAAGAGCGCAACTCGAGTGACCTACAAAACCTGAGAAATCTCATGCGTGATACTTCGAGATAGGTGACCAACTTATGGAAAGGTCCACGCTCCTTACTTTTCCTTACGATTTCACTGAGTGCTGGATGGAGAAAGTTGAACTTGACATTGGCGAGCGCGTAACCTAGTCTGTGATGTAAGACAGGTGGGCCCACTCTCTCTAAAGTAGGCCAATCGGACAATCGCTGCTTATTTAACCGAATAACTTCCGCATGTTAAAATGACACTGAGATTTGAAATCGAGTTTCATACATAATTCAGACTTTAACAGAACCGAGGATTATGTACAGTCGCGAGGAAGAAAAAATGATCGTTAATGTCATTTTTTGACATAGATCTGTTGAGAAATTGTCATGTTTGTCATAACTTTGTACAGCGACATGCGTCATGTGTGTTCTATTTGTCAGGCTGATTAATGTCTAACACAAGACAAGAAGATATTTTTATTTCGCGACGATTCCGTTAAATTTTTGAATGATATTGGCGACCAATTATTTTTGTTCGTGACTGTACAATTTGTGTTCATTGTTTTTGTTGTTCTTGGTTTTTTCCAAAGTTATTGATTTTAAAAGGTTGATAGAAAAAAGTACAAACTGAATAGTTGTAGAATTTGAAGCGAACTAATCTAAGATAAAGGGTCGGTACTTCAGTCACTGATTAACTTTAACCCTTGGTTTATTCCCATGACTACAATTATAAAGAAAATTGTTCTTATGGGAATAAACCAAAGATTAGAATTAACCAGTGACTAATGCACAGGTTTTTAAAAATACTTTGCACCCTACCTGGAGGTTTTATTTATTAGAGAAAAACTTCAAACATAGGGGTAGTAGGGTCTTATATGTATTATCTGTTAGAGCTATCACAAGAAACAAAGGCGCATCGCAAAGTGGAGACAAAAATACAATTTTTAATGGGACCCCCTATATATTCTTCAATATAATGAAAGATCATTGTTTCCTGATTTTAAAAACACATATAATATGTTGATATATGGATCAGACGTTTGTGAAATATTTGTGTTTAAAATACAGATGCCCACCAAATATTTCATGAAGTCCTTGTAACGCGCCCGGTAAAACCTTTGTTTGTTTACTTTTACTGCAAGTAAACACCTAATAAAACTGGTCAAACAAACACAACTTAAATTTATTGTCCCGGGCGTTTACCTAGATTCCCGAGAAAAGGCCATTCAAATGTTTCTTACTACAGCTGCTCATGTGTCCCTAACTACGCTACCTGATTACTTGCCGGCCGGCGCTAAGCTATTAATACCTACGGATTGTGTTACGGTTGAATGGTCCTTGCGGGGATTCGCTATTAATAATAATACTTTTAATTACGGCTCGTGATCGTTGCTAACAGGAATCTACGTTGTGATAACCCGTTCTTCTTGGTGCACCCGGTAAAAACTCTTGAAAGAACAAGGTGCTAATTACGTTAAATAAAATACGATATTAGATTTAATTAATTATTTATTGCAAAAAAAAGGTAAAAACTCCTTGTGCCAACCACTGCGAGGTCTGGTATAATGAGCGCAAAAACCTTGCGTTGAAATCAAATACAAAGAAACAAAAATTACGATGCTCAGAAAGTACAGTATAACCCGCTTAACAGATTTCACTTTCGAATATCGGCGCGATCTACTTTCTTTCGATTCACACCGTTGGTGGTTTAACGTCTACACAGATATTTGTTGGAGAGCTCTGCTCCTTATTTAGATTAACAATTAATTGAATTTCAACTTAGTTCGAGTGTTGGTACTAGTGTTCGTCACTTCAGATTGTACTCTAAGACTTGTTCTGTTTAATAAACCAACGCACAGTGTGACATAGTGGGCCTACAGTTACTTAATTAATGGAGTTAATTAATGAATTAATCAAATGTTCTGGGGAAGTATGTGATACAAAATGCCGCCCACGGCGATCAATTTGCAGGATAATCAATAGCAATCACCAGTTTTTCAGGGACTCCTTTTTGGAGGTGATGGGATAACCCTAACACTGGCTAAACTAATTAATTAAGGTCTATGGGTAGGCGACTTTTCAGCTACTTCCAATCGCCTTGAGAGAGTGGCTCTTGGCTCCTTTTTTCAAATCTCTCTCTTCGTCTTTTTTTCGTCGGCTAAACCTATCTAACTAAATTATTGCGCAAGAACCCAGATTTGACTGTTTCTCGACACTACACTATGAGTGTTTATCGCTTCTAATTAACCTGCAAATTTTTCGACAAAGACCACAATTCGGTTCACACACATACAGGGTGAGAGAGAAACTTTCTAAGAAAATGTCTATGAATACGTAGTTCAAATTGTTCGGCCTTGTAATTTCACGAAATTCGTAACGACAATTAATTGGCCTGATTTCTTTGTTTATATCGTGCTGGCGCACTTGATTTCAGCGGCAGATGTAATTGCCTCACACCAGTGATTGAGATTGGCGACTTCCCTGTAGAAATCGAAAACAACCGTTAGCGCGTTTCCAACTTGCCGGAGAAAGTCCCCAAGGGTAGAATTATTTCTAGGAGTACACTGTATTGAATTCCCAGGTAGATTTGGGGGATAGTTAATGCTGCTGGTTGTTTAAATCACAGAACTGGCCTAATAATTAAAGAAACAATGACCAACAAATTTTTCTAAGTTGAATGTCAATAGTAAGTTTTTAATACTCGCTTCAATGTAAATAGAAGAGTTTGATTAAAGTTATCTAATTGCAATGGTAATATGAACTTTAGTGACTCTCTAGTCACTAATTAATGCAAATCAAATTATCCCTACGCAATTGTTACCACCAAAGATGCGATGAAGAAATACAAATAAATGTCAATTACCTAAAACGTGTAATCAGAGTAACACCCGCGCACTTCTCACTCTGATTTAATCACTCGCGTCGCGACGCACACGTGTTTGGTTTTTTAATTGCCCTTTCTTAACACACGGTATTCTAGCCTTACCGAAATAAATGATTTATCTAGAAAAATGAGTACATGACTGCAAGCACTACAAAAAAAGGGCCGCCAAGTGAGAATTTAAAGTATTTGACTGGTCGTTCGCGAGATTCGAACGTTTCTGCCTGTTTTTTTTTTTTTTTTAAAGTTAAACACCCCTCTGACTTTGCAGCTAAATTTTGAAATCACTTCGACCGATCATAGTCGTTGCACTCACGCCTATTCCAGATGCCCCGAATGTATCAAGCGACACCCCATTAGGTTATCAGGAACACTCGCTGTCGTCTGTCGCAAATGAAGCACTGCTAACTTTAACTTTACAAGCGCACAAGCTGACATTTTTTAAAAGTATCTGGTGCCTGCTTGAAAGAAATCAGACTGAAGCGAATGCTCCAACTCGCAATGTAATTTGATGTCTTTACCCACATGGAACATGTATCTGCAATTTTAACGCGACAAAATGTATACAAAAATCTAGGCAAAACAATCTAGAACGTCAAGTAGATTTGTTTTATGATGTCTGTGCAGCTACAGTGCATTTGATTGTCGCCTGCGAATATCGAATTTCTAAAGAGCTCCCTGGGTAGTAAACCAGCCTCTTGATAGGCGTTGGGCTTAATTGCCCCGGGTCGCATTTTTACAGCGTGCAGTTTTCGAACATGTGTTCGTTATTTGAAATGAAACATGCAACAATCGGAATTTGTTTTCAAAACAATACTTCAATACCGAAAATGATAAATTTCACCTGATATTTCCCAATTTGATTTCAAGGAAGCGTTCTGCATCAATAAAATTTAATAAATGCCGAAAATAAAAAAAAATTTCACTTATTTTCATACTTTTTGAAAGACACTGTATACATGTTAAAAGGCTAGCTATGTAGCCTTGGTAAAAGAAGTATGTATGGGTATATGCCGGATATCTGGTATCCAATGCACCAAAGCCCCTGCATCTCTAGTGAGGACACGTTTTTCTTTTTTTTTTTTTTATATGTCTCAGGCTTTCCTTCATTAGAATTATCAGGTGAAATGAAAACTAATTGTGAAAATAAAAATTGAGGGTGTCAAATAAATAATAAATGATGAATTTGATCTCATAATAAATTTTCTCCTTTATCTTGCCAATAATGCGAACTGCTATTCCGTATAAGTCAGTTTAAATTAACAAATTTGCTAATTACATTTAACCATATTTTTTCTCTTTCTTATTGTGGATCTAATGATGCACCATCAAGTTAATTACACTCATAAAATGAATATCGAAAGGAAATGACATTTAAAGCTTCATTTGTCTGTTTAAAAAATGACAATTAAAAGTAATTAAAAATGATTATTTATTACGTACTTAAATCATCAGGTTTTGTCTTCTGTCATTTAATAACTAATCAACGCGTAATACAAGGAAATGCCTGTTGGCATTTCTGCATAATTAAAAGCAAACTCTTTCTGTTAAGTAACAAAATAAATAAATATCTAATCACGACCATAAAATTATGTGATATAATCAATATCAAGTGTCACTGACTTTTACTCTATTTATTTAGGTAGTCGTTGTGTCTCTGATATCTATATTTTCAGATATTGCTGTTTTAGAAATTATGTATTTAGTTTGCTTGAGCACTTTATACAATTACAATTTTATAATAGTAATTGAAAAAGATAGTGCAAAATATTTATTTACTGTTCGATTATTTATTATGTTTACAACTAACGTTAACAACACAAAACTTGTTATTTGATGTAAAATCTAAGTAGTAACCATATAGTATGGTTATATTTTCAACATTTCCTTCTAAGCCACTGTATGAACACTAACTTAGACCTTAAAAATTCAAATCGAATTCGTTCTAAAGCTTTCGTTAACAAATCGGCTAATTGATTTTGTTCATCGATGTTCTACATTTATTCGATGCGCACCTCGCTCGATGTGTTTAGATTTCTTGTGGAATGCCGGGTTCTTTGCGAGTTTAATTGCACTAACATTATCGATATACAATGTAGGGGTTTTATCTATTTTAACACCCAAGTCTCTGAATAAACGTCGTTGCCTGATTAATTTTTTAGCACCCTCACTTTCTGTAATGAACTCTGCTTCTGTCGTTGATAAAGATACAGGCTTTTTGCAATTAGCTTGACCAGGATATAGAGGTTCCTTCATAAGACACCATAACGCCGCTGGTCGATCGTTTGGTTTTCGTATCTCCTGCAAAATCTGCCTCACTAAAAGCTTCTCTGTTTGAGTTGAAAACAGTAATCCATATTCAGTAGTTCCACAAAGATATTTAAAAATAGTTTTGATTTCAAGCCAATCCGTCTCAGTTGGACATTGTAGAGACGGAGTTGCATAAGACACCGGAAAAGCTAAATCCGGGAGAGTTGCTGTTGCCAAATATATTAAGCATCCTACAGCCTCACGATATGGCACTTTGTTATCTTCTAATCTTCCTCCACTCCGATCAGAGGGAGTTTTTCCTGAGTTTGCGTCGCTCATATTAAACCTTTTCAAAGTTTCCTGTATATACAATTTCTGGCATACAAAAATTTCATCCGGGCGTTGTTCAGCTCACGAGTACCATGTATCATTGATACTATGTCGTACTGTTCGAAATGCATATTCATTTGCCATTTCCGTTTTGGCCAACTCGACGCTCACTGCAGCTTTTCAACTTTCACTTTCAAGTCTTCCATTATTTTCAATTTATATCAGCAGTAATATCAGATTCACACGAAATCTCAAACAGCTTGTATCTTCTGATTATGCACATTTCACGTGATCTGGGCCTATAACTTTTAGAAGTTACGTGTTTAGTTTGCTTGAGCACTTTATACAATTACATTTTTATAAAAGTAATTGCAAAATTTAAGTAGTAACCATACAGTATGCTTATATTTTCAACAGCTGTCAATATATCTTTTCCTTGATGCTACTAATTTCAGAATAACGAAAGAACATCGCTCGTCGCTGGTTTACATGAATTCTTTTCGTCTTCTTCTCGTATGCAAATTAACGTGTGCTCGTTTGATAATACATTATAATACTTAAAAATAGTAAAAAGTTACGTTATCTTCTAAATTCTGCTATTTATATTTGTAAGTGTGTATAACATATTTCTGTAAATGACTGAAAATGTAGATAAATAAATAAACAATTTGTTTTATAACTTGTAATATACTGTACTATACTGCAAATTGAATGAATGTTAAAAAATCTACATCTACAGATTTAAGTTAAATGCTTTTTTAATACTGTTACGTTTTTAGGGATCGATTAATTTTTATTTTAAAACAAAACGCGAAATACTTAATAAACTAATTTATTTAAAGCATTAATAATAAAAAAAACTAATTTATTTACAAAGTAAACTAATGTATTTTGAATAGCCGAGCGATCTCTAACACGAACTCTAATGCGGAACTATCCTCATTCACTGCTTTTTTGCTTGCCTGCTTTTTATAACCCGGCTGATTTACGCGAAGCTCTTCGAACGCGACGGAATGTCTGGGGTTTATTCTAGTATTTCTCGGGAAATTTCGCAGACTAAGGCTGTGACGTGTAACGCGCCCGACTAAAATCCTTGTATGTTTATTTTTAAAAAAATAAAATAAATGTCCAAACAAACACAACTTAAATTTATTGACAAATTAAATTGGACCGTACGGACCCGGCCGTCTACCTAGATTCCCAAGAAACATGCCTTCCCATCTGTCTACGCTAAGTCTGCTATGTAAGGTTTATTACGGCGTTAAGAAATTATGTTGTTAAACCTACGGAATGTGTTACGGTTGAATGACCCTTGCGGGGAATCCGCGATAAATAATAATACTTTTAAATCCGGCTCGTGATCGCTGCTAATCTGGACCTACATTGTACTAACTCAGTTCTTCTTGGTACGTCGGGAAATAAGTCGAGAGAACAAAGGAGCTAATTACGTTAAATTTTTTTTTTTTAATCTGGTGGTTGCCCAACGGGGTCCTAAGTCAAAGACTTGTCAAGACCTCAGGAGCGGGAGTGTATTTGAGCGTGTGTGAAGTGTTCCATAGCTTTGTTACTTCCAACCTTCTCGCCGTTTAAGGGGAAGCAGTGTCGAATTTTATCCCCAACACTGAAGGGTGCCTGAAGTCGATACCGACCACCCCCGAGAAAAATCCCGAGTGCGGTTCGAACCGACGACCATGCGATTGCAAGGCCGGTCCTCTTACCACTAGACCGTTCAGGCGTTAATAAACTACGAAATTAGATTTAATTAATTATTTATTGCAAAAAAAGGTAAAAACTCCTTGTACCAGCCACTACGGGTCGGATATAACGAGCGTAAAAACCTTGCGTTAAAATCAATACAAAGAAACAAAATTTACGGTTATCGGAAGTACAGTAGGACTCGCTTAACAGATTTCACTTTCGAATATCGGCGCGGTCTGACTACTTCCAAATCACACAGCTGGTGGTTCAGTGCAGATACAGATATTTGTTGGAGAGCTCATCTCCTTAATTTGATTAACAATTAATTTAAGTTCAATTGAGATTGGTCTTGGTACTTGTGTTTGCTACTTTAGGTCGTACTCTAAGACTCTGTTCAATCAATCAACGCACAGTGGGTCTAGTGTACTTAATTAATGGAATTACTTAATTAATAAAATGTTCTGGAGAAGTGATACAAAAATGCCGCCCTCGGCGATCAATTTGCAAGAAAATCCAAAGCAATCGCCAGTTTTTCAGGGACACCTTTTTGGAGGTGGTGGTAAACCCTAACACTAGCTAAACTAATTAAGGTCAAATGGGTAGGGACCTTCCCGGCTACGTCCAATCGCCTTGATAATTAATTGAGGTCGAATGGGTATGGTCCTTCTCAGCTACGTCCAATCGCCTCGAGAGGGTGACACTATGTGCTGCATTTTTTCAAATTCCTCTCTTCGTCGTTTTTTCCGTCGGCTAAACCTATCTGACTAATTTATTGCGCAAGGACCCAAATGGACTGTTTTTCCACACTCCACTTTGGGTGGTTATGGCCCTTTCAATCTCTTGGCAAATCGCTTCTAATTAACTTGCAAATCTCTCGACGAAGACCACAATTCGGTTCACACACTGGGGCGAGAGAAACTTTGTTAAGAAGATGGCTATGAATAGGTGGTTCAAATTGTTTGGCCTCGTACTTACGGAATTCGTAATGAGCAATTAATTGGCCTTGATTTCTGGTTTTGAGATTGTGCTGACACACTTGATTTCGGCGGCAGATATAACTTGCCTCAGACCAGGAATTCAGGTTGGCGACTTCCCTGTACAAATCGAAAAACAACCGTTAGCGCGTTTCCAACTTGCCTGAGAATATCTCCAAGGGTAGAACTATTTCTAAGAGTACACTGTGTTGAATTCCCAGATAGATTTGAGGAATATTTAATTGATGCTGGTTGGTTAAATCACAGAACTGGTGGAATAATTAATTAAACAAATGACCAACAAATTTTACTAAGGTAAATGTCACTAGTGGAGTTTTAATACTCGATCCAAATGTAAATAAAATATTTAAAGTTGGTTCTTGTCCGATGAAATTTGTATCACAATCGTCAGACGAAGCTGTCGAACGACGGTGAAACGTTAAGTGTATAGTGCGAGATTTAGTGTCCGGTTAAAAGATTTTGTGATGTAAATAAAATAGTTTGATTAAATTTATCTAAAAGCAATGGTAATACTGAACTTTACTGACTCTTTAGACACTAATAAATGCAAATTAAATTATTCTTTCTCAGTTGATACCACCAACGCGTATTCCGTGGAACACGCCCGCACTGCGCGCACTTTAATTTAAAACACCCGCATCGCGACGCGCATGTGTTTAATTGCCCTTTCTTAACACACTGTATTTTAACCGTACCGAAATAAATGATTTATCTAGAAAAATGAGTAAATGCCTACAAGCGCTACAGAAAAACTGCCAAGCCAACATTAATTAGTCAACCGCTCGTTAACGAGATTCGAACGTTTCTGTCCGTTTTCCGTGCCCCGTCCTTTCCAAGTAAACATTAAGCACACCCCTCGGACTTTGCAAGCTAAATTTTGAAATCACCTCGACCAATGATAATCGCTGCTTTTAGTTCCCAATCATGCCTATTCCAGATTGTCTGCATGCATCAAGCAACCCCCCATTAGCTTATCATTATGACTTTGTTTAAAACGTTACGAATGTTCCCCTACCAAACAGACGACTCGCAGTGCAGGTTCGTTACGGGCAAATATTGCCGCCTTAGCGGCGGTGTAACGCTCGGAAACACGACATCACACGCCGCTTGGCTATGCTTCTCGTTCAGTAGTGGGGCGAATTTTAACATTTTTCGCTAGCCCTACTTATCAGATACAACTCGCGGGTGGTCTGTCGCAATTGAATCCTTCATAATTTTAACTTTACAAGTGTCCAGGCTGACATTTTTTGAATACATCCTGCCCTCGTTGAAAGAGACCAGATTAAAGCGAAACACTTCAACCGGCGACGCAATTTGATCCCGCGACCAAAATGCATACAAAGATCTAAACGAAAACAAATCTACAGGCTACTCTGACAGATTTACGATGTCTGTGAAGCTGTGGTGCAATCTGCATGGTGCCCGCAATTATAGAACTCTCAAGACTCTGGGTGGTATATCCTCTTGAAACGGACAGAGCGTCGCCCCTAATTGCCGGGCCGCATTTTTACAGCGTACAGTTCGAACACGTGTTTATTATTTGAAATTAAACATGCAACAATCGATTTTGTTTTGGAAACAATTTCGCGATCGTTTCAGACGTAGTAGCTGTCTGGCACCAATGGTATCGAACATCATAATACTTTACTTTATCTATTCAATGTATTCAAGTACTACTTTTATAATATGTTTTATGTCTAATGAAAAAAATTACCGATTGAAGGATTTTTTTTACTTTTCGGGCACACGTTGTAACTCGAAATTTATACGTGATAGAATTTGTTTACTTTCAGGTTCAAATTTAGCGTATTTCGAATATTAAGAATCACCTATTACAATACCAGTCACAAAAAAAAATATATTCATTTGTTGACTAGTGTAATCGTTGAAAAAGTCCAGACGTTATTTGATTTGATAAAACTTTAATGTTTTCAGCTTGTGTTTCGAATACATAGCGAAAGCCATGCAAGAGAGAAACAATGCAGACCAAAACGAAGAAAACTTGTCTATAGTACAATCCATCTTGAAGCGAACAAAAAATCCAAAATTAGCAACGGCGTTAGCGCTTGATTTCTTCTTAGTTGGCGTGGATACGGTAACTGCTCCACTTTTTAAGTATTAAAAGATAACAGTTGCATTTCAGACATCCATAGCAGTTGCGTCTACTATGTATCATTTGGCACAAAATCAAGACAAACAGCAGATCTTGTATGATGAACTTAAAAATACACTACCTGAACCTGACACTCCCGTTACTGTTTCATCCCTGGAAGCTTTATCATACGTAAAGGCTTGTTTAAAAGAAACACTGAGGTATTTAATAATTATTTAATTACATTATTGTATTTAAGGCGCGGCGTTTCAGGTTAAAACCCGTAGTTTTAGGAAACGGCAGAACTTTGCAAAGCGACGCAGTCATAGGAGGCTACGAAATACCGAAAGGGGTAGATAGGTACAATCACCTTGCACCGATATATCGGTTAATTATTTGGTTTTAGACGCATGTGATTTTTCCCCATTTAGTCGTCGGAAACATCGAGAAATATTTTAATCAATCTAGTAAGTTCGTACCAGAAAGATGGTTAAAATGCTCGGAAGAGTGCCCGTTTTCACAGAATAAAATTCACCCCTTCGTATCATTACCATTCGGCTATGGGAGGAGAGCATGTCTGGGGAGAAGATTTGCGGAAGCGGAATTGCATATTTTATTATCAAAAGTAAGTTGTTATTACTTTATCGAATAAATAAGATTGTAATGACCACGACCTACTAGATTTCACGAGTCTCTTATCTCTTTTTCATTTTGATTTTTCTTTCAGATATTTAGGAAGTATAAAGTGGAGTATAATTACGGACCGATGACTTACAAAGTAATGCCTTCATTTACACCGATGGGGCCTCTGAAGTTCAAATTGACACCAAGAATCTAGAAGTTATTTGAATTACGTAAGTTAAGAAAAAATAATTCCATATAAAAGTCTAAAATACTCCTCATAGTTTTAATTTTTTTGAGGACTATAAATAGATGTATCTATAGTTCATTTTTATGTTATTAATATGTGCCGATCGATCGATCGATAAGTCAAAGAACTTTTATATAGTTATCTTCTTCTAATTTTCGTCAAACGCTCTTGCTCCTTTTGTTATGTCATTTCGTCGTATATTTTCGTAACTCTGGTCTATACGATCGGCATATAAATAAAAAATGAATTTTATGTATGTAGTTTCAAAAAATACGTCAGGTATAACAGACAAAGAATATGTAAGTATCTGTATAATTTATGTTCAAATATATTTTTTAAATAAATTATTATTTTATGTGATACATATTTTTTAATTGCCTTTATATTTAATCAAACAATTTTGATATTTACCGTTAATCATCTACCGTCAACGTGTTGTTGAATGATGCAAGAATACTGCTAGACAGCTAGTACGGGAATTTCAGTATTAGAACAGAATGCAAGGGAAACGTATTTTATTTAGAAGAACCAATAACCTTTATATAGGATGTCCCAAAAATAAGTGTTCAGGTGAGAATGGTGAGATTTCATGGATAAAAAACCTATATTGTTAGCGTCGGAACGGCTTAGCCAAAGAAAATGTTGTTCGTTCAAAATTGTCACATAGATTCATAAACTATTCGGTCAATTTAAATCAAAAACAGTTCTGCAAAGCTAATTAATACCTTTTTGATTTGAGAATAAACTGTCTTCGCGAACAAATTATATTGATTAAAATAAGAGTTTTTCAAAAAAATGAATGAAAATTGAACTTTTTTCTTTTTAGTTCTCGCTCATATCTGAGAAAAAAATCCTAAGGGTACCATAATTTTCATTCATTTTTTGCCAAACTTTTTTTTAATCAAAATAATTTGTCAGCGAAGATGTTTTATCCTCAAATCAAAAACGTTTGAATTAGCTCTACAAAACTGTTTCGTTGATTCAAATTAACCGAATAGTTTATGAACTTATGTGCTAATTTTGAATGAACATCATTTTCTTTGGGAATTAGATTCAAAGGTCCAGCAAAAAAATGAAGCCTTTCCGACCTTGGGAATACAGGATTAATTCCAAAAAAATGTAGTTTGTCCATATTTGGTCTCAAACTTTTCGTGATATTTAAATTTGAAATTATTAGTGTTTTAATATATTGTTATTAATTTATTTCAAATAATATGTTAATGTCTCTTAGATGTTAGCATTTTGATTGACTTAACATCAAAATCACGGAACTTGAGCTCTGCGTCATCAATCACCGCAGCTACAACCGACGTATTCGAACGACATAAGAGCGATTCCTAGCTAGTGGCTACCTAAAAATTCAATCCAGAGGCACTAAAACAAAGGCATTGCGACTCGAGTCTCTTTTGGTTTGTTAAAAATCTGGTAAGAGTGAGAAATTTTGGAAAAAGCTAATTGTTGTTGTTTATTGTGTAGAGTTTTGCTTGAAGTCATTTAGAATTTCTATCTGTTGGACCGACCCTTTTGACCATTTCTTCTCAAGCCCGACCAGCCGTTACAATATTATTCAAAAGCTCGTATAATGTCTATTGTAATCTGACACCTTCTTTTTCCCTCCCTTTGTTTGTGCAACTAAAAGTCGGAGGAACACAAATTTTGATAGTTTTGAGAATGATATGTAAATATCATTTGTACTATTTCCCTGTTACCAATTTTACCATTTTTTAAATGTTTTGCTAAATACTTTCAATGTCTACATTTAAAATAAAAGGTAAAAGCACAAATTAAATTTAAAAAAGAAATACAAAAATGTACGAAAAATTTATTGAACTTTGAATCCGGTGCGGATTAAACTTTTTTTGTACACAAAACTATTGATATCTTCTCTGTATGATTTCCCTGGATTTTGGTAGGTGACAAGCAGAAACGTTGTGCACGACATCAGCTGCGTCTGTCAATTTTAAATGTTCGTTCAATTTGTTGGTAATTTCTTCTTTGTTTAAAACGAACTGTAAAGTATCGATAACATCGCTAACCTGTTCTTGTTCCACGCATCTGAAAACGCAAGGAACAGTTATTAATTTGTGCAAGAACATAAATAACAATTTTGTTGTAGTTTATTTTTTACATAGCGTAAAGGATTCTTCTAAATATTTTCATCCACTTACAAAGGACAAGGATTCGTGTGGACGATTTCCCCAATAGGAGCGAGCTCGTATTTTATTTTGTCGTCCTTAATAATGGTGTCTTTAGTTTTCTTCTTATCTGACTTCTCTTTGTAATAAACGCTCATTATTAACTCATTAACTCGTTCTTCTACCATCTCCAAATACAACAGCACATTATAATTGTTTATGGAGGTATTATTGCCTAAAATGACCAAAATTTTTTTTATTGTCATTATTATCATGAAGCAGAAAAACGATTTTAACATTGCAGGCAAAATGTTTCCACGAATGATGCTAAGCGCTCGTTAGGCTTCGGAGTCAGGGCGAATCTTATTCTGCCTGCTCAAGAGGTTCAAGATAGTCTTTGGGTAATAAAGGATATAATAGAAGTGTTTGTTTTTTTATTTACTGTGTCGCCCTTAAGGTACCTCCGCTGTTAATTAGCGAGTGCTTCCTCTAAGCAAACTCCAGCGACCTTCTAAATTTTAAGGGTCGTGACAATATTTGACACATCCTGATGTATTGGCCATCCACATAACAATGAGGCGCAATCTTAAGCCTGGCTTTATACTGAAGGTAATATTGTTAAAAACAAACAAATATTAAAAACTGGGCCAAAAAATTTTAGAAACTTCTGTTATTAACATTGTTGATAACACTTGCGATTAACACGTGAAGAAATACCGAAGAAATGTTAGTAAAATGTTAAAAATGTTGGTTTTTTCCATTAACTTGTTAATAACATTCTCATAACTAGAGAGCGGATAGTTAGGCAAATGCCTTTTGCCTGCCTTTTTTGCCTTTTTTTGCTTTTTCTAAATTTGCCTTTTTTAAGAAAAAGATGCCTTTTCTGTTTTTTTTTCTTGGGTTTTTCCGTAAGATTTATTGAATTTAGAAGAAAATTTAAAATACAAACTTTTAATTTAAGATTTTCAATTAAAAATTGATGATAAAAACTGTTTCTTCAGGAAACATTTATCATCTTATCAAGAAATTTGCTTTGGAAGAACCACCTAATTGCTTCTTAATTTTACCTAAAATTAAATATTTCTCAGTACCTATCAGCGTCACATTGTGCCCTTCAAAGTTTTCGGACCAATAATCCTTTTACCTGGAACTAAACAATGAATTCATTAGAGGTATTTACCGCCGCCTAACGGGTTTTCGGCTTTTAAAATGTGTGTAAAAGGAGCCGAATTTACAAGTTCTCT
The DNA here is from genome assembly GCA_958336345.1 of Dorcus parallelipipedus. Classification (NCBI taxonomy): domain Eukaryota; kingdom Metazoa; phylum Arthropoda; class Insecta; order Coleoptera; family Lucanidae; genus Dorcus; species Dorcus parallelipipedus. Next base: position 31,083,564 of record OY284477.1, on the reverse strand, counting down.
TTCATTCCATATTTATGTGTTTTCTGTGCCTTGCTAAGTAGTGATAGTGTACTATTTCAAAATGCCACCTGTCAAAACGTGCCAAGTTTAAAAGTGGACCAAATTGGACAAAAATTTAAGGGTTGATGGAAGCAATGTATTTTGTCAAGCTTGTTCCAAATTGGTAAGATAAATTTCAAATTTTAAATTTGCGTTGTTTTAATGTCGTATTTGAACTTTTTAGATACACTTTTAGATATGTGGATTAATTTATTTAACTCTTACTAGGTTGTGGATGCTTTTGATTCAGCTTCTGCCCAGGCCATTGCAAAATCACAAGCAGCGTTTCGCAATAATGCGGTAAAAAGTGGATTAATTTTTATTAAAACAAATTATTCAACTTTGCCACAAGTAATAAAAGATTTAGAGACCCGGGGCTTATCATTGGTTGAATATGTAAATATTTTTGAGGGTGCTAAACTTTGCTATCGAAAAAGTTTCCGGTGATGTGGGTAGAAAAATCCAAACGAAATTAAAGGACGTGCTAGCCAGAAATCCTGGAATTTAAACAATTATGGATATAGCAGTAATTCATAAGGAGGACGTAGGGACAACATCTTTAAATATTGAACAAACAAGTGCCTTAAAATTTGCACCAGTAACATCTTGCGATGTTGAGCGATCGTTCTCGCATTATAAAACTATTTTGTCAGATAGACGGCAAAATTTATTACCGGAAAATATAGAAAAATACCTGGTTTCTTCGTGGAAAGTAGATATTTAACTTTTTCTAGAGTGTGTATAAGCTGTATGCTTATTTGAATAAAGAATAATTTATTAAATAAATTTCCGTTTTTGTCCATTTTTGGTACTTTTATTGCCTTTTTGGAAATTTTATACCGCCTTTTTGCCTTTTACGCCATTTTTTCTTGCCTGACTATCCGCTCTCTACTCAAAACTTTGTTAATAGCAAATATTTTGTGATCGGTCTGGAGACAGCCTAGATCAAAGAATATTGCTAGCAAAATGTTACTTACAACGCGTGATCAATACATTTCTAATCAAGTGATCTATGGAAAGAAAATGGTATGTCTTTGATTTTTTCATTTTTTCAAATGTCATTCTAATTTCAATTAATTTCTAATTTCAACTGTCAATAAGTTTAGTTCATTAATAGGAATCTTTGGTCATAAGAGTTCAACTACCGTTCTACAAACACCCTGTATATGGCCGATAATACTTACCCAAAAGCTCTAACAATGGATCGTTGGTACATTTGCAAATTTTAAACAACTTATCGATGCCTTGAAGTAGGGAACTTAGTTTGCCCTCGGTCGTCTTAAGATCCGCTTCAATTAGATTAGCCTACGAAATGAAGAATCTTTTACTATCGAAATATAAAGATAATTTAAATAAACAAATTCTGACATGTGTTCCATAGTGAAACTTAGACGCGAAAGTGGGATCTTTTTGATCAAATATGTGTGTACACATTTGATTAAGATTTTTACAAGAAAATTGATTTATTTTTTCAAAACAAAATCAATAAATTTAATTAATTTGAATTTAATTAATTTAAATTTAATTATATGAATTTAATTAATTTAAATTTAATTTTTTCGAATTTTTAGGATAGTACCGGTTACATTGATTTTGTTTTTATTTACAAAAAGTGTCCTGCTCAAATTAAATTCAGGAATAGCACACTTTTTGCTAAGTTCTTCTTGGAGCACTTTAGATATAAAAGAAACATCGGATCTTACAACTTCAGTCTTTTCTTCAATTTGGGTTTTAAGTTTTTCTATGGTGGTAGCCTGATGATTTGCTCGCTGCTCGTGTAATTCTTTCTGTTCGTCTACAAATGTTTCAGTAAGTTGAAAGTAAAAAATAATACTGCGCCATCGAAATCTTCAATTAGGTTTACAATGCAGGGTTACTGATTCACTTAGGGCCGGTATTATAGCATTAGTTTAAACTGCAGTTTGGCAGTTAAACTTCAGATTTTAAGATATTTCCGATTGAAAATCATTTAAAGCAAAACGGGTCTGAAACCTCAATACATCATGCTTTGCCTTAAATGATTTTCAAAGAAAGTATGAAGTATTTGGTATCAGCGTACTTAGAAAAAAGAATTTATGACTTAAGCTAAGAAGCTGCTACGTGGTGACTCGCATTCACACGCAACAACCACCTGTGAGCGTATGGTAAGCAATTTTCGGTCGAACCTACCCGTGTAGTTCTTAGCTGAAGGAAGCGTTCAGTAGCTCAGTGAAGACGGTCGTGGGCGCGGTAGATATGCACAAGTGTTCGTCAAAATGTGGGAGAGGACTTCCCAGATGTTGAGAACCACCTAGCTTATGAGCAACGTTCCCCAAAATCATGGATCGACGATAGGAGAACATCCAAGAAAAGGTCACCTTGTATAGTTCCGATTTTAAATGACTCGCTAGAAGGGCAGGGTAATTTATAAGCGAACTCCAAAATCCCACCGAAACAAAGGAAATCCAATTCAAGAGTAATAACAAAAGTATATTGAAAAACAACAATGGTTGGCAAAAAAACAGAACCTGGAAAACCGGTTCAGGGTGCATCTAACAAAGTCGGCAATGCAAGTGCCATCAACATTAAAATACGGTAAATTAAATAAATATGAACGCTACAAAACGTTCCGGCAAAAATGTAAAAATACACGTAAATGGCAAGTACAAACCGCGCACGTTTGGGCCCAATCGCGACGTTCACAAAATAAATGCATTAAATATCCTTTGCCGAAAAAAACAAAATGTTGAAAAAACAAAATTGAGTGAATAATCAAATTGATACAAAACAAATAAACTAAGATCTGCCAAGGCAGAAAAATTTAATTAAATTACACGAAACTTTATGTTCGGTCGCATAACGTGGTGACCCAGTCGCGAGTAACGGAATTCGGAGGCGAACAGGCGTAGAAAAATTTTAAATAAATTGCAGGATACCACAAATTTCGCAGCTCCTCGGAGGGCGTCTAGAGCTGGACGCTTGTATGAACGTCGAGGGAGGAATTCGGCGTTTCAAACCCCTGCAGGAATTCCGCTCGTACGGTGGTGACGAGGTTCTGAACGGCTCACAGACCGGAGAAGGGAGGCCGAACAGCGGGCCTTAAGCGACTTGCACGATGATAAAGCCGTGACTTCCGTATGAAAGTCCGGGTATGGTCCCGTACTGATTGCTGGATAAAAAAAAAACGAAACGATAAATACAAATTCACGATACTGATCCCACGAACGCTATAAAAAAGAATTAAAGGAAAACTTACCTCGTAACGGGGTTACGAGCACCGAAAAAGAAAATCTCCCCGCGCTGGAGGTTGAGAAACAAGCAAACACATCCGCAGCAGCGATAACGCCACCCAATCGCTCACCTGTGGTCACAGATCCTTTCACAAGCCTTCTAGCGATAAATTACCAAAAACCAAAAGTAGGATGACCAGAACAGGTGTGACGTCTCACAACGCAAAATGGAGAATCAATGCGTGCCGGCGCGCCAAGCGACCACCGCCCGTCCACGCCGGAGGTTAGAAACGTCAACCAAAATTCTGGAAGGGAGGCAAGCCAACTGCAATCCCCGTGGATTGACCAGGCACGCGTCAAAGAAATTCGAAACTAAAACCATTTCACAGGAGGAAGGGGGACATAAAATTTTAACAACGCAAATAAACCCAAGCTCCGCGTCAAGAGAAACAGGATCAAAGCGACTAATCGATCTATTTTCTTTTTTCTTTTTTTCTGAAGTTATTATTGCAGGCATTATAACAAAATTAATACATTCTGTAGGCACTTTCTTGAGCTGTTGCGATGATATCATTGGATTTTACTTAAAACGTTTCGTCTTGTTCTGACCATCATCAACTTCATTTTTTCTTATGTGCTCCTCATTGGGTTTTAATATCATTAAATAATCATTTTTTTTCCTGATACATCAGAAAAAATAGATCTATTTAATGATAGATATTATATATATAGAAAAGATATTTTGGGAGACACAGCGCCGCGCTTTATCTGTTTCAGCCTTAACACGTGGAATTGTCTTTTGTGATAATTGTCGCCTCAGCGAGCGGCCGGGCGGTATATTACAAATAAAAATAATATTTTCGCGCTGTCAGATCAAAAGTCTTTCGGCGAGCGTTCGCCAAAGACGCCGCACCAGAAACTAAAATCAAAGGGAACCGAAAGCGCTTAGGCAAAGTGGCACCGAGTGCGATAAATCATCAATCGTACACATCAATATCGGTATAACATAGACTATTATAGAAAAGCATTGCGTAAAGATTTTTAATATTGAATATTTAAAATTGTATTTTGATTTATCTGCTTATGCCTTACGACGCCGCCTGATGCGGCCGCCTCTCTGTATCATAGCACGGCACGGCCCTGGTACAGCGGAGTGGAGCTGCGGCAAGACGAAAAGACCAAATAGCAACATAAGAAGAACTAAATGGTGGACGGACGATATACGAAGACAGGTAAAAAAAAGAAAAATGGAAAAAATATCTGAGCACAAGACGAACCGAAGACATGAAGACTATGAAGTATACAGAGAGAAAAGAAAAGAGGTTAAGCCCGCAATACAGAAGGCAAAAAACAAATCATGGGAGGAATTTAGCAGCAGAATGACAAAAAACTAGAGAGAGAGAACCAAAAACTATTCTGAAAAATTAGTTATCGAATAGAAGCCTCGAGTCACTATAAAAAACTATTCTATGGTACATTAAAACAGCTCAAACAGAGAAAAGAATATAGCATGCCGAAATAAAGGATAAAGAAGGAATTGTATTTGTGTTTCGCCGCGTACGGACGTAGTTGACGCGCTCCGATTTTAATGTGTGTTTTATCAAGAAAAACTATACAAACAAAACTGAAAGTGCTACTGATGAAAATATTAAATACTGAATATTTTGAAATTTTATCGTTGACTTGCGATGACGCGCTCTTCGCGTAGTAAATTAGAAAAGTTATAGACTCAATTAAAGACGGCTCCGCACATGCGGGATTCGCCGAATCCCGAATATTCGCCGAATGCCGTGATGCTCGGCTTGGTATTCACCAAATAGTGTGCATATGCATACATACATGCGGGGTTTCTCCGAACATCCAGCTTTTGCGAGAACAGCGAATACGTATTTGCCAAGTGCCGTGCGAGTCTTTAATTGAAAATCATCATGGACAACAGTGATGAAGTTATCATTACTGCTGCTGCATTTACTGTTTTGTGTAGTGGCTACAAACTGATTTAAAAAAAAACCTAAAAAAGGAGATGGTGGATGGTATCATTGAACCAAAGCAGAAAACGGTAAAAAAATCTTCCAAATTATGGATTCATTTTCGTACAGTTCGAGGAATTCCAAGACCGTTTCGTTGGGCCACTCCATTCCTAAACAACAGAAGATAGAAAAGTTTTAAAAATGCTACATTATTTAATTTGAAATAATATGTTTATTCAATTGTATAACTAATTGTATGACTAGTTACGAATCGACAAATTGAAGTAGTAAGTAGCAATTAGAAAATAGAAGTATAAATACACTTACTGTCTGTCTGCCGAATGTGCTCCCGAATGTGTGGAGCAGCGCGAGTTTGCCTATTTGACGAATATTCGTGCGCTTTGAAGCGGACAAAATACCGACAACTAGCCGAGCGAGGCGAGCACTGACTATCGTTGCTCGGCGAGTAGACGATCACACATCCACACTACTCGGGATTCGGCGAACATTTGTTCGGCATTCGGCGAATCCCGCATGTGCGGAGCCGCCTTAACGTGAATTTAACAACAAATTTAAAAGTGAACATTGACCAGCTCGGTCGAAGTGGAAAAATAAGCGCAAAGAAATAGTGCGGATGCACCGGCTGTGTACGAAAATAACATTACATTTTTTGGACGAAATTTAACGATGTGTGATAATACGGATAAGTGTGTACAATGCAATTTCTGCAAAAAAATGTACCATCGCATTTGTGGGGGAATCCGGCATCAGCGGGGTTTCCATACGAGACGAGTATCGTGGAAATGTGCAACTTGTGATATTGGCGATGACATTTCGATACAACAACTTAAAGACAACAATGATAATCAAGGGACTAAGCCGATTAATCAGGAAAAAAACCAAGATACTCCAGTATCCATTGAATCTGGTATATATAAAGAAAAACTAATCTCAATGATCAAGGAAAATATTGAACAAAACGAAAATATTCAAATAAAACTTGAGACAGTTTTAACTGAAAATCGAGAGTTAAAACGAGAATTAGCTGAAATTAAACAACAAATAAAGGTAAATGTTACCGGAATAGTAGGCTCTCCAGAAGAGGATTGCGTGAAAAAGGATGAAAAGAAATTCATTTCAGGAGATAAGCTTCAGAAGCCGGCAACTCCTCCACAATCCTACAGTGATACATTGAAAAACAGCCCAATAAAACCATTACAAGCTGATGGAAAACAGCTAGGAAGAGCAAACAACAAAGCACAATTAAGCGAATCTTCAAACGGGAGAACCATTGAGAAAAGTGATAAATCCACGGCGACAAAAGCAAAAATTACTAAGGCCGAAGTTAATAAGGCGATTTTGCGTGCAGAAACAATGAATAAAATTGAAGATATGAAGAATCTGACAAATAATGAATGGAATCAAATCAAAAGGAAGAAAAAATCTACAGGCATAGTTGGTAAAAAGAATTGTACTGATTCTTGCCTTGAAGCGATTCCAAAATACGCATCGCTTCACGTAACGCGCCTTCATAAAGATACCAAACCTGAAAACTTACTTTCCAGAAGTGACGTGCGAACAATTAAAGTCAAAACACCCAGAGGTGTATGCATCGTTCAAGATATCAGTACAACAAGACCATTTACCAGCAGCGATGGACCCAGCATTGTGGCCAAATGGTACGTTTGTAAATCATTTTTTATACAGAAGAATGAAAAAACCATTAGCAACCGCTTAAGTTCACTCAAAATGCTAAACACTGACATAAACCCAATTAATAAATTTAGTGTTTTACATTTAAATGTCCAATGTTTACGCAACAAAATAGACACATTGGAAATATTAGCTCAAGAGAATAAAAGTGATGTCATTTGTACTGCTGAACACTGGTTCAATACAGATAACCAAAATACTTATAATTTATCTTCTTATAACCTAGCCAGCTGCTTTTGCAGGAAAGACTATAATCACGGTGGAGTATGTATTTACGTTCGGTCAGGTATAAAATACCAAGAAGAGCAATCGATAACCATGATGTCACAAGAGAAAATATGTGAAATTGCCAGTGTATATCTTAGTGATTTGAATTTAATTATACTTGAAACCTATCGATCTCCAGACAGTGATCTTCATCAGTATTTGACTCTGCTAAATGAAGCACTCGAACACATATTTCGGAGTTACTCAAGTACAATTAGAATTGTTATTGCAGGTGATTATAATGTTGACATTACTAAAAAGAACAGTTCGTCACTATTCTTAACTAATACGATGACAAGATTCGGCCTAACTAATGTAACAGAAGAATATACCCGTAGTCAGAACAATTGCCATTCGTGCATCGACAATGTTTTTACCAATATAATTGAACATGAAACCAACATTATTTTATCATGTATTTCGGATCACAATGCAATTAATTTTACTTTCAAAATCAATTCAACGCCTAGAAACAGCCATAGAATCAGGAATTACACAAAAAGCAATATGCATTCTTTCATTCAGCTCCTTTCTAATGAGACATGGACATCCATTTACACAGCTGACAATGCAGCAACAAAATATACAAATTTTTTAAGTACTCTTGTGGGTCACTTTGAAACCGCAATTCCTACAATTACAAAACAACAAAAAAATCAAAGGATTGCAATGTCTGATGAATTAAGACAGATTAAAGAAACAGATTTAATACATGAAACTTATGTACAACAGGGAGGAGATGACCTAAAACAAATATTTAATAGCTACAAAATGTTCTATCTTAAATGTGTCACAGAAGAGAAAAGAAAGAAAAATATTAAAGAACTTGAAGTATCGACCAATAAACAGAAAACCCTGTGGAATATAATAAAAAAAGAAACACTGCCGCACTCTTCCAATAAATCACACATCACATGCGAGGATTTTAATCTGTTTTTCTGTAATATTGGCTGCAACACATTACAACACATTCCAATAAGCAACAACAATTCATCACAGTACTTAAAGCAATTTCCAAGTAACCGCTCCACATGTTTCTTGAACCCTGTAACTCCAGAGGAAATTAAAACAATCATAGATGGACTTAAATCAAAAACTTCAACAGATATTCATGGCCTAAATACGAAACTTATCAAGAAGTGTTCCAGATATATAGCTCAACCTTTAGCTGACATAATCAACACCTGTTTCCGGGAAGGTATCGTCCCAGTTGAAATGAAAGTAGCGAAGGATGTACCCATATTCAAAAAAGGAAATCCCTCTTCCATAAATAATTATAGACCCATCTCAATCCTTCCTGTACCTTCAAAGATTCTTGAAGCCGCCTTATACACCAGATTAGAAAATTTTCTTTCCAAAAATAACTGTATGACTATTGACTATTCATCAGTATGGATTTAAGAAAGGCAAAAACACGACGGATGCAGTATTATCATTACTAAACTATATTTGGGATGCATTTGAGGAACATTGTGAATGCGAAGCTCTACTATGTGACCTGAGTAAAGCTTTTGACAGCATGCAGCATGACATATTTTTATACAAACTAGAACATTACGGCGTAAGAGGAGTCCCTTTACAACTTATAACATCCTACCTTCAAAACAGGAAGCAGGCTGTTCATTTAGATGGTTAAAAAAGCAACATCTTGCCTATTCATAGTGGTATACCACAAGGCTCACTGACCGGGCCTCTCTTTTTCAGTATCTTCATCAATGATCTGCCCAATCAAACATCAGTTCATACGATATTGTATGCTGACGACACAACGTTAGTATGCAAAGGCCGTACCTGCAGTGAAACTCAAATAAATCTGGACACTGCCAACAAAGAAGCAGCAGATTGGTTTGCTGCTAACAAACTTTATCTAAATAACGACAAATCATCAAAAATACCATTTATAACTAAGCGTAAAACTGATTTGACAACCAGGAATTCTGCGAAATTTCTTGGCATTACATTGGACTCACGGCTAACTTGGAAAGCCCACACGGATGATATACTTAAGAAACTTGCGTCAGCCACATACGCAATAAGAAGAATTGGAGAACTTATAGGCAAACAAGCCTTTATAACTGCGTATTTTGCCTTATTTCAATCAAGAATGAACTATGGTATTCAATTTTGGGGTGAATCCACTCACGCCCAAGCTGTTTTTGTTAGTGAAAAAAAGGCAATTCGCATCATGGAAAAGGTTACTGAACAAACTCATTGTAAACCTCTGTTTCGCAAACTACGTATAATGACCATGTCATCAATTTATCTATTTTCTCAGCTCATAAGAGCTCACGAAGAAGCAAAAGCCTTACAGAAGAGAGGTGATGTAATGACTACAAATTTGAGACGCTACTACAAGATAAATGTTGCCACGCGGAGAATAAATGCCACGGCAGTACAAACCAGACATTTGTTTTTGTACAATAAACTTCCATCAGTGTGGACCCAACTCCCAAAAAGACTGTTTAAGAATAAATTGAAGTTACAATTAATTGACAAGGCTTACTATAGCGTAAACGAATATTTAGAGGATACTCTTGTATGTTAGCCTCTCACCAGTTATGGCATATTGTTATTGTTACCTATTTATCTATTCGATTGGCACCTAGATTGCTAATAGGCATGTAACGAAAACTGTAAAGTTTGAATAAAGTTTGATTTGATTTGATTTGAAGGAAACATAATAACAAATGAAGATAAAATAATGGAACATTGGAAAGAGTATTTTGAAGAGCTAACAGCTATTGACATATCGAGACATCAGGATGAGGAGGTAGCGGTACATGAAGAGGAAATGGAGACCATAAGTGAGCAGGAAATGGAGGAAGCAATAAGAAGGATAAAACTAGGCATAGCTCCCGGAAAAGATAATATCACACCGAAAATGATAAAATATATGGGAGGAGAAGGAGTAAACAAGCTAGTGGAGTTAATGAATGATATTCTGATAAAAGCAAGAATATCCAAGGATTGGAAAACAGACATTATATTACCAATATACAAAAAGGGCGACAAAAGAGACTGTAAAAACTATAGAGGAATAACACTATCTAGTGTCTCAGGGAAGGTATTCGCAAGAATACTAGAGAAAAGAGAATAAGAAACAAAATAGAGACAACGTTAGAAGATACGCAATGCGGATTTAGAAAGAACAGAAGTACACAAGACCTTACATTTACGTTTAGACAAATGAGTGAAAAGATAATAAACAAAAATAGACAAGCACACACATGCTTCATAGACATGGAGAAAGTCTTCGATAGAGTGCGAAGAGAGGACGTGTGGGAGGTGCTGAGAGTAAGAGGGGGTAAGCAGAAACATCATCAGAAGTAATAAAAGACATGTACAGGGGAAATACGAACATAGTTAGAACAAACAACGAAGAATCAAAAGCATTCGAAACAAGACAGGGGATTAAACAAGGATGCGTACTAACTCCACTGCTGTACATAACGGTACTAGATGATGCAATGAAGAAGGCCAAGAAAAAGATGAAAAAGTTGACATAAGGATACCGGCGAATGAGTACAACTGAATGAACTGATCTTCGCAGACGACATGGTCTTGATAGCAGTATAACAATATAACCTTGATGTAATAAAAGAAGAACTGGAGAAGATAAACATGAAAATTAGTTGTAATGGAATTATTATATTTCTGTAAACTTGAAGCACATCCGGTGCTTATTCAGCGTCTCGATGCAGGCACTGTCCGCGGAGCGAAAGGAAATAAAATATGATGACAAAGATAACTAACTAATCAATTTTTAAAACTCAGAGAGTTCATTAGTTTATTAGAATCAGTTGTTGTAACGACACGAAGACAATAAACATGCAATTATAGTCGTAAGGACGTATAGTCTTTTATTTGTTCTAAAAACTACATACGTTTAAACATTAATAAAAGAAAAGTTTCAATTATATTACACAGTGTACAAAAAACAAAAACCATGATAATATCAAACACCAGAGAAACACATGAGATAAACCTGGACGGAAAACCAATTAAGCAAGTAGACAATTTCAAGTGCGATTATAGAAGAAAACGGGAAAATGGGCAGGGAAATAAACGAAAGAGTAGGAAGAGCAGGAGGAATATTCAATACGATGAAGACAACATTTCTAGGAAAAAGATCAAAACGGAGGTTGTGTAAAAAGTGGTTAGACCAACGCTCATGTATAGCAGTGAGTCAATAACTAAAAGACAAGAATCCCGCACCAACGCAATGGAAATGAGATTCCTGAGAAAAATAGAAAACAAGAACAGAAGAGACAAAATAAGAAATGAAACATTCAGACGAAACTTACAAGGTGAACCCATCAACGAGAAAATTATTGAGGGACAACTTAAATGGTTTGCACATGTGTGTCGAATACCGGACGATAGACTCACCAAAATAGTGTTCGAAACGCGAGTGCCGGGGAGAAATAGGCGAGAAAGACAAGAGCAAGATGGTTAGACAGAATAAGAGAAGGAGTAGAGAGGAGAGGAATGGCACGGAGCGAAATGTAAACTTTAACCCAAGGTAGACAACAATGGAGACAAAAATGCAAAACTCAACTCTCTCAGCCTTACACTTAACGGTAGAAAGGCCTTGGACTAAGTAAGTAAGTAATGATATTAAAATTAAATGTGGCACCCATAAAAAAAATGAAGTTGATGATGTTCAGAACAAGACGAAATGTTTTAAGTAAAATCTAATCATATCATCGTAAAGTGCTCAAAAAAGTGCCTGTACAATTTATTAATTTTGTTATGATGTCAGTGACGGCCGGTGCATATGAATTTGGGAGTGCTCCCGATGTGCGCTGCGCATTGTTTGCTCTCTGTTCGTCGGAGTTAGACAGAGCCAGCGTTGAGGGAGTATGTCTGCAGCAGTGCCAATTTCACCGCATCAGCCGCCGCTGATACGAGTATATATCAATTTATTAAGTCTTAAGCAGGTCTTAAGCAAGGCTGCTTCACAATTTTAATTTTAATTTTACATGCAAATCAAAATCTAATCTAATTGATTTTTTCGACGGCGCACAGTGGTTTAGGTTCTATAGAGATGCGGTAAAAACTAATTATTTTTGAAATTATCATTGTCCGTTATCATTTTTAATTTATTTTACTTTTTTTGATGCATTATGTCTTTAAATGAATAAAATAAAATGAATGAAAATTAAGCCGAATTAAAAAAAAATAATTATTAAAAATCAAAATCAAAAACGAAATAGAAACTTATACATATTTTTAACACCATAAGAACTTAGAAACTAAGGCACTGGATGAACAACAAAGGTTTCACATCAACAGGTCGACAGTTGAAGCGATATTTACAGTATGTCAAATATTAGAACAATTGTAACCTAAAACGAGGGTCGCAAGTGGTCGCAGCTAAAAAGTATTTTATTACTTAACTAGAAGTCTAATGTATGCAGAAAAATAGGTTAGAACATAGCACTCGACGGAGCTCAAAAATTATGCCCCATTAAATTTTTTCACAAAACATTTTTCAACAATTCTTCGAGTCCTCTATGTAATGGCACAACAATTGAAATAATTATTTTTATTCAGCATAACATATTCTCCAATAGTGCTGCTATTCATTAAAAAATATTTCTTTAATGTAGTAATAAAATCGTAAGAGAAATTCGTATAAAAATATGATGAATTTTTACAGTCAGTAAGCATTACAACTTAGGCGACTTTAAGGGCTTATATAAGAATGCAATATGGAAATATATCTGATTATTTTGTCAATATACATCAGTTAATCATTAAAAATTACTAATTTAAGATCAAAATGCTCTTTGCAGCATTTTGAAAAAAAAGGGTTTTTTTCCGCATATTGACCACTGTGCGGCGTGATATTTTTAATAAGAAACTAGAAATAAAACTATGAGATTTACCAATTTTGCCATGTAAGTCTCCTAAATCTCTAGAAAGAAATTCCAATTCTCGATTCAATTCGCTGATGTACTTAATCAAAGAAAAATTTTCCTCTTCTTGTTTAATGAACTGGTACGATATAGAATCTATATCGGTTTCGCCAGTAAACTCCTGAAAGCAGATTGTAAACTTCCTTACGAACGGCAAATATATTATTAATCACCATTATGTTATTTAATATTTCCCTATAATTCTCTAATTGTTTTTCTAGTTCTTCCCTCTGTTGCTCTCTTTTGCGTTGCTCCTTCTGTTCTAAGTCGTTCATTATTCGTTTCTGACCTTTAACCGTGAGAAATTCTTCGAGTTTACCATCATGGTCCATTCTGCGCTCAAGTTCTCTCATTTCCTGAAGAATAATGACTTAAAAATGCTTGATCAAAGAACGTGTTATTTAACAAACTTGAGTATGAAGAATTAAATCTTGATGAGCCCTAGTTCGAAGAGCTTGTAATTTTTGACACCATTCCTCTCGTTGGTCATAAGCAATCGTTGCCTGTTCTATTAAATCGATCATATATTTTTTACCTTGCGCCAAATTTGTAATTAATTTCTCCCATAAGCGATTAAAATGCGCCCTGGAAAATACTGCTTAAAAAGAAATAAATTAGTGAATGATCACTTGCCTTTCTTTTAACAAATGGTCAATATCCGCTCGCAAGTTTCGATTTTCTGCAAGTATAACGCAAAATCGTTTCGTCGCAGTTTCCAGTTTATTTTCAAGAGCTTCTAAAGTTCGTCGCCCTTCTATGACTTTGCGTTCAGATTGCTCGTCGGTGACTTGTTTTGACTTTAGATCAACTAATTGTTTGGTAACCATCGATATTTGCTGCTCAATTTCGGCGAGGTGATCTTTTTCTTGCTTGATTAAATTCTTGAACTGGTCGTGTTCTAACAACAATTGGTTCAAGCGGTTCACCGTTTGCGCGTCTTTTCTCGCATTGTTCTCCGAGGCCGCTACTTCTAAATCCGTCAAAATTTCCTTATGTTCTTTCTTCAGTATGCGAAGCACGTTGCCCAATTTTGAAACGTGCTCGCCGGAATACTTTTGCATCGCATTTCTGTCACGTTCTAAAATTTGATACTAAAAACGAAATAGAAAACGAAGTTGTGAGTAGTGCATCAACAATTAATCAACCAAAATATTCAGGAAATGTCGAAACACTTAAAGCATCTGCAAACGAGAAATATCATAAAGATGTAGGCATTTTTATAAAGAGAGAAAAGTAAAAAATAGAAAATAGCATTCCTGAAAAAATATTGAATTTTAAATATAGGTAAAATATAACAAAAACGACGAAAACTCATCAAAGACGACCACTATACAAGAAATAGGGTAGTCTAAAACCTCTAATTGTAAACATAGAAACACAAACATTCGCGTTTGCAGACTGATTAGGCTTACCATAATCATGAAGCTCTAAACCGGGACAGAAGTGGGAAACAGGATAGGTCGAAGAGAAACACATTAGGCTACTACCAAAAAATGTTTTATTATGTAAAAAAAGCAGAGAGATGAGGTACCCAAAGTACCGAAAGTCCGCTGAAGAAGAAAATTAAATTATTTTAATTATTTTTTGTACCATTCCTACTTCCCGCTGGAGTGAACTTTTTTCAACACTTTATCATTATTTTTCTTTAATGTCCGCCGACCGTGTGCAATAGAGAATTCTGAGAAACATTGCTGGCATTTCACTCTGCTATCCTCATCATAAAGCTTTTTTATGTAAGTTTATACAACCGTTAACCGGGATAAAATATTAAACCGGCCGGGACGCCGGGACCAATGCCTGAAACCGGGGCAATCCCGGTTAAACTGGAACTTATGGTAAGCCTAAGACTGATCTTTATGAACGAGCAAAATTTAACAAACGAAAATGTTAAATGCGTTTTGAGTATACGGAAAAAACCGGAATGTCTGGATTAATCTTAAGACCTCATTCTCGTATGTTTCTATAGAAAATTTTTCAAACCGAAGTACGGCAAATCTAGACCGTCATCGTTACCCAAAGGAATACAAATATTAAAAGAAGTTATAAAGAAACAACGAATGAGTCATGCAAGAGTTTTACATCTGCACATAATAAACTCATACAAATAAACTAAAAAAGCAGAACAAATAATGATACAAGAGCTTCGTCTGTCGTCCTTCTTCCGCAGTACTGAATGAAGCATGAATATGATCTTAGTATCCGTTCACAAGACTGTATAAGTACGTAAAAAAAACCTTCACATACAAACAAGGAGAAAATGTCTCGTAATTCACTTTAATGTAACCATAGACTGTAATCCCTGAAATTTATATTATTCCCTTAATATCACTTTAAGTCCCAGTTTTACAATCGTGGAATAAGAACGGAATAACTGTTCGCCAAATATCCTTTAATGTTCTTCCATATCTACGTCACACCTACGTCACGTTATACCAATAATAATGCTTATCCGACGATTGTAGAATCGGGCCTTAGTGATTACAATATAAGTAAAGTAAAGCGTTTCCCCGAACAATGTACGTGAAGATTCGTCCCTTTTTATATACACTCAAAAAAATTGAAATTATAGAGAAGCTAATCAATTACCTGTCGTTGTAGTCTACCTAAGTCGGTCTCTAATTGTAATTTTGCTTGGTATTTCTCCTGAGGAGTAAGTTCTGCTTTCTCCTTTTTAGGCATTTTTGGTGAAAAATGTTAGAACTTCTTCTCAACGAAATACGTTTCCGTATATTCTGACAAATGTCAAATAAAAAATAAACAAGGTATAATATTCTCTTTTTAAATTGGTTTTTATGGCAGGGCAATAGTGATTATTGTAAAGCTGCATTCCTAAGATTTCTAATGACTTCGCGGATGAAGTAAAGTGTGATCACACGACTTTATCACGCACAACAAAAATTCGATCAATTTTCAATGCACTGTCTAAATTGGTACAATTGCGCATATCCTAAGGGCAAAAAGTAGCATTTCCTATTAAATCAGCTGCAACTGTATTATCGGAAGCAGAGATTAACATTTTAAACCTAATAATAGCCTAATACTTAGTTCGTTAAAACAATAGGCTTTATCAAATTGAATCTAAAATTTCCTGAAATGCCATAAATGCGTTCTTAGCACGCAAGGAGCTTGCAAGCATCTCGCACGGTTTTTGACACGGACACAGAGTCGACACGCACGTAGCATGAAAGTTAGGAGCACGTTAGGAGCTTGCAAGCATCTCGCACGTTAGGAGCTTGCAAGCATCTCGCAAGGTTTTTGACACGGACACAGAGTCGACACGTCATTAGAAATGCCTGTCTTAAATTGTGAATGCTAAACGTTCGTGCCGAAGTTCCACTTCGCCCGTGAATTGGTTAGAAATTTTCAGCTTAAAGCTGGATTTACATGGAGCGTTGAACACGTCAAAACGCCGGGCGTATTGTACTCTCATTGGCTACTGCTCTTTACGTAACGACCATTAACCAATGGGAGGACAGTATGCCCGGCGTTTTGACGCGCTCAACGCTCCATGTAAATCCAGCTTAAGGCTTGATTCTCACACGGCAGCGCGTCCCGACGCATCATTTGCTACTTTTTTAAACGGGGCTATTCTTAAGTACAATGGCAACGTGTCACATCAGCTGTTGTGATCGCCTTATAGGGACCGTGCACATGCCTGCGTTCAGCGACGCCTGGCGGTGATTTATGCATTAGTGGTAGGAAAACATTGTTTTTAGGTTAATACACCTGTGACACGTTGAAGCGACGTTATTAACGTCACTCTGTAATTTTTAATTTTGCAATTACAAATGGATGTTGAAATATATTTTAAAATCTTATTTATGTAAGTGGACGACCAGCTGGTAGTGGCCGGCCATCAGACGCGGCCACCCTATGCATAACTTCAATAGCCGAGCGAAAATTTTGGTATTTGCGGAAGAAATTTTGCATGGCATTGATAGTCAATAAAATTTTTGGTTGTGTGCAGATTTGTTGTTATTTCTTGTAATTGTATTAAAAATATTTAGGGCTTTTTCTAAATTTACTCAAATCTTGCAACAAGTTTTATTGTTTGATGATCAGTACAATTTCTAAATATGCAAAATTTATGCAAATCCTGCGTGGTGTCACTAATAGATGTGAAAATATATTACAAATTGAATTCTATTGTTTATGAGCACAGTATTTCAGAAAACACATCAGAAGATCGGCAGTTGATTATTGTTGGACACGGGCGTTTTCCGTTATTTCTAAATTTTTCCTTTCAAACACAGTGGATTTTAAATGCATGACCTCCGTACACAAATTTATGGAAATTTGCCTAACTGGAACGTATTCTTCACTCTTTTTTGCTCTTTTACACCCATTTGTATAAATAAAATGGTTAACGAGAGTGACTCATAGAATTAATGTAAAAGTGCTATAAATTAAACAAAAATCTGAGTACAAACCTCAATTTAAGAAACATCACTAATATAATCAGTCTTTTAATACAATTAACACAAAGTATTCCAATTAAATAGTATAAAACATGTTCCACATGCATTTGACATGGAGTCGGTCTGATGATCGGTTGGGGCTATTGTTTATATTGACTTCTTCACATGAAACGCATACCATCAGTATCCTGACCGTAAATGTATTCACAATACCAAGACTAACCATCCGTTAATCATCAACCGCATTTGAAACTGGCCTACATTTGTTGATTTGCTTTCCGACTTCTCATGAAATTCTTCAAACTTTCATTTCATCTGAGTCTCCTGCACATTTCTCGAATAGAGTACGTTGTACGTAATGACTAATCGATATTGAAATCTATGAATCACTTTCAAAACAGCATACAAACTTAAATGTTTCAATCCATATATATTTTCTTGCTACTGTCTGGATAATTGTAAAGTTTAACATTCTTCCTGTTACTATAACTCTTATGACAATTTACAGTTGTAGTACATAATAACTCTTTGATCTTCTGGTATGAAATTAATTACAAAATTCAAGTTCAAATGCACACTGGGCATTTGAAAAGACATATGTACATTTGAACTGTCATCATACTGTCACTCGTGTTTTCCTACCACTTATGCAAAATATGGCCATTGGTGGCGCTGTCATCGCATGTGCACGGTCCCTATAATTAAAATACACTTTATCTACGACCACTACTGTAAATGACGAATTACGTACAACGTATAAACTAAGTAAGCCGGTGTTTACAAACGTGCGTCGTGCGTAAAGTAAGAGAAACCCACAACGCACCTACTTTACGCACATTTGCAGTTAGATCTACGCACAAAGCACTACGTAGCCGCATCTCATTAGATTGACAGTCGTCGAAATTGCAAGTGTCATTGCTGATTACTTTGAAGGTAATTTTTGTGGTCGTAGATAAAGTATAGTACAAAACTCGAGTTGTAAAGCAATTACGCACTTGTGGAATTACTTGCATTCGTCGTTGCGCGGCTCATGCGCAACTTTTCCACCGTGCGTAATTTGCTATTTACAACTCTCGTTATGTAATATACTATTAATCATTTCATGACGTCACATTATGCGTTGCTGCCGGATGGCAGAATTTCAAATCAGCTGACATATATAATTTAGGGTTATATTTTGTCAATTTTTATTTCTTCTGGACGTATTGTTAATGGTAATGAGAAAAGTTTAATTCTGTTACTTTTGCAGAGTGGAAACTTTTAATGCTTTAAATAATAAAGTTGGTCGGTAATATCATTCATATTTTGTAAACAAAAACAGTTTTGGGAATACACTACAATATTCAGTGTAGTGAAGAGAAATGCAAATTAAAACCATAAAAGACGTTTTGTAATCTACTTTTAGATTATAAATTCATAATCACTTCTCCTCGACAGTCAAATTCATCAACTTCGCAATGCTTCTTCGGGCACTAATACAGTGAATCTGTAATAATAAACATTTGTACTTTTGAAGGTGTTTGTGAAAAGTAATTATGAATTTATTATACAAATGTTCATCAAATAAGAATCTAGTTTAATTTATTATAATCTTTATTACATAAATTTGGGTAAGTAATACAGTCATTACATAAATATTTTATCGTAATTCTGCACAATATTGCCACCAAATTTTTAACGTAATTCCGTTCTTTCTTCTCATGTATAAATACTAAATAAATTTAACAGCTTCAATCAGCGTCACTGTCTGATTCACAGCAGGAGCTAGAGTCTTCCTCCAAATTTATAATCAAGGGACACACATCATCATGATCCATACCCACTTCACGTTCCCACCATCTGATTATTTCTGCCTCTGTACGCTCAATAGTGTTAACCCAAGTTTGAGTAGTAATCGTTTGCAAAGCTTCTTCCCACATTTTAAAACAATTTGCTACACGATAGCCATCTCGTCCAATATGCATATTATAACTTTTGGTGAGACCCCAAATATTCTCGATCGGATTAAAGATGCAGTGATATGGGGGCAATCGTAGAATTTTATGACCAGGTTGTGCTGCGATATTGTCAATTACATATTCTTTTGGAGGTTTATGCCTAAAACATCAATATATTATAGTTTGTTGTTTCTATTTAACTTTTGTTACAGTTCATTTTCCATTTGTGTTCTAAACACACCCTGTATATGCATTGCTACCGTTCATTTTTTATTTGTGTTCTAAACACCCCCTGTATATGCACATTCCGACGTTCCGGATTATTTTTGGAACGCGTCGTTCTACGCCTTGCGTTCGGTGTAGGAATGCATCGTAACTTGCCGGCGTAGTTTCCGCAAAATTTCGTTCTAACATAGTTCCACTAACAGAACCCTCAATTAAATAAACAAATTCATTTTATGTAATTAACCCATCCTTATTTCGAGTCGAAATCGCGCGTATGTGAGGAGTTGGACAAACTTTAACGAAGTCCTACTTCACGGCGCGTATTATTCGTTACCTTTGCCCTTTTCGACGATTGGTTCTCACTGTTGCTGAGGAGGTCCACCGGTGGTAAACTTGAAGGTGTCTCTCTCGTTGATAACCGTTCCTTCTCTGTCGAACGAGAATTATTCCGTCGCTTCAGAACAAAAATAACCGTCTAGTGGGTCGCACGTTCTTTCGTTAAATATTTGCTTGTGTGCCATTACATCAAAGGGATGTTAGTGCATGTATACGGCTAATTGTCGACTCTGATTTGATCCACTTATGAGACAAGAAAGCCGCGTGTTCCGTGGTTTGTCCCAGCCTTGGTGAGATACCGGGTGAGTTCTATACGAAATGATTCTCGATTTGACCCTTACGTTCGTTTCCTCTCATTGTTTATAGGCTTCTAGCAGGAGCTATTCTAGCAGGAGCTATTTTAGCAGGAGCTACTTTAGTAGGAGCTCTCTTATCAGACGCTAAACTAACGCAAATTATTTTGCGGGAGTTTACGGAATTTGGCCCTGATCTGGTTTTGTGACGGCGTTGTAACTGCGACGTTGGAAAGTCCCCGCCCTTCCCCCCTCGACGTGGAGGCCGGTTCTTCACCGAACGACGCCGCTGTTTCCCGCGAAGATACCGACGAACGAATAGGACATCGGAGGAAAACAGGTCGGAGCGTTGCAATTTATTCTTGAGCGTTAATACGCGAATTTAGTTTCTTGTTCATTTCTTTGAAGTTGCCGCAACTAAACATGTAACTTATTGCGTACACCCCTCCGATAACCAATGATAATTGTTTACTCTTTTGCGAATAGGATATAAGCAGACGAACGTCGTCGTTCGCGCTGAATTAAAGATAATTTTCTTTGTGTGTTTGGTTAATCGTAATTTAGAATAATGCGAAGTTCGGATCCGACAAAAAGTACTCGTATTGTGTAAAGCAATTTTTTGTTGTTGTCAATTTACTATTTATTTGTCTGTATTTCTTTTAATGATCTGTCGATTAAAGTCAAAGTGTTTTGGACGTAACGTGTTTTCTTAATTTTTCACTTTTCCCCGTTCAAAAAAAATTAAGTGGCGCCTATTTTGTATTGGCCTTCGCGGTTTGGATTTGAACCCCTCCCGTCCCACTGAAGTTGGCTGGCAACACCGGAATATTCCGCTCCGGTGTATAAACTTCTGCCTATCGTCACAGGTAGGTAGCACTTTTTACTAAAAACTTACAAGGAGACTAGATACAGCAACTGAGGTTTTAACATAGCATTATCAAACAAAATGTTTCTTTGTGATAGCCAATTTTGAATATCAGCTTTCTTCCAAGAAGAGTCAGGTGCTTTATTTGCAATTTCAGAGTGATAACTCGCATTATCCATAACAATTAATGATTTTGGTTTTAAGTTCGGCAATAGTTGTTGTTGAAACCATTTTAAAACAGTATCCTTCGTCATTTCACCATGGTAATCGGAATTCTTAGTACTTGAAGAAAATATTAATGACACTCCTGGTATAAAACCATCTTTACTGCCAGCATGTAACACAATGTACCTACAACATTGTTAACATTACGAAAAGTACATGTTCAAATTAATAAAAAGGGAGGCATAATAATTGCTACAGTTCAACCTAATTTTTGTCCAGAATATAATACTATTGTGGAGAATTTTCTATACAAAATGACTTGCCTTTTCCCTTTGTTGTTTTAACTGTCTGACGATTATTATCCTGCCATGACCAATGACCACTTCCATTTTCAAATATCCACGTTTCATCTAAGTAGACACACTGGGAATAATGATTCTTTCACATATTTTGCACATACTTTTGCAAAAAGTCAACCCGTAGTAATGCTACATGCTGCAGTTCCATCAATCCTCTTCGGCGGTCATCTTTTCCAACGAAAATCAATTCTTTTCAATACTTTGCCAAGTGATGATAAACTCCCGTTGTACAAGTCTCTTTCTTTTAACAAACTCAGCAAACTTTTACGTGTAACATGCTGACCTATGACAAGCAATAATTTACATAATATACAAAAAAATTATTCGTAAATGCTTACGGTTGCGATACATTTCATAAATAACATTGCGTATTGCAACTTGAGTTGCATCATCCACATCAACATTAGGCTTAGCTCTGGTTCGTTTCCTTTTAGGTGAAGGCAAGGGTTGATATTCTTTTGCCGTTGAAATTCTACTAAGAGTAGCAATACTTAAGCCACATGCTTCAGCAGCACGCTAAAATAAAATCGTGTTTTTATGTAATTCATAATAAGTATACAACTGTAATACCTCTCTAACAGCGCCTAATGTTAGCAATGGACCACCGTTCTCTTTCCAAGTAGTTGATGAGACGACTGACAACTTCCTTCGTCTGTTTACATACATTTTTAGGCATGTTGCACGAAACTCAACACACGTTAAGTAGTTTTGACAAAAACTGTTTTAGGTCGTAAAAATTTAGTAAACTATAGAACGCAAAATGAAAGCAACTGAAACCACCACAAAACTTGTTGACATAACTAAATTGGCAACAACGACAAATTTTAAGGAATACCAATTCTCAAAACACAAATTCACTACAATTTTACGGCTAATAATAAAATATATGAAGCATATTTACTTTACATTTATTATTCAGATTTCTTAAATTTTTATAAAAGAAGCATTTCATTGTGATTTTACAACGTTAATACATTAATAAGTTACTTTCAAAATTTCTTTTTCTTTCGGTTGATGGCAGACATAGCTAGCTTCTGACGACACGTCTGACGTCATTAATGACGTGCACCGCTAACTATCTTACCTCTCCTATATCTGTATAATTTATTAAATTTAAAAAAATACATAAATATTCGCAATGTTCTTACCGAATTCTGTGCTGAATACTAGGGATGGACGTCTTCTATGTTGCTGCAAAGAAAAAAGTTTAGTTAGCAAGGTACAAAAACAAAAAAACGGCGAGATTCAAGCATAGAGAAACAATTTTTAGATATTTATGTTTTTTACCTGTACCCCATGAACATCCTGAATGACATTTCGAACGTTCTTCTTTGGTCCGCATCTTGAAATATTATTAATGTATCAGGATTCTGTGATTCAGATGTAAAATTAATTTAAAATGTATTGTCGTCGCAGTCATATGTTTCGACATCATCGCTAATGAAAAGTAAGTTTCGACGACGGAAACCATTTTCTGCATTTCGTTGAATAATAGAAACTGACACCCCTAGCATGACTGTAATATTTGCTTGAAAGGTGGGTAAACATTCTTCAATCTTCACCATGGCAGAAAATTACATTTTTAAAGTTGTATTTCGCTTCTTCTGACTTTTACGGCAGTCTTGTAACTGACGAAAATCTTCAATTTTCTTCATCAAATCCATCTTATCTAAAATAAAATACTAAATAGTGTTTTTCATCATTGTTTTTACACGTACCAAGACTGCAGTTCTGCAAAACAAAACTCAAGAAACACAAGGTCACAGCATCACAGCCGACACTGTCGACAGCAGCCACAAATCAGACCCCTAGTAGAGTTGGGTCGTATTCTATGATTCGTATAAATGATACTAATCCTTGATGGGATTCGTACGGCACGAATCCGAGATTGGTATCGGATTCGTACCACTAGTATCAAGAAGCGATAAGTCGTTCGCGAATTGAATCAAATGAATCGAATCTTTGTACTGAATAATAGGGCTCATTCAGGGACGCTCAGCGGCTTAGCTAAGCTGTAATTCAGGCAGCGTTTTCTAAGTGTCAGCACAGTGATTCCCTGAACGAAGTTCTGAATAGCAGCTGTCTCACATGCTTGACGTACTATATGGACGAGTTAAATAAACGGTTAATCCCGTCAATCTGCACAAAATAGTCAAGTCAACGGTCAGAGTAAACTACCTGACCAATCATTGACTGGAAAAATTGAATACTGACTCAACCAGTAAATGCTCCCGCTACTTTTTTTGATAGCGCTGAGGAACTCAGCCTACAATTTATGCGCTGAGTAAATATTTCAGCAGCTTTCTTTCAGCGGTCTGTCAGCTTATCCATTCAGGGAAACTGCTAACATATACTATCAGTATCAGTAGGTACTATCGGTGTAACTAATAATGTCATAGGGAAAATAGCTTATAAGGAACAGCCTTCTTTAAAGTTTACGCAACAAGATCCGACCGTAATAAATGTAACACCTGCAGTAACTTACGCTATTTTTAGACAAATACATTTGGCGTTTTATGAAAACTTATTAAAACAATGTTTCAGATATACTGGGTGTTCCATTTAAAAATTTCGAGAAAAATTATCTTTTGCAAAACTTTACACCCTGTACTATCGGCGTAAATAATAATGTCATAAGAAAAGTTAAAAGCACAAAAAATTAATACTACAGTATACATCCTTTAAGAAATAGTGAATCGAGCGAGCGTAAATTTTACAGCCGGTGGACCTCAATAATAATTATTATTGTCCGGGTCCTAAAAGACACCAACCTTCGTAATAGATAATCCAAAAATAAATATCAACCGCAAACCACGAAAAATTTACCTGCACCCGAAAATAATTTATTTTTCTAATGAAAGGTATCAATACTTTTCCTTAGTTGAGAGTTGAGATAATTTGGTTATACATTAATTAACATCTTACAATCACAGGGTTAATACAAGATTTGTGTATACACACACACACACACCAAATAAATACAGTATGTCCCTGTTTCCAAAAAAATGCCAAAAAATTTTTGCTTGATTTATAACGAATAAATCTATAATTAAAACTTCAACATTAATACAGTGTGTTCTTAAAATACTTTTATTTTATTTCATTTCTCTCGCAATTACAACTTTTGATAGATTTTTATAGTAGTTGGCGTTGAGAGAAAAATGTGAAATAATAGGGCTTTTCTTTTGCTCCAAGTGATGGAATCAAAGCTGTAAATTTTAAGCGAATCATGTGCTTTTGAACTGTGATTCATTCCGCCTGCTCAGAAATTTGTAACATGATCATTATCAGTAATCCCCTTTCCCCTCTGAATCACAAAATTTTTATGTATGTTGTGATTCGATCATATTAATCTAACCTTAAATTAATATTAGTAAGTTTTATTGAAATTATCATTACACTTTATCGTACACTTTAGGTATTTTAATCATGATACAAAACGTGCTGTTCTTTCATTCTATTAGTTTTCTGATACCTGCTAAATTTAGTATTTAGTTTGATTCGATCAGATTGAGCAAAAGAAAAGCCCTAATAATTTAAAATCGGATAAAATTGAAATTCAAATTAAATAATAATAAATAACAGACGAGTGAAATTCTTTGCCAAAAATGTTAACGTTGCAACAATGTTATGATACGGGAGATAAAAGTTATCGCTACATAACAGAAGAATTTATTGCATCTTTAACAATTCAGGACATCCGCAACAATTATAACGAGCTACGTCGTAGACTTGAATTACATATTGGAGATGGTGAGTTAATGGAATACTTTAAAATGTTGATTTTGTTTTTTTTTATTTTAAGAACACACTGTATTAATGTTGAAGTTTTAATTACAGATATGTTCGTTATAAAACAAGACAATTTTTCGTTTTTCCGCATTGAAAATGCTCACTCGGTATATTTAGAATCAAAATAATTTCCTTAAAATGGAAAACTTACTTTAGCGTTATCATTTCAGACATCTTTGGATAGCTTTAATAATAAATATAATTAAGAATTCAATCAAAATCAAGTTCCAAAATAATTCTATTAACGTTTATTTTCCACAAGACAAATTCTATTTATGTTTGCTATTTGGTTGCTAAAGCAAGATTGAAATTCTGTGTCCATTTGGTTCCTATTACACCTCGGTTTGTTGATTCTCTAAGGGCCAGTTGTACAAAGAAAGTTTAAACTGACGCTCAACTGAACCAGGTTCAAAGTGAACAAAATCGCATCAAATTTTATTTATGAATACATTAATTGCCATATGTCATTAAGATCCTATGCGAATTTGTTTACTTTGAACCTGGTTCAGTTGAGCGTCAGTTTAAACCTACTTTGTACAACTGGCCCTAAGACGACCAACCCCTTCATATTGTTTGTAAATGCTTGTGTCTAACAGGATTCAGCGTTTCAGCAATGTGACTTCAAGCGCTAACTGATTTGCTGCAAACGTATTAGACGGTTTAAGTGAAGCTGACGTTACTCTAACCTAATCAGATTAATCTGAAGTTTCAATAAATGCTCATTTCAAAAAATTGCAACTTTACACAGAAATAAAATGATCAGATCTAACTGAATTTTTAGTACCTACACATATAAAAGACCTATGATATTAAACAACACTCTGGTCACAGCTCTGGTACAAAACGTATTTAACAATGTAACCTACAAATTTGTTCTTCGAAAGCGCTTTAATAGCAGTCAGCTTTTGGATGAAATTTTCTGCAGCCGCTTTATGCAGTCGCTGTATGCAGCGCTGTCGTCTAACGTCAACGCTGTAGAAAAACTTGCAGCTGCTTCAAGGGCTGGATTCTGTTAGACACAAGCAATATTTCAATATGTTTGACATTCCTGACACAAAACTTCAATGATTCAATTGACATAAACTTAAATATTTGAAATCTTATTTTAAACTAAGTATACACATTATAGCGACGGCTATGAACATACATGTATGGCGTCATAAAATGATTTCATTACAGTTTAGGCTATTTTCGCGACCCTCCTTTGATATCACCGCGACCCCCAGGTTGAGAAAAGATGCTTTAGACGGTAGAGAAGACCGCGGCACTCGGTGGACACCTGTATAAATGGTTTCTAAAAACTCTAATCTACTTTTACTAATGAATTACTTTCATTTGAGGAAATTTTTCTTTGTTTAGTTTACATCTCGGATTACACGTTTAAGTCAATTAAACAGGTAGAAAAATCTTCTCATTTAGACAACTGTAAAACAACTTTTACAGGATTTTTTTTAAGTAGGTAATTCATTAACAGTTAATTTGTTGAAAAATCAAAAATAAAAATGTTTTCCGTTTGATGCCGACTTTTTTACGGTAACTGTATATATTAATTAAAATAAGAAACTTAATATCACTTCCTGCTAAACCGGAAGTCCTATGAGGTTCAATTATATTGTTCTTATAGTAAGTAAGTAAGTAAGTAAGTAGTCTTTATTACCCATCTCTGACAGTAAAATCACTGATTTACAATATAATCAGGTTCAATATAATAAACCTAATTTTAATAAAACATAGTATGTGTAAAAGGTCACTCAAACACACAATACAATTAATGCAATATAACACAATACAATTCATAGACTAATAAGCCGAAAAGTTAACACATACAACTAAATCCTAAAATCATATTCCAAAAACTCATCCAGTGAGTAAAATGCTTCCACAAGAAATAACGCCTTCAATTTCTTCCTAAAGACTTTCAAATTGGTTATGTTCCGGAAACTATAAGGCAGTTTATTGAATAATACTTTGCCAGTGTAAAACGGCGAGTGTTTTACCAAGGTTGATTCGGGTTTAGGTAAATTGAGGTTTTGCTTTATACGTGTATTATGAGTATGTATATTACATCTCTCTGGTAAACTACGTTTATTCTTAAAAATTATAGTTAAAATTTCCAATACGAAAAGCGAGTAAACGGTCAAGATACCACATCTGGTAAACAGTGGTCGGCAATGTGCACGGATGTTCTCACCACATAGAAATCGCACAGCGCGTTTTTGCAATTGAGTTAGGTTTTCTGCCGACGTGAACCCCCAAAATTCTATGCAATTTCGTAGGCGTGATTCTATTAGAGAAAAGTAAACGGTCTTGGCAGCCTGTGGTCCTAATTTTTTATAAACTATGAGAATTGCATAACAAGCCGAAGAAATGGAACTTGTAATATTTTGAATGTGGTGTGTCCAATTTAAATTTTCCTCCAAATGAAGTCCTAAAAATTTTATTTCACTGACTTTGTCTAATTTAATATCTCCAACCTGAAAGTAGTCAGCCGTATTTTTAAAAGTCAAATATTTTGTTTTATTTAAGTTAAGTGATAATTTATTAGCGATAAACCAGGTTCTGATCAATGACATATCATCGCTTATGCGCGATTCTAACATGTTTAGTGATTTTTCGGACCATACAAGAGAGGTATCATCGGCGAAGAGAGTTAGCTTTGCATTTAATTTTAAAGAAGCAAGATCATTGATGTAGATGTTAAACAGAAGTGGCCCGAGTATTGAACCTTGGGGCACACCTAGACTATTAGTCTTAATTTCCGATGATATTCGTTCGCCTGTTTTGTCAACTACAACTACATATTGTTTTCGATCGGTCAAATACGTTCGAATCCATTTGTTAGCGACTCCACGAATACCGTAAAAAGAGGCCTTCTGCAGGAGTACCTCAGGGTCAATACAATCGAAGGCTTTCGTGAGATCGCAAAAAACTGCAACTACTTTGTTTTTATTATTAATGTGTTCATAAATGTAATTTAAGCAGCTGTACACAGCATCAGACGTAGCTAGATTAGATCTGTAACCATACTGATTTTCCGTTAATATGTTTTTCGCTTGGATGAATTTAGTTAAACGTGTCTTGAAAATTTTTTCAACGATTTTAGATAATATTGGTAAAAGAGTTATTGGTCTAAAATTTGACGGATTAAAACACGATCCTCCTTTATGTATTGGAATTACTTTCGCGAGTTTAAAACATGATGGAAAACATCCATCTTGAAAAGAATAATTGATTAAATCACATAAAGATGCAATAGCGATGTTTGGCAGTTTTTTAATTATTTTAATCGGTAGATTGTCATTTCCACACGTCTAGATGTTTTTGAAATTTTTAATAACTCCTGAAATTTCCTGAACATCAGTGGGCTCAACGAAGAATGTGGGATATTGATAATCTTTTAAAAAAGAAAGAGGATTTACGTTTGTAGTAAACTGTTTAGTGATATTTTCGGCTATGGACACGAAATAATTATTTAAATTATTGGCCACTGAAATAGGGTTTGTGATTAATTCGTTACCATTGGTTATGAATATGTTTCCCGAAGATTTTTCTTTTTTTGCGTTAGTTAATTCGCCTACAATTTTCCAGGTTTCTCTAGCGGTATTAATGTATTATTTAGTCTATTTCTAATACATATTTTTTTTGATAATTTGATAGTGCTTTTTAATATTCTTTTATAATTCGCGAAGTATCGGTGAAACCACATTTCTGTTGTAAATTTTTTTATGTGTGCTAAAGCTTTTTTATTTTTCAAACTTATTTTTAAGCCACATGTTAACCAGTGTTTCGGTGGTTTTACTTTTGATGTTTTAAGAGGAAACGATTTATTAAATAACTGCACAAGTAGCTCTACGTATGCCTTAAAAGCTTCATTCACACCTAACTCTTTATTAATTGACCAATCTGCGTTGTTGCAGTTCTCTACGAATTCCCGACAAGCTCTTCGACTGAAATTTCTTTTTATGATGTTACTATTTTCATTCGGTAATTGAATTTTTTTAAGACTACAAGCGACTCCTTCGTGATCCGAAAAACCAACTGTGAACGGCCTGGCTTGGATTATCAGATCTTCAAAATTTGTGTAAACGTAATCTAAGATAGTTGCTGAGCTTACTCCTATTCTAGTGGGTTGGTTTACGTGCATCGTCATATTAAAGCTTAATAACAAGTTTTTTAAAGATAAAAGGTGGTTGGATGAGTTTTTAGAATAATCAAGATTAAAATCACCTGTTAAAATAATTCTATTTTCGGGCTCAAATCTACTTAGTAACAATTCTAATTTTTCTAAAAATTTATCTATTTGGCCTTTTTGCGATGTATATATGCAGATGATATAAAATTTATAGTAAGGTAGGTATGTACAGCAAAACTCAAACTCAAAATCTGTTATTAAATCTTGGTATTTATCACATACAACACTTTGGATATTTTTGAGTGACAGGATTGCTGTACCTCCTCGCAAGTAATTTTTACGGTAGTAAATGGAACTCACTTTATAACGTTCGAGAATACATGGTTCCAGGGGTTTTAGCCAGTGTACCGTCAGACATATTATGAATGGAAAATTTAGTTCTTGCGCACAATTAAATAATTCTTCTTCCGTGTAGCCTTGTATGTTTAGGAGTAGTAAGTGTATCGCGGAGTTTTCTAAAAATCCTCTTCGCCTCTGGTGTTAGATTTGGTAGAAACGTCGTCTTCGCAGGATGTATCTATACCATTTGTGCAGTTTATATTCACAAGATTTTTCCAGTTGATACTTTCCTGGAGTACTTCAGCATCACATTGATTGATTGTTACAGTGTTGCTGAAGTTACTAAAGAGTTTCGATATCGTTCCACATATTTTCGACGTGAGTATTGTTTTACCATAAAAGTTCAAATGTAGGCCGTGTCGTGTAAACATTTCATTTTTGAGGGTGGTACTGGTGTCAATAATAATGGTTGCTGAGTTTCCAAGGAATTCAAATAGTTTATTGTTGATGTCGTAAATCATTTGGTTTAAAACTTTCCTGCCGTGCCAATAGGGAACATACGGGATTATGACATTTGTAATTGTAGAGAGATTCTTGATTTTTTCTAATGTATTTACTTTCAGTTTATTTCCACGTAGTGCATTGTTGATTCCTCCCACGATTATCAAAACGTCTTCTAAATTCATGTTATCTAACAATTTATCATTGTTTTCCAATATATTTTCCAGTGTGGCGTTTGGTTTACAAATTCCAATTACATTGTATTTTTCCATGTTCTTCTGAGATCTAATTATGTCAGATAAGCCTCGAATCTGACTATCGCCTAATATAACGATGTTATGTTTATTTACCGCATTTGTGTCTGCACATCTGGGTAAATTTTGCGAATTTTTGATTTTGGATGTGATTGCAGTTACTTGCTCACTTTTGGTCTTGGCATTATTTTCTGCTGTTTTTTCAATATTGATGGAGTTTGCAATAGCTTCATGTTGATTTACGCGGTCGTCTTTATCATCTAACGTACTCTTAACACTTTTATTTTGTGCTTTGCGAATAATTTTTTGTAATTTAATGTTTTGTTTAATAACGATATTTAGTTTTTTTTCTAGTTCGATTATTCTATTTAATAGGTTCAACGAAGTTTTTCTTTTTCTTATTTTATTTTTAATAACCAGTTCATCATTTACATCATCATAGGAATTTGTTTCGTTAGAGTCTGAGTTTAACACTAATTTTAAACGATTTATTAGGTCTAGCAAGACAGGTTCCGCTTTTTCAGTTCGCTTTGAATGTCCTTCACTTTTAGTTTGGAAATATTAATCATATTCATCGACATTTTAGAGTGGTTAAATATCACAATTTTACACACTTACATTTGATTATTCTCTGTTATTATTAATTAAAACTAGCACATTGCAATTAACTAACAATCTGCCGGAATGGGAATTTAATATTTCGCACAACTTCCGGGTTAATTCGTAAAAATAGACAGAGATGAGCTGCATACGTCCTCACGCACGCACAACGCACACACACATAACACACACACAACATAGTGTTCTTATGTTTAATTTATTTTTTATCAATTGATTAAAAACGATCCCAGCTTAATAACAACACCGAAACACTTTTCCGAAAATCATTGTATTTGTTTGTCATAAAATTTACGTAAATGCTGCAGGTGTTACATTTCTTGCGGTCCGATCTTGTTGCGTAAACTTTAAAGAAGATAAGATGTTCCTTATAAGTTATTTTCCCTATGACATTATTAGTTACGCCGATAGTACATTGATACGAATGAAACGAATGACTGCAACTCGAGTTGTTGATTTTTAACTGAACACTGACTCATTCGTTCACGTTTAGAAATATGTTTGCGTAACGGGAGAATTATTAATACTGCATCTCTGCACTAGTAACTAATTAATTACGATTGCGATTGTTCGAATATTTAGCAATTTTTCACAAATATGCTGTTTAAGATTACTTTAACCTGTGTTCTTCCGTTACGCAAACATATTTCTAAATGTGAACGAATGAGTCAGTGTTCAGTTAAAAATCAAAAACTCGAGTTGCAGTCATTCGTTTCATGCGTGCTAGTATCGATGTATTTACCTACTGATATTGATAGTATATTATTCAGTACAAAGATTCGATTCATTTGATTCAGTTCGCGAACGACTTATCGCTTTTCGATACTAGTGGTACGAATCCGATACCAATCTCGGATTCGTATCATTTATATGAATCATAGAATATGACCCACCTCTAGTCCGAAACAGTACTATGCAATATTACATTTTATTTGAAATATTGTTAAACTATTTCCTGCATACACAATACAGATCTATTGTAAAAGAGTCATACAAGACGGGTGCGAATTAATTTTTATATAAAAAAAGTCATCTTTATTCGGAAAAAAATAAATAAATCTTACTGTGTTTCACTCGAAATCCGTATTTTTCATAATAAATTTTTCAGTTTTGAATAATAATTTTGAAATTTTTAATACGCTCCCGTGTAGGGATGCACTAGGGATATACTATGTACCATAAGTGGTATAAATTTCGAATTATTTTAATGTTTCTTAATATACTTAAAATGTATTCTTCGGAAGCGTATTTTAGACGCGTGTTGAGGAGCAAGTATAAGGCCTTAATACTTTTATAACGTTTTCAAGTGATTGCTCTAAAACACTATCAGAATATCTCCATTTCTTATTATTATCGAAGGTTAAAATAAGATTTCAACACGCAATCAGTGAAAAACCTGTATCAGCTGATACAGGGGACATGCCTCATTGAATATTTGCGTTAACAGAACTAGAGCGAGCACAATAAGCCTAAATGGCTGCGGTGCCACCGGTGCATCTTATGTAGACGGGTTGTGGTCAAATTAAAAAAAAAGATAAGAATAACTCTAGAAATCAATCGAAAACGCTATAGAATATCTTCCTTCATGTGCTGGCGATGTTACAGGTGTGTCTTTATAGTTGTTAACAATTAGCTAATTTTAGATTTTATTTTCAAAAGATTTTGTAGATTTGATAGTGGTTTATAATCGAAACATGCCATCTTTTATATCAACCTTAAGATGAACGAAGAATAAAAAGATTTTACAACATTTATAAGTATTTATAGTGATTTAAGGCAGATACATTTTTCAATTTTACAAAATACTGTGTTTCAATTAATTTATTTTTCTAGAATTTTAATTTCTACGTATTGGTCATGGACAAAATTTATATACAAATATTAGAATGCCTAAGTAGAAGTGGTTATCATTAAATGTAGGTATACTAAATGGACCTAAACTAAAATATAATCCAAAATATAGATATAACATTTCTGTGAAATCTACCACGATATAAATACAGTTCCAAAACAAACGTAATGAAGCTAACGAGAAGGCCCACGATTAACAAAATAAAAGCGAAGCTTAGATGCGTTAGCTTAAAAACTTCCGCTCGACTTAACCTGGCGCTGCTTTCCTGTTTTTTCTTTCTTGACTCTATGTAACCGATCACGCCATTTGCTAGCAACTCGAAAAAGATTTTATCCATTTTGCTCACGAAGATTGACTTGCCGCGTATGTAATACGTTCTTAAGGTAGGCATTAAGTGTTGATGCATGATGTGATAAAATTGTTTTCCTTCCTGGTCCAGAATATTTAGCTGGGCTAACAAACTGACAGGAAGAACATGAGCAAATCGAGTTTCCCTTCTAAACAGCGATCTCACTACTTCCATTTTCGAGATTATGACAACTTCACCTTTGATGCCACGGACTTCTTCTTGCAGGACGTTTTCAAAAAAAGGGTCCGACATGATTCTCAAGTCAGTCTGAATCAATTCTGCGATGGTATTTATCTGTTTACTGTATTTCGGAGTTATTAAAACGCTCGTCAGTATACTATTGAAGGCCGTGGTTAATATGAGATACAGACTCGCCCATAAAACAAATATAGATTTAACAGACGGTAAAATTCGTTTAAATAAAACCGGAGATGTCAGCAGAATTCTCATCACATTGCGTATCATAACCGAAGGAATGTTTTGTTCGAGAAATTCATTGAATGTTATACTTATTATAATGATAAGTAAGCATGACAGAAAGATGAGAAGCCAAATGGTTGCGGTGAAAACTCGGAATATATATTGATAATGAGGGACTGTGATTTTTGGAACTAGGATAAGAACGTCGTCCATTTGGTAGGGGTAAAGATGATTCGTCGAGTTGTACATCACATTGTATATTACGCTGCTGTAAAATCTGAAGTCCGTGTCGGGATATACTTCCGTGTTGGTGAAGTTAACTGTGGCATTCATTCTTTCAAGCAGCGTAAGTAACACCGCGATGTCTAGACCGAACGGATGCCCATTTTTATAGCCGCTTAAAGGAGGATTTACACCCGTTGTTATATTCAGTCTGTACCCTTCCATATTGTTAAGTTTATCAGGAAAATAGTTATTATGTTCAAATGTCTTTATAAATTTGTGTTTGCTAAAGGGATTATAAGATACGATTTCAGCACGTTGATGATAATACATGACAACAAAGTTCAACAGGTTAACTTTCCAGAAAGACTCGAGCGTGTTGTTTATCCATGACAATTCAGTTACTTCAGTGCATATAATAAACGTAACGCATCTCTCAGCATCCCACATTTTTCTTTGGATCGCTTCACTTAATGTGGCATTCAAATTTGATAAAGTATCCACAAAGTAAACCAGCGCCTTTGCGTTCAGCTCAGTGATTTCAAAATTAGCAGACAATACAATAATTGAACCACTTCCAGATTTGTGTTTTAAAAAGTAACTTGTCACATCTAAGGAAGCCGTTGCGTTCGTAGTTATAACGTACCCAGGAACTTCACTTGTTAAACATGTTTCTAGTCCTAAAAAATATGTTGCGAAGTTTTCTACTAGAACTGCGTGATTCGTATAGGCTATCTTAGATTGTATTAAACGTAATGCGTAAGTTGCGTACAAGTATACAAATAAATTACGCTTGTACATGTTAAGAAATGAAAGTGTTTATTTGTATTAACATGAAGTGATGTAAGCATAAACTCACCACGTATAATAACATCACATTGACAGGTAAGAATTACCTTGATGTATTTGAAAATTGATGGATAAAACTACCGCTCAAATAATAACACGTTTATTTTTATAGATTCAGGAAATGCATTATTTACAATTTATGATTTTTTTATTACTTACTATTTTTTTTGTACTGTAAAACACATTTTCCTCTACTGAATTCCACGATAGGATGGGAAAATGGTGCCCCCGCACCACACTATGATATTTGGTGCTTAAAATTAGTTATAAAACCGTTTTCAAAATCTTCTTACCATATGTAGTTACAGATCTACAAAAATTCCTAAAGAAGGCAACGTTGTACAGTCGGTTTAGCGGCTAAAAACAATAACATAAGTGAATCTCAATTTGTAACATTCATTCTACAAGATTTTAGCGTTGTTTTGAATTTGTTGAAAAGTTGTGAAAAGCAACTACGATGTAATAGTAATGAAAAGTTGAAATCGCGACGTCCTGAGATCGCTTTTTGATCTAACACTGCATTAGAATTGAGAAATTGTAGCCAGTTTTCCACTTAATAAGGCATCCCATACAAGGCAGCCAAGGGTGCTGTCAAAGCATATTGTAAGTTCTAAAAATTTTGTTGCAAGTCGGTTTTGAGTGCAGTGGATTCCTTGAGTAACCTCTGTACAGCTGCTTCGGCGCTATTTGGTGCCTCGTCAACAATTGCGAATAACCTAGGACAGGTCGGTTTGGTTTGCAATAGAATTCTCGAGCTACGCTTCTGCTGACGAGGCCTCATGTGGTATTAAAAATTTTGGGAATACTTTAAAATAATACAGAGTATGTAGTATGTATTATAAGTCTTCATATTTTTCGCATCTGGAGCGTGCAGCATAGAAACCAAGTAGCGGATAAAATTTATAACTCCCGAACAAAAACTAAAAGGGGTAAAACAGATCAAATTATAGCGCATATGAAGAAGTCATTTTCAGATATTTTTATTAATTTTTGACAGGGAAACAAATAATTGGTCACTTAATTTAAGTAAGAATGTAAATAAATAAGTAAATAAATGTTAGTGTTAAATAGTTTGCTTTTAAATAAATTCGTTTATTAACTATTTCGTGTTTTGTTTTAAAATAAAAATTAATATAACCTTTAAAATCGTTACAATATTTTGAACGGAGTAATGCTGGCATCCGGCCGGCATTCCCCTATCTAGCGAGTTATTTTGTTTTTTTATCAGAAAATATTTATTTTTGCAAGTTTCATAATAAGTACATTACATATTAATAGTTCAGACTACTTTTATTAGATAGATTTACTAAAAAATGGCAAAGGAGACTGTGGTTTAAGGAATAATTGAAATTTATCTCCGCCCATAATAATTTTATATCCGTAGATACGTATTTCGGCAGCTAAGCTGCCATCTTCAGTACAATTTAATATTTATATAAAACTACATTGAAAACTAACAGCTACCTACCTACCTACCTGATCAAATTATCTATACTACTAATACTATAATCCATTCACGATCTTTTTAGACTCAGAGTAGGCCATGTTAGGGTGACACTTTTGTTGGTACCTCCAAGTACCTCCGGAAATGAGTATTGGTCTAATAACCGAAAACGGTTCTTATTCTCCCGAATAAAGAACGTCTGTAAGCATTTAATTCCCTGTTATTTGATACCGCTTGAATTAATCTCTGAAAAGAAATTATATAACTATATATGTATATGTATGCACCTATATATATATATTCACAAATCGCCAAAAAGCAACCTACAGATTAGAGCAGATCACCCTCACACACCACAAGTTAAGAGCACTTTACGATATTTATCTCGTATCTATGTAGTTTTATATAAATATTAAATTGTACTGAAGATGGCAGCTTAGCTGCCGAAATACGTATCTACGGATATAAAATTATTGTGGGCGGAGATAAATTTCAATTAGATAGATTTAGTAATAAAACAAAAAACAAAAAATTCAGACTAGCAATTTCTAAAAAACCTTAGGGGGCCGCCATTCACCTCACTTACCCTGCATATCGGGTGTCCACTTTGATTACGCACCATAGGAATTTCAATGCAATTTTTTATAATTGTAAATTCCTTCTTCCCTTTTGAAGTTATTGTTAAAAAAAGCACCATGTTGAATGCAGATTTATTGATCCACGATGGTTTGTATGTTCGCCGGATTTAATACCAAACGATTTCTTCTTGTGGCCTTACTTAAAATCAAAAATTTATCAGACTCCTTTCCATCATTTGAACGAGTTGAGAGGCTAAGTCGTGGAACAATGGGCAATTATTACTTCTAGAATGTTGAGCAATGTTCGTAGAAGCTTCTAAGTCAGGTTAGCCGGCAACGGCTAATTATACGAACATTTGATCTAGTACCTACCTGTTAATTTATAAATAAATACATATTTTTCAGTACAAATTATGTTTGAAGTAGAGTCTACGGTTTTGAACGTGTATTGAAGGTACACGTGTAAATGGAAATCGGTGTAACGACATTCGCCAATTAAATACACGTGTTATTAATTCACGTGTAATTTACACTTATTCTACGTGTACACGTGTATTTTAATACACGGGTTCGTTCGGTACGTTCAAATCCAAGTTACCTAGCAATGGATGTGTTTTTGTATTAAATACACCTGTAATATAACTACACGTGTAATGTAATCTTAGGGCTCTGCAAATGGCTCCGCGAGTTTATTCCGAATTTCGCCACGATCGCTGACCATTCTGGGCTGTGTTCATAAAAGACACTCTACAGTTGAGGAGCTCGCGTGCAAAACCGGATATATTCATTTTTTACACAAAATCTTGTTTTGGTGGTTTCAGGGTGTAGGTTATGAGATCTATCGGTACATGTAATCATTTGCGACCACAACGAGATATATCCCATTAAAATCGTCAAGTAAAGTTTGAAATTTGGACCTAAATCGGTTTTATCCAAATTTCGCAAACAAACGCGAACAATAAGTCTGTGCAAATCGGTTGCATTCTTTAGTTCGTTAGAGATATTTTTGTCGGTGCCACGTGCAAGACTTTATTTTTTGGAAGAATGTGTTATATTTGCGAGCAAAACCGGATATATCCAAAGTTTTTCTGCCAATAACACCGATTCGTTTACTTTTTTTTATATACATCAATCAGTTGGTGGAACCCATTAGGTTAAGAATGTATTCTCAAAACAGCATTTTTTTTTAATATATGAGACGTTTTTTTTATCTCCTGAAAAATTTCTCAAAATGGATATATCCGGTTTTGCACGCGAGCTCCTCAGTTACTCCCGGCTAATATTGCAGTCTCTCTCGTAGAAATGAATTTATGTATTTTGTTTCTCATCTATGAATCATAAAAAAACTAAACAGTCGTGATTTATATAGCAACAAACCCATTTTCCAACCCTACTTAAAAGTGGGACGTAAAAAGTGTGCCCGTCGTCAAGGTAATAATATATACACAAAACTTCTTGAAAGAGACGAGCGAGACGCAAAATAAGCAATCGTGATTAAGAGATATACGATTACACGCTCAAGGTGCATCCAAGGACGGGCGTGATTTTGGCGACGACCTTGGCAGCGACGGTCAGGGCGACCAACTTCAACTTTCGGGAAATTACACTAAAAAACAGAAACAGCTATATGCACCGAACCATATGTTTGACAGAGAACAAATACGGTCAAATTTCTTTCTACAAATTCTGAAATGAAGAAATAAATTGAGTGTTGTTTGTAGTAGTTTGTAGTAGTTTATAGCGTTCATGTTCAGAAACACGAGTGCTAACATATCGTTTCGTTTCACCGATGTATACACGCCCACAGGAACAAGGAATTCGGTACACACCTTCGGATTGTAAGGGGATGTGATCTTTTGTGGAGGATAAGCAGTCTGAAAGTTTCGTCCTGGGTAAGTAAATGGATTTGATGTTCTGTTACTTATCCATGACTACCCCCACAGACCACAATAAATACCACGATGACAGACATACCTACTTAGTCTCAACGACTAACGAGCAACACCAGCAGCAGCAGCAGCCCTGAGGAAGTTCTTCTGCAATGGAGAACGAAACGTCGGCAGTAGAAGAAGTCAACGTGAGGCGGTTCCAACCGGAAGCCAATTCAAACATGGACGACGGCCGCGGAAGCCTTCACCTCACCGTAAACTTTTAGAGGTCAGGTTGATATAGTAATAGTCCTTTTCATTATTTGGGTATTTTATATTTGTAACTTTGTAACATATGATTCAAAAACAAATACAATAACACTCACAAGGAGTCCAACAGTTAATGAAATGAAAGCAAAACTGAAATGCGTTAATTTTAAGACCTCAACTTCTCGCTCTTTTGAACTTTTTGGTACCAGCTTCTTATTACATGATTCTATGAATTCAATTACACCATTTGACAGTAATTGTAACAGAACTTCATTCATTTTATTCACGTAGAGAGATTTTCCTTTGACATTGAATGTCCTTAGCGTTGGAATCAAACGTTGTTGCATAATATGATAGATCCGCTCCGCTTCGTTATCCAGAGAATTTAATTCGTCCACTGAGCTGAAAGGAATAACGTGAGCCATTTTAGTTTCTCTTTTGCGCAAAGACTTCATGACTTCTGTTTTCTTTGTTAGAATAACCGGACCTTTAATATTCCCTAGTTCCTTGTTTATGGTATCTACAAAATGCTCGTCCAATATTATCCCCAAATCAGTCTGTGTTAGCTCTGCGATGGTGTTTATTTGTTTGCTGTACGCTGGGGTTACCAAAACGCTAGTCAAGTTGCTGTTAAAAGCAATGGAAAGTATAAAGCAAAGGTACACCCATAAAATAAAAATAAGTCTAGCGCGAGGCATGATCCGATTAAGAAAAACTGGTGAACTCAACAAAATTCTTGTTATAAGAAAAAACACGTCAATAAAAGCTAGATTTTCCTCAAAATACCAATTCATTATTATACATAGCGTTAACGTTGCTAAGAATGATGTTAAAATCAGCAACCAAGTAGTACCAGTGAAGATCCTAAGGATACTCTGAGAGTGAGGAAGTGGTGTGCTTTTCGGTACCAGAATGACTACATCATCCATCTTATAAGGATACAAATGATTCGTAGAGTTGTAATTCACACTGTTCATTACACTACTGCAAAACCGGAAATCCGTATCAGGATATATGAGCGTGTCAGTGAAGTTAACGGAGGCATTCATTCTTTCAAGTGTGGCAAGCAAAACGGATATGTCTGTACCAAAAGCACGTCCGTCTTTAACTTCACTTCTCGTCGGGTTTATACACACCGTTATGTTTAAGAAATGGCCCTGCATGTTCTTTAGCTTATCAGGAAAATAATTGCCAAGTTTAGAGAACTTCATAACTTTTTCTTGCGCAAATGGATTGAACGATGTTATTTCAACGTGTTGGTTGTAATAGTATATTATAACGAAATTTAAAACGTTGGCTTGCCAAAACGTGTTCAGTGTGCTTTTCATCTGTAGTACATCATATATTTGGGTGCAAATAATAAATGCAATACATCTTTCAGCATCCCACACTCTTTTTCGCATTGCTTCGTTGAATGTTGAAGTTAAGACTGGTAGGTTTTCCACAAAATATACCAGTGATTTGGCATTCAAGTTGTTAATTTCGAAATTGGTAGACAATACAACAACAGAAGTATTAGCGGATTTGTGTTTTAAAAAGTAATTTGCCATATCCATTGAAACCCTTGCCTTTGTACTTATTACATAACCGGGGACTTCACTGGCCAAGCACGTTTCAGCCCTCAGAAAATACTCAGTGAATCTTTCCATCGCATCAAACTGATTTGGGTATGTTATTTTACCTTCAATTAATATATAACATGTGGATATAAAAACTAACAAATTCAACTTATACATATTAAGTATCGAAGCATCTGCGATGCAGTTAACGATTAAATCACTTGTTTTGATGTAGGGGCGAAGTGAATATGTTTAATGATATCGAAATGGAAGAACATGTTTACGTTTCATAAAAATTATGTGTGCGTAATACTTGATGTGTTTCTAAATCGATTTAATATTATTCCGTACAACCATTTTATTAGATATCAATAAACAAAAGTGTAATTGTTCGAAAACTGTTCAAAACTATCAATTTTTCAGTTGTAAAAAGTAGAGGAAAATGATTAAAATGCTTTAACTGGTCGACTCACATTCAAGCACTATGCATATTTATAGATCTGACTAAATTCTTGTATAAATCAAATTTAAGTGGAGAATAAATTCTTAAAAATAAAGAAAGCAAAGGCAACAAGGAAAAATAAATTTAAAAAAAAGTCCTTGTAGTTTTCTCCCATGAAATGTCCTTATGGACCATAAAATAAAGAAGACGACGTACAAAATTTTTTATTCACAGTATAACAAAATCATTATTTCGGTTGCATTAGACATTTTCGTTCATTATAGATAAACTGAGAGGGCTAAATTCAAATATACCATCAGTTTTTCGCCATCAGCCTGATTTTTTGAAATATATGGAAACTCTGCGATATTATCCTACTTACAAGAAATCGTATCATACTGAGAACTTCAGAATTCCACTTTCTAATAATTGAATAACAGACTTACAGATATGAGCAGAATCAACCCATCATTTTGACTATTTCGAATTAAATTTAAAGACCCAAAACAAGACCTGGGTTCCTCATTTAGTGTGTAACCCCCCCAATACACGCTCGAGCATGTTGGAAGAGCATGTTGGTAAAAGTAATTGGAAGCTGGCTCGGCGAACATGCCTGAAGGTGTGTGAGAACGTCGAACATAGTTGGCGGTTGGAGTGCTCTGTTCGTTGTGTAGCTTGCTGATCCCTACCAACATGGACCGAGCGTCGAATATGTTGGGATGGGACATATATAGTGATTTCGAGCATGTTGGTGATTAGCTATAGTTTCTCATAGTCGTGTGAGAGGTGTACACCAATTTCTCGTATCCTGTGTTAATTTTTCCTTGCTCATTTACAGTAATTTCTTTTATAAGAGGCATAAATATGATTAATTTCTTGCGTTTTAGAAGTCACTTTTTCGACCACACAGGCCTCTGTTTTTTCACTTTTGTTATTAAAGGGTCGTCTAACAAACAAAAGCCACCCACAATCGCAGTTTCTAAATTCATCGTCCAAGCAATGAGGCTCGTGGTTTTAGATTTTGAAATGAAGTTGGTTAAGTTCGATGCGCGCGTGTATGGGAACCATGCTCGGTTGGAAGTTGGGTTCGAGGTAATTTCTTCGAGCCGAGCGTGTATGGGGGGTTTAAGATGTTGAATCTTTGCGTTTATGGGCTACCTAAAGCAGACGACCTTTTAATCGGTCAAACACCGATGATCTGACGTGAACCTTCAAGTCATTACGACGATTGTTATTTTTGTGTCGCACAAATCACTGGCATCAACCGAGAAAATTACGTAAATTGTATGTATTTACCCTTACGAAACTAGTTCTGAATTCAGGTAATGTATCAGTACCAATACTATCAACATCCCAAGAATATTCAGGGCAGAAGAGAAGTCTTAGCGTTCAGATGAGGGTGAGAATTGTTACGGTTGAAAAATTCATTCAAGTTGTTCATAATAATATTTGGCAATCGCCGTGTATTTAAGCGGGAAGTAAGAGTTCAGGGTGCCTACTGCCGGTCGTCACATTTCTCAATGTTGCACAATATTACATCAGAAAAATCATACGCTATTATTTAGTCTTACCTGATTTCATTCGTAACGATTCCCGTCGTAGCGATAGTTGGAGAGTACGCCGCCCTCGATCTCGCGGTCATACTTGCATCAGCGCTTGTGCCGTGCGTTCCTCTTGTTTGTGTTGGTGATTAAAATCTTTGTGTTTCTCTCATGAAATTTTGTGATTGAAACCTGAAACGGAATCTTCTCCGAGATTTGTTAAAGC